>CM050218.1:13197500-13352500 GCA_027475355.1 Coilia nasus | reverse complement strand
TCTCTCTCCTCCCTTTCTCTCTCTCTCTCTCTCTGTCTCTCTTTCTCTCCCTGACCCAAGCAGCTCTCTCTCTCTCTCTCTCTCTCTCTCTCTCTCTCTCTCTCTCTCTCTCTCTCTCTCTCTCTCTCTCTCTCTTTCTCTCTCTCTCTCTCTCTCTCCCTCCCTCTCTCTCTGACCTAAGCACAGTGCGGTACATGGCACAGGCGAACACAATGGCGGCGACCTCTCTGACCTCTGCTGTCTGTTCCCGTCCTGGCCGTCCTCGGCATCTCAGAGCGCTGCCACGTGTTGACAGCGGCACACGTTACGTAAGGGAAAATAAAAGTCTGGGCCGCCCGTGCAGAAACAATCCGTGCAGAAACAATCCGTGCCTGCAGGAGCACCATTGTGCCCTTGCTGAAGTGGCGGATCACGGGCCAAACACAGACAAACGCAGCTCAGCACTCCCCTCCCCCCGTGGTGGACACAAAACACCTTACTTACAACACCATGTCACGTAGGGGTGGGTATTGGCAAGAACTTCACGATATGATATGTATCACGATACATTTGCCATGAAACGATTCTATCATGATACATTGCGATACTGGGTATATTGCAATATGTTGCGATATTCTACATCGTTCAGTGAATTAAATGAACGTAACTCATTGTTACTGAACTCAACATAACACAAAGTGCATAAACATAAAGTAGGATAGGAGTCAGAAATTGTTATAGTATATTGTGAAAATTAGTATCACGATATTGATGTTAAAAACGATGTAGTGTATTGCGATACGATATATTGCGATACAATATTTTTGCACACCCCTACACGCATGCATGAGATGCCCAAGGTGTTTGTGTGTGTCTGTCTGTGTGTGTGTTTCTGTTTTACCTACACATGTGGGGGACAAGGCTTTTGACTTGTCAGTACAGAACAAGAAACCTACCACATGATTACCATCACAAGTTGCAGTGATGCTCTGCCAGTGAAAACATGGTGTTACTGCAATGAGAATTTCACACAGCCCTGCTGTAGGCATAAAACATAAGTACTTTGATCAGAGAACCTAAATAAATACTAAAACCTGCACATTGTGACATTTAATGTGTGATGAGTCACACACACATTCCAGTTGCACATGACTGCTATCATTTTTATCAAATATTTGTTTATCACAAAACATATCGGCATTCAGCAATGTTACCACATATTGCACATTTTTTCAAATATCGTGCAGCCCTACTCAGAACCCTTTCTTTCTTTCTTTCTTTCTTTAAGGTATATTGTTGTACAAAGTGCCATAACAATCCTTGGCTGACAGTAAGGATGAATAATAGGTTTGGGCCTGTGTACTGTCAAATACTCTTTAGTTAGTGGGGACCTTCTACTGACTACCATTCTCAAAGATAGCAAAACAGACCTGTGTGTGTGTGTGTGTGTGTGTGTGTGTGTGTGTGTGTGTGTGTTGTGTGTTCACACATTCCTGTTTGTGTTGCTGTTGTTTTTTGCCTGCATTGTGAAGGCGGTGCTTTGGAAGTCAGCTTTGCCAAGCCAGCCGTGACCTCTGCCAGAGCCTGTTCTCTGTGGTCTCTCTGGCCCACAAACACATGATTGGCTCTCCTGTTTTTGTGCAACAGTGTCCTTTTTGTGCAACGCTGCTCTGCTCTGGCCCCCGTGTCAATGCAGGATTGTTTCTCTCGTGCGGCTCTACGCACGCACGCACACACACACACACACACAGTGTCAGCGCGCTCTCCCTGCGAGTGTTACAGTGAGTGGGATAGGGCAGGAGCAGGAAACTGCTGTTGCTGCTGCTGCTGCTGTGTGTGAGATGTGAGGATGGGTTGTGATTGGCCAATAGAGAGATGACCAACCCCCTTCGTACCAGCGTACACATACACAAGCACATGTGCAGAAACACAGTCACACACATACTGTACTCACACACACGCAAGCCCACATGCACAAACACGTACACACTTACTGTGTATGTGTGTACCACAGCTCAGCCTGCTTAGCGCACACGACCTCACCATCCCGTCAGCAGTAACCACTGGCATCCACTGGCAACGCGTGCAGAGCAGCATGGGCTAGTGGGAGCACTTGGAATGGGATGGGGAGACTGGAGCGATGAGTTGGCCTACTTCAGCAGCATCCAAAGGGGTGGGTGTGTGTGTGTGTGTGTGTGTGTGTGTGTGTGTGTGTGTGTGTGTGTGTGTGTGTGTGTGTGTGTGTGTGTGTGATTGGTTTTTTTTTTTTTGCTCTTTTATGCTCTCATCCCATTCTCCCATTCCTTAACCGACAGTTAAGATTAAGAATAGTTTTGGGCCAGTGTTAAATACTCTTTAGTTAGATAATGGCAGTCTGTGTGTGTGTGTGTGTGTGTGTGTGTGTGTGTGTGTGTGTGTGTGTGTGTGTGTGTGTGTGTGTGTGTGTGTGTGTGTGTGTGTGTGTGGAAGATAATGTGAAATAAAGAGGGTGAGAAGGAGGGAGTTTGTGCATGAGGAGGAGAGAGTTTGTGTTTGTGTATTTCAGTGTGTTTGTGTGTGAGGGAAAGAATGTGAGCAAGTTAAAGTGTGCTTGCGTATGGGGGAGTGAGAGCGTGCGTGCGTGTGTGTGTGTGCGTGTGTGTGTGTGTGTGTGTCGGTGTGTTGGTGCACCCAACCTGCAGGAGAAAGTAAGCTGACTCATTCCTCTGGAGTCGTGCTGCGCTGCAAGAATGTGAGCGAATGTAGCAGACGCCACGGGCTGTTTGTTCCCCAGCTGAAGTCCGCTGTCCTGCAGTTAGCGCTTTCGTCACCGCCCCGTCCCCTTTCCTAAATATTATGGTACTGTCTGCTAATGGGGAAATCACAGGCACTGTTTACCTGACCCAAACCTGTCTCACAAACCACAACTTGACAAACAGTTCCAGGAATGCCATCCTAACTCTGAAGAGGGTGGTGATTTTTTAAAGTTTTTTTTTTTTTGCTCATTTTATGCTCTCATACCATTCCTTAACCGACAGTAAGAATTAAGAATAGGTTTGGGCCTGTGTACTGTTAAATACTCTTTAGGTAGGTTAGGGCAGTTAGTGGAAGGTCCCTGCTAATATAGCAAAACAGATTTGTGTGTGTTTTGTATTGCATGGTTTTGTTCGTATTCCTGTTGTTTTTTTGTCTGTATTGGGAAGGCTGTGCTTTGGTTGTCTGCTTTGGAAGTCAGTTTTGTCATTTATGTCATAGTCATTTATGATCCCATTCCTTTCGTGCCTGGTCCATTTCATGGGACAACAATACGACTAGAGACTTGTCCCCTCAAAAGAGAGACTTGGCAGAGAGTGAGGTCAGCGAAACAGATTCTTTAGGGCTCATTCACACCGACTTGAGCGTGTACAGCGCGTATCCGTGTACAGTATGTTTGTATAGGGACAGAATACGCGCAGGTCACGCTTGCGGTGTGAAGAGTCTAATTTGTTCACATGCATTCTAAACGAATACGGACAGAAAAAGGCCACGCGCTGAATACGCAGAGTGTTTGGTGTGAATGAGCCCTTAGAGTAGAAGGGTCTTAAAGCAGCACTATGCAACTTTTTCAAGTTAATTAGTAGAAAGTGAAAGTGAAAGTCCCATTTTTGTCATTGTGATCACACGGCATGGCACAGCACACAGTGCACACAACGAAATTCACCTCTGCCTTTAACCCATCACACACGCGTGAGCAGGGGGTAGCCATGACAACGGCACATGCACAGGGTGTGGGGAAGGGAAAACCGTCCATTTTTACGAGAGTGTCTATTTACTTGGACACACTAGAAACACACAGTTGCATAGTGATGCTTTAAGGGTGCTATGTGTAAAAGGACATTTGTGGCAATTTATCATGAAATGGTTCTGATATGTCACCATGGAATCGGTAAATGTGTTAATTGGAAATACAGTACTTATTCTGCTGTCAAGTATAGCCAGAGTATGCACATTTTAAACCTTGACTTATAGGCCGCAAACTCTGTTTATGTTTTCACGTTGTGTTGTGCCTTTGGAGGCGTGAACACCGTTTTACAATACAGTGATACCTTGAGATATGAGTAGCTTAGCATACCAGTTTTTTGAGATGAGAGTGGTAGCTTAAGCCATTTTTTTCACTGACATGCGAGTTAATTTCTGAGATACGAGTCGTGCTTCGGGAAGCTGCCGCTAGTTGGCGCATGGGTAAAGCATCAGTACAACGAGCTTCTCGTTCTTTCTCGCGTGTTACCTGTACAGTAAAGACGTATCTCGTTTGTCGCATCATTTTTACAGTTTCTTACACATTTTTTTTGACAAACGAGCTGATTGACGTACAAGCTCGGTTATGGAACGGATTAAACTCGTATCTCAAGGTATTACTGTATTTAGATCTTGACTGCTGTACCTGTTGTGGCCACAGTGCTACACACTGCGTCCTTTAAGACAACTCTGTGGGAATGAGAAGAACAACACAGGCTCGACTGGCGATGACTTATTCGGTCGGTGACACAGGCCCGCGCATCTTCTGTGGTGGGAGGAAGGGGTGAGCCGAGAAGGCAAGCGAGAGAGAATGAGAACGAGAGAGAGGGGGAGGGAGGGAGGGAGGGAGGGAGCGAAGGAGAGAGCGGAAAAGAAAAGAAATCCGAGCGAGTGTGCTCATGACTCATGGGGCTTTGTGAGAAGTCGGTTGAGTCAGAGGGCCGGCAACGGCAGCAGCGGTAGCGGTAAGAGGAGAAGGAGAGGCTGAGGCTGAGGAGGAGAGGAGAGGAGAGGTGAGGGAGTTGTCAGTGTGGACTCAGCAGCATGCTTAGATAGATACACACACACCCAGACAGATAGACAGGAGGTTGTGTGTGCTGCCAATCTAAGATCGATAGTGAACAGAGGTGTCCATCCTTGATTCAGAAAATAAAAACCCTGCCCTTTTTCGTTTTTTTCCGACCATTTTCTAAACCAGCTAATTCTAATGAGCGTGCAGGTCATCACACCAGTAGTTTGGCTAATTGGTAACATCACCCGTGTTGACTACACAGGCGAAATGAATACATGGCAGGGATTTCACTTTCTGAAGCCGGCAATGACACCTCTGAGTCTGATGTGGACTCAGCACCATGGTTAGATACACAGACAGACAAGACGGACAGACAGACAGACAGGTGCTTGTGCGTACTGGCAGTCTAGGGCACACTGGTAAGCAGAGATGGAAAATCACGGCCACCCAAAATGAATGGCCTATGCCTACAGTATGGATTTAAAAACTCTCTCAAAATGAGCTTTTTCACTAAATTAGCTCTTGTACCTGCCTGAAGGGTTGGACTAAATGGAATGGGCTGGTGTAGTGATTTGCTGTTATGGTTAAATATGTGTCATGGGTTTTTACGCTGTGACTCGCTCTCCATCCCTTAGCTGAGTATTTAGACAACATGTGTTCCTCCACTACTGAAGTAGGACGTTGCCGTCATAAATGATGGCCCACTGTTTCCAGGGCATTACTGAGGTGATGTCAGCTCTTTTCTTTGCTGTGTTGCTCTGTTAGACTGTTAGGCGTCTTATCTCGCAGCACGGCATGACCCTGCCCCCGTTGCTGCTTGCATGCCTGCCCCTCTGAGTCAATATTGACACACACATCACACCTTATCAGTGTTTCCATAGCAGCTTGTGACTGGGAAGTGGTACACTCATGGCTGGCTGTTCAGTGCAGTGTGTGTATGTGTGTGTGTGCGTGTGTGTGTATGTGTGTGTGTGTGTGTGAGTGTGTGTGTGTGTGAGCATACAATACACACACATACATGCAGGAGACAAACACACATCCATGCACACACACACACACACACACACACCCATACATATATGTATGTGGTGTATATGGGTCAGTGACATTTTAGGATTTCAAAACAGCAAAAAAACATAAAATGTAATAGTCAATTTGAAGATTTTGAACGATTTCGTTGTTATCAAACATAACCATTTTTGCCTTTTTATTGCAATTAATTGTATTTACACCATACAAATATCATTTGGCAAAACAGAATTATTTCCGTAAATCAATATTAATGACCCAATCACAAATAGTCCATAATATACAGTTGATTTAAATACTGAATCTATGGCTAGTTACAAAATTTCCATTTTATCGGAGCATTTATATGATATTTTGTCTTTCAAGGCTAAAGCGCTTCATCTGTCAACATTTTATTAAATTCCCTATTAAATTACCTATTAAAATGTTTAAACTAGTAGGTCTGTACTGATAAAGGGTAATTCTGTGTCTAAAGGGGTCCAATAGTGAGAAATGTGTTAATTTTTAAGTCTTTCTTTGTGTGCGTATTTGTGTATATGGTTGTATGTGTGTGTGTGCATGTGTGTGTACATGTGTATATTATACATGTGTATATTATATATGTGTGTGTGTGCATGTGTGTGTATACTGTGTGTGTGTGTGTGTGTGTGTGTGTGTGTGTGTGTGTGTACACTGTCTCTACATGTATGTGTGTGTGTGTGTGTGTGTGTGTGTGTGTCAGTGCAGTCTTGGTGGGTGGATGCTGCCTGACAGCACTCCTCATGATCTCACCTTTCATCTCGTCTTGACAGTCCTGCTTCCATGGGCTGAACAGAAGGTCTACTGTGCTAAGCTCCCACGCACCGCACCCCACACACACACACACACACTTACAGACACATGTACACACACTCACACACACTGACAGACACATATACACACATACACACACACGCACACACACACTTACAGACACATACACACACAAATACACTTACAGGCACACACACATACACACACTCAGAAACACAAACACACACACACACACACACACACACACACACACGGCAGCAGCACAACAACCGATTTAAGCCACCACTCTGCCACTCCAGGGCTGGATCAGCGCAGGCCGTGTCACAAACATGGCCGTGGGTGTCTCCATCCTTACACATCGCTTCAGCTTGTAGCCTCCTAACAGTAGCTGGGCTTCAGCCTTGTAGCCTCCTAACAGTAGCTGGGCTTCAGCCTTGTAGCCTCCTAACAGTAGCTGGGCTTCAGCCTTGTAGCCTCCTAACAGTAGCTGGGCTTCAGCCTTGTAGCCTCCTAACAGTAGCTGGGCTTCAGCCTTGTAGCCTCCTAACAGTAGCTGTGCCAAACATTGCAGGCGACCGTCAAGCACTTACTCCAGGGGCTCCAGCCTTGGTCTCTGAGACAACCATGTCAAACTGTGTCAACCATGTCAATCAGTAATGACGATATAGGAATCAATAAAACGTGAAGGTGTGTTATGTAGGATTGTGGCCTAAACTGGTGCTCCAAATGGATCCGAAATACTTTTGAGATGTACTCACAGTAGCTGCACTAAACTGTCAAGCTGCAAGCGACACACAAGGGCTTACTCTAGGGTGAGGTGTGGGCTTACTCTAGGGTGAGGTGTCTTAGGGTCTGTAAAGCACATTGAGATCATGTCCTTTAGTAATGATGATATGCGAAGTATAAAAGGAGCTATATGTAGGATTATGACCAAAACTGGTAATACTGTGGAAAATACTGTAAAGCGCTGTTTTCCTTCTAGAGGCAAGACAAACAAAAATGTAAACAGACTTTTTAGGATGTAAATTAAACTTTTATGTTCTGGATGTGCTATACTGTCAATTAGGATCAGTATTTCAATTTGACATGTGGTTTAAACATATTAGGGCCATGATATGATCAGTGTCATCGTTTTTTTTATTTATTTTTTTATATATAGCACCTCTCAATTGAGTCCTTGAATTCAGTAGCCAGGAAGTACTTCCTGTCATGCTGTCCTGCTTGGATGTTCTGTTTTGCTGCTCTCCACTGTATGATGCCTTCTCCGGGCTTAGACACCCACAGCCCAGCTGTGTAGATGGACACACACACACACAAGTAGACATTCACACAGACACATTTACACACGCACTCACTCAGTCAGTCACTCACAGACACACACTCATTCACTCACTCATTCACTCGCTCTCTCTCTTACACACACACACACACACACACACACACACACACACACACACACACACACACACACACACACACACACACACACAGCAGCCCCAGTCATGAGATAACCATGTGACCCATAAGGGTCAGTGAATCCCAGTGATGGGCAAAATGCTAATATACTGTTCCAGACACTCTTATTGGGGTCAAGGGCATGTGTACTTGCGTGTGTCTGCTATAAACTTAACTTGTTTGTGTGTGTGTGTGTGTGTGTGTGTGTGTGTGTGTGTGTGTGTGTGTGTGTGTGTGTATCTCTGCATAGTCTGCGCCTCTTGATGTTTATGGGCACGAATGCACGCGGGTGTGTGCGCATGTGACATTATAGCTATTTATGTTGTGACCAGTGAAATTCTGAAGTTACTGTTGCACTGTTTTGTGAAGCTGTTAGCGAACCAGGAAACGTCTGAGAACTCATATTTTTGTTTCTCTTCTTCTCTGTCTCTCTTTCCAGGTGCGGCTGTGAAGGAAGGGCTCCCTGCCAACCGAGTGTGTGTGTGTGTGTGCGCGTGTGTGTACGCATGCGAGTGTGTGTGTGTGTTTGGTTGTGTGCCTGTTTGTGTGAACGTTTTCATGTGTGCGTGTTACATTTATTTCTCCTGATGCCGCCTGCTACATTGTAAATTCATGATCACATGACCTTGGATATGGACGCAGTCCTGTCCGACTTTGTCCGTTCTACTGGAGCTGAACCAGGATTGGCCCGAGACTTACTAGAAGGTACCGTGTCTGTCACAACACCCCTCTCTACCCCTCCACCCCCCGTCCCCCATGTCTTCTCTGTCTCTCCCCCCTCTGAGACCTACCGTAATATAAGGCACACAACACCCCTCTCTAACCCAACTCCACCAGGATTGGCCTGAGACCTACTAGCTGATGGGTCGCAACATTAGGTGGAGAAAGACAACAGAATATTACGAAAAAGCCAATTTTAGACTAAAGCACAAAAAATTCTGAGGATGAGCCCCCACGCAGAAGCGAATCGGACCACAAACCAAGAGCATGTTCAGGGGCCGCAAGGTGAGCGATACACAGGTGTGATGTAATCCCCTAACTGACCCAAAGGGGCTTTTGCACTGCCACTGCAAGACCACAAGTGGGCTGGGGGTTGTCGGTGACTGACGCTGACACTGACTGGGCAGCAGAGGTGTCAATCCCGGCTTCTTAAGGTTAAAAACCCTGCCACATATTCGATCCAACCATTTTCTGAAGCAGTCGATCCTGTTGAGCACGCAAATTCTCAGACAGGTATTGTAGATTTGCTAATGAGTGGAATCACGTAGGCCTATGTGAAGTGCACAGAAAGACGGAGTACAAGGATTAGGGGTGAGTATTGTGGCAAGGACTTCACGATACGATACATGTCACGATACATTTGTCCCGATACGATTCTACCACAATATATTATGATACTGGGTATATTGCAGTATATTGCGATATTCTACATAGTTTAGTGAAAATGTAAAAATAGAGCTGAATTATCATTTGCTATTCACGATCTGAATAGTCTTACATCTTATCAAAACTGAATTAAATCAACATAACTCAGAGTTAGTGAACTCAACATAACTCAAAAATATAAAGTGCAAAGGACTTAGAAAATAAACTACTAGAAGACAGAGCTGTAATTTAATCAGTGTTTTTATTATATTAGAGTCAGAAATTGATATAGTATATTATGAAAATTAGTATCATGATACATTGCGATATTGATGTTTAAATCGATATTGCGATACAATTTATTGCGATACGATATATGACGATATTTTTGCACAAACCTAGCAAGGATTTTACTTGGTGAAATCAGGATTGACAGCTCTGCCCAGCACCCCCCCCTCTGGTCTACACACTCTGTCTGCATGCCTTTGCATCTGCTCTCAGCAGCAGATAACACAGAACGTGCCGGAGGCCATCCGTGTCTCTGCCACTGAGGAGGGGCTGTGCGTAAAAAAAAAAAACAACACACACACACAGCTGTCAGCCCTAGTGCAGCCTGTGTGCGGCCGAGCGATCGCTGCTAGTTAGGTAATCCATACGCAGTGAGGTAAAGTTGGGACACGATCGCTTTGCTGCCCACCCCTTCTTTTCTTTTTTTAAATGCTGTTGCCTAGCAACGTGCCTTTGCAAGTAGAAGCAATATAGGTTAAAAAATGCATTGTCGTGCTCCCAGCCTTCTTCTCTGACTAAACTCATTGCCGTCACAACGTGATTAAATGCGGCATGAGGAGGAAGGACTTAGCAGCCGTCTGTTTAAGATAAGCTTCCACATAGCCGTTGGTTCGCTGTCAAACCAACGGTGACTGATTAGCCATCATTTTAATGTTTGCAGAGAAAAAGGCTTGGCTGTGTGTTTGATGTGTTCACAGTAGGGCTGAGGATTATGACCTTAAATAAAACTGACACTTATTTTAACGTTTTTCCCTTAATGTCGAATTATTAAGTGATTATTTCAATTTTGTTTGTTTTTTTGTTTGTTCATCTAGAATCTGCACATGTGGTGTTCTCATAGTTCACAGATAAGACTTGTACTGCAAGTATGCTCAACTATTTAAGCCATGGGATCTTTAATCTTTGAATTGAAAGGGAAGATCAGGAGCATACATGGTGGAATGTACACAAGGCGAAGGGAGAGTTAACCAAATAAACAAAAACTACAGCAACAAATTCACGTGGAAGTTTACGACGATTAATTATTGCCAGTGTTGGTTTCAATGCCCAGCCCTGGTTGGCGCTCTCTCGCATTCTGACCTCATGCGCTTGTTATGCCCCCTCGCAGGAAAGAACTGGGACCTGACTGCTGCCCTCAGCGACTTCGAGCAGCTGAGGCAGGTGCACACGGACACCTTGACGTACTCGTTCGTGGAGGAGAGGGACTACCCTCACCCAGAAAAGGAGGTGGCTCGCGTGAGCCGGCCACTCCTGCACAGGCAGGATGAGGTGGTGCAAGGTAAGGTTACGTCATGAAACACGACCCTCTTGTCATGCTCGGAAAGTCCATACTGTTTGTATTACAGGATTTTTAAACAATATTAGGCTCCACAGTAAGGACTGTTGTGATTTTCTTAGTTTTGACTGTCCAGCAGTATTTTAGCTAGACTTTTTCCAGGATTTTTAAACAATATTAGGTAGGGCTGCACAATATATCGAAAATATCGTGATATCGCAACATACAGTATCGTGATGCACATATCGCATAGATGCATATATATATTAGGCTCCACAGTAGGACTGTTGTGATTTGCTTAGTTTTTACTGTCCAGTGGTATTATGACTAGACTTATAACAGAGCAGACCTTTTGTGTGTATTGACAAAAATGACTGACTACAAACTGTAGTAGACCTTTTTTAGCTAGACACTACAATTCATGATTGCCAATGGCTACCTAAGTAGTTTAAAAACTGCACATTTTTTATGGCTCTACACATTTTTGACTTTCCATCGGCATAACCCACATTATTTTTGGTTTGACTTACACCTGTCTCCCCCAAAGTCACTCTCCAGACTTATTTCCCATTACCATTTCCAGCCTACAGTACAGTGTCACACAGCTATGGTTAGTAAGCCGTAACAGCATTTGTGTGTGTCCCACCCCTATCACCAGCCACCGAAAAGCACTCTCCCCACTTATTTCCCAAGCCATTTCGAGCCTACAGTGTCACACAGCTATGGTTAGTCATGCCGTAACAGAGTTTGTGTTTGTCCCGCCCCTATCACCAGCCACCGAAAAGCGCCTCTCGAGAGGCATCTCGCACGCCAGCTCCACCATCGTGTCGCTGGCGCGCTCCCACGTGTCCAGCACGGGGGTGGGCGGTGCAAGCACCGAGCCCCTCCTGGACACGCCCATCTGCACCTTCCAGCTGCCCGACCTCACCGTCTACCGCGAGGACTTCCGCGGCTTCATCGAGCGAGACCTCATCGAGCAGTCCATGATGGTGGCTCTGGAGCATGCTGGTCAGACATCTCTCTTCACTGTCACACTGCCTTCTTTAGATTTAGTTAGATATACATCTAGTGTAGTTAGATATACATATTTACAACTGTACACCATATACATTACTGTCCCTATAGTGAAGTTTGGGTTGGACAGCATGTTGTCACACCTAAAATCATGTAAAATCAAAAATAAAGATGATGTATCAACAAAAAATGTAGCATACAAAACCAAATCAATATAGCTTCACAGAAGAGTATTAAAACAGAGTTGTAAAGTGGACATACCCAATATTTAAATTATATACTTTATGTACAAATAATGTCATGTTTAGAAGCATGTTACCATATATAACACGCTCCTCTTACTTAAAGGAAAGACCAGTTACCTTTTTACTGGAAGGGCCAAAAAGGAAAACAACTGTGCATCAAAGAACACTTTGAAGAGTGTGACAAAGACGTGCACTGTGGCTGAACTTCCCATTGTGTGCCCTTGTAGGGAGGCTGAACTGGTGGACTCGCGTGGGACCTGGCTGCCAGAGTTTGCTGCCCCTGGCCACCAGCGGGGACGGGAACTGCCTACTCCACGCCGCCTCCTTGGGTGAGTTGAAAGTTTTTTTGCTTTCTTCCAAGCTGCGAGGCGAATAACACGTTTCGGTGAGCCGAGTACATTTAAGGTGAACCCTCAGTCGTTGCCAGAGCCAGGGGGAGCCGCTATTGCCATCCTGCTGCTGCCGAGCACTAAAATGCTGTCCTGGAATGACCGTGGGAAGATTAGAAGCGGCTAATTAATCGTGGCCGACTTCGGCTTTATGGCATATCGGAGAAATATTAATCCATTCCTAGACGTCGTCCTGTGGCCTATTTCCTCTGACCTGACGCCAGCTACTGGATGTCACTGTTTACGTTTGGTCACATATGTTGCTATGTTTGTCTAACCCAAACCAGACTCACCTGCCTATCCTTGGTGACTCCTATTTTATATTTTTATAAAATCTATCAATAATGTGATTTTTAAAATTTATTTATGTTTGTCCTGCACAGGGATGTGGGGTTTCCACGACCGGGACCTGATGCTGCGGAAGGCCCTGTATGCACTGATGGACCATGGCCAGGAGAGGGAGGCACTGAGGCGCCGCTGGCGCTGGCAGCAGACCATGCAGAACAAAGAGGTCAGGGCTCCTGGTGCTCCTGCACCAGCCACACCGCTACCGGCCCTCCCCGAGGCGCCAGCGATCATGCATCATTATTGGGCTAAAGCGCTTCTCTGCGCTCCTCCAAGGCCCAGCTCTGTCACCACCAATGTCAGATTATACAGCACACATTATTCCAAATGAATATGACGCGTCACGTTTTATTATTATTGTCATTGGCCGGGTTTCCCAATTAAGAACCTTCTTAACGAACCTTCTAATCTTTGGTAATATGCTCCCACCTGAAGTTCTGGTACAACATATGGCGTCCGACTGAACTCATCAATGCTAAGAAGCATTTTAGGAAACGTTATTGTTTCTTACGAGAGCCTTAAGAAGAGTCTGAAGAAGTTCTTAACGCTAAAAACTTCTTAACTGCATCTGGGAAACCCTGCCATTATCATTATAAGTAGTAACAGTAGCAATATGTTATCCATTATTTTAAGTACCATTTGAATTTTTATATTTCTTTTGGTAAATGTGTGCTTGTTTTTTGTGTGTGTGTCAGTGCCACTGTGTCGGCAACCACCCTGACCTCTTTTGTACCTCTACCTGGCTTAGTAAGTAAAAAAAAAAACAAAAGAAGAAGAAGTGCGCATGAACAGGTGTGAAATTGTATCTGTCTGTGCAGTCCGGCCTGGTGTACACGGAGGAGGAGTGGCAGAAGGAGTGGAACGAGTTACTTAAGCTGGCATCCAGCGAACCCAGAATACATTACAGCGCCAACGGCACCAACGGGTAGGCCAGTCAGCCATTATATAATGACAGAGCATAGCTAGGAGTTTTACTGCGTGGATAACTAGCAGTCAGTCACAATTATTTATCATTTTGATAGTTTCACTCTGATGACATTAGATACAGAAGCATATAAATACTCTGTTAAATTTTCTGTTAAGCCTAGTCACAAGTTTTAATCAATTATGAATGTGACCTTCTTGGAGAGGTCATCTGACTCAGCTTTATCCGTGTGTGTGTGTGTGTGTGTGTGTGTGTGTGTGTGTGTGTGTGTAGGGCGGAGTCCTCAGAGGAGCCTGTGTACGAGAGTCTGGAGGAGTTTCACGTGTTTGTTCTGGCGCACGTGCTGCGTAGACCCATAGTGGTGGTGGCGGACACCATGTTAAGGGACTCCGGTGGAGAGGGTAAGCATGATCACCAGAGCCGACGGAGAGAGAGACTGCTGGCTTTTTATGTGTTCAACTTGTGCTTCATCTTCCTCATGGACACAACCAGCCAATAACCACACATGCCTTTTCTAATGCCTTCTGTTTGTTAAACACCACGCAAATGAATGAGCGACATAACAAATATGACATTCCTATGGACAGTCTTTTCTCCGGTTACACTAGCCCACATTTAGAAATGACTAGAAATATATACAGCTCTGGAAAAAATGAAGAGACCACTGTAAAATTATCAGTTTCTCTCATTTAACTATTTACGGGTGTATGTGTGAGTAAAGTGAATGTTTTATTCTGTCAACTACTGACAACATTTCTCCCAAATTGCAACTTCAGCTGACACTGGAAAGGAATGGCTGCCATACATGTAGAGATGCTGATATTAGGAAAATTTGCAGTGGTCTCTTAACTTTTTCCAGGTCTGTAAGCTATAAACACAGATGAGTTAACCATAACTGATTAATACACATTAATACACAGATTAATAACAGTTAATACACTGACAGTCAATGAAAACACATCAGACAACTTTCTTGTACTTTTTGACCGAGAATCGATTCCAACCATATAAACGAGTACAAATGCACTTGTTTGGTCATAAGAGAGTGGGATGACCACTCGGATGTTTACAATTTCCGCTTCAGTGAATTGGTGATCAGCTGTTACAAAATCATGTGTTTTTTCTGTCTCATCTCGTCGCCGTCGATGCGTTTTCATTGACTGTCAGTGTACATACACATGCATAAAGGCATATGTGGTGTGCCTGTTGCCTGCTATTGGAAGGATTGCAGAGCAAGGTAACTAAAGGTTGGCCTACTCCCTTCTGTCCTCGTCCCCTGCCAGCCTTTGCGCCGATTCCATTTGGAGGGATTTACCTGCCCCTAGAGGTGCCAGCCAGCAAGTGCCACCGCTCGCCACTGGTACTGGCCTACGACCAGGCCCACTTCTCCGCCCTGGTGTCTATGGAGCAGAAGGATGCCTCCAAAGAGCAAGGTATTGCAGGTACATCGCAGCTTGGCTCAAGACCTTACACAACTAGGTTTCCAAGCACGTAAAGCACTTTACTCCTATTGAAATTATGAAGGCTGAACCAAAAAAAAATCTGTCTTATGAGTTGTGTTTTGAGATTGCTATCGGTATTTTTTTTAAATGTAGTCACACTGAATGTTGCTACACTCTTATTCTCTTGCAGTTAGCTTATAATAAGCTTCTAACTAATAGTTAGCTACAGTTTCTTTCAGCCAAGACAGTTTTTTGTTCTTCCAGTGCTATGATGTAGGTCTCTGCTCAGGGAAGCTCACTGTGTGAAGGATCAAGGAAACTGGGTGAAGTAAGAATCAAGGCAGAAGTGATTTTCCACCTTAACTGGTTTCCCTCTTCTTTCTGTTTGTTCAATAGTGGTGATTCCCTTGACTGATTCGGATCATAAAATGCTGCCGCTCCATTTTGCCGTGGATCCAGGGAAGGACTGGGAATGGGGGAAAGATGACAGTGACAACGTGATGCTAGCCAGGTACAGTGACGTCCCATCAGCCTATTCATTTACACTTTTTCCATGTCTTCTGTCCTGGTTACATTAATTTGTTGTCAGGTTACATTCATTTGTTATTTAATTGAAATTCAGTTTAGTTTGTCTATTTTTGTTGGTTTGTTTGTTTATCAGCTCCTTTTAAGGAAAGAAAGTCAGTAAGGTCTAGATAATTAGACATTAATTCCTTTAAAGACCTGTTGGGCTATCCAAGCAGTGGCCCTCGTAAAACCCTGTGTCACCAACCATGATTAGCTTGCTCAACAGATTAGCTGTCGCCTTGCAGTCCGTGAGGATTATCAGTGAAAGCCTGCTAGGAAAGGAGGCGACCGGAAATAGCTCGGAAAAAGAACGGGGATATTTTTACACTTTGCCTTATTTTTATACCAGGCTTTGTTCGATTACAGAGCAGCAAAAACAGGCACATGGCAGAATGATGCTATTCTAAACAGCCTCTCAATACCCAAACTCATAATTATGTTTGTTCTCACCCATGTCAGATTGTAGCAATCAGTGCTAGTGATGATGTCTGTGTAGATTCTCATTCATCCAGGTCATGGTAGTCAAAGGAGCTTCAAGCTCCAAAAACAAGTCCAGTTGCTTACAACTTAGCTCCTTTGACTGCTGGTGATGTGTTTTGTTTCCTTTGAAAGTCCATGAATTTCTGTCACAATATGTAAAATTTATGGGTCTTTTATTTTAAAACCATATGTCTTCCGGACTATTTTTAAGGTAACATCTCCAGATCCCTGAGACTCTGGCCATAAAGTGTTTGCATCAGCATAATCCAACATCTGTTACTCCTCAGTGTCACCCTCTCCCTGGAGGCGAAGCTGCATCTCCTGCACAGCTACATGACCGTGACCTGGCTACCTCTGCCTTGCGAGGTACAGGTGAGCCTAATGACTGCATGCTTAAAATGAGGCCGCAGGGTTTCGGTTAAAGGTCATCAAGAATAAAGCCTCATTTTAGGATCTTAACGATCAGCTGTAGGGATTGTACAGAAACAAAGAATATGTCCGTAAGCACAATGCATCATACAGTGACTAAATAATCCATGCACGTATTTACTGTAGTTGCGATAGATACATACTGTCTGGATTTTCCTTATGATTACAGTTATGTAACACATTGGGTAACCGTTAATCCCTAATCCCTGTAAATGTTTCGTTCCATGCACATACAATAGTAATATTACTGCCACCACTATTTGAGCTATAAATAGGACAACTATGCAGACATGCCACTTTGTTGTGACTATGGATAGTAGTGATGGTGTTATGTTTTGTACCCTTGTCCTCACAGCAAGCTCCACTGGCCCAGCCAGAGTCGCCGACAGCCTCTGCTGGTGAGGAGGCGCGCAGCCCCCCAGACTCCGGGGAGTCCGACAAGGAGTCCGTAAGCAGCAGCTCCAACGGCAACTGCGACAGCAGCACGACGGGGGGAAGCTCCTCGTCCACGAAGCCCAGCGGCTCCTCCAGTTCCTCCAGCTCGTCCAGCAACAGTTCGGCCACCAAGGACAAGAGCCGCAAGGACAAGGACAAGGACAAAGACAAGGATAAAGATAAGGACAAGGACAAGGACCGGGACAAAAAGAGGGCGGACTCGGTGGCAAACAAGCTGGGCAGCTTCGGCAAGAGCCTGGGCAGCAAGCTGAAGAAGAACGTGGGCGGCCTGATGACGAGCAAGAACGCCGGGGCGGCGGGGGGGCCCGGTGGCGGCGGCGCGAGCGGCAAAGGGGAGGGCACGGAGAAGAAGAAGGGCTCCCTGAGGGGGCGCAAGGGCAGCAAGGACGGCTCCCCTTCCATGCAGAGCTCCGAGGACTCTGGGAAGGGCTCGCCGTCCTCCAGCAGCGAGCGTCCCATCGCCGGAGGCAGCCCTGGCGAGTCGGACCCTTACAAATACAGCACGGACGTGAAGGTGAGCCTCGGCATCCTGCGGGCGGCCATGCAGGGGGAGCGCAAGTACATCTTCGCTGGGCAGCTGACCACCAGCAACCGGCAGCCCTTCCAGGAGGAGATGATCCAGCGGTACCTGGCTGACGCCGAGGAGCGCTTCAGGGCCGAGCAGGAGCAGCGGCGGGAGGCGGAGAGGAGGGGCGGGGCCGCGCTGCCCACGCCCA
This sequence comes from Coilia nasus, assembly GCA_027475355.1. NCBI lineage: Eukaryota > Metazoa > Chordata > Actinopteri > Clupeiformes > Engraulidae > Coilia > Coilia nasus. Next base: position 13,334,540 of record CM050218.1, on the reverse strand, counting down.
ACGGCACGCAAGGCCGCAAGGAAGGCGGGGTGGACCTGGGTTACCGTGGCTACGAGCCATCGCCGAAGGAAGAGCCGCAGGTGGACGGCGGTAGCTCGACGGCGTTCAGCAACTTCAAGCCGACTGCCCTCAGCCCCAACCTGTACTCAGGGGTGGTCCCCATCCCCCGCCCCTCACTGGTGGAGCACCCCGCGGCCGCCCTCCCCCCACAGCCACTCCCAGCACCCATGGCTCAGACGCTGAACTCGCACGGCTACCTGGACCACCGGAGGCAGCTCGCCGGCGGCGGTCCCCCAGGCCCCTCCGCCTCCTACCTTGGGTTTCCGTCGTACGCCACCCTCCCCCGCCACGTTCCCGTGGCGCAAGATCCGCCCCACCACCCGCAGTACCACCACCCGCTCCCCACCGCCACGGTGGCCAGCCCCTCCCGGGTCAACCACTGCTACCCCGCCTACCCCTCAGAGCTGGACCCCGAGCCCCTAGGGGGTGGCGGCGGGTACAGCAATGGCTACCGGGACCTGCGCTCCGGCCTAGACGGCAGTCGCACCGTCCCGCCCCCCGTGCGGCACTACTCCTTGGGCAGCGCGGGAGGCCTGGCCAACCTGCAGTCCAGCCGCTGCCGGACGCCTAGCTGCAACTTCTTCGGACACCCCGAGACAAGCAACTACTGCTCCTACTGCTACCGAGAGGAGCTCAAGAGAAGGGAAACGGAGCCGACCATTCACAGGTTCTGAGCGTCTTGGAGAGAGAGAGAGGGGAGGGGGTGAGGAGAAAGGAGCTAGGCAAATGGTCTTACACGCCCTGCCTGCTTGCCTGCCTGCCTGCCTGCCTGCCTGCCTGCTTAACTGGAGGGGCACCTGCGGTTGAGACGTCTGTATTCAAAAAGGAAAAAGTCGTCACAGACATTGCCCTGCAGACTGAAATGATGTGACATCCTCCCGTGCCGGCTGGAGACTGTGGCAAGTCTTAACCGTGAGAGGTTTCGATGAGTAGGAGGATTCGGTGTGACTTTGGCGCCATCTATGGAGAGAAACGGGCCCTCAGTGTTTTCTCCGCATAGTTGCGGTTATCCCTGTTTTGGCGCCTCCTACTGGGGTGAATGTAAACCACAGGCAACGTCAAGGTTTTTTTTTTTTTTTTTTTTTCTTGAAGTGCATCATGCTTAATTGCGTTTTATAAAAAAAAATACCATACACACTTACACATACACAACCCAAGACATACAAGAAGCACAACCATGAACTGCTTGTTTATCTCTACTTTTTGTAAGAAGCGTACATTCTTTGGCCCTGTAGGTCATTAAGAAAAGGTCGGTGAAGGGTAGGTTGTGTACTACTGGACAATGGTTTCGGGTTTGCAAAAATTACTTCAGTGGATTTAACAGTGTAGTTCCTCAATGGCAGGAGAAAAAAAAAAACGAAAATAATGCCCAAACGGTCTTGAAATCAGTCTTTTAAATATTTGTCACAAATATTTAGCAAGTGCCAGCGAAATCAGATATCAATGATTTCAGTGTTTGCGTTGGTCGGATGTTTCGAATTTGGCAAAGCATTGCGTTCTCTCCGAAAATCTGTTTCGGCCAGATTCGGATAGGGTTTTGGTGGGATGCTCTCCAGGTTCTGTCATCTCAGTTATAGGCGGCCACATGGTACTGCTTTGGCCCACCAGCCATCAAACAAAATGTTTATTTTTTTGTCATCATACAACAACACTACAAACCACGTCTCTGACATGGTGTGATGGGTGGTATTTCTAACTTGACATGTGTCACTCTAACTAGCGAAAGAAGTTACGTAATAGCAGTCAGCCTGTGACGCTGCATACCCACAGATCAAACGTGAAAGTGAATTAATATTGGTGTGGCATACATCTCTGGCAAAAATATTTTGCATATTTGCAAATATGTAAATGCTACAGGTCAACCAGTTGCTGCACTTATGTTTTTTTGGATAAGGAACTGATAACTTCATTCTCTGTTTTTAATATTGGTGGTGTATTTAAAGAGTGTTTCAATGTTCTGGTTTCTGATGGTACAGTATAGCTTTTTTCAAAGCAAATAGCCAGTATCAAATTCTTGTGAAAGTCAGCGTAATTAGCTTTAACTCTGTGCTTCGCATATATATACAGTATATACAAAGCAAAAAAAGGTTATTAGTGTCACATTAGGACTAGTTAATGGCCTAGTCTGGCTGATCAGAAATATATTACTGAAGACGTTGGGATGAATCGAATCAGATGAAACTGATGCCAGTTGTCATGCAAAAAAGGAAAATAATGTTACACATACCATTACGATACCCTACCTTCCAAAAGCTCAAGTCACGGCATAGTGTGATGTCAAAGTAGAGTGTTTGACCATGATATGTCACTAGGCGGCTTTCTGCACAAAAATGAAGCACTTTTTTTCGTAGGTCCTGATTACTGTGTGTGCGCGTGTGTTTGCTTGCGTCCGTGTGTGTGTGTGTGTGTGTGTGTGTTTGTGTGTTCCGGTGTGATCATGGCATGCTGTGTGTCGTTTCGGACCTGAGATGCCTCCTACTTCCTCAGTCTGGAGAGGCACGGCCCGGCTCGTTTAGGGCGGGTCTGGCGTGCCTCTGGCTTGGCATGTTCTATGAGGATGACTGCATTGCTCTCTCATCTCTTGTTCTTTCCGAGTTGCCTTTTCCCCTTTGGCCCATCTTACTCTACGGGTTTCTGTCTGTCTGTACAACAGCTTCGATGCCTTCCCTTGTTATTTATTTTCAATTCCAGAAACTGTGGGAAGCCATTTTGGGAGTAAGGCTTTTTTTTGGCCATTATGCCCCAAGTGTTTTTTTGTTTTTTTTTTGTTTTTTCTGAAACAGTGCTCAGTGCCCTGTTTTGACAGGGGCTCCTTCTCAGGCCTGTTGTTGCTTCTCTCGTTTTCTTCCTTTTTCTTTTTTGAGAGTTTTGATGTTTGCTGTCAGATTGATTGGCAGACAAAGGCCTCAGTGAGGATCTGCTGTGGTGGTGGTGGTGGTGGCAGTGGTGGAATGAAACCTTGCCATGATGGACAGGGGGATGAGAAATAACCCCAAGATTATAATCCTCACTGGGATGAAAAATAACCCCAAGATTATAATCTTCACAGGCAGCAGATACATGGTGCAAGGGGTGCCACCGCTAGCAGTGCAGACAGTAGTGGAACTCTTAAAGCTTCGAGTAGGTTGGCATTGTTGCTCTTTGCTGTTCAATTACTGACACATTTCAAACAGCCTGGGATGGGAGTTAAACACCTGTGACATCACTACAAACTACACACACACTAATGCTTACATAAGCAATGACATGCAGAACCCATTAAAAATTGGCAGTATAGAATCCACACAGCCATACTCAATTGGTCTTAAATGGTTAAAATGACTTGCATCTAATGGATGTAAAAAAAAAAATGTTGTCATGCTCTTTTTTGCCTCGCTCATTTTTTTTTGTATGCAATCACTGTCATACCCAGTGGATGGCACTCTTGTATCAGTTTCCTTATTATGGAACAGATAGGCAATAAGATGCAAGCAGTTAAAGGAGAACTTCGGTGTAAAATGAAAATTGGCATGTTAAAACATCATACCGAGTTGGTATGTGTACCGAGGAGCAAAATTGATTTAGCCTGTTGCATTCGGAGTTTAACTATTTATTACTACTATTTAACAGTTTTGACAAGCAGTACCTTGCTGTAGTTTCTCGTCGCCGCCATGATGAAAGTCCAAACAAGTCAATTGTACCACCTCTCCTCCTATTCTTCCTGCTGGTTCGTGTTCGTCAATCGACTGGTGCAGACGTTCATCATGGCGGCGGCGAGAAACTACAGCAAGGTACTGCTTGTCAAAACTGTTTTATTAATAAATGTTGCGTACACTTACAAAGTTCTCAGTGCCTCGTTTTTAATGTCAGGGCCTTTGTTGTACTACCGATGGAGTGTGGAGTTTCTTCGAGCTGTTTTAATGGTTTAAAAATAGCGTAGTCATCATGCTTCGTCTATGGCACCTACCACTTCCATTGTTAGCCTTCTGGGACAAACGATAAAAAATAGTTAAACTCCGAATGCAACAGGCTAAATCAATTTTGCTCCTCAGTACACATACCAACTCGGTATGATGTTTTAACATGCCAATTTTCATTTTACACCGAAGTTCTCCTTTAACCTAGCAATCGCAAACCAGGATGGTCAAAAAATTGTTGTGCTAGAGAGTATTTTTGGCTTCAGCAATGTAAATAAAGGGTATCTGTTGTCTGTTGAAAAATAAAAGACAAATCAAAACTGTTTTCAAACTAGCAGACATGTTCTAAATGATCTCCCCATGGTGATGGTTGTGTGTGGTGTGCACAGCTTTGTTATGGCTCTGTCCGTTCCCTGCTAACTCTCAGTGAGAATCTCTGTATGACCCTGTGTTTGTGTGATTGTGAGTGTGTGTGCGTGTGTAAGTCTGTGCGCGCAAGTGCTAATGGCATACCTTGCCCTCACAAAAAAGTATTGCAGCTTGATGGCACAATCAGGAGGACTTCTTCAGACAAAACAAAAAAAAGAAAAAGGAAAAATCGGAATTCGATGGCAACTGACACTTGAGTAGTTGTTTATCCCTACAGTGTAAACTTTAGCTTACATCAGTGGCTTCATGTATTCCAAGAAAGGAAAGCTCTCTTAAAAGAAAAAAAAAAAAAACGTGCATTGAACTTCAATAAGACTGCAAACTTTTTCGTTTTTATATTAAAAAAAAGGCAACAGAAGGTTGTACAAATATGTTCCAAGTTATTTTTGTAAACCATACCAAAAGTTTTACAGTGTTTTTAAAGAAAAGAATGTATATTGTTGGACACTAAACTGAATGCATACCAAACTGTAGTAGTCAAAATGGTGATGGGAGACAGTATTCATTTCTCTTTCCTTTCTTTTGTTTGGCCATAGAGGTTGACCATTTAAAAGAGGCTGTTCAATCTGATGGTTACTTGTAAACAAACTAATACCTTCATTAATGACCTGACAAAAAAAGGTGTGGTTTTGAGATATAATATTTATAGGAAGTTGTCTTGTTTTCAGAAGTTCCTTTTCAGATTTTTTTTTATTTTTATTTTTACTGTAGGAATACCAGAATGTTCTTTCACAAAAGGTTACTTGTCTGACAGAGGGGCCTCATTGACCTCCAGATAGCCCACAAATCACACACACCTCTCTTTCTTTCTCTCTCTCTCTCTCACACACACATACACACACACAAACAAACACACACACACTTGTATGCACACACACGTTTATGCACCCCTGTACAAAATTACTCATTGCAAACTTGCCGCATTTTGACAGCAATTAATAGGACCTGACCTGGGCCCTAAGCTTATCCCAGTTTATGCCCTAACATTAACTCTAATCTGTTTTTTTTTTTTTTTTTTTTGTTTCTTTAAGGTATAGCTGATCCAGGTTTATAAAGTATGTACTGTTTTGTTTTCTTAACTGACACAGTCAACCGCAAATACTTCCATGGGATGCTTTGGTTTGCATGGAAACTGATGGTTTGGCATGTTGTGAGAGGGTATTACCCCCCCCCCCCCCTAATATTTTGCATCAGCAGTAGTTTGAAGGGGCAATACTCCTCTGTTGTGATCCATCTCCTCGGATGTTACTCCACCCCTACACCCCAGCTGAACCCCCCCAACCCCACCCATGTTGGCAGAGGCAAGCCCAGGCTGTGTGACAGTGCAATCTAGATAGAAAGAACATCGGATTATCTTTAGTTTTATTGTTTTATCTTTTTTTTTTATTTGCACCGTTTGAATAAAATTCTCATTGTATTTAAACACTACAGTGACTGCAGCTATGTTTTTTTACTTTTCTCAAATAATCACACTGCATTACATTGTATAACATTACACTTAGCGAATGCTCTTATCCAAAGCAACTTGCAGTTGACTAGGGGTGGGTATTGGCAAAGACTTTACGATACAATACATATCACGATACATTTGCCACGATACGATTCTATCACGATACATTGCGATACTCTGTATATTGCAAGATATTGCAATATTCTACATAGTCCTGTGAAAATGTAATAGTAGAGGTGAATTATCAGTTGCTATTTACGATCTAGATAGACTTACATCTTATCAAAACTGAATTAAATCAACATAACTCAGAATTACTGAACTCAACTCAGGGACAAGGACAGAGCTGTAATATAAGTTTAAACAATGTTTTTATTTTTTTGGAGTCAGAAATTGATATAGTATAAATGAGTGTCACGATATTGATGTTTAAATCAATATAGTATATTGCGATACGATATATTGCGATATATTACAATATTTTTGCACACCCCTACAGTTGACTTACTGTTACTTTTCTATTCATAGACATGTCCTCACATTTTGACCATTGTACTCTCTCAGCCAAGCTTCATAACCTAGTAGTAGTAGTAGTAGTAGATAACTTTATTGTCCCTGTGGGCCAATTACATTTGCAGCACAGTCACAATCACAGGCCATTCTTACAGGACAACAAGTATATAACCCTTCTACCTACCCTTCTTTTCCGAGACTGCTTAACAAAACCAAATTCTACTAACCATCTCTTTACATAGGTACCTTCGATGTTCTCTACACATCTTTTTGCTATTATGTCCTCCTTTTGTAAGTCGCTTTGGATAAAAGCGTCTGCTAAGTGTAATGTAATGTAATGTAATATAACACAAACAGCTGATATATCAGACAGCAATAGAGAACATAAGGGACATTCTTCCTACCCACACTAGCATGTTACCCATTGGGTTTGACCAGCTCAGCTGCCTGACTGGCTTATTCTAAGTCATTTAAAGCTTTAATTGCTTATGGGATAAAAGGAAATTTGGTGTGGGGGGGCAGAAACGACGTCTAGATGGCAGGAGTTTGAATGAAGAGGCCTGTGGCTGGGGGGAACAAATGGGTCTCTTGTCCCGGGCCCCGGGAAAGGGGGGCCACAGAACTGGTCCCTCCCTACATTATGGAATATGGGAGGGGAGGGGGGCCCATCAGATTATCTTGTCCCAGGCCCAGCCAAGACTGTCAGTGGGCCTGGTCACAGATGATGTTACAGTATTTGCCTTTTTCACCAGACTGTCTTTGTAAATGCTCTCCATACTTTGTAGCTGCATGGCAGTGTAGGAAACAGCCATACCTAATGTACTGTAAGCACTCACAAAGAAAACCTTCCTGCGTCAAATTGAAAACCAAAGACTACAAAACAAAACATCAGTTATTCAGGTCCAATGAAATTCTCCTCAACCCAAGTACATATTCCTCTTTGCATTCTTCCTCTCCATGTAGACACTTGAGGATTCCACATTGGTCTGCATTTACCAGCAAAAGTTGAAGCATGATCCCAATATTAATGTTGGTACATTATATATGGTACATGTACATCAAACGTTACTCGTTTTCCTCAAGCACCAGTTCTTAATCCACTTTCCTTTGCAAAATAAAAAAGCAAATACAATTATAATGCACTTAAAACCCCCCATAGTTCTTCAACACACAATCTCCAGCAACCCTCTACCCTAACTTGATCGCCTGTCGCTTCAATAAATTCACAGTGGGCCTCTTATAAATTAATAAGTGGAGCACTGATATCTTTCGGATCGCTTTTCATTTCTTTTTTGCTTGGCAGGTATCCGTTTCCAGATGAAACCTCTGTGATATCGTATGCACTACATGCCAGCACTCAAAGGCAACGAGCCCTGGTACACTCCCTTCACTCTGCCGGACAGGTCACCTGTGAAATGTTTCTCTGATTAAAACAACAAAAACGAAAGGCATCACACAGTAATTAGAGAAATAGATTGACCTCGGGGCAGTGAATGTGATAGAAACACAACTGGTATGTAGAGTGGCTCAAACCACTGGCACTGGCTGCAGTTCTTAGAGAGAGAGAGGATTTACAGGTGGATACAGTTTACAGGTGCGGTCTGAAGAGGAGTCCTTTGAAAAGGTAAGAGATATTAATTTGAGCAAAAGCTATGTGCACCACTGAAACTCCACAGCTGTGATGAGATTGTGTCAGGGTATTTCGTGCATTATAAGCCTTAACATAAAGTTGGAATTGATATTTTTTTAATAATGAAACATTTCATTTTTGGAAATTATTTTAAATGTGTGCCTCATTTGACTTTCTTGAAGCAATAACATTGGTGTTAATTGAAGTAAACAGCGGGACAAACCAGCCATTGAACTTGATTAAATGTTCTCCGTGTGTAAAAAGGTCGTAAAACGGCAGGGTCTCAAATTGTCCCATTTCAGTGGGCATCCATCCAATAGCTCTTTGCTCTTTAGTGCTTCCTCACCTTATGAGACTGCAGGTGGTGCTTGTTGCATTTCAGGGAGAAAGGTTGCTTTAATACAGCAACTGCTTTGTACTCGTTGCCTTTTCCCTGTTTTCTTTTTTGTGAATAATATATTTGCCTTTCCTTGTTTACCTTGCCGAACATAATACGAATCTTGGAAGGCAGAGAGAGTTTCCATGTTTTCTTCGTAAAAACTGCCTGGCCCTTTAAGAGGCATAGAGACGCTTGGGTGTCTTTTTTGTTACTGTGTAGCGCTCCACTGTGTCATTTTCACTATGGCGAGATGGTAAACAAATGTAGCTAATGGAAAACGCCTGTATTCCGCGTTGGAGGCCAACTCCATCTTTGTTCTCAGGAGGTGAAAAGCAAGACTACAACGATAAACGGGGAACTTATTTTTAGCACAATTCGGGGGAATGAGGAATGGATGGGTTATGCTTCAAGACCAGCAAAATTCACGAGAGTGGTTTACTCAGCTACGGAGAACACCTCTATACTCAGTAGTGATGCAGGTTCAATGCCGTGAAAAGTAACAGTTCCAGAGAAACATGGAACGGAACAAAACGCTGCTTTTACACCGTTTCTGACTTTTCCTACCATATGGGTTCAAACCAAGAGTCAGAGAGGATATAGCGAGATACGTTTCTGGATGTCAAAATGTTAACGGGATCCAAGACTACGTTCAAAGTGAGGCAAATGGTTCCTGATGTGAAGGTAGGTGGCCTGAACTACAGACGTGATAATGAGGGAGCATGGTTTCCACATGCCAGTTCATGTTTAGCTGAATGACGCCGTTGAAGTAGGTCTTACTGTCTTGTCTAAGGTCTTGTCAATTTTTCAAAAAAATTTTAAGAGGCTGTAAGAAATATGGTGTATTATCTCTGCCCACAGTTTCTGGTGGAATTGTGTTGGGCCGTTATTTTCATTCTCAACTATCGGGAAAATGTACTACCATAACTGTAACAGAACGTTCGGACCATTTTAAGATTTTAAGTTTACTTTTCTGCCTTGAAAGAAGGTTACATTGTGGTTGCTGCTTTGAACACAGCACAGGCTATAAGCAAAGAAACTCATCCAAAAGATAGCTCTCCACTCCTTTTCTCTTTACGTGTACATTCAGTGACATTTAATCAGTAGCATTTCATCGAAGTTTTGTGTGTACTTTGATTCTAGATTTTTTAATTTGTTCCATTTTCAGTGATTAAACCGCTACTCAACAGTGCTTCACATGACTCGGGCAGCAGCCACATATGGTGCGGCTAACGATATAATAATAGCCTTGGAGTTCCTAAGATGTCAAGCATAAGTTAAATAAAAACCAAATGTGGACGTTCGTGCCTACAGCACATCGAAGGGCGTTGGTATGAAGAAGGTGGTAGGAAGGTGTGACCAGAGGAGTTAAGCCTATCCTGCAGTTTCAATCTCCAAAGTGATGAAAGAAATGTACTGCCTTGATGCCAGTTTGTGATTAATTTCTACAGGGTGCACTCGCCTTACAGTTCCAATAACTAGGCTAGGGCATATTTCTGTGTCCCTAAAGCCCCTACAAAGGCCCTCTTGTCTCACGACTAAACAGTTTCCTTTTGCGTTTCCTCACAGACATTAATCAGCCTCTAACGTAAGCAAAGCCAAGCATGATTTAACATCAGCTTTCTCACCTTAAGCAAAGACCCTCACCACAACTAAGTCCCATGTAGTAGAGTCAGATTTAGCAGATAGGCTACAAATCTTGTAAGGTTGTCGATCTTGCCTGCCTACTGTTGTTTTGTGGCTATTTTAGGCAGCCATGGGGGAGAACACTCTCCCTCCCTCTCTCCCTCCTTCGCTAACTACACCCTCTGGCTCTGTTCTGCTTGCCAGGAGAGGCCCTCAGGGATGTGCCAAAACATCTGTGGTTGCCATGGTAACTGTTGGTGGTGAGGTGTATGCCTGTGTGTGAGAGTGTCTATGTGTGTGTGTAAGCTATAAATGTGCTGCCGTGTTGATAAAAGAGGGGTTCATGAATACATAATGCTGAAGCTGCATTTTTATGCATAGCAGCTACTGAGGAGAGAAGAATGGAAACGGAAAAGGCTCCTGTTATAACTACAGACCGATGGATGATGGATGATGAAACCCACACTCCATGTTTCTATTATGATCTAAATCTAAATTATGATCTGTGTGCGTGTTCGTGGAGAGTGGGGGGGGTCCATCCGACCACAATGGGGCACAGCCCTTTTCTTGGCTGGGAGGGAATCTTCATGAATCTTGCACACCAGCAATGTGGTGTTGGTATTTTAGACCGAAGCCCACCCTGCTTTGGTGTCTCGCAAGTCAGCAAGAGTAGCCACCCCTGGTCAGGCAGACTGAGGCGGCCCTTCACCTGACCGTGGTAATGGCTGCCACACACCGCAGGGTATCCCCCCGACCCGAACCGTCCACCATCTCCTATGTATCAGCACTCTGGGAGCTGTGCTCTGCCTGTCTGGAAGCAGTTAGCCTAGTCTCCCCCTCTGCAAAGACAAAGAGAGAAAGAGAGAAAGAGAGAAAGAGAGAGAGAGAGAGAGAGAGAGAGAAGAGTAGAAAGGGGGGAGAGAGTGTAAGGGAGTAAGAGAGAGAGAGAGAGCAGTTGGGGAGGCCTGGTGCTCTGTTTCCGCACTGCTCCAGCCTTGGGCTGGGGTAAGTAATGTCTCCCATCCTCACACCCACTCCCACACTGCAGGCCCGCTCACAGACAGACCCCGAAGATAAGGCTCTTTGTGGAAGTATTGGAAGCATTGCCCTAAAAGGACATTATTTGTGCTGCGCAATGCCATCTTCAGCCTTTGATTGTTGCCCTGAGTGATGCACACGGAAAAGAGACACCCTTGAGAATCATACATGTCTGTGACTACGTTTACATGCACTTAAGTATCCCGAATATGAGGCTTATCCCAGGTTTTGATCAAATTTGGGATAAAGTGTTTTCATTAACGCAGAGTAATCAGGTTATTAATATCCCGGTTTACACGAAAAACACTAGAATCCCGATTTCTTGTTACACAGACATTGCTCTCAGAACCTTCAGTATTCGGGATAAGGTGGTTACATGCCGCAGTATCCCCGTTTCTTTTGGAGTGTTTCACATAGCATATCCTGATTTCTCAGAAACCAGGATAAGGGCTTCTTCGGGATGCTGAATTCGGGAAAAAGTGTTTACACGTGCAAACGCAAAGCCAGGATACTTAATATCTTGATCATATTCAGGATACTTAAGTGGATGTAAACGTAGTCTAATTGTATGTGTCTCAGGTTTATGCGTTTGGAGATCATAAGCAAAGGACTGCTTGAATATCTGTGGCATGAAGTCATGGAAGAACCCAGTGTGCACTTACTCTATGCTCAGTGGACAATAACCATGGGTTAGTGGCCACACAACCACTCATTACAAACTGAATATGGCCTTGAATTACAATGGCGGTACTTTCCCCCTCCTTTGCGTTCCTCATTTGGAGCATTAGAAGAACATCTGCAGCAGCAACATCCAATCGCTTGAATCAATGAATGCCTTTGATTCCGCATCCCATTGTCAAAGTAAAAGTCAAAGTGTACTTTGTTGTCAGTTCACTATGTAACAAGCATTACACGGAGGATTGAAATTGCATTTCACCAGACACCAAATGTGCAATTTAAACTAGAAACACGCACACACGCACGCATACACTGGCACAAACACACAGCTACACTTATGGATATGAAGTGTATACAGACATCAACAATAAATAGTCATAAGGCATACATGTAGACATATATGCTTCCAACAAGAAGGAAGTCTGAGGTAGCTGTTCTTGGTAGCTGGTGAAGGTGCAAAATGAAATGTGCAATATGTAAGGTGCAGTAATTAAAGGTGCAATTTCTAATGTGCAAGAGTGCTGAAAGCATGGACATCAGTGTGTGTACTGTAGGATTTGGGATGTCAGTAACATGTTCATGAAATGTTCATGGGATTTTATTCATTGAGCTGCCTGTCAAGCATATCATCGACATAATGTGGACGTTAGTGGATTAATCACGCTGTGAAAGAAACTATAAACAGCCTTTGTCGGCCGCTCCTTTGTACGCACCTTAATGCCCATTTCAAAGAGGGATGGAGATTACTGACAGAGGTGCAAGTGTGCCTTGTTGGCACACCCTGCCACTGACCTTTGAGATTTCCGCCTGGGGTTTTGTGCCGTGTGTGCACATCGAGGGAGAGAGAGGGAGAGAGAGGGAGGGAGAGAGAGAGATGGGGAGATGGGGATAGAGAGAGGGAGAGAGAGGGAGAGAGAGAGAGAGAGAGAGATGGAGAGAGAGAGGAAGAGGGAGAGAGAGAGAGAGAGAGATAGAGAGAGATTTTGCTCCTTCGGCCGACAGGAGCATGGGCGTACGAAACGAAAATAACTGACAAGTGTTTACACAGGTTAATATGAGTCCATCTGCTCATGCAAAGCAATAGCCCTATACTGTTTTTGCAGGTTTGTGTCTAGACAATAATTAGGGAAGGCACAGCCATAATACCCCCCCCTGCTCGCGCTGAATGAAAACACAGCTTGTTCCTTGGGGAATCTTCTGGAAATGGCTCAGCAGAACCTCTTGTAGCGGTTGGAAACTTCACGCGTAAATTCTTCATTCAGACAGACTTGAGTATAACTTTCATGTTAAAACATTGATGACTTACGAATTTATGGTTAAAGAAAGGTATGGTAGAGTTGAGCACCACATACTTAAATCACTTTCCCAGTTTGGTCTTTTGGCTTCTGGTGAAGTGGAAAGCCTTACAGTGACCTTTTTCCCTTTGTAAAACAAATCCCCGAAAAGATATTATCTTTGTGATACCATCTTTGTGGGATGGAAGAGCAGTTTTGAGTCTGAAGAGTTGCATTGCATGCAAATATAAAAACCATTTTCCTCAGTTGTTTTCCTTTAACATTTTGCCCAGGAATGTCAACATATGATTTAGAGACCATTTAAAAAGTCCCTTGCAACAATGTATGCGAGTTGTGGGTGATTTTGTTTGAAAGCTGTATCACTCGCAGAGCTCGTGTCACGGCTAGACAGGAATGGTTTTTGGTTTCAGCCAAGTCCTTTGTCTGACATGGGAGCAGCCAAAAAAGAAATATTGTAAACTTCATAAAGGGATCCTGATGGCACGTGACAGGGGGGAACAGTACTAGGCCAGTCCTGGTTTCGGCATGGCCTAGTCTCCCCTCTCGCTCCTGGAGAATGCAGGGGAAGTCACAGCCACACAACAGCTAGCCTGGTAAACCCGCCCCTCGTACTTCATTTCATTTTGTACAGAGGGTCTGCAGCGGAGCCCATTGGAGGTCATGTAAGAGGACTGGGAAACTCCTAGCCAATCAGCAAACAGAGGGTGTGTTTGTGAGCCATGACCTTGACTTTGTGTGCTACATTTGAATTGTAGTACTTAGGTAGGCTAATTGCATACGTGACGACCAGACATTAGTGATTGGGTAAAGGCAGAGCCACTCGTTTTAAACTACAGCAGGGTCCGCACCTCCAGGAAGAAATTGTTTTTCACGCCCTCCACTCCAGACCCTCTGTATAAAATGAAATGAGAAAATTAAATGAAGTACGAGGGGCTGGTTTACCAGGCTACACAACAGCACCATCACCATTTCATAATCCTCAACCTCAGTCCAGCGAATGTTCCTTAGCAGTGCTACCAGAAATGGTCTTGAAGCGGGGGAATTCCAGAGCCCTCACTTAACTAGAGATTGATGCCTTGCACAGATGTGTTTTTTGTTTGTTTATTTATTTATTTATCGATGTGTTTTGCCTCTCGCTGCTGGATTGTAAATTTAACGGTGTGAGGTTTATGAGACTGCTCGGTTTCAGGGCTGGGGGCAGGGCAAACAGCAGGAGGAGGTGGAGGAGGAGGAGGAGGAAGAGATGGAGGAGGAGGAGGAGGAGGAGGAGGACTGTGGTCTGAGGTGTACTGGTGAACGCTCACATTGGCTATGGTGGAAAGGGAAGTCATGAGCAATGGAAACTCCAGTGGGTCTTGGCTGCTTTCCCCCAGGAACTTGAAAGGGAGTTTAAGGGAGCGAGAAAGGGAGGGAGGGAGAGAAGGAGGGGAGTTGAATTGAATGGAGAGGGGAGAAGAAGGGAGTGAAGCAGAAAAGGAAGATGTGAAAGTGATAGAGTGATACGCAATTAAGTGGAAGTGAAACCTCCTCCTCCGCAGCTTCTCTTGCCTGGCGAGAGAGATGTGGCCAAGGGATCTCCCTGCACCTTACTCTCTCTCTCTCTCTCTCTCTCTCTCTCTCTCTCTCTCTCTCTCTCTCTCTCTCTCTCTCTCTCTCTCTCTCTCTCTCTCCCCTCCACTGTTTCCTCTCTCTTCCTCTTCTTTCCCCCTCTCTGATTACATTGATTTCCCAACACTTACTTAACCCCTTGACACTTTGGCTGTTGCCTCATCAGCAGACTGTACAGGACAACTCTCCCTTTTCACTTCTCCCTTTCCCATTTTCCTCCTCCTCGCATCACATTTCCACTCTGTTGTTTGTGAAGAAACATTCTGGCCCATTGTTTACATGGAATGTTACATCATCTCCCTGCCTTCTTTTCTGATCTCTCTGCCTTCTAAAAGAGAACACAGGGAAACTGCTGGAATGTTCTTTTCATCTGCAGTATGTGTTTATGGTGCTCCACGCCACTACAAAGGCCAACAAAGTCCTTGTGACCTACGGGGGCACAGACCCAAGGGGGCGTACCGGATGGGCTTCTGCTTATCGTAAGCAGGGAAATGGGTTGAAATCAAATGAAGAAACCGTTTCAAATATTCTTTTAAGTTTACAACAGATGGATGGATAAGTTGGCTGTTGGTGGTTTGACCACTGGAGCTTTTGTCGTTAAATGTCAACATGAGGGAGAAGGAGGAAACTGAAATTAAAACTGGGTGAAAGAAAATACATTTCACTGTTTCTTACCTAAGTTTCTTACTTACGTTGACTTTGACAAAATGGCGAGGACCATGTTTGGGAGCAAATAAGCGGCAAATGTAACAGAAAATGGAACATGCTGGGGAAGAGAAAACCCAAAGTCAACAGCAAGCCGGCGTGCAGGCAGGCAGGCAGGCAGGCAGGCAGAGAAAATGAGTTGCTTGTAAAGTTTTATGGTGCCCTCCCTTGTTTTTATGGTGCCCTCCCTTGTTTGTTTGTGCCACCTCAGGTTTTGCCTGCCAATTGAGTCAGTGAAGGAGGTCAATGAATAAGCCTCTCAAAGCTACCTCGAGCCTAGCGTGACACTGTCTTGTTGTCTTGTTTGTGTCTCTCAGGATCGTGCTTGGTCATGTAGGCCTTTGCTTTAATAAAGAGTTTTGTTTTTTGACCCTTTAAGCATTGTAGTAATGAACGGGGTAAATGATAATAAGTGCTTACATATGGGTTATATTTCAGTAATGACTAAGTATTTGCTTTTCATCTAATTTTCCTCCCCAGTATCATGCGACTCCATGGTCAAAATGAGTGTTGTTGTTTTTAAAGGCATTGCAACCATTTTGTGCATATTTTACAGCTTGCCAGCAATTAGGGCACACATTTCTTGCCCAATCTGTTTTTATTTTACATTAAAGCATTTTCATTTGGGTTCAATTGAAATGCTGTTTTGACTTGGAATGGTCTTTGGCATGTTTTTTGTTTTTAAAGACATGCCAGTGGGTGAGAATATATATACTATAATATAGTGAGAACTATGCCCCAGTGTCCCCCAATTCTCTCAAAGCCCTCTGCCAAAGTGATTTCCGTAATAACCATGGATCTCTTCAAAATCCATATAGTCTGTAAAGTGCGGAAATGAAGTCCACTTTATCAGCACTTTTTTTGGATATATATCTTAAAATAGTCCACCAGAAGACTAAATAAATCTTTTTTTTTTTCAGAAGTAATATAACACAAGGCTTTGTGTGAAACTAAGGGCAAAGCAAATTACAGCAGGGAACTGCTAAACCCTCCTGCTCTGGTTTCCTGTTGAAATGGGCAGCCGTATCAGTGGCTAACTGGCTCTGTGTGAATGAGTGCAGTTTATTAGCCTCCCACAATGGCCAAAGGTTCTCTTTGTTGAGTGACTGCAGCAGGGGTAAGACCCAGGCTAAGCTGCTGAGGGGATGGAGGAAGGCAGCCCCCCGTGGTACACACAAGCCACCATGCTACACGCAAGCCATTATGCTACACACAAGCCACAGTGCTTTACAAGACTTAGTGCCTGAGGTTAACACAACTTTGGGACCCAGAGGGGCCTGTGTTTTGGGATCTTTTGGTGGGATTTAGTGGGGAGCTGCTGACATGCTATATTTAGGTTAGGCAGTCGAAGACAGAGTGTGTAATTAGTTATATTATAGCTGTACGTTTGCAATTTTGGGCACCACACTGCTATGACGTCGGCCACTGGATCCAAGCATACGTGGCTTGAATTAAAGACTGGTGATAAGCCTGTGGCGTTACAAGCTGTAGGTGATATTTAAAAGTGGAGTGGTGGGGAAACACACAAACACACCATTCTCTGAACAGTGATTTGGAGTATAAAAACTTACTTTTCTTTTCCCCACTTCCACCATCTGGTTCAGCTCTGTCCAAATGTCAGAATAATGGAGTCAGCAGTTTAGTTTACTTAGAGTTTAAAGTTAAAAATGTGCTGTATTATTTCAGCTTAGATGTTCTCTGCACTTCTGTGCAGCTTTTGTGTCAAACTAGAGAGGACAGGCGTGTGTGTGTGTGTGTGTGTGTGTGTGTGTGTTCTCTGACACCCTGTGTGTGTGTGTATGTGTGTGTGTCTGAGGGAGTTGGTCTGATGGGGTGGGGTAGCGGGGGGGTGGGGGGGGGGGTCAGTTAAGTGAACCCACATGTGTGAGTAACTGCAGCCCTGCTCTGGCTCCCCTCATTTGGTTCGCACTGCCCACTCCAGTAGTCTGCCATCATCGCATACACGAGAGACAGAGAAGGGCAGCAGAGAAAAGCAAAGAAAAAAAGTCAAACTGGAAGACATACAGTAAGCTACACAGAGGATGAAAGACTGGGCGAGGCAGATGAATAATGTCAGATACCAAGGCAGTGAGGAGCAGTCATTGTGTTGTATTGAAACCCAGTCTAGTCACTATGCCTCAGTGTGAGTGTGAGAGTCATCGTGCAGATGGTTGAAGGAGTGCTTTCAGCACTCTTGCACTTTACCAAATGCACCTTCACTTATTGCACCTTACATATTGCACATTTCATTTTTCACCTTCACCAGCTACCAAGAAGAGCTATCTTAGACCTTCCTCCCTGTTTGAGGCGTATATACCTGTATGTCTTATGTCTGTTTATTGTTGATGTCTGTATACACTTCATGTCCATGAGTGTAGCTGTGTGTTTGTGCGTGTGTGTGCGAGTATGTGTGTGTGTGTTTCTAGTTTAAATTTCACATTTGGTGTGTGGTGAAACTGGTGCAATTTCAATCCTCTGTGTAATGCTTGTTACATAGTGAATTGAAAATAAAGTATAGTTTGACTTTGACTTGACTTTGAGCAACATCAGAAGGGTGCGAATCCCACATGCTCACATTGTCTCAATCAATTCAAACCCACTTCCTCACATCACGTGGCAACCAGTCTATTCTGTTCTCTTAGGAGAACTCATGCACGAGAGCAAGCCTCCTGACCCAAGCCCTGACCCCTTCTCTCTTCCTCTCTCTCTCTTTCTGTTCTTCTTCTCTCCACAGGACAGAATGCTCAGCCACAGCGGCCTTCACACGCGGGGGAGGGAAATGTTCGGCCTCTGCTGTTTGCCAGGTCAGTCGGTCCACATGCAACCCTGCCACTGCTACAAAGGGGCACATAGCTTCAGGAGATGGCGATCTGCTTAAGAAGTCGCCAAAACCAGTTATGAAACATTTTATATGGCTTTTGGTGTTCTACCAGTAACTCGTGAGCAGAGGTGGAGATCCTGGCCTCAGAAAGTGTGTTATGCTGCCATATATTTTGTCCAACCGCTTTCTGAACCAGCTGATCCTAACGAGCAGACAAATCATCAGACAGATAGATCAGCCAGTTAGTGAAATCTCCTCCATTAAAGCAATGCTAAGTAGTTTTCGTCCTCGGGCGGCCCACAGGTTGGAAGCGGAATTGTCTCTCATGGGGAACTACAGAGAGACGCTCTGCTCCTCTAAACTTACTTACTGCGGTTACAGCCTATGGAGGGCGGCAAAGCGAATTCAGAAGTGCCTTTCAGCATTGTTACAAGTTGATGAACCACTGAAATGATTTTGGAAACGTTATTTTAAGGTTGAAAAAACTACTTGGCAGAAGGAAAACATGATGGGGTTTTCACTCTCTTAGGCCAGGATCTTCACCTCTGCTCGTAAGGGTCCTAACCGCTGACTTATGCCTTCAAAGGTCGAGGCTACAAAAGAATTCAACTTGAATTGCAAACACATTCCTGTACTGTCGCACAGGGGTCTTGTTCTCAGTTTTTGAACAGGCAGCATTTTTCAACACGCACGATTCAAGGGGATGCTTGGCTCAGCAGGTTTGAAAGGAGCTCCACCTATGTGACCAATCCGTTGGTCAAGGCCACGGTTCTGCCCATTTCAAAACATCTGCCTTGAGTGGGCGGCCTACAGAGATACGGACCCCGCTCAAGCTTTGAGCTCTGAGAATAACAAGGCTTTCTGTGCATGTACCTAAATTAGCACTGGAGCTTTGAGTGCTCTCTCTTAAGAATGAAGCGCGTTTCATCAGCCAGTCGTTTTCGCACCACGCCGTCTCAGAAGTCTCAACAGCACCCACCCCTCCGCCACTATCACCACCACCATCACCGCGAGTGTCAGTGTCACCTCTTCCTGTAAGTGTGTGCGTCACCTCACACTGAACAAACCTGACCTGTTTAGAGGTCTCACGGCTCTGCAAGCCCAGAGTGAGCCCTGTGCAAAGCCCCCTGGCATTGAGCTGACACGACAACTAGACAGCCCCCCCCCAGCTAAACCCCACTGCCCACGCTCCTGTAGTGAAAACAATCTGGCAGTGTGTTAAAGGGAGGGCCAGGGCCTCTCAACCCCTCAGCCCCCCCCACCCCCCACGCCTTGCTCAACCACTTCCACCCTCTTCCTTTGAGCTGCCCCCCCCCCACTCTCCCACCCACCCTCTACCTCGCACTCTCTTCCTCTTTCCATCTCTATCTACCCTTCTCTTCCTCTCTCTCTTTCTATTCCTTTCTTTCTCTACACTTTTCTCACTCTCTCTCTTCCTCTTTCTCTCTCTGTCTGTCTGTCTGTCTGTCTCTTTCTTCCTTTTTCTCTCTTTCATCCTATCTCTCCCTTTCTCTCTCTCTCTCTCTCTCTCTCTCTCTCTCATTCCCTCATTCTCTCACTCTCCTGCCATAGCCACCAGGCCGTGAGTGGTGGTGGTTCCAGGAGCTCCACAGGAATGCAGTGGGGCTGGAGTCCAAGCCGTGCTGGCCATGCCAGGCTAATCTTTAACGTCTCCTATCAGCAGCTACTCTCACAGGCTCGCTGGGAGCGGCGGGAGGTTCCCACCGGTCGCTTTCACTCGCGACCCACAACAACCCATGCACACATTCACAGACAGGCACACACACACACACACACACACACACACACACACACACACACACACACACACACACACACACACACACACATATTAGCATATTAACACACATTTATACATTGCCATATGCACATAGAAAACCATACAAACACATGGCGTGATATATATATATATATATATATATATATATATATATATATATATATATATATATATATATATATAGCGTGTATACCATAGGCACATTGCATGGACATTCAGTACAGAATTGCACATGCTCACACGTGCAGTATGCTCTCAGCGGGTGTGCAAACAAAAACTAAAACCCTCTTACATAGATTTACACACACACAGGTCAAAATACACCCATGGTTTACATAGTCTTTTGACTATGGATAAGACCAACATTCCACATGTCACACACTCTCGTATGTCCACCAGGACTCTCTGAAGGGCACATGGAGCTGTGGTTTCGCAGGCACACAGTCTGTTTATTTATTTAGTGTTTTTGTGCATCATATGAAAAACAGGCCTTCGCTCTCGTGTCCCTGCCCATGTCAGAGTAAACGGAGTAAATTGCCAATGTGGCTTCCCAGTGAAGAAGACCTGCAGCTGTATTTACACTTCAGACATGTATTTGGATACGGCTAATGTTACTCACTCACTCGCACACGTGCGTGCACACACACACACACACACATACACACACACACACACACATACCTACACACATGCACACACACACACACACATTGTTTGGTCTGTACTGCCCTCAGCCATGCTGGCTCTCCCTCCAGGTCCCTCTCACATTCACAGCTGAACAGCATCCTCTCACAGCTCTCACGTGTGCCTACTGTTCCCTGAGTCCTCTCCTCTTCTCTCTTTTCCTCTTCTCGTCTCTCCTCTCCTGTCTCCTATCCTCTCCTCCCCTCTTCTTTCCTCTCACTCCTCTCCTCTCCTTTCCTCTCCTCTCCTTTCCTCTCCTCCCTTTCCCTCTCCTCTCCTCTCCTTTCCTTTCCTCTCCTCTCTTCTCCTCTTCTCTCCTCTCCTTTCCTTTCCTCTCCTTTCCTTTCCTCTCCTCTCTTCTCCTCTTCTGTCATCTTCTCCCCTCTCCTTTCTTCTCCTCTCCTCTCATCTTCTCCCCTCTCCTTTCTTCTCCTCTCCTCTCATCTTCTCCCCTCTCCTTTCTTCTCCTCTCCTCTCATCTTCTCCCATCTCCTCTCCTCTCCTCTCTTCTCTTCTTCTGTCCCCCTCCTCTCCTCTCCTCTCCTCTCCTCTCCTCCCCTCTCCTCTCCTCTGCTCTACTCTGTGCTCCTCTCCTCTCCTCTGCTCTGCACTCCTCTTCTTTAGTCTACTCTATTCTGCTCTACTCTACTCTCTCCTCACCCTTCCTCTCCTATCTTTTCCTCTCCTTTACTCTGCTCCCTTCCCCTCTCCTCTCCTCCCCTCTCCTCTCCTCTGCTCTGCTCGGCTCTGCGCTCGTCTCCTCTACTCTACTCTACTCTACTCTACTCTACTCTCTCCTTACATCTCCTCTCCTCTATCTTTTCCTCTCCTTTACTCTGCTCCCTTCCCTTCTCCCCTCCCCTCCTCTACTATCCTATCCTGTCTTATCCTCTCCTCTTCCCGCTCTCCTCTCCTCTCCTCTCCCAAACAACAGAGCCAGCTGCCATGTTCACCATGAATGCGGTCATGCACAGGCAGCAGCATCATGTTTATTTATGCTGGACCTTGTCCGTCTCGCTCTCGTCTGGGACATTTTTCACAACAAAGGAGCCGTTCTATCCCCTTGTGCAAGAAAGGCACAGGGCAGCCTCTGTTCTAAATCACCCCCCTAACGAGACATCAGATGGAGAGAGGAAGAGAGAGAGAGAAAGAGAGAGGGATACGAGAGGGAGAGATGGGAGATGTTTGGATCAGGGAGCTGGAAAGTGGGAGAGACAATAGGACATTAATCACGGTGTGTAATGAGGACATGACTAAGTAGCTTGCAGAGAGCAGTGGCCTGGCTGATGGCCCTGATGCCTCTGTGCGGGCTTCTCCAGCTGTGTTCTACTCTCACAGCTGATTCATCACGCACCCTGTCGGGATGCCAGCCAGTGGGCACAGGGTGAAGATGGGTGTCCCGTGCCAGGCTGTGAATGGTGTAGGTTGGAGGGGGCACACACAAACAGATACCCTGACACACGGATGTGCACGTTGTGTGTATGTGTGTGTTTTTGTGTGTGTGTGTGTGTGTGAATCGGTGACATAATCATGAGCAAATGGTGCATGTTTTCACCACAGACAATCACAAAGGGGATGCGTGTGAGTGCATTTGTGTGAATGTGTGACACTGTGACACGTGCATTCTGTGCATGTGCGTGTGTTTGTGTGAATGTGCGACACAATGATGTGCACATGGTGCATATTTTAAAGCACTCTGGCACACACACATTGTCACAGCAGGAACAGTGTACACCAACAAACACATACAACACACACACACACACATATACACACACACACATACACACACACACACACACACACACACACGCACACACACACACACACACACAGCATACCAGAAAGAGTGAAGCAGTGTGGTTGTTGTTTGCAAGTGTTCTAGGTGAAAGGGCTCACATAGCAGTGGCTAGTGGTTTAATCTGTCAAAACATGCATGCGTACACACACACACACACACACACACTTTCAGAACCATAGGTATGCATGCTTGCAAGTTTGCTAGTAAAAGTTCTTATTGACTGAAGGCTCATTTTCATTAAACACAGAGACACAAAGTCAAACAAAGAAAGTCATGGAAACACACTTCACAGATTAACATTACAGATGGTTTATTAGAAGACGACATATACACACACAGATGCAACTACTTACATACACATGATCACACACATACACACACACACACACATACACACACAGTAGGAGTAAGAGTAAGGAACGGTATGACCTTTTGCTTGTAATCGCACCGTCTGAATGGGCTCTTGTTGCAGTGGCTGCTGGACACGCAGTCCCCGGTCCTGATAACAGTTGGAGATATAGCACCCGTAAGCCCCCCTCCCCCCCGCTCACCACTTTCTCAGGTGTCCCTGCGGCCCAGCACACTGGAAACCAGAGCAGCCGTGGGGGGGGGGGCGGCTGGTCACGACGGAGGCCCTGCGCTGGACAGACAGCCAGACTCTGGGGCCTTTTGTGTGCGTGTTTCAGCAGATCTATAGCCAAAGCTGAGCAGAGCCAGCCCTCCTGATTACAATGAGCCGTGTGAGTGTGTGTGTGTGTGTGTGTGTGCACTATGGGTATGCAAGTGCATATGCGTGAGTGTGTCCACACGTGTGATTGTACATGTGTGTGGTGTGTGTATGTGTGCTAGCAAAGAGAGGTGTGTGAAGTATGTGAACACATGCATGTTTGTGTGGATGTGTATAGTATGTGCATGCATGAGATCTTGTGTGTGGTGTTTGTATGTGTGCTAGGAAGAGGTGTGTGTGTGTGTGTGTGTGTGTGTGTGTGTGTGTGTGTGTGTGTGTGTGTGTGTGTGTGTGTGTGTGTGTGTGTGTGTGTGTGTGTGTGTGTGTGCGCGTGCGCGCGCGCGCGCGCGCGTGCAGGCATGTGTAGGCATGTGTATGTGCATATCCTTCTGTGTGTGTGTGTGTGTGTGTGTGTGTGTGTTGTTATGTAGTCAAGTGTGTACCGTTCCGCTAATCCACCATTACTATGGGGCTTTCATGCTGTCAATCTCCCTACTCTGCCTGAATGACTGACTGACTGGCAGACTGACTGACGTGCTCCTGGCGACAGAAGAAAAGCAGGGAGGAGAGGACAGGGCCATAGGGCTGGGCTGCAGCACTCCCTTCTGTGTGCTCTCTCAGCCTGGGTTTTATTGCTTTATTATTTCATGACGTTTTTATTGAACTGCGACAGACAAAGCAGGCGCCAGCATACGGTACGTGATCTGTTGCTCAAATGCGACGCTGCTGTGAACAAGCTGTCTCGGGTCGGCTGTGACATTTTGTTCCATCGCATCAGAAAGCACTTTTGAGCGCAGACACCTCTATCACACTTTGAGACTGTGTTTAGTGATGCGGATTATGCCTCTACATATACTATAGTCCATACCCTTATATGTATGTACAGTATGTGCAGAGGCATTGCTTGTAAAAAGGTAACACAGACAGCTGCTTGGGGGCCACCAGGCCACTACAGAGCCCCCCCAAAGGCTGACAAACCTTAAAGGAGTACTTCCACGAGAAACCGTTTAGTACTTGCTCTCTAGAAATACGGCAGGTCACCCCGAGTTGCATATGCATGCTGCACGTAAAAATGTTTTTTTAATCCGATTGCCTCCGTTAATGATTGAAGGAAAGTAGACGGAAAAACGAGTGAATAAGAAAAAAGGCAACAAAGTGACGTAGGTTTGTAAATTAGAAAAAGCTATGCCACAGTTGTGATTACTGGAGAAGTTTTGTTGCAGCACACATTCACTTAGCGAAGTATAGGTAAGTATGTATGTTTGTGTAGAACGTTTAGATATTCTATTTGGTGTGCTATGACCGAATGGGCTTCGAATGATTGTAGCCTGTGACTAGCACACCCGAGAACCTGTCATTCTCCCTGCTCCATCTCCTCCACCAAACTAAAACAGCCTGAAACAGAAGCACTAAAGCATTTTTTTCACTAAAACCGGCTCACAGGGCATTCATTAATACTAGAGACCACCGCAAAATGAATGAAAACACGATGGAAGTACACCTTTAAACTACAGTAGTGGCAATACAATAGTTTTCGTTTGGGGTACCGCAACAGACTGTACAATTGGTTTTGTATGTGTGCAGTTAAGCCGATGGGTTCCATGTGCATTTCTGTTGTAATAGTTTTAACATTCACTTGTCCCTACGGTTAAGATACCAACACCTCCTCCATGTTTTTAGCAGCCATGCTTCACACATGGTTTTGAGATTCAAAGAAAATAGGAGATCAAACGCAAAACTGAAAACAACTATAAAAGAAGTGATTCATGCTGTTAACATCATCAGCAGCACTAGTTGCTTATTTTCCTCCTTTAATTAACTAAACTCAACAGATGTTCACTTCACTGATCAGACCATAAGAATATAGAGGTCTTTTAACTGTGCTTTCATCATTGTTTTTCGAGACAGCAGTCATTTGAAGTTACTCTGCTGAGCAGGAACAGACAGACACACACAGACACAGTTGCACTTGTCTGAGGTTCTTGAGGGAGCAGGAGCCAGAGTGGGATGATCTCTCCCCAGCTCCCCTCCACACATCCTGTTGCCTCTCCAACATCTGTGGGCCATGATGCTGGAGGAATTCCTGGGCTCCACTGCACCCTTGGGACTCGTTAATGCAAAACGCTCTTTTGCGTGAGAGCGCCTGTCCTTCTAAGAGAAGAGAAAAGAGGAGAGGAGAGGAGGGGAGGGGAGGCTTCAAATCAAGCCTCAAATGTGTGAAACTCACCCTGGGGGTTGGGGGTTAAGAGATGGAAATCAAATTGAGGTAATCTGTGTTTTGTAAATTGCAAATCAAGCCTCAAACGTGTGAAAATCGCTCGTTTTTTTTTTTTTTTTTTTTTTCGAAAGACGGTGGGGTTGAGTGGAAAGCAATGAAATTGAAGTCATCTGTGAAGGGGGATACATTTTGGTTTTCGTCACTGGTCACGGGAAATGTTTTCTGCTCTCTTTCATAAAGTGATGGCAGATTAATGTCTGCAGAGCATTTGGCAGAGTCACTGTGTCGACCGCGTGGGTTTCTTTGTTGTCTGTAATTGACGGAGCGCACAGAACAAGCAGTGTTGATCGCCCGCATTCCCATAGTATACAACGTAATCACTGTACGCAGACTCTCTGAGAGAGACCTCATCCAACCACCAGACTGTGAGAGTCAATTATGTTCCCTGTGCCAAGGACGTATTTAGATGCATTTGGAACAAGAAAGAAAAACATCTTATGTGTTGACAGTCCCCCAGTTTAATTACAGGGGTTAACAGTGGAACAATGAAATTCATGTCTCCAGTAAAATATGAAATGCCCCAACAGGCCTGCCTGAGGCGAACGTTGGTCATAACAATTCCGTTGCGTTATTTAGGGGACGTCTGTTTTTCTCCGAGTTTGGGAGACGAGTCCTAAATGACCTCAGCCCTCACCAGAGGCCTATTGAAAGGCCTATTCCTGTCCCAGTGTTCTCAGTGCGAGCCCTGCCGTTGCCACGGAAACCTGGTCCGGCATGCCAGAGAGCTTTTGTTTTGCTGCAGGACACAAATTGTGCTGCCTCAATGCTCTATGAAACGCACATGCCTTCACACAAATGCCCTGGCGAAAGGAATAAGATGAAGGAAATGCCGCATTGAGGAATTTTGTCTACTAACGGTTCGATTCCATACAGCATGCTAACAACTTAATGCCCGGCTTACTTTCCCCTACTAACAGTGGCAGAGTGAGTCCAGCAATGGGCACATACATCAGCTGTCTTCAGAAGAATAAATGTTTAGGGTTCGGTAAACCTGAGCACAAACAAGATGAGCACGGCTTCAGTCAGACCAAACAGTTGTACTGATTAACCTTGAGTTAATGTCCCACAGCTGACGAGGGCAGGCCCCTTCTCTAGACAGATTTTTTTTCCTTCTTTTTTTCCCATTTTTTTTTCTTTCAGCCAAAAGCTGTTCATGGAAATAAATGGGGGGAAAAAATCACAGAAATTTCAACCACAGGTCCCCATGATTCATGCTCCGAGTATGCTACTGTCCAAGGCTGCCAAAAAGCCCTGCATGCATGCCAGTTGTTTATTCACCAAATGTTTTTGAGCAAGCAAAGCACAGCACACACACACACACACACACATACACACACAGGAACACAAACACATACACATGCACATACATATACATGTGCCTCTTGGTTGACTTGGAATGAAAATATTGAGCTTGCACTGCAGGACGAATGGAGGAAGAATGTGCTGCTAAATGTAATCGGACTGCAGCGTGCTGAGAGTGAAGAGTGTGGCTGTCTCGCAATGGGCCTGACAGCCTCTCACTGCTGGCCCTAGCCACACGTCACATGCTAGAACAGGAGCTAGCGCATTCATATTCCTCTTGAGGGTCAGTAGGAAGGAGTGGGTATTTTAAGCCTGCAGATTTACAAGTGCCTGCTTCATATCAATACAGTGAATTTTTTATGATATTGAAAGCAAGGTCAAAGCACACTAGGATAAAACACGTGTTGGATTATGTTTAGTTTTTAGTGAGAAATGTCTTTGTGTTTGCCACTGTTGTGTGGCATGTAGTTGCATTCTAAGGGCTCATTTCCACCAAACACTCTCCGTATACAGCGCGTAGACAGCAAGTGCCCGTTTTCTGTCCGTATTCATTTAGAATGCACGTTAACAGATTATTAGACCATTTCCACTGCAAGTGTGATCTGAGCGTATTCTGTCACACATGCGCACATAGTGTACACAGTTACTTGCTGTACACGCTCAAGTCGGTGGAAATGAGGCCTAAGGCTTTCTACTCTTCTCTTTTTTTCTCTTCTCTCCTCTTTTCTTCTCTTCTCCCAGGAGAGTGTGTTCTCCAGAGAGCGGTGCTGGTGAGGAAGAAGATGTCTGCCAAAGAGGGGGGTGGCTGGTTATCCGGGACGCTCTTCTGCACCCACTTCAGGGTGGCCTTTGTGCCCCAGGACAGTCCGAAGCCCGACGTGAGTTTCCCCCTAATGTGCTATGGTCTGATAGCCGATAAACCTGGCCCTTGTGCTTCATTTCATTTTGTACACAGGGTCTGGAACGGAGGCCGTGAGAAACTATGTGTTCCTGGAGGTGTGGACTCTGCTGAAGTTTAAAAACACGTGGCTCTACCTTTACCCAATCGCTAACGCCTGGTCGTCTCGTATGCAATTAGCCTACCTACTGACTACAATTCAAATGTAGCACACAAAGTCAATGTCATGGCTCACGAACACTCCCTCTGTTCGCTTATTGGCTAGGAGTTGCTCGGTCCTCTTACATGAACTTCAAAGGCCTCCGGTCCAGACCCTCTGTACAAAATGAAATGAAGTACGAGGGGCGGGTTTACCAGGCTAATGACCCGAGAGATTCTTGCAGAGTCTTTACATTATACTCAACTATCCAAAGATGAAGCTTTTCTTTTTGGAGACACCGTGTTGGTGTCGCACCATTGGTGGTGCGTATCAAAAAGGTTCAGGCTTAGAGAAGATTGCATTCGTACCTTCCTTTTAACAGTTTTACTTTTTATTTTTGACTTATTCGCAGCAGGGTAAAAAGTAAAATGGTTAAAAGGAAAGTATGAGTGTGATCCATCTTCTCTAAGCCTCAACTTTCCAAAGAAACATTGGGATCAGTCGTAAATCATAAGATGTTTTTTTAATACATTGTTTGTATTATTTTCTTGTCCATCATACAGACACAGGTGTTACTATAGGCACATTTGTGATTTGTTATCGTTTTGGCTCTGTAATATCACAGGTTACTGTTTAACTATGACTTTTACACTTGATGCTCACTCTTGCCATAATATCTTTCAATTTTTAACGCTTACATCTAAAAACCATGTGATTAGCAGTAGTAACATGTAACTATGTGGTCTCTCAGCTGTTGTGAACAACATAAGACACCTTGTAAAGTATTTTGGCATGTTGTGAACTTTTGTCATTAGGCTGCATTTTAGCATTCCTAATGTTACTAATCCAAGAGCTAAGATCTTGGATAGGCTTTGATACAAAGTATTTTCATACGTCTCAGAAGAATCCCACAACTAAGGGAAACATTCCTTTTCTGTCATAAATGTCATGGTCTTGTTTTTTTTGTAGCATTTTAAAATGTTTTTCAAAATATAGCTATTTTGAAAAACATTTGAAGATTCCACAAAAAAAACGCAAGACCATGACATTTATGACAGAAAAGGAATGTTTCCCTTTCTTTAGAATCATTATGATAATCATTTAACTGCTGCTGTAGCTAACTGTTACGCACATCCGTCTCCAGGACAATGCGGATCCTGTGCTCTTGGGGGACCACGATGTGGCTCTGGCTTCCATCGAGAAGGTGGTGGCTGGTGAGTCGGCCTAATGGCCACACTTTATCTCGGTTAATGGACGTGACTAAGGTTACCATGGCAACACTTACCTTCTGGTGTCTCTGTGCGTGTCTATGTGTGTGTGTGTGCGTGTATGTGTGTGTGTATGTGTGTGTGTGCATGTATATGTGTGTATTTTGGTGTGTGCCCTATGCAGTGGGTCCCTCTCGCACCAAACTGGTGACGCCGAACTCGTCTTTGAAGTTCACGCCTGAGGAGCTGGTGCTGTACTGCCGTGACCTCCGGGTCATCTGCTTTCTCTTCGACCGCCTAACGCCAGAGACTCAGGCTGTGGAGGTATGTCTGTGTCTGTCTTTCTGTCTGTGTGTAGAATGTGTGAAATGTATGTCTGTGAATAAAACAAGTGCAACCAGAGATGGCAACCTAGTCCCCCATGTGCAAGGACAGCGTCATTGACAGACAGACAGACACACACACACACATAGCAATACATACATACATAGCAATATATACATACATAGCAATACATAGCAATACAAAGCAATACATACATAGCAATACATACATACAGAGCAATACATACATAGCAATACATACATACATACATAGCAATACATAGGAATACATACATACATGCATAGCAATACAAACATACATACATACATACATACATACATACATACATACATACATACATACATGCATAGCAATACATACATACATACATAGCAATACATAGGAATACATACATACATGCATAGCAATACAAACATACATACATACATACATACATACATACATACATACATACATACATACATGCATAGCAATACATACATACATACATAGCAATACATAGGAATACATACATACATGCATAGCAATGCATACATACATACATACATACATACATAGCAATACATACATAGCTGTGGCCTAATGGTTAGGGAGTTGCGATCTTGTGATCAAAAGGTAGCTGGTTCGAATCCCACCCTATCCATGGTTGACATGCCCTTGAGCAAGGCATCTAACCCCACACTGCTCCAGGGACTGAAACCTTGGAAATAAGAGCATCAGCTAAGTGTAATGTAACATAATGTAACATAGCAATACACGCATACATAGCAATACATACCTGGTCCAGGTAACTGCAATATGTAGCTGTGATATTCTAAAAGCACACACAACTTAATGCAGTATTGCAATACTTATAGGGGACATAAGGCAAATGAATGAAGTTGTTGGTTTAGTTTAGACCATGTATGTTATCGGTTTTGGGTGCCATCAAGTACAGTATCTTATTATCTGGTGACTCTATCCAGTCACCTACCCAGGTGTTTCCCAGGGCAGTTGCAGAAAGAAAGACATTGTCAAAGCTGTCTAAAAGTAGTTTTTGATTCCAACCTAGCAGACTAATGCATATGTACAGTATGTATAGCATCTAAAGGGTACGGACTCGTGACTATATAATGTTTCCCACAGATAACATACACCATTGCCAAGACATACCAGCCTCTCAAGCCAGGAACCGTCCTGTCCTTCCAAAATGCAGCATTAGGTTCCATAGGTGAGTATTCTGTAATTATTCTCAGCTGTTCAGCATGTGGATTAGTCAACACAACTCTTTTCAGCACATCAAGGCTACAGGCTCAGACCCTTATAAGGTAAAAGTGTGGAAGATACTAACTGATCATTTTGTGGAAAATGAGTAAGGTTGCTGGTAAAGTATTTAATAGTCTACCCTTTCTTCAGGTATTAACTAACCATAAATTCAGCTAGTCCCCTTGAATTAATTCATGTCCACTTCATATTCAACTTTTCTTAACACTTTTTCTGGATAGTCCGCCCACAGAAACATTTCAGAGGGTTTGTTGAGATTCAGTTTAATTTTGTTAATGTTTACTGACGTATCACTTTAATCAAATCCAGCCTCTAACCCTAACCTTAACAAGACACAAAGTATCAAAAGTTGGTTAATTTAAAGTCTCATCATCTGTAGACAGTCTACACAGGATCACCTGTAGGACCATCCAAATAAAGTGTGGCCAAATACCATACAGTAGTCAAATTCCTCAGCCTCATCCCGTGCATATTGAAGCGCATCATATGCAGAAATGTGAGCTAGTGCCAGGAGGAGGGCATCCGCTGGCCAGATGAATAATGAAGCGGTAACCCGAGGCTGGCCACTGCACAGCCTTGCCCAAACCTTGTGACAGCTTTCTAGCATGTGGTCACTCTTTTGTAAATAGGCTATCGTCGTCGCACTGACGCTTCCCCATGTCACAGCACCTGAAGTCACTAGCCCATCCGGCTGCTTGTTGGTTCAACTCTCTTCGTCTTTGTCTCCTCAGAGATGAAGCAGTTCCTGAGCAACCGGCGTCGTGACCCGGACATGAACTGGTTCGAGAGCTCGTCGGACTGGGAGCAGGAACTGGAGAGAGTTGGGGCCACGGGCTGGAGGGTTAGCTCCGTCAACGACCGCTTTGAGATGTCTACCAGGTGGCTGTCTCCCTCAGGGCCTTTTCTTGGGTTTCCCATTGTTAAGATTTATTTTATCCATCAGTATTAAAGACATGGTCCTCCTTAATTCTGATGAAAGTTTGTTGATATGCCATCTCAACAACAAATCAAATTACACCCCTTAGGTGGTATCAGTCCCAGCTACATTATCTTTTTCCATTCCGGAAACTATAGGAATGTAACCCAACACTGTGTTTTTGACAGCACACACAAAGCACAGAGCTTAAGAGAGACCTGAATTTGAAGGCAAACAGAATTATTGATATAAGAATAATTCAATAAATACTATAGTATTGCACCTTTAAGATGTCTCTTTAGGTGGTGTCTGTTTATTAGTAACCGCTCTAATTACAGTACCATATCTCCTCTCCCGGACTGTGTCTAGTCTGTCCAGGTTTAATGTGGTACCTCAGAAGGTTCTGGACACGGAGCTGAAGAAGACTTTTGCCCACTTCAACGAGGGCCGCATCCCTGTAAGTGCTTAGGCCTTGGTCCCACTTCAACCCACTTAAAACCGCACCACACAGAACAAATTCATGGACATCTGCTGCATTCTAGAAATTCTGTAAAAAAAAACACTTATTGTCTTTGATACGCATATGAATCATGGGAGTAATTATGTGTGTGGTCTTTCGAGAAATGAAGTGGTCTTACTTGGGACCACATCACAGAGGCTCTGGCAGAAATATGTTGGTTGTATGGTCTGTATTGGCTACTCCTTGCTGCTTCTGTTTTGGGGCATGTTTCACATACTTTCTGTGCCTGCTTCATCTAAAGCAGACTTGAACGCTTGACCTGAAGCGACTGGCAGAAACAGAGAATAGTCATGATGTCTTAAACCTGTTCTTTCTATCTCTCTCTCTCTCCCTCTATCTATCATTCTGTCTCTGACTCTGTCTCTCTCTCTCTCCCTCTCTCTCTCTTTATCTCTCTCCCTCTCACTCCCTCTCTCTCTCTCTCTCTCCCTCTCTCTATCTCCCTCTCTCTCTGCTGATGTTTGTGTGTAGCACTGGTGCTGGCGTCATCCCCGTGGCAGCGATCTGTTACGCATGGCCAGCTTTCAGAACAACATCTATCATGAGAAGGACGACATCAGGTGTGTGTGTGTGTGTGTGTGTGTGTGTGTGTGTGTGTGTGTGTGTGTGTGTGTGTGTTGTGTGTGTAATAATTGATACTAAATTCAATTCATACTGAAACCAGTGTGTCATTGTAATGTGCAGGCTTTAAGGCCATCTATTTCTGATAAGGCTTGCATTAGTACAGTTGTAGTAGCATAACAGTGTTTGGGTTTTTGTTGCTGTGTTGAAGGAACCTGGAGCTGGTGCTGTTTGGGGTGCAGCAGGTGTGTGTGGTGGTGGACCTGGGGGAGGAGATGCCCTCAACCACAGACATCCAGCTGGCTCACACCAGGCTAAGGGCACTGTGTCTGGGAGGTACGTTACACCCTTGCCATAGTCACCTGCTGCACCTGGTGAGAACCACAAGCTACAGATCTTTTTTTTTTTAAAAAAACAATACTATAGCTATGCTATAGATCTGATATACAGGATTCCCATGGTCATGGAAATCCTGGAAAAGTCATGGAAATTGAAAATGTAATTTTCCAGGCCTGGGAAAGTCATGGGATTTTGTAAATTCACTGAAAGTTTTGGAAAAGTCATGGAATTTTAGTTTTGCAACTACAACATTCTGTTATTGTAAGGCCTTTAGAGTTGACAATAAGTGCACTGACAGTATTTTCAGTATTTAGTCCTAAAAGTATGCTAAATTCTACACATTTAAGGTGTCGTGAAGTCATGGAAAATTCACTTTACGTCATTAAGAAGTCATGGAAAAGTTTTGAAATTTTGTCAGTGAAAAAGAGTGGGAAACCTGGATATAACTGTTTTATTAAAAGCTCATTAGTTCTATATATGAACTTGACTGACTTGACTGGCTGACAGTCAGAATGGAGAATTAATACCACTCAAAGGAATTCATTCACCTACGTATACACATACTTTTAATCGACTGTACTGAAAGAGAGGGCCAATTAATTTTGGTAATAACGCAAAAAGCCACTTTAAAAAGGTGTGTCTAGAAAGGATGCTAATTTCCAAAATGGTGTTGCTACAGTAATCTTAACAAAAAAAAATGTAGAAGTGAAGAAAGCAACACTAACCGATGTTGCTGTACTGTAAGGTGAGTCTCAGGCCTTTTGTTTGTCAATGTTGGCGGCGGGCCCGACATTCCTCTTACGGTTGAGTTTGCCGCAACCCACTACTACATTATATTCTCTGACGGTGCATCCCGGAACCTAACCCTCCTCCCGCTGTGTGCACTATGCACCTCACTGAGCATTCACAATGAGCTGAGTCTGCCCTCTCTTTGTTCAAACATGACACACACTAACATGGCTTTTTGTTTTGTCTCTGCAAGTATTTCTAGTGTCTGTGTAGAGCCCTCTTTGCTGGTAAATTTCCACTGACTCTTTTTTCTCTTGTGTATTTTTTTTTGTTTTGTTTTTGTTTGGAAATTTCCATTTGGGGGATATTTTTTATGTAGCTAGGACTCTATGTCTCTTTCACACTTTCTAATCTAAAGGTGACGAATAGGCACCGGCGCAGAACTTTTCATCGCATAGTCATTATCAGCTTATCTGTTGTCCTCCCACGATGTAGTCCTTACTAGGAGCTGTGACGGAGAGGAAGTGTGTGTTTAGCAGCACACATTTTGACAGCAAAAAAAAACATGTCCTTGATGATAGCTGCTGCTGCTGCTTTGATATTCTACACTCGCATTCTCATCTGTTCACGCTGTCTGTTTCTCTGTTTTTTTCCTGCTTGTTTGTTTTCACTCTCTCCACCAGACATCTCTGCGTCTGTGTCTGTGCCAGATGACAAATGGCTGTCTACGCTGGAGGGCACCCACTGGCTGGACTACATCAGGTACTTGCTCCCCATTGGCTGCCTGTCCTCCAAGAGCGATGTGCTCGCTCACCCAGTCCAAGCACCCCTTTGTGCATCTGTCGTGGCATTTAGGAAATACACAGTCTGAGGTTCCTTTCAACTAGAATAAAATACAGTGGATATAGTGTGAATTTAACAGTGTTTAAAGCAACATGTGTTGATGAATAAATATTAAAATATGTTTACATTAGCCCAGACTATTCCTTGATGTATTACCCAGATTTACTTATTTCCAAAAAATCTTGTTCATATGGATTTAACTATCAGAACATTTTGTGGGCAAATATAGTGTGGACAAGACTCAAATATAGCACAAATACATATTTTATCTTTTTAAAGACAATGATATTTTCTCATACTGAAGTAGTGAAATTTAAATGGCATGTAAAAAAAATGGGATGCACAAGTGTATCTCTGTGTCATTTGTGGCTTTTTATATGAACGAAATCCGCACCATTTCAAGACCATTTGCCTGTACTCTATGGGAGGTCTTATGGCTGGATGATGCTTCTATTTTACCTCACGTCCACGTCTCTGTGTTTTTGTCTCTGCAGGTGCTGCCTGAGGAAGTCTGGAGAGGTGGCTTGTTTACTCCGCGGTGGCCACCTCACTGTCGTCCTCCAAGGTGAGTCTGCTGCTCTCTTGATCGCTATATTGTCTTTCACCCCTTTGATACACCGCCATGAGGAAAGGCGTTCCCGTAGCGATCTGGTGGGTGCCAGCCATGCTGAGGTTTGTTATTTCATCCAGTGTCTACTTTTAAACTGATAAACTGGTTAGCTGTCACCGTTAACTGACACCACTGAAACCACCACGCTGTGACAGCTTTCTCAATTATTTCTTTTATTTATGGACATTTCTTACATATTTTCAACATCACACATCTTTTCCAGGTGTGATATTTTCCTAGTGTTTCTTCCATTTTTTTCTGAAAGCCTTGGAAAAAAAATATATAAATGCTGTCAGTGTTCCAAATAACAGTGAATAACAGCAGAAATGAGTCAATGGGATTCTCAGATGTCTGGAGGCAACACCCAGCTATTCAAAAACCTGTTATCCAGATGTGAAGGTCTGAGCTGCTATAGCCACAAGGGGGCAGTGTTGGGCAACACAAGAGAAACCTCCACTGTCTGCCGGTTTACCAAACGATCAAGAAATTTAATTTGTACGTTTTATATGTTTATTTTTAATGAATAGATTTACATTACATAGAATATTACATAGAAATGTACACAGTGGGCTACTGCATATGTCTTGTTATTGTTATCTCTCCCAGCTTAGTCATTTGTATAAACACAGCATTTGTAGATTGTGGTATTTAACATATGACAGGAATAAGGGTGTGGTTGGATGGGAAACTTTGACAAAACACTTCTGTTTGAACTGACGTATATCCATAAATAACATGTTTGTGTAATTACTCATCTCAGTAATCAGACTCAGACGGCTGATTATCATGATAACGATGACGACGACAACGATGATGATGATATACTTTATTTTCAGTCAAAGACTCAAATTCTTTTTGCGTCACTGGGTGGCTCAGTTCATTTAAGACATACATATCCACAAGACATATAACAACTTATGATGGTCGCACTACAGTATATATATGCATAAATACAAGTCAAAACAAATAACAAGTCAAGGCCAAGACAAACAAATGCACAAATTCAGGTCCGCCAAAACAAACAATACTACACAAAGAATGGACAAGTACAATTCACACATCGTTTCACACACAGTCATCCATCACATATTCAATAACCATTTGTTAATATTGCACAGGATTTAGGCCTAGTTGGTTTAAAAGGAGGATGGTCCGATAAACAAAAGAGTGTTTAAATCTGATGTGTTTGAAAGACGGAACTCCGAAGTGTCTGACCATAAGCATAAGTTGGTATTCTCTGTGCAGTACAGTATGTGAGGAGTCAGAAGAAATATTTCTGGATAGTCTGGACAGACTGGATAGAAGCATGGTCTTATCATAGGCTTCCTGAAAAGATTGCTCCACAGGTATTCCAATGCATTTCTGAACAAATTTTTATTTGTTTATGTAGTTTAGCTTTATTTTTAACTGATATTGCTGCTCGGTCAAGCTGTGTTGCAATAGAGCAGGACACTCTGAATTACTGTTGCCTGAACATTAATGTCAGTATAAACATCAAGTGTGAGAAATAGTGCTAGAATTAAATTACTGTTGCTATAGCAACATGTAAATACAAATAGGAGATGGTGATGTGATACCATGCAGGAAATGAGCAATGTCTTCAGGAAGCTAAGGCTATTTTCATCTGAATAATGTCACAAGTCATTTCATGGAAGAGGCTTATGATTTCTTCATTTTACATGACACTCTCCAACGTGTGCCAAAAGTGTTTCCTTATCTCAAAGGGGAAGTTAGGTATGTCCATTATCTCTGGGTGTGATGCTTTGTATCAGACCTGTGGTTCTCAAGTGTTTAACTGCCACGTACCCCACGTACCCCACCCCCACCCACATTCTACTGAGTACTGAGTGACCCCTGCACCAGGAATAGCTTGCTGTGAATATTTTTGCAGCGTAAACAAAATGTGAACACATGTTATATGGTACATAATATAGATGCAGTGGGTTTTATTGGGGAGATTTTTAATGTAAGATTGTTTTCCATGTACACTCTGTAGCTGAACTTCTTTTTGCTTTTAGCTGAGAACCCATTCACAGATTTATTTTTAGCGTTTATTCTAGAATTATTTTAAGTACCATCCAGTGGTAGTTAGTTCAGTACTCAGTACCTCAGTTTTGACAACCACTGTATGAGACCTGTCCTAATTGCCCCCCCCCCCCCCCCTCACAGAGCCTGAGGACCGGGACATGAACTGTGTGGTGTCCAGCCTGGTGCAGGTGATGTGTGACCCGCACTGCCGTACGGTGGCCGGCTTCCAGGCCCTCATCCAGAAGGAGTGGATCATGGCCGGCCACCGCTTCCTCAGCCGCATCAACTACCACCGCGACAGCGACAAGGAGGAGGTGAGGAACAGGCAGAGAGCGAGCGAGAGAGAGAGAGAGAGAGAAGTAGCGAGAGGGTAGAGAACATAGGATACGGAGAAGAGAGAGAAGGAAAGAGAGAGAGAGCAAGGAGCAGGGCAGGAATTTCATGAGGGCCATGGCCCTCATGCCCTCTCAGTTTGGCCTTGTGCCCTTGAAAAAAATATGCCAGAAGGCCACAGTGGCCTTGATGCCCTTCCACAAAAATGACAACACAAAAGACCAAGTGGCCTTGCCCCTAAAATGATGAAATTCCAGGCCTGGCAAGGAGAGAAATAAACTTGTAAACCTATTGTTATTTTTGGGTATGAGTCAGACTTGGGTGGGCACCCCCCCCCCCCCCTCCCTTCTCTCTGATATCACTGACTGTGTTGAAATTGGACAGCAGTACAACATAGTACCAAACTTGGAGAAGAATTTTGGGACGTTTGAACCTACATAGAGATGTACAGCCTCTTTAGCCTCAGAAAAACGGTGTCTACTTTGATGTTACATTTTTGTCCCTGATAGCCCTCACTGCTACTGTGATATCTTCGCCAATCTAGCACAGATTTATTTTACTTTTTGGCTGCTGGCAGTACATGAACACCTCTACTAGTAAGATATAGGTTCACATGTGCCAAAGATACATTACACTTAGCTGACGTTCTTATCCAGAGCAACTTACATTTATTTAAAGGGTTTCAGTTACAGTCCCTGCAGCAGTGTCGGGTCAGATGCCTTGCTTAAGGGCATTTCAGCCATGGGTAGGGCGGGATTTGAACCTGCGACTCTCCGATCCCAAGACCAACTCCCTAACCACTAGACCACAGCTGCCCAAAGTTGCCATTTAAAGCAGGTCCAGCACTAAGAGCGTACTCAGCGCGTGGTCGTTTTCCGTCCGTATTCGTTTAGAATGCATGTTAACAAATTAGACTGTTCACACCGCACGCGTGGTCTGCCCGTATTCTGTCCCTATACAAACATATTGTATACGGATATGCGCTGTACATGCTCAACTCGGCCTGAATGAGCACTAAGGACTAAGGAGGGTAAATAGCTATGAGAGGCTCTCCCTTATGTAACTACTCCTTGTATGGGCAAGCTCCTTAGATGATGAGTCGGTAATGACTAGCCACTCTATATTAACGCGGGCCGTGATGCTGAACTCACATGAGCGTGAGTGTTTCCGTGTGGGCTGTTTTAACCAGAGAATTCAGTGAATTTATGGGTAGAGCTAAGAGGGATAGATAGTGGTGAGATAATGTCAAGTGACTGTCCCATGACTGCTAATCAGTGTGTGGTATGCGTCAAGATGGGGTGGAGAGGATGAGCAGTCTCTCAAGTAGCTTTTCCATCTGTGTAGAAACTGAGATGCCTTTTCGCATGTGAGAATGTGCATTGTGTGTAAATGTTTTTGTGCGTGCACCTCCTTAGCCAGGTAGATGAGCTAATTAGTGAAATCACCTGTGTTAAAGAGCACAGGCATAAGGAATACATGGCAGGGCTTTTACTTTCTCAAGCTGGTTTGTCCGCCTCTGAGGGTGTGGGGGCTGGGGTGGAGGGATGGATAGTAGTAGAGTGTTATGCATCTTCTGAGATCATGCAAATGTGATATATGGCCTTTCAGTCAGCTCTCATCTCTTCTTTCTCTCTCTCTCTCTCTCTCTCCCCCCCCCCCCCCTCTCTCTCCTGCTCTCTCTCTCTCTCTCCTAGGCGCCACTGTTCCTGCTCTTTCTGGACTGCGTGTGGCAGCTGTGGGCCCAGTTCCCCTCGCGGTTCCAGCTGAGCGGGGACTACCTGCTGGCCCTGCACGACTCCCTGCACGTGCCGCTCTTCAGCAGCTTCCTGGCCAACTGCCAGCGCGAGAGGAGCCGGCGCTCACAGGTACCCTGCTGGGCAGACAGTGGGCACAGGTACCCCGCTGGGCAGACAGTGGGCAGGGGTACCCTGCTGGGCAGACAGTGGGCACAGGTGCCCCGGTGGACAGAATGTGGGCAGAAAGAGTGGGGCGGTGGGGGACAATAGGGCTCTCCTGTACTTTAATGAAGACACGTACACAGGAAATTACCATAGCGGGCAGAGGCTAGGGAGAAAGAGCAAGGTGGGGAGTGGTTGTTGCATTCTTTAATGAAGACACACACAAGAGATTCAGGAACAACATCTGTCCCTACGCCATAAGACTGTTATTTCTGTGTTTATTTACAGCATGGCAATTTGGATAATTTCTAACTGCTAGCATGAGAGGAGCCAATATGATACACTACATTTTTCATGTGGCAAACTTTGTTGAAACATTATGAATAATAGGACAGGACTTGGGTGCAGTCCCATGATAAACTTTGCCAAAGTTAGTTGAACAAAAACCTTGCAAAACGGAATAGTCAAAAAAAGTTCTACTTCCTGCAGGGTACCTTCTCAGCAAATATTTTTACTCTTTTATACAAGTACAATGTGAAGCAATAGCCTCATT
The DNA here is from genome assembly GCA_027475355.1 of Coilia nasus. Taxonomy (NCBI): domain Eukaryota; kingdom Metazoa; phylum Chordata; class Actinopteri; order Clupeiformes; family Engraulidae; genus Coilia; species Coilia nasus. Next base: position 13,294,639 of record CM050218.1, on the reverse strand, counting down.
GCATCACTGCGTCATTGCGTTATTGTGTTCTTCCACTCCAGCGCCACTAGACTGCAAGAAATTGTCTGGTGTTTTTCTTGCCAAACTGTGAAGCACTTTGAGCTGCATCTTGTATGAATTGTCCTATTATTAGTGTATGAATTGTATAAATTGTGTTGTTGTTATTATTATTGTTGTTGTTGTTGTTATTATTATTATTAAATTGTTATAATAATGATAATGATAATAATAATATTAATGATAATAATTGTGAATAATAATAATAATAATAATAATAATAAAAAGTAATCTTGAATCTTAGAATCTTAGACCCTGTAAGAAAACCCATGTGAGCTGGTGTCAGGCCTGACTTGTATATAGTGTAGTATAGTTTGTTCTAACAAGGCCCTGCCATGTCCCCAGCACCTGGCCCAGAGCTACACGCCGGTGAATGGTCTGCGGGAGCTGCCCCGGGGGTCGCCCCAGGAGCCCTGCGACCCGCCCCTGCCCCCCGTGTGGGACTGGGCCCTGCAGTACAGCAGCCAGCGCCGCGCCCGCTTCACCCAGCCCGTCACTCAGCCTGCAAGCCCCCCGCCCCTGCTCAACGGCAACCTCAACACCAACCTCGACCCCCACAGGGTGAGTGCCCAATCGCCGTACAGAGGACTGGGTCGATAAACTGCCATCTGTGAAATATTCACGTAGGATATTTGTCGTCGAGAGATCAGTTACCACTATACTGAGGTGACTTAGGAAACCTGAAATGTCACATGGTATTTAATAAAAAAAAACTTGGGAGCATAAATTTGGTTGAGCGGACTTTTCCTTTTTACCTATGTTGACTGCCCTTTTGGTCCTGCTCCCAGTGTTTGTTAGGGATGTGCGTGCTTTGACTGAACTCTTGTGCACTATACTGAGGTGGACAAAACTGCTTGAGAAAGTAAAAGTGCTGCCATGTTTTACTTTTGCCTGTGCTAGTAACGCAGGTTATTTTACTAGTTTACTATCTTCTACCTGACTGAAGAGTTGAGCTAATTGGGTTTAGTGAATTTATTTGAACAAATATGTGGCTGGACTCTTGAATCCTAGTAGTTCCTAACATAGCAGCAAGGGTGCTGTAGCATCATTATGGACAGGGGCTTTTAAGCCAGCTGTAGATAAATGGAGGGTAATGGCTTTGGATGTTAAGAAATTGATCTCTCAGACATAGTTTTAACTTGATTAATTTGCTTAGAAAATATAAAGTATTCACATTCTCATAGGCAATATATTAAATTGTATACTGTATATTGTTCCATATTGTATATACTGTATATATCGCGCTTGTTTCTCCTTGCACTTCTAATTAGATGCTAAACCACATTCATTACCTTGTATTTATACATGTGTAATAACCATAAAGTTGAATGTAATCTAATCTAAAAATTCCTTCTACAAAAATGCATTAAATTTATGAGGGGTTTGTGATTAAATCATCATTCCCTGTAACACGCCCATAATTTGCATTTGATGTACATGGTAGCTAATTGAATGAAAATACATAATCAGTCACACAATTGTCATTCAGAGTGTTCCATTTTATGGTGTCACAGTGACAAGAGAAAAATCAAGTCTTCAGTGTTGCACAGGTTCTTGCTGTGCCAAATTTATTCTGGATCGCTCCTTATGATGAAGTGCTTTTGTGCAGCTGTATCATTCAGGTCGTTCATCATTCAGTATCACACAGAATGCCATGGTGGTGGTGGCATCTGGTGCACAATTTCCTGTGTGCCTTTAAGGTCGTGCTCTACTTGGCTGTTCCAGATCCACTTCCTTGTATGGCTGAAAGACCTGATTTCAGCTGCTCATAGATTACACTGTCAGTCAGCCAAAAGCTCAGCATCTTTGTTTCTTTCTTTCCCTCTTTGTTTCTTTCTTTCTTTCTTTTTTCTTTCATTCTCTCTCTCTCTCTCTCCCTCTCTCTCTCTCCCTCTCCCTCTCTCCCTCATCTATTTGTGTTTGTTTGTCAGTATGTGTCCCCCTCTCTCTCTGTCTGCCTTTCTCCTCCATTCTCTCCATCTCTTGTGTCTGTAAATGTGAATGACTCACTTGCACTGCTGCCATCTCTATTTAAACACTCGTTTTATTTTTCAGTCTCTCTTTATCTCTGCCATGTTTCTTCCATTTTTTAACCTCTGCTTGCTGTTTACTTTTTTATATTATCCTCCCTTTTTATTTCAGTTTTCCCTTCTCTTCCTCTCTATCTTCCAGTTGATTTCAAACTTTGTAAAATGGATTAAGTTTTCTAAACAAAGGTGTCCTTCAAGAACACAATGTAAAAGAAAGAAAGGCACAAACACAAAAAAACACACAGCACAGGGTGGAACATGAACAATAGAAGCTGTAAGTGGCCCATAAATACACAAGACGTGCAGACGTGAAGAATGTGTGCAGATTACTAAAAGACCTGTCTAAGCAAAATGTGTTAAGTTGGATATCCGTGCAAAACGTTAGTTACTTTACACTTTAGGTGCCACAGCCTCAAAAGCTCAATCACTAAAGGTCTTCAGTGTAAGGGCCAGATAGCACATTCAGTTTAGCAAAAAGAGAACGTGATACTAATATAAGTGCTCTCAAGTCAAAGTAAACTCCAAATCACTGCAAGGTTCTCTTGAAGTTAAGTCAATCAGCACAATCAGTTTATTTGACCTAAAAACCAAGCTGATTAGTGATGGTGATTAGCCATGTATGCAGGAATCTTACCCTGCAATGTTCTGGAAGTAAGAACCTGAAAGTGTTTTGAACTGATCCTCATATGCGACAAGGAGCCAGTGAAAGGGTACCACTTGTTCTTAATTTCTCTCTCTTTCTTTATTTCCCCCTTGCTTTTCCTTTCATCCTCCACTTGTCCTCTCTACAGCACGTGGATGGCATGGCTGGCTCGGTCTTCCTGTTGTCCAGGGGCTCCTTCTCCTCGCCCTCCAACCTGCTGCCCTGGCGGAGCAGCGCTGGGTCGGCCTCCTACCGCAAGAGCCACCGCAGGGCCCCGTCGGCCGAGATGCTGCCCGCCCTGGAGCGCCTGCTGAGGGCCTGCTCCCTGTCAGAGGCCGGGCCTGAGCCCCACGAACCTCTCCTGCCCCTCCTGCTGGGGCCCTGCGTCAAGGTGTGGAGGGACTGCTACCTCAGGGGGGCGCTCCACGCACAGGTGAGCATGATTAAAGAGTTTAAAGGTCTCATTTCGCAAGAAACCTCCATTAGTCAATGAAAAAAAATAGCGGAAAACTGAGTGAATAAGGCCTCATTTCCACCGACTTGAGCGTGTACAGCATGTAACCATGTACAATATGTGTGTATGTGTGACAGAATACTCTCCGACTCGCGCGTGCGGTGGAAGTGGTCTAATCTGTTAACGTGCATTCTAGATGAATACAGACAGAAAACCAGCACTTGCTGTCTACGTGCTGTATAAAGAGAGTGTTTGGTGGAAATGGGGCCTAAAAAAATGGCAAACAAAGTGATGCAAGTTTGTAAATTAGAAAAAGCCATGCCACGGTTGTGATTACCAGAGTCTCATTGCAGCACACATTCACTTAACGAAATACAGGTATGTGTGTTTGTTTAGAACATTTAAATCTTCTGTTTGGTGTGCTATGACCGAATGGGCTTTGAATGATTGTAGCCTGTGAATAGCATAGGCAAGAACCTGTCATTCTCCCCCCTCCATGTCCTTTACCAAACCAGAACAGCCTTTAACACAGCATTTTTTTTTCACCAAAACCGGCTCAAAGGGCATTTCTTAATACTAGAGACTACTGCAAAATTAATGAAAAAACAATGCAATGAAACCTTTAAGACCTGAAATGTACAGCTTGAGGTAAAGTAGCGTGTCACAACACTATGTAAGGATTTCACTCTCTGAGTGTCTTGTAGTGTTTCAGTAATGATACACTGTCACTGTAGTTATTACAACCTCTCTTTCTTATTCTGTATGCCAGAGCATCAGTGCTGAAACAGCCGACTGTGGTGTTTTGAGATTCCTGATGATCTGTGTGTTGTCAACAGGCCTTTACCCACCCTATGCCATCCTCAATGCTTCACCCAGTAGACCAGCTGTCTTGGGAGGTGCAACAGCTGCGTGAGAAACTAGCACAGGCCTCCTCCACCTCCTCCTCGTCCTGCTCATCGTCCTCCTCGTCCCCCACATCCTCTCGAACCTCCAGCACCCCGCACATCAAGTTAGAAGCCCGGCGCACCGACTCCAACCTCAACCAGAACGCCAACAACGGCACTTTCCTCTTCCCTTCCTCCAGGTCCACCTCCCACCAGCCCCCTCCTGCCCCCAGAGGTAATGCCCAGACCACTGCCTCCATCAAAGCCACCTCAAGGCCCCCCACGTCGATCGCCAATCCCCAGCCTCGACCCACCGGAAGGGACGGGGCAAAGCACACCTTCCTCTTCGGTCACCAACCGAACAACCGTCCAGTGCAGCGCTACATTCCAGCCCCGCATGCCAAGCCGCCCAGGAGCAGAAGCAGCAGCACTGGGGGCTCGTCCGGGATCCACGGCAACAATCTGCAGTGAGCATCGCGCTCTCAGGATACTCCGAACAAGATCTCCCGCACTGCCTGTCCACCTTTAAAAGATCAAAAGAAAAAGGCTGTTCCCGCAGATCTTCAGCTGAGTGAGTCAAATCTCACATCAGCTGTTTGTTGGAGTCTGCCACTGCCACCACCAGCAATGCTGAAGGTCATGAGAAACAGGCACAAGAGAGCCCTGACTGTTCTGGTGTTACCTGGACATGTGTCACTGTCTCAAGGATAAGGATACAAGGATAATATCTCATGCAGTATTACACAGCAGAACACAACAGAAAACCGCACTAATTTATTTACATATTTCAACTGTTGCCTTTTCTCATTTTGTGTTTTATCAATAAACGAAGAAGACTGTTTCTGACAGCTGGACCACACAGCAAAATGCTTTAAGGTGTTGCTGCTGGTGTCTCAGAGTCTATGCCAAATGTAGATTTCTAGGTGTCCAGTGCTCATTGTGAGAGTGTTTCCATGCACATGGTCTGAGTGTAGTTAGATGCATGTATGTGTTACTGTACTAATGCCCAGTATTGTTAAAGAAATTCTTACTGAAATAGCACAGATGATTCATACCATCACCATCATTTCCTGGTCATGCAGGATAGTGGCTGCGTAACGCTTGACATGGTGACTAAATTTACAAGTGATTCACAAAGCGAACACTAGAGGGCGAATATCTCCCCAGTTGAGCACCAAAGTGTGACATGAAGGTACTTAAGTTACGATTTTTTTTATTTTCATTTTTTTCTGATTATAATAATAGATTTAGGTCACGGTGATATTTTGGTACGGCCACGGTTGTGTTAACATATGCATGTTGTAATGATGTGTTGAAAATGGCAGAAAATGTGTTAGTGTTAGAACTGAATATAGAGCATGTCCGATGAGAGTGACACAGCAGAATGGGAAGCGGCATGTTAATAGTGACTCTGGCTGGATGGCCTAAATTCTCTTCATTTCTACACTTCAGTCTCTCCCTCACCGGCAGTGGATAATTTAAGTTTTTAAGGACCATGAGGGCTTTTTTGGAGAATTTTCCATGAACATATCAAGGTGGAAGAGGTTTAATATTTGTATTTTGTTTCATATAAATACTATAAAAGTGTTAATTATCAATCATATGAGTAAATACACTCATAGGTATCATTATTTTATCAACGCATACAGTGTATTAGCACAATTTCCTGGTCCATGTATCTTCATATTTTCTAATCAACTGTTGGGTACTTTTTTTATCTTGCCTTTATTTTGAACGCATCCCTGTGTGCAGGAGGTTGGAGAGAACGCCCTTAGGCAGTTGTCAGTGAATTCCTGAGGCTCTGCTGGAATTTAACTGGAAAAAAAAACTGTTTTTTTGGCTGTTCAGTAAACTCCTGTCTCCTCTAAAAAAAAGTATCTGTTTTGAGCAACTGCTCTGATGTCATGCAGACTTGCAGGCCTGCTATGCATATGAAGTGGAGGGCTGGAGGATAAAGCGCTGGTTTGGTTCCACTGAGTCGATGCTGTTTGGCTAGAGTTAATAGCTCAAGTTAGAATGGTACGTCAGTGCCCTGTATCTAGGGCACAGCAAATGACTTACTCCCTTATGACCCAGCACGGGTGCCATTGCTAGAGATTTCTCTCTCTCTCTCTCTTTCTCTCTCTCCCTCCCTCTCTCAATCTCTCTCTCTCACACACACACACACACCCTTTCTGAGTCTGGAATGTCAGCCAGAAGGACAGGGAAAATGTCCCTAAGTATTTCTTGTTGGGTTTTCTTTATAGGTGTCTTTCAAAGTTTCCCACTGCCAGAGAGTGCAGCAGAAAGTCCTTCCGCAGGTTTAGACTAGAGGGCCTCTAGGTTTAGAGGTCATTTAGGTTTAGACTAGAGGGCCTCTCCACAGAGATGGCCAAGGTCATGGAGAGGGAGATCAGATGCTAGCCTCGGCAGGAGTCTAATGTATATTAGAGATACTTTATTTATCCTGAAGGAAATTACTCCATAGGCCATCTACTACAGGGTGACCATTTTGGGTCATCTGACAGCCTTTAGTAGTGGAGAAATGGTGGGACACAGACATAGACATAATCTAAAATTGAAATGCTTTATGCCTTTTTGAGGCATGAGAAGATGGCTAATTGGTGTGGTTACCTTCTGAGTTAGAACTTTCTTGCAAACCAGCAGAAAAAAACAAACACAAAATAACCGGAAACTTGCTGTGATGGCATCCTGACTAACATTTCAAGAAACATTTTATTTTGTCTATTTTGTATTTATACTAGTGAGCAGTTCATAAGGTACTCCTCATGAAAACTTTGTTTTAAACTTTTTTGTAATTCATCCTGGCATGACGCATTAGCATGGTAAAGCAGCTCCTCGTACTTCATTTCATTTTGTACAGAGGGTCTGGGCTTGCTGCTTTGAGAAACAATTTCTTCCTGGAGGGGTGGACTGTGCTGAAGTGGCTCTGCCTTTACCCAATCGCTAACATCTGGTCTTCACCTATGCAATTAGCCTACGCACTACAATTCAAATGTAGCACACCAAGTCAACGGCATGGCTCACGAACACTCCCTGTGTTCGCTGATTGGCTAGGAGTTGTTCGGTCCTCTTACATGAATTTCAGTGGCAGTGACTCCAGACCCTCTGTACAAAAGGAAATGAAGTACGAGGGGCTGGTTTACCAGGCTAATGATGCATTGCCTTGATGCAGTCTTTGAGACCATACTAGTGCTTTTGCTCTAGCCTCCATGGAGCAACCTTTAGGTTGCAGGAGACTGTCTGCATGACTGTAGGCTCAGCTGTGAGCAAAGGTGGTTCAAACAAACAATGATGACTTGTCTCTGGAATTTCATATTTTTCATGTGTTTTTGTAACAAGTTGGCACAATTGATGTATCTATTTTCTAGCATTCTGTATTTTTTTGTATGGACATCCAGTAGCATGTTTTGAAGTAGGTTAATAAATCTTAAGATGTTTTCAAACGGCAAATGTCTTTCATTTTATGTGATTGCCATTGTACAATGTAATAGCTTATGCTCATGAATAGTGTAACATAGCAAGTTTTGTTTAAAACTGAATTATCACAAGACGTCATTGTGTGAAATTATTTAATAACATTTAAAATATGATAAATATATAGAGGAACATACAGCTGCCTTGAAAATATTCATATGGTGCAAATATAGACCTTCACATATCCACCCTGTACATCCACGTTGATAAAAACAGTAAATACTGAACCATTTATAAACACTGTGCGAGCACATCTAAAGGTAAAGCTGATTTTTAAAAAGCGTGGCACATCAGGGCTTAAGTGTGGAGAGAAAGAGATACACAAGGAGTCCTGTGAACTTTCACATCACTACAACACTGCTATGCAATTATCTTAAGAGCCTATAACCAAGCCTCCGTCTTTTGTACACAGGGGTCATACATGATGTCCTCTTTGATAAAATGAGCCATCTAGCCCAATCAGTCCTAATCCCACTGGATCATCTTGTCATCTGCCACCTGGTGCTTGTGGTGATCAAAAGGAGAGCAGTGGGTCGCACTGATGCAGCTCTGGGTGGATACCAGGCCGCCCAGGTGCCGAAGAGACTTGCATATGGGGCACGGGTACTCCGACAGGCCCTCGATGTCCTCGAAAGCCAGGTTGACGATGTGGTCGGAGCAGGGGCTGCAGTAGAGGTGGCCGCAGGACAGGCGCTTCAGGCGGGCCTCGGAGTTGATGCAGTACTGGCAGTGGGGCAGGTCTGAGCTCAGGGAGATGCTGCCTGTCAGAGAGCTGCTCTCCATGCTAGCTGGCCTGCTCGACCCAAGCTTTGTTGAAGACCTACAGACAGCAGAGAGGGGACCATTTGTAAGCAAAGGCATTCTTAAACACAGATACTCAGGAGGCGACCATGACACAGAAACATCAGCTTTTGACTGTATTGTAGTATTTTGCATAATGTAGTTGCACAATGTCACAATGTTACTTGTGACCATGATAGTGTTACTTTTTAAATGTGAACAGGGATGGGTTGAATAAAAATATGAAGCGCCTTTAAGGTGTTTTTTAGGTCAGTCTCCAGGTTTTCATAGCATGAACGCCTCCACGTAGACGCTCATAACAATGCAAGCCACGCATGTAGGCTATTGCCATCTTTAAACCTGATATCACCATAGCAACTAAAAAGGCAGAAATCACTAAACCCGACAGTGGTGGCATATTTTCCTTGAATTCAATATAATACAAACACGATGAAGGTCAAAGTATTACAGTCTTAAGATGTCCAGAATACGCACCTCTTTGACGGCGAACCTTTAAAACAGTCGAAGCTTAAAGCTGCAAAAATCCTCCACAGAACGTCCATACCGTTGCCTATCATGGCAATTCAAATTCGTGTTTTGTTTGTTAAAGACTGTCCGCATTTCTGCGGTTGTCTCATAGTAACATGTTCTTATTTGTTTGTTTTCTGAGAGCAAAGCAGCGTTTTTGTTGTGCGAAGTCACTTGACGGTCATCCGAAGACGGTCCAAATCTTAACCAGATCTAGTATAATGTTGTGCACATCGCTGAACAGCACGTTTCACCAGTAAATTCTTGCTACGACACCTGACATACAAGCTGAAAGCGAGAGACTGGTTTGGTTGAAATTGAGGCTCGCGCACACTGAGAGCTGCAATCAACTGCGTGTGCGTGTGCAGCGGATGGCCAATTAGGTAACAGTGGAAGCAGATCTATAAATGAACCAATTCATTTTCCTCCCATGAACACCATTTGAGGAAGGTAATTTCTAGCCGATGATTCATGATGTGACAGACAGCAGTTTGTTTATCATTATTTTGGACTGACAGTTCCGGTAGGCTGTTTAAATATGAATAACCTCATAGCCTGTCGATGAATACTGCAGCCCATAATCAGACACAAAAACATTTGAACGAAACCAACAAAACAGCACCCCAAAGCTAATCAGCAAATCGATGTTGCTTGGTTTTTAACTAACTATCATAATACAGTTATTTCAATTTAATTATGTGTACTGTGTAGTGGAATAAAAATCGTGATATCAGAGGGTACTAATGGGCTAAATCAGATTTCTCCATTGGCTAATTGTGGTAGATAGAGTCAAACCTATACGGCGACTCCACCTGCTGTTTGGTGCACGAATTGCAACACAATATAGAGAGAAAAAATACAGTATATCACCTCGACTTGCGCCGTCAGTCAACTTGCCACTCCACCGGAAATAGCCATTTGGCCGTGTCATACTCACATTTTATTCAGATCAGTAGAGAAACTGATAACTTTAAATAAACGGGTATCCTGTGTTATTCAACTGACTAATATAATTTGGATTTCTCTGACATTATGTTCTGCTTTTATATTGTAATGATGCATTGCAGAATTTCACTCTAAAGTCATGATGCTTTGGTTATGGTTAGATGACATTTGTAACACAACCTGTTTGTAAGTGATATGTTGATCAATTACTATTGACCAGGGTATTCTGTAATTTTGAATACAACACCAAATTACGGCTTTCACGGGAGCTCATGGCAAGATTTCTTCGACATGAACAAAACATGTCCTCAATTTACTAAATCGTGCGCTTATTTTACTAAATGTACACTCGATTTTCACAAAATCATTTGCTTGCATTATTAAATCATGTCCTCACTTCTCTTGTTTTATCTCTTCTAAAATTGGTGCAGAATTTGATAGATACGCCTATTCGTGCAAAATGTAACGAATCTGTACAAAACCTGCACTCAGTTTTATAAATCATATTTACTGTTTCATTAATCAAGCTTTCACTTAAAGGTGTACTTCCACGAGAAACCGTTTAGTACTTGCTCTTTTGAAATATGATAGGTCACCCCGAGTTGCGTATGCATGCTGCATATCAAAATGTTTTTCTACCCCCATTTTCTATATCAGTCAAAAGAAGACAATAGGTGGAAAAAACGATCCAATGCGAAAAGGGCCTGCAGTGTGACGTAGACTTGTGCAAATGCATAAGAGAAACTGACCGAATGGGCTTTAAATGATGTTAGCCTGTGACTGACTCGCATAAGATTAGCAGGCTAGATCTGGGGTTCCCAAACTTTTCAGACCGCGACCCCCAGTTTTCAGCTGCTGACGACCCGCTAGATGAATGACTGAACTGCATTTAGCCAGGCACTTGCACTGTTTTGTCATGAAAATATTACCATTCTGAAACGTTCATTGACAAACGGTCAGGAAGCGACTGTGCTTGTGCCATCTCTCCTTCCTCTTCAGATTCAGGATCAAACACATAAGGCTGTATCTCCGAAGACATTCTGTGTGCAGTTTTAGCGCTGTCAAGTTGACTTTTCCCCTTTACCTCACTCTGCCATCAAGTTGACTGTGGGGCAAAGGAAGTTGCAGGGAGTGTCACGCCTCTGGTGAAATCGTGTCGTTCTCCCGGCCCCACCCCCTCCACCAAACTAAAACAGCCTGAAACGGAAGCACTAGAACATTTTTTTCATCAAAACCAGCGCACAGGGCAATTATTAATACCAGAGAACACCGCAAAATGAATGAAAACACGATGGAAGTACACCTTTCAATGTAATTAAACTCTCAATTTGCTCTTCTTGTGTTTTAACAGCGCTAAATGTAGGACTGTGGCCAAAACTGGTACTGCAAAACGGCCACTGGTGACATATCAGGGCTGTTTTACTGTAAGACAATTAGCTGCTGTACATCTCTTCCATATGTAGCACCTTTAACTAACTGGGGCTCACAATGTTGTATGGCATTGTGCTCACAAATTGCAATCACGTTACAACATTTTAATATTTATGGCCACACTGAAATTGTGCCTACGATGTTGTGTAATGTGCAATCAACCTTAACATGACCAAGAAACATTTAAAAACCTGCTTTTCACATATTGAGAGCTCTTTACAAAATACTGTAGGCTAATCATTTGTGATTACTCACTGATTAATCATTAAGAGCCACACCAGCTTTAAAACTTCAGATTTTAAAGGTACAGCTTGTTCACAGTGTGCACTCAAACCTAGACCTGGCTGTGCAACACAATTAAAGTAGAAATAACTGCTTAAATAAGTAAGTAAGCAGACATGCCATTGCAAACTGAAAAACACTCATGTTCTCTCATGTTCACTCATGTTCTTGAACCATAAACCTCTCTCCACCTAATCAAAACATTGCTTCGGGAGCATTTTAGACAAAGCTGTAATTCCACCAGCATTTAAACTCAGTAATCAGCAACATTTCACAACATGCACCAACCTCATCTTTAAACCTCGCTTTGATGTAATTTACCTTGGTTAATGATTAATTACCTTGGATTAATGCAAGGGTGTAGAATTGGCATGGACGGAGGTGACTCGTCCCCACCAATATCCAGCAATCTTTGATTCGTCCCCACCAATAATTTCAGCCCCTCAAAAAAAAAAAAAAAAAAACGATTTGTCAACGTCTCATCACCTAGCGGAGCAGAAATGGTTAAATTACGTTCTCTACTGAAATCCTAATAGTCTGGGAGCCCAGATAGCCTACCATGCACCCCCCCCACAACAAAATGCCACTTAATTTTTTTTACCTTTGGGATGTCCTAAATAAGACTTTGAGTGGTACCAATAAAATAACTCATTCCCAGTGTACTTTTTTACATCATGTTTTATGTTACCCGAGAATGCTATATTTTCTGGTTCTTTTCCATTCTTTTTTATAGTAAATTGGCATAGCTTCTGGAGTCATTGTACTGTTGGCTATTATAGCTTGGTATATACCATATGAAAGCTTAGAATCTGTAGTTTACAAATATTATGATATTGTTCATGTATCTATTACATTAGAAAAGAAATTATATGATATCTGAGAGCTGTGATTTTTTTTCACTGAAATTTTTAATTTTTAAATTTTTTTTTTGTATACAATGCCTTAAAAGTATATATTTTTTATTTTTAAATGTCCAAACCTTAATGTAATGTTCTGGATACAAACTACTGCAACAATACTCACAGTTTATTCATTATCAGTGTCTGTGTCAGTCACTGTTTGAGCCAGTAGGAGCATCAGATTCATCACGTTCGCGTTCTGCATCACCGTCAGTTTTCAGTTCTTTTTTATACTAAATTGCCTATTTATAGCTTATGGCTGTTTTAGCTTGGTGAATGAGAGCTTGGAATCCCTAGATTACAAACATTATCATATTATTCATGAATCTATTACAGTAGAAATAAAATATGTTGTCTGAGAGCTGTGACTTTTTCACTGAAATTTTTATTTTTTAAATTGTGTTCTCGTGAACCATGAACTATGAAGTGTGAGCCACTGCAACAATATTTACAGTTTATTGATCATCAGTGTTTGTGTCACTGTCATTGCCAGTAGAATCATCAGATTCATCACTTCCTGCACTGCTGTCACTGTCAGAATAGGATGCTTCATTCTTCTCCTCACAGAGTCCTGCAAATTCTCTGGCTGACTTTCTCCTTCATACCACAGAGGTTGAAGACCATTGTCTGTCATCAACCACCCATGGCCCTGAACTGCTGATGGAATCATGGGGTGGGCAATACTTGCTCGTTTCCACACGGCTACCTGAAAGTTCACTCTTCTTATGTGCTGTGTGAGGCTTTTTCGACATGGTGGCAGAGAAGACATATCAACATTAACTGGGATGGACTTCCCTTGCTTTGTGCACAACTTATTGATGCGGTTTAGTCTGAGGGCATCAACTTTTCCAGCTGTAGTGTTGTCTCCATACATGGCACATGTGAAAGCTTCCAGATCATCTATGAGGTCTTCTGAGACAGTCCAGTTGTCACCAAGTTTGGCAAGCATGGGAACAAACTTCGGGGCTTTTAGCATTTTCTTGACTGGAACAAGTTTGCCTTTGCCACGGAATGCACTACTTGTATCACTTCCAGTAAAACCATGGAGACCAAGAAGAGCTGTACACTTTTCTTGGCCAATGTCTGCTGCAGTTGATGTGACATTGATTAGTCTAGATCTCCTCTGTATTTTGGTGTCAAACAGGATGTTGATATCCATGGTGCTGGCAAAGTGTAACAAGATGAAGAATATGTCAGAGTCAGGGCTCTTGATGCGTACAGTGTTGTAATGACTGTTTGCAGCATATTGTGTGTAAAGCACCACTCTGGTATCTGTCTCTTCCTGTGATGATTTGAGTAATGTAAGTTCCTTTATTTTTGTTGTTATACCATCATCAGATGTGAGGAGGTGTGCAGAATCTTCACAGACTAAGATTATTTTGCGGCCTTGCAGTTTTACAGCATAGTCATCGCTACTCCATAGCTTCAAAAGAAGCCTGATAAACTGGACCTTGTTGTCATCATTGGTTAGAAACAGTTTCCAGTCAGTTGGTCGTTTTGTCGCTCCACTGCCAATAATTAGCTTCTCCCCACAGCCACGACGTTTCCTTTCCAATGATTTGATGGATCCAGGTTTGTACTGGTCAGTGCTGAAAATGATGTCTCCAGATCCAGATGGAGCTATGCTGTCAAATAGCTTTGAGGAGATCTCTGCAAATGTTCCTGGGATGTCCTGAAAGATAAAAAAATGCACCAAATAATTATACATCTTCAAAACAATGTAAGTTCTATTACTGTCTGATAACTCTGATATCTGTGTTTACCATCATATTGTGGAAGTAAGCATTTCCATCATACACTGTCAGGGTCTCTGATAGAGGAGGAATATCAGCATCTGGTTGATCCTTCACCAGGTAGTGAAAGGCTTTTGCCTTGTCTGTTTTTGCAAGGTAATCATCAGCTGCAAAATCAAGGGGTAAATTAAATAGATTAAATTTAGATTAAATAGATTAAGTGTATTCAAACACGTATATATATTTGGCAGAATGTTTTCATTGTGTTAAACACTTATTATTAAAACAATGGTCTGACCTGTAGCAATGCTGAAGGGCACTGTAGTGAGGGGATAAGACATCAGTTCCCTCATGTTCAGCTGGAGCCCATCATTCTGTGTCTTTATTAGGAGCTTAAAGGCTATTGTACCTTGTTCCTTGTACTTTATGATTTGGTTCTTCACAGCTGTAGTCTTTGCAACTTTGCTGGTGTCTTCCAAGGTTTTCAAGTTCATTCGTTTCACTGGTGTGAAGAAATTCTTCCCAGGTTTCAAGCGTGATTCTACAAATTGATCACGAGCATCAATGCCTTTCTGATCAGCTTCTAAAACATCTGCAGCTATGTGTTTTGGTGCAGCCGCTCCAGAGGAGAGCACAATAAGCTCGTTTTGGACCTCGGAAGAAAATGGGTTCAGAAAGCTCTTGATGGCATCCTTTGTTTTCTTTACTTCTTTGTCTGATCTTTGGATTTCTGTTGGCCTCAGATCACGATGCTGATTTCCATCACTTCCTTCATTCCCCATGTCCGCCATATTGAGAGCTGCATCAACATAGATGCTGACCTGGGTGGCTGGTGACCTCTTGCAACATGATACCATGGGCTGTGTGTATTGATCCTCTTCCAGTCACATCATTAATGAATTTATCAAAATTATCAAACTCAGAGTGGAATACTGATGGTGGCATAGGATATCTGATGATTTGATTTGATAACTGTGAGGATGATGACTCAGCAGCTTCTGCCAATGCAGTCTCCAGCTCCAAGGAGAAGTCATAGGATTCACAATGACCAAATCTGTGAAGCATCCTAATGAGGGTCTTGCATCTGAAGAGATGCCTCAATGACATGACCATCAGAATATGTTTAGGCAACTTCCATGATCCATTTGTTGATGCCCTGCAGATGTCTTGTCCAATTGATGATAGCAGTCGATGAGTCGATGTTGAAGCAGGAGTTTCTTTTCCACATATAATAAAGGAAAGTAGTTTCATTAGCTCCTCAGGCATGTGGACCACTTCAAGGTCTTGAGGGGTTGGTGGCCATTTCAGAGGTGGAGATTTCGCAAAAGATTCACTAATCATATCATGCAGTGTTAATCCAACAGTTTCAATGGTATTTGTTGATCCCATCATGTATGCCTGTTTTACAGCTGTTTCAACACCTAGTGAGGAACTAAATAGGATTGCAGATTGAAATTTGCCAGGCATTCCCATGTCACAAAACACTATTTGATCTCCAAACTGTTTGATTAATTTGCTTTTGAGGTTTTCACTACGATAACTTGGATTGCTATGGTCTGTTTCTTTTAATGATGTTGCATACATTTTCTGCAGGTCAGTCAACCTCAAAACTTTGTAAGCACAAAATCATTTACATGCAATATTAAATATTAATATAAAAATATGAATGTACAAGAAAACTGTAAACTGTAAAGATGTGGCAAATAAAGTGTATACAAGCACAAATTTAGCACATTAGGGCTAATTTCCTGCATCAGTCATTTATTGAATATTAGAAAAGTCAGATGAAGTCTTGTATCATGCACTGTATACATAGCCTACATACATAGCCTACATATATATTTTTTTTTCTTTTCATTTTCAAAGGCCTAGTAAGCAGAGCTTCTGTGATTATAACATTTGAAACAAACAAACAAAATTATCTATCTATCTATCTATCTATCTATCTATCTATCTATCTATCTATCTATCTATCTATCTATCTATCTATCTATCTATCTATCTATCTAATACAAAAAAATCAGCCACACCCCTTGCAACTGACGTTCATTCAGATGTTTTGTTGTCACTCCATCATATTATGGATTAGCCTACAGTGATACCTGATACCAGTGATACTGACTAGCTAATAACGCTTGGACTAAACATTACATCTATTTCAAAGCCTTGTGGATATGGATATACAGTAGCAGACATGACAGGAAAGACGAAAAACCATGTTTTCTGAACTTTCACCTCAAAAGGTAAGACATCCCAGCCTTGTGTCCCATTTGTTGAAGTGCTTCACTAACGTCAGTGTTCAATGTCAGTGAAAGTTAGCGATCAACTTAGCTATCAACTTCATCTCTCTGACATATTTACGGTGATATGTTTTCACTACAAACATTACATTACATTTACTTTTATTACTTACATCACTGTCATCGCCATCCAACATGGGAAGATCGTCTTCCAGTAGCCTACCTGGGATGGATTGGTGCACAAGGCTACAGTCTCTGTCAAATCTCTGTCGCTTCGGTGCTGACACTTTGATGTGTATCTCTGTGTCTCTGAGGTGATTTCGGAGGCCATAATGTTTCGAATCATGTCTCCGCGGCGGGAAAGATTACTGTAGCAATATATGTATACAGTGATTGGTGAACAAATCGTCTGATGTTACAGTTAGGCTACATGAATTACGTTTAGCAGATGCGCTAATGTTGAGACTTCGGCTGAACTGATGCGGCTGTAGCTGGAGCAGGCATGTCGTAGCCAAGCATAAACACAAATACACCTATAACAAAACATGAAGACAAAACAAGCAGTTTTATTTTGATGGCTGTGATAAAGGTTAAAGTATAAGAAATCCTACGACTGCTGGGGCAAAGTGGTCACGGCAAGATGAGTGTTAGCTATCTTGGGCTGCCCTTATTCACATCAACTGAACCACAGAAGCTGCGGGGCAGAAACTCACAGTAAAAAGAAAGTATCTAAAAATAAATAAAGACAAACTTGTGGTTTTGATTATGAAAAGACATCAAAGAGAGTCTGAAATTCTTCTATAAGCATGCAGGACATCTGTAAAGAGAACATTGAAGTAGCCTGTATTCTTATTGACGGTGATGCAGAACGCGAACGTGATGAATCTGATGCTCCTACTGGCTCAAACAGTGACTGACACAGACACTGATAATGAAAAAAACTGTGAGTATTGTTGCAGTAGTTTGTATCCAGAACATTACATTAAGGTTTGGACATTTAAAAATAAAAAATATATACTTTTAAGGCATTGTATACAAAAAAAAAATTTAAAAATTAAAAATTTCAGTGAAAAAAAATCACAGCTCTCAGATATCGTATAATTTCTTTTCTAATGTAATAGATATGTAACCAGGTGGTAAAAATAAAAAAAAATACATATGTGCTGTATGGTTAATGTGGTCATGAAATTTATATAAATTGTTTTATTTTGAAGATGAATTTAGGTGTTCTGCATACAAGAAAATCCTAACTGTTCATGTTGGAGTATAAAGTGGAGCTTATTAATGTAGTAAGAGAATGACGGCTGTGGAAGATATTTTTATGATCCAGTAGGGGGCAGTAGTTCCCAATTTAATGTATTATAGACACGACCACGATTCAGTTGTATTCTCAGGTTTTACTTTTGGTCGGCCTTTCTTGCCGGATTTAGTTGTTGGAGACGACATGTTTTGAGTGAGCTCGTCCAGTTTCAAATATTTTCTGTTTAATAGCAAATTAACAAACAATTTGTCGTGATATATCAAGACTTTATGATATGCAGTGCAGTACATGAGATGATGATGAAGTTGGAGGTCGTGTAACGACGATGTTTAAAGATTGTTCAACCCACGTTTGCTGTGTACGGTTTTAGAAGAAAACTTATAAGCCCACTGCCGTAGCCTATTGTTCTTTCTTTTTTTTGGGTAACGTGTAACTGACTTAAGCTGTGTAGCTACAGAAGTTGAGCCATAAGAATCGAGGCCAGATTTTATTGTATTTGGTTTACTTGCATCTTTGTGGGAAATAAAGACAACATATCCCCGAATGACAGTTTGTGTCCTGTGTGGTACAAATCCGCAGGCTACACATTTTGGT
Organism: Coilia nasus; assembly: GCA_027475355.1. Classification (NCBI taxonomy): domain Eukaryota; kingdom Metazoa; phylum Chordata; class Actinopteri; order Clupeiformes; family Engraulidae; genus Coilia; species Coilia nasus. Next base: position 13,276,401 of record CM050218.1, on the reverse strand, counting down.
ACCAGGAGTGGGGTATCGATTCTCCCAATTGGTGCATAGCATAGCTAAATTAGTTGAACAATACGGCAGTGGTGAAGATGGTGTGAGAGAGACGTTCCGGAGTCGCAGTCCGCCGGTGCAGGAGAGGCAGTGTTTGTCAACGTGTGGACAAAGAGAAGTCACTAGGAGGACACAGATCCAGAGACTACTATATTGATAGGCTACGAGAGAAGTGGATCACCATAACACGGACATCAAAGACTTTCCTCGGTTAATATCCTTGACAAAGTGAAGACTTTTTTTTGAAGGACTAAGAATTTATTTTGTGTTGTTCTTTGTATTGTTCAGTACGTAAAATGTCTAATCCAGCTAGTGACTCTGAAACAACAGAAGGGGCTGTACATACTGTTGGTAGGGATACTTTGGATAGGATACAGGATCAAATTTCAGAGCTTAACAGATTGCAGGCTGAAGCAATGGCCAATAGGGCGACACGATCCTATGTGTATCTACCAAGAGAACGGCAGATTCAAAATTTCAGTGGTGAGTACAGTAAGGATGGGAGAGATGTCGAAGAGTTCATTGAGGAAGTAGAGAGGGTCTTAAGGACCCGAGAGCAAAATTTAGACGAGAAATTTGACTTTGTCATTTCACTCTTAAGAGGTCCAGCTCTTGAAGAGGTCCGGATGTGTGTAGGGAATGAGGCTAAGCAACCAAGGGATGTGTTTAAGTGTCTTCGTGAAGCTTTTGGTGAGAAGCGCAGTGCCACTCAACTTTTGCAGTCCTTCTACAACCGCAAACAAGCAGAGGGTGAAAAACTAAGTGATTACTCCCATGCTCTGTCCCATTTACTGAATTCTGCTGTTAAACAGTCTCCAGGCCTCGTTCCTAATGAGAAGATCCTGTTAAGGGATCAGTTTATAGAGGGTCTACAAGACGCATTGCTCAAGCGAGAACTTAGGAAATTAGTGAGAGAGAAAACTGACTTAGACATTAAAGGTGTTCGTACGGAAGCAGAGCTATGGGCAATGGAAGAAAGTACTACTGCCACTAGAACAGTGAAATTAAGAGTGTCTGAGGTAACGAGCCAACCCCTATGTTCAGCTGTTAGCATGGGAAAGGGCAAATCTACCACCTTGGATGAGGTCTTAGAAGTGGTTTCTAGACAAGAGCGACGGTTAGTAGAACAAGACACTGCTATATCTGAACTTACTAGAGCTGTCAAGGAGTTGACCATGTCCAAGGCAACACGAGTGTACGGAAGACCTGACCGTAGGCCTAGAATGCAGCCACGTTTTACTGATGATGGGCAACCTATATGTTTTAAGTGCAGTGGAGTAGGCCACCTTGCAAAAACATGTACCAAGAGACTTACTGGGCAGCCTCAAGTCTCTAACCAGGAAAACTGACTCCCTCGGTTGCTGTGAGCCAGGTAATGCGAGGGGAGACTATTGGCTCATCTGACATGACCACTCGAAGTAGACTGCTGGATCGGGCAGTGGGGCAATGTCCCGTAGTTGAATTAAAGATAAAGGGGATTAACACTTCATGTCTACTGGACACAGGCAGTCAGGTTAGTACCCTTACGGAGAGTTTTTTCAGGGACAGTTTGTCAGGGCATAACCAACAAATGCTTTCTACATCTGGGTGGTTAAAGCTAACAGCTGCAAATGGATTGGACATTCCCTACTTAGGTTATCTTGAATTGGATGTAGAAACTATGGGGATGGTGCTACCTAATTGTGGATTTTTAATAGTTAAAGATTCGCCAAACTCATCTACAGTGCCTGGGTTAATTGGGATGAATATCATCAGCAGGTGCAGGCAGATTGTTCATGCTGAATTCGAGACGACACTCCGTGGTCATCTGGACTCTGACTGGAGGGAAGCCTTTCAGAAAGTACAGTCAGTGGGTCTTGTACATCAGTCGTCTATTGCTCGTGTTTCAGGAAAAGACCTCACTCATGTACCAGCATTATCAGTTGCTACCATAATGGCTAGAGGGGTTAGGAGAGCTGGGGACAAAGGTAAATCATTCCTGCTAGAGCCTGTTAGTAGCCCATTACCAGGAGGACTGCTAGTGGTGCCTACTCTTGTTCCTACAGGGAACCAGGAATTTCCTGTGCAAGTAATAAATATGTCACCAGAGGATATTTGGCTCCATCCCAGGACTAGGGTGGGCCTACTTAAACCAGCAGATGTAGTAAATGGGGAAAAGTCATTTGAAGTCAGATTTCACCGCATTTCAGCAGATCTTGAGCAGATTAGCATTGACAGCAATGTTCAGTCTACAAGTAAGGCATCTATTTTAGATAGATTGAACATTGGAGGCACCCCAGAACAGCAGGCTAGGTTGGGTATTTTGTTGGAGAAGTACTCAGCTGTCTTTGCATCTGATGATGAAGACTTGGGCTATACTGATAAAGTACAGCATGAGATCCACTTGACTGACACAATGCCCGTGACACAACCCTATCGTAGAATTCCACCAACACAATACAGGGAAGTTAGAGAACACATAGCCATGCTGTTAAAGAAAGGTGTGATCCAGGAAAGTGCAAGTGCCTATGCATCGCCCATAGTGGTAGTCCGCAAACCTGATGGTAGCTTAAGGTTATGCATTGATTACAGAAAGCTAAATGCAAAGACTAGGCGAGATGCATTTCCATTACCCAGGATAGATGAGAGCTTTGATGCCTTAAGGGGGGCAAAAATATTCTCAACAATTGATTTGGCCAGTGGATACCATCAGGTGGCTATGAGTGAAAAAGACCGGCCTAAGACCGCATTTACTACACCTTTTGGGCTTTTTGAATTTGTACGAATGCCATTTGGGGTCTGCAACGGGCCTGCGACATTTCAACGATTAATGCAAGCTACAATGAGTGATCTTATTTTTCAGGTCATACTGGTTTATTTGGACGACATTTTATTGTTCTCAGGAGACTTTGATGACCATCTGAACAGATTGGAGACGGTCTTGTCACGATTAGCAGAGACGGGGTTAAAAGTAAAACTTGAGAAATGCCACTTTTTGCAAGAGAAGGTTCAGTTCTTAGGACATCAGGTCTCAGCAAATGGCATAGGCCCTGACCCTAGTAAAGTAGATGCTGTGACCGAGTGGCCAGTACCCACATCAGTCAAGCAATTAAGGTCCTTCTTAGGGTTCTGCAGTTATTACAGAAAGTTTATACAGGGATTTTCTAAGATTGCTGGGCCACTGCATGACCTTGTTAATAGTTGCCTGTATGATGGAAAGCCCAAAAGATCCCTCCAGTTTAGTTCCTTCTGGACAAATGAGTGCCAGAGCTCTTTTAAAAGCTTGAAAGAAAAACTGACCACTGCTCCTATATTGGGCTTTGCCGATTTTACGCTCCCCTTTATAGTAGAGACCGATGCAAGCCAGCATGGTTTGGGTGCTGTTTTGTATCAGCAACAAGAGGGTCAGAAGCGTGTGATAGCTTATGCGAGTAGGAGGTTGCGTAATGCAGAAAAGAATGACCGCAACTACAGTAGCATGAAGTTGGAATTACTTGCACTGAAGTGGGCGGTAACAGAAAAATTTCGAAGTTACTTATTGGGATCAAAGTTTGTAGTTTTGACTGATAATAACCCGTTGTGTTATCTGAAATCTGCTAAACTAGGTGCAATTGAACAGAGATGGGTTGGGCAGCTGTCTGTTTTTGACTTTGAAGTAAAGTATCGGCCTGGCTCCAGCAATGCTGCTGCTGATGCTTTGTCTAGGCAGGAGTTTGCAGGGGAGCCTGAGCCAGAAGGGGATACCGAGTTTGATGATTGTGTTGCTGTTTGTAACATGATAAGCAGGGGGACTGCGCTGAACTCTGACCTTGTGATGGCTGGCATGCGTTGTTGTAGGGTTAGACAAATCCGTGCACTTGAGTCTGGGGATGTGGAAAATAATGATGCACACGGCAATACACATACACTACCAGGGTACACCAGACAACAACTAATTGAGTTCCAGAGTAATGATGCAGTACTCAAGGAGTTTAAGAAATTTTGGGACAGACAGAAAAAACCTCACTATAGGGAAAGGTTGGATTTAACAACTCCTGTGAAGCGTCTCCTTAAGCAGTGGGGCATGATTAAAATGAAGGATGGGTTGCTGTATCGGGTGGTAGATGACCCCAGACATGGTCAGTGCTGGCAACTACTTTTACCCCTCTGTCTCAGAGAGCAGGTCTTAGGGAGTGTTCATGACAGTATGGGGCATCAGGGGATCGAACGTACTGTTAGCCTTTTGAAACAGAGGTGTTTTTGGGTTGGCATGTACGACGATGTAGACAACTGGGTAAAGAAGTGTCAACGTTGTATACTCACTAAGATGCCCCAGCCAAAAATACACGCTCCAGTTAAAGCCTTTCTGGCTTCTAGACCTCTTGAAGTGATAGCAGTAGATTTTACTGTGTTAGAACCAGCATCTGATGGCCGTGAGAATGTATTAGTCGTCACAGATGTCTTCACAAAATTTACACAGGCCTATCCTACTAAAGACCAGAAAGCGGACACAACAGCCAAGATTTTATTAAAAGAATGGTTCATGAAGTATGGCGTACCTGAGAGATTACATTCAGATCAAGGCAGGAACTTTGAAAGTGAAGTAATTGCTGAATTGTGTAAACTTTATGGCGTGAAAAAGACCCGTACCACTCCATATAGACCTCAGGGTAATGCACAATGTGAGAGGTACAATAGAACCCTACATGACCTCCTACGCACTCTGCCTCCTGACAAAAAGAGAAAGTGGACTGAACATCTTCCCGAATTGGTGTATGCGTATAATGTCACTCCTCATTCCACTACAGGGTATTCACCTCATTTTCTATTGTTTGGAGTCCAGCCAAGATTACCTGTGGATGCCTTGTTAGGTCAGGATACAGTTTCAGGAGACCGGAGGGTGGACTGGTTGTCTGTACACCAGGAGAGGCTAAGGCAAGCCCATGAAAGAGCTAGAGAGTATTCTGAGCAGAAAGCAAATGAAAGAATATCCGTACTAAATGAGAAAGCCTTCTGCCCTCAGGTTGGTCTGGGTCAAACTGTCTATCTCCGCCATAGGCCTTTAGGAAGAAACAAAATTCAGGATGCCTGGAGTCCCGTTGTGTATAAGGTTGTGGATATCCAGGGTACGACGCATACTGTTGAGCCTGTAGAGGGAGGTCCTACCAAGAGGGTACACAGAACAGAACTGAGGCCATGTAATCTTCCTAGGCCTAGATCAGGCATTGAGAAGGTGAGTCCTTCTGATGGAGACATGCCTGCAGTGGCAGAGGCACGCATGCCTGACTGCAATGAACCTGATTTTGTAGTGTTGGAAGAAGTAACTAGCCCACCTAGTTATGATGAGCCGAGTGTACTGGTGGAAACAGACACCACAGAGGATGCTTTAGTGTCTGGGTCAGAACAGGACCATGAGCCGTTACCATTGACTGGTGATGGGGAGGGTGAATCTGCGGTAGCAGGGGTACAGGTAGATGAACCAAGTGTCTCAGATATGAGATCCGACTTACCTCTTAAGCGGAGTTCAAGAACCACAGCTGGGATACATACAAACCCTTTTAACCTTCCCAGGTCAGCTTGTAATGCAATAGCAGTAAGCACGGAGATGGTTTCACATGTTTTATCAAACATTAGTGCAGTTTTATTTGAGAAAGCACTACAAGGGGTCATGAGTCCTTCACAGAATAACTGAGTCATCGAGGACGCTGACATATGCAGGGGAGAATGTAACCAGGTGGTAAAAATAAATAAATACATATGTGCTGTATGGTTAATGTGGTCATGAAATTTATATAAATTGTTTTATTTTGAAGATGAATTTAGGTGTTCTGCATACAAGAAAATCCTAACTGTTCATGTTGGAGTATAAAGTGGAGCTTATTAATGTAGTAAGAGAATGACGGCTGTGGAAGATATTTTTATGATCCAGTAGGGGGCAGTAGTTCCCAATTTAATGTATTATAGACACGACCACGATTCAGTTGTATTCTCAGGTTTTACTTTTGGTCGGCCTTTCTTGCCGGATTTAGTTGTTGGAGACGACATGTTTTGAGTGAGCTCGTCCAGTTTCAAATATTTTCTGTTTAATAGCAAATTAACAAACAATTTGTCGTGATATATCAAGACTTTATGATATGCAGTGCAGTACATGAGATGATGATGAAGTTGGAGGTCGTGTAACGACGATGTTTAAAGATTGTTCAACCCACGTTTGCTGTGTACGGTTTTAGAAGAAAACTTATAAGCCCACTGCCGTAGCCTATTGTTCTTTCTTTTTTTTGGGTAACGTGTAACTGACTTAAGCTGTGTAGCTACAGAAGTTGAGCCATAAGAATCGAGGCCAGATTTTATTGTATTTGGTTTACTTGCATCTTTGTGGGAAATAAAGACAACATATCCCCGAATGACAGTTTGTGTCCTGTGTGGTACAAATCCGCAGGCTACAGATACATGAACAATATCATAATATTTGTAAACTACAGATTCTAAGCTTTCATATGGTATATACCAAGCTATAATAGCCAACAGTTCAATGACTCCAGAAGCTATGCCAATTTACTATAAAAAAGAATGGAAAAGAACCAGAAAATATAGCATTCTCGGGTAACATAAAACATGATGTAAAAAAGTACACTGGGAATGAGTTATTTTATTGGTACCACTCAAAGTCTTATTTAGGACATCCCAAAGGTAAAAAAAAATCAAGTGGCATTTTGTTGTGGGGGGGGTGCATGGTAGGCTATCTGGGCTCCCGGACTATAACACATATGGTCAATGTGATTGGCTGTGCCCTGCTTTCACGTGAGATTCGGTTTGGTGACAGCAGTGCCAAAACTAGAAGCAGACTTGTCCACAGCGAGTGGTGAGTAAAGTGGTGAGTGATAGCAGATAAAAAGAAGGTGGACATAAGGAGTTACTTTTCAAAGAAACCTGTAAGTCACAAACTCAATATCACTACTGAAATGAGTCCCATAACAACGTTAATGACAAGTAGTCTTTGGCACACAGCATGCCTACAGAGGGCTAAAATCCTGTGTAGCAGCTTTTCATGACATGCACAACAAAAATGCCAACTGTCAATTTTCTTACGGATATTATTAGTCTACAGTGGCTGTTAAATTGACATGTTTAACATTAGAACTTTGGTGACACAATAACTTTTTTCTAAAGGTAACATTACTGACTTTGCAGTGCAGTTGGTACAAATTGTTTAGAAAAGTACGTCCCCACCAATGTCAAGAGCAAATCTACGCCCCTGGATTAATGGTTAATGGTGTAAGGTTTTTATTACAGAAGAGTGGAGAGCAGCTCTGAGCTCTGGGTATCTCGGTTGCAGGCGTGTGAATTAGGGGATGGGGGTCTGCACACTCACACAGGCTATGTGTGCTGCTCATACAGGTGTAACACGGTGGGAGAACTTACACGATAAGAACAAGGAAGACCTCCCATTATGTCTTACTGCATGTAAAACAACAGTACATCCCCATCACAATAGCTTCTATAAAATGGTCGCACAAATAACAGAAGCGCACTATTGCAGTCTTTGATACCTGAGCAGTTCTGTAATGCTTTGTAGCCTGCACCTCATTGTGAGTGTGCACCCTTCCTATTTTTGTGCTTTCTACTTTCCTGAAATGAACATTCACTTGACCTGCTGAATGTTCGCATCAAGAGTTCATTTTCATGCCTAAGTACTAGACCTCCTATGGTGTTAAACCCATATTGTGTTTTGATTGAACCTTCACGGTCTAATGGCTTTGCCTCATTATTGATTGTGCCGACTAATATTAAGTTTTAATGCCTGCTTTGACCCACACACTCACACAGTTTGCGAGCTGGTCATAATGGAACAGGCTGGAAGGTAACTCTTCTTAAAAGGTTTAATTGGATTTAAGGAAGCCTTTTGTGCTTATTTATCAATTTCAAATGTATGCACCCTTGAAATAATAATAAGTGATTCTATATGCCACATGTATACACAACAGATGTAAAGTCAGTTTTGTGGGGGATGAATCTCAGTATAACTGCAGCTTCACAAACCACCTGAATAAAAATGTGTGGAGAAAATGGTGTGTTCCATTTACCCAGGATATGGTATTGTGGCGCTGACAGATGTGTATCATTTAACTCACAGGGGATAACAATCAAGTAACAAAATTCTAAATATCAAACAACCTAGGAGCTAATTGAGGGCATATCAAATTCGTCTGGATTTTGTGCTGGGAGCAGAATTATGGTGTGGTTTGCTGCAGCAGTTCCTCATGGGAAGATGGAGAATGCCATGGACACCATGTCTTCTTTCCAGCCAGCACGGGCACGAGTTAGAGCACGTGTGGGCTGAACGTTGCCGTGCACAGATCATTGCACCTACGTAGGGTATGTCCTTAAATGGTGCATATGTGCAGAACCTTATATTCATTTAGAAAAAAAAACTGACGTATCGTGTCATCCAAACGGGTGGCGCGTATGCGGGTTGTCCATGGAAAACAAGTGTTCCACAGTACACTTCAGCGCATTTCTACAATGCGTCATTTAGGAAGAGGGTGATTTAGAAAAGGTCACCCTGTACTTACCATGCCGCCCGCTGAACCCCTATGTCTTCCGTAGAATCACGAGAGGAACCCCCTCTGCAAAACGAATGGTGTACGCGAGAGCAGCGCGCACGGAGGAGAGAGAGGGGGGGGGGGGTGCTCGGAGGAGGAGGAGTGTTCTGTGTAGTAGGGTTGCACTCTCTCACACGTCAATCGCATCCACATCATAGGGTTAAGAAAAACCCGTCCAGACATCCCTACCATTTTAAACCTTGCATTTCATTTTGAAATAATTCACCGTATAAAGGTATCCATCGTTTTTGGGGGGTCAAGCAGGAGGACGACCTTTACACAGAGGCAAGTGACATTTTCCCTCTTTGATGAAATAGCACTATGAAGGGCTAATTATGGTCAGTCATTTACAAGCTTATCGCAGAGTTAAACATATGTGTTTGGTCTGCTGTGGAAAGATAGTTACTGCATTGAACCCCCCGGGTGTGTTCCATCTTTCTTGAAGATAAAAATACTCTGCATGTATCGTCATTACGTCGTCATATAAATTATGCTTTCCCAGTATGATTACATATATATACAAAATAACAAAGAGGCCATTTCTACCGACGAAATGAAATGTATGACTTTGTAGAGTCCAAAGAATGTGCAATACAGGTTCAAAAAGAGCTTATAGCTTACTACCGCAAACCTACAGCCTTTGCTGCTGTGCTGTTATAATACTGCAGGTGCTGACCATTATTCAACGGCTGCCACTTTGGTATTATTGAATATTGAGTTAAATGTTGATAAACTGCATGGTTCTGTGGACACAAAAATTCTCATTACTATATGTTTTACATGGATAATATCCGACGAAGCCTCGCCCATTCACCTTAGTTTGCAATTCAATTGGCAGAGATGCTAGGGGTGGAATACATTATATTTGCCTTGACGGTAGCCTAATGCTCTTTCACTTCAACACGACGCATTATATTTGTTATATTCAGAGACTGGTTTGAGTGAAATAAATAAAACGTCGATTGAGTGCGGTATTTGTGAATGTGAATGTCATGATGCTTGCCCACGGATGTAAATCTTCAGAGAACAATGTGACCTTGCAGCAGTCACGAAGACTACAACTTGCTGTAGACGGACGTTCCTGTTATAGCGTCATCATGGGGGAAATGGGCAAACGAGAGATGTTTTCATGCGAGCGTAATTATCCTGGATCGTGTTTCAAAAATTGGAACGATAGGTCTTCATAACAGCCATAATACCATGCATATGTTAATTTGATCACGTGGTTTTATCAGCTGGCCTTGGTTGTTTTAAGGCCTGATCTGATACGTTTGGTCATCAAGATGTGATGACAGCGATGCATCCTTTTTTTAGCCGGTTGTCATTTTGCACACGAGCCAGCTTCGTTAAATTGACATCATCGTGACTATGACATGTACACTTATAGGCAGGCCTAGATGGTTCTAAAATCCTTTTCATGTCACCTTTATTGCCTATATCACCTCCTTGTTAGAACAGTCCGAATGTTTGAGCAGGATTGGACACTTTTAGGATAAAGGCAAACGTTTGGTGTTGTTTGATTAATATGTAATGCACACTGCTGAAGTATTTTTGCTTTGAGAGGCTACTATTTTCTGGTGGTTGATAGTGAGATAATCACTAAACTTAGCCACTTTCCCAATGGCCAGCGCTTCAGTTTAAGAATAATGGCACATCACCTTAACCACTGTAGGCCTAACTATAGGCTTTATTATCGATGTATTATTTTAAATCTTTAATTATACTATTAGTCTAAGATGATTTCAAGGGACATTGAACAGAAATATTCCTAATGTTTTGTACGATTTACCAGGAGCCAGTTTTGAAGTAAGTTGGTTATCCCTCAGCTGCAGGCTTGACCATTTCCACATAATCTCAGGTGTGTTTCGGTCCCTATTTCAGAATTGATCTTTTCCTCATTTATCTAACCTGGCATAAGCCATTAATCCTACCTCAGCGATGGCCATCACCGATATCCCTATGGAGGAAATAGAGTTTTTTCATCATTTTCAAAAATAGCTTCTCCCATTTTTTATGAAACCCTGCTCTACAGTATTTCTTGCTTCTTTCTCCTTTCAAATGCGTTCTCACATGCCTCGCCTTGTCATTTCTACAGCGCTCGCTTCAGGTTCACCTTAAGAGTAACCCTCAGTGGTGGAGTAGTGTGAGTGTTGAAAGGAAGTTTTGGGCACATTAGGAGCTTGGCAAGAGCAGGAGAGAGAACACTGATTAGATTGGTCAATATCTGTTGGGGCACGTCGCTCGCTGCCAGTCTTCTCACCTGATTACGGCCTGAGTACAGCCTAGCAACAAGTGTAGAATGGCGAATGAACAAATGAATGAAAATGAATGAATGAATGAATGAATGAAAAAAGAAGTTAAAGGAGCTGTTAGTTTCATTGGTGAGCGAAAAAAGGACTCTTAAGCTGCTGTGAGAACATTTTAATGTGTGTCATTTTGTTAATCGGTCCATATTAAAAGCAGCTGTTAGTTTCACTTGTGTTTATAACATCCATAGCTCAGATGTAGTCTTAGTCTCACAGTCTCAGTCCCTGGGGCTGTCATATTGACTCTCCATGACCTCTGTTCTTTTCTTCCTTTGTGCCTAGGGGGCTTATTGACTTACTGTTACCAAGTAGTCAGTTTCTCATTTTCTCATTGGTAAGTTGTTGTTAGAAACAGCTGTGACTAACTAGCCAGAGCCCTTTCATTCTGAGTAAGCTTGTCGTCCACTTGGTTTCTGCACTGAGGAGGGGAAAGGGAGGAGAGAAGTTGCTTGAGCAAACGGAGACTTTGGCTGGTGTGGGGGTGGGGGGAGGCCACATAATTGCGCAGTAACTGCAGTGTGTGCGTTGACATACGCGTCGGCATACCCCTAGCAACATAATCTCTCAGTCAGTAATCCCTGCGGTAGAGCCAGTGTCTTCTGGGGGAGACAGGATGCTGCACACCACAACAAACCCACAAGAATGAGAATGAGAATGACTTATTATGCTGAAAGCATCGTCGAGGAGCATTGCCTGTAATACACAACTGTTTACCTGTTGACAGGGACTCAGTGTAGAATCTGTTCTGTAAAACTAGTTGGATGGAGTATGGAGTAACGGTCCAGTTGAACACAAATTAGTATTCCGATCACACAAGCACTGTAAGTGTTTGTGTGCTGTGATCCGTAGCACGCAATTTTCATACTAATTTAACCCTTTCTGTCTTTGCAGTTATTCAGTCACACATCAGTCGGTCAATTTTGTTTTCCTTTTCTGACTTCATTCATTTAAGAGCCTGTTGTTATGGTAATTGGAAGGCAAATCATTTTTGCTCTTCCCCAGTAATGTATTTCCATTCCCATGGTTGGCAATGACGGACTTATCTAGTTCATTTCGGTGCCATTTGTCACACAGTGCAGAAAATGGATGCGGAGTGGCAGGTCCTCTACTCTCCTCTCTTCTCTCCTCTCTTTTCCTCTCCTCTCTTCTCCTCTCTTCTCCTCTCCTCTCCTTGTGGATGTGGACTGCTGAAGTGTGACCATGGTGACAGTGCACACTGACAGATTAGTTACATGGTTAATGTGAGTCATAGTGGGCTTGTCCTCTCTCAGAGTCGCCACCGGACTTGTTGCCCACACACCTAACGCTCAGCCCACTAGCCTCCTCTCCATCCTCTTTCTCTCTTTCATGGCTAACTCTCTAAGACCAGCCATGATTGTTTCTGTTGTTATCTGTTAACAGGTTGTCACCATATGGCTGTGATGAATGGAGAGTGTAAACGGTACCAAGGTCACATTGGCGGTAGCACTTCATTATTCCCCTGTGGAGGTATTCTAAATTTCAATGGGCCTCTTGTGTTGCAGTTGTGCAGCTGTGCTTGTATTCTGGTAAATGTTAAAATGGATACGGGAGAGGCTGAGAAAGAGAGAGACATAAGAATATTTCTGCATACAGATTTGAAGCAAATGTGCCGTGACTTTATTTCATGTAGCAACACCACTGAGACAGCTTTTATAATCTCTCTTAATCATATCGAAAATGGTTATTTATTTACTGATGGTGCATATTCCACACAAGGAGATAATATTTAGTCACCTTACGGCTTAATCTGAGAAATATCAGTTACTAGTTACATAATGGTATTTCCTTTTCCCCATTGGTGATGTACAGTGTGAGTCACCACCCCCTAGGCTCTCCCTGTTTTAGCTCGGAGCCCTTGAGGGATAGATGTGTGTGGGGGCACTACAGAGGCCATTTTACCCCCCTGTGCCTGCACACTCACAGTCTGTGTGTTTGCAAATCAATAGTGGAAAGGACACAAAATAAGGAATCAATGGAAGAAGGCTGAGGCGGGGCCTCGATGACAGGCTCAGAGATAACATCATCAGGAACAGTCAGAGAGTCTCCTGCCAGTTTTAAGTCTACCTGTAGATGTGAAAGGCAATGAAAGATGATTTTAGGATACAAACTGGTTGATTCACTATCTAGATAGGAAGCTTACATAAATCTGGAATTAGGTGGTAACTACCATGGTTCATTTAGTTTCTACTTGAACAACACATCACTGCATGATCAACACATAATTGCCATTTTTGTTAGTTGTGGATGCTACCATACCAGCAGTTTATCAGTTGTGGATGCATTCTCCATATCAGCACCTGAAATAATAGAATGGCAGATATCCCAAGGAAAGGTGTAGTTAAGTATGCTATTTACACTGATATGGCTTATGGTTCAGGCTTACAAGCTGTGTTCCTGATGAAAAGAAAAAAACGACATCTTACTGTATCATATGAACAAATAAATGCATCAGTTTGTGTATTGCTGCGCTACAATCTGCAGGATGTCCATAACAACATAAAATCATTCATCAGAGTGCTGTGTAAATATAGCAAAGATGGCAAATCTCCCAGGCCAGCTCTGTGTGTGTTTGTGTATGTGTGTGTCTGTGTGTGTGTGTTACTGTGTCGCTTGTGTGTGTGTGTGTGTGTGTGTGTGTGTGTGTGTGTGTGTGTGTGTGTGTGTGTGTGTGTGTGTGTGTGTGTGTGTGTGTGTGAGGGCCAGCTTTGATTCCACCCCTAGTGGCGTGGAAGGCTGGTCAATGTCACTGGAGCCCACACACTATTGGCACATTGTCCTGCTCTGTTTGAAGCAAGCCCTGCAGGGGCTAGTCAACAAACACCTACGCTAGTCCGACACAATCTCTGTGCACACAGGGAAGCGCCGGCGCTGCGCGGCTAAATGCTTTTATTAGCTTCCACTAAAATGAAATGACTGTCTTGAGGCGTCACACAGCAAAAAGGTGTGGCTCCCCTAAGCATTTTTCCATTGAACGGCATAAAGCTGGGTCGTAAAACTGTGATATTAAATGTATGGTGATTTAAAGCCTTTTTTCTGCAGCCCAGTAAACAACCCAATCTTCTAAAATCACTGGACGCAAATAAAATTAGCTTTAGCTTCGCTAATACAAATGACAAGAGAAACTGTAGCTTGCGAGTTAGCAGCTATTTTTGGCCTGCCTCTTGTGAGCTATGAGTCATATCAAAAACCAACTGAAATGCTTAAAACTATATTTCTCTAAACCATAAGAAGAGGAACAAGAACAAGAACAAGAAGAAGACGAAGACTAAGAAGAAAAGTAAGCAAGAGTCTATACCTAACAGAGTGGGTAGGCTAAGAAAAGCTTTTTACTCAGACCACACTCTTCACAACACTGATCTTTCCAGCCTGACCAGACCTCCTGATTGATGCTTGCAACCGGCACTGATCAGCCATCAATGTCCACTCTAAAGTGGCCCAGTGAAATGTGTAATTGCGGAGCTGTGACACAGCGGCTGTCGGTGATCGCTCTCTCACTGCGCCGTCTGTAGTGTTGAATGGCTTTTGCTGCTGGGAGCCAGGTGAAATAATGGTTAACAGGGACCAAATCTCTTCTGGGGCCTCTGCGCTGCAAGGTTGGTTGGGCTGCTCAGAATGCCTGAATAATCGGAGCCGTGAACTCGCAGATTGCTTTTCTTAATGCCCTGCCCCTCTGAAAATGGATATTGCTGTGACTGAGCCATCTGCAAGCCTCGCTGGACATCGACACAGTCTTGATGAGGAGCTGTGCTGAGCCCATTGAGGCTGTAAGCTGCACCAAAGGAGGGGCCGAGAGTCGCGGAGGCCTGGCAGGTCTCTCCGTGTGGCAGGTGGATATGGATGGCTGGCATCAGACGACATGCTTGATGGCAATCATCGCTGATAGAGGCGTGAAAAGGGTTTTGGGGGGAGGGAGTGTGTATGTGTGTGAAAGAGAGAGAGAGAGAGAGAGAGACGCATGGGGAGTGGGGGGTAGTGATTCACCGGAATTGCTAATGGGATGCAGCTTTATTCAAATCTGCCACCAGTTCCGGCTGAGGCAAGCTCTCTCTTTCACTCTGTCTGTCTCTCTCTCTATCTCTTTCCCTCCCTCTCCCAATCTCCAAAAGCTGTCACTGTCAAAGCTGGCTCACTCGCACTGTAGCAGCCAGAAAGCCAGAGATGTTTTCATTCAACTGTGTTCATTTCAAAAGTCAATTGGCTGTATTTTTTACATCATTACCTTAAGCCATTTACAGTGATCACAGGTTTATTCCCACTACATCCCTCTTTGTGATTTGTGGGCCCCATGTGTATATGTGACATGAGGGATTATCTTCCCTGATCAGCTTGCCTGTGCCACGGTGGTGGCAGCTTGCAGTAAATAAAACAGTTATGTTTATCGGATTACGCGACGCTAACCGCATTAGATCACCATATTGGATGGGCGGGTGGAGGAAAAGCGTATGACATCTTCGATAAACAAAGGTTTATTTCCTGGTGACCCGCTGGGCTTTGTCGAGGAAACAAGTTTGTACACAGACCAAATATTGAGCGATGGGATTCTAGCAAGCCCGAGTGAAGTATATTACGTGCAGGGGAGCAAGAGGGAGCGAACGGTGGCTGGTTTTGTTTGTGTAGATTTTGGCTGCTGTGAGCGGCTGTAGATTTATCTGACTGCAGTCCATCACGAAGGCTTATTACTGTCAGCCTGTCAGGCCTCTTCTGGTGTACTCCGCCGCCTTCCAGGCAAAAAGGGCCGTTAATAAAAATAAAAAATGGGCATTTCACAGTCACAACATGGCATATTTATTAATAGCAATAATGACTAGTTATTGTCAGGAACATATTGCCCTTTGGAAAAACTTACCTGTCCATCTGTCCACTTGTACATAATGTGTGCGAAAGTATGGGTGAAAAGCTTCCCTGTCCGAATGCCATCTGTTTAGGTTAGGTTTTATTCCTATGTGAGATATAAAATATATGAATATTCTTGTTAAATATGTAGTATGTAATATATAAATAAGCTATGTGTATGTACATACTGCATATGAGAGGAAATGAACCATGAAAGTGACACATACAGACAGATTGGAGCCAAGGAGAGAAACTCCTCTTGGCTGAATATCTCACAACAGAGAAAAGGGTTATGTGGAGGGTTGGTCGTCTGCAAGGACTTGAGTTTTCTTACAGAGGGAATTCGAGATTTGTTTTCCTCACTCTGACTGATGACTGATCTGTTCCCATGAGCCACAGCCCCGCGAGGGTCTCTTTGATTTTTGTCAGTATTTCTGCTGCAGTCATTTTTTCCCTTTCGTTACCCATTGGCATGCTGGTATGGTCTAGTCAGGTCCTCTATGTGTAATTAGAGCCTAAATTAATCACTGACATGCTGGTTTTACTGTGGTTGGTCTATCAATTAGGTATTTTATGTGTAGTTATACAGGGTGGGTTATATATACCTGACACATTTTAATGCTAGTATCTTGTATTATACTAACACCAACTGCCTGTAAGAAATAGCAAAATCTTATATTTGTGAAACTGTATATTGGTTATGTAGTAATTATATGTCGTACTACATGTTGTTTCATTTTTTGTAATCCAAGATACTAGCATTTAACATGTGTCCTGTATTCATGGCCCAGCCTGTATAATTTGTGTTTACACACACGGGGATCTAAAAGCATCCTTGAGATAAATGGCCTCAGACTAGGAGGGTGGGGTCTCTAGCCAGCCACAGTCAGCCCCTCAGAAGGTCTCGTGATCCACTGATCCGTCAGCAAAGATGCAGACTGGGCTGAAAAATACCATTCCGCCAGCAGATTCCCCAGCGGTTGTATTGTTTTCGCTCTCCACTCCTTAACCTACGACGGGGGAACATAAAACACTTGGAAAATGGAGCTGCCGTTAATGCCGCAAGGGATATCAGTAGTACTTAGGGTTGCACTGTTAAGTGTAGCACAGAGTGTACAACCAAAATGTATTTTGTAATGATTTAAATACTCCACTGAAATTTACTGAGCTCTCCAAGATGGCTAGGTAGCTTGGAAGCCTGCCTGTCCTGGGAGATCTTTGAGAGTCCTAATGAATTGATGCATTTAAACTCACTTGAAAATACACATAAAGTGCACCAATCAGAGTGATTTTAATTCTTGTGCTCTTAGCAGATCTCCTCTCCCAGTAGAACCATCCTAAGTAGCACAAATTGAGTTACATAATTGAGTCTTTTATCACCACCTGCAATGAGAGCTGTGTGCCTTGGCCATCCTCGACACCATCTTGTATTCATCCCAAATGGGCTTTTAATCAGAGATGGTTTTTGGTTCTTCTTTTGTGCTTCCGTCCTTGCTCACCACTTATGAGTAATCCTTTCACAGGAATGGATTTGGTATTGTTGCATCGGAGCTGGAGAAACAAGGGAGGGCATGTGCGCAAATTGACAGACAGTGTGTGCTACGCGCAGCAGCTCCGGACTATGCAACCCTGTCTGACTTCCTCCAGTGCAGGTCATCATCAGATTAAATAAGTCCTGGCAATAGATAATTACAAATATATTAGAGTTGTGCTCTAAAGGATAATTCGAAAGTAATACAAATGTATTCTAATTGTGCTGTAAATGTTCATTATATCATAACAATTGTATTAAAGTTGTGCTGTGAAGGTTTATGCATGAATGCATGTATTTTACTATGCTGCATGTGTAATGCAACATGTATATCAGTACACAAACTGCATAAAGGTGCATATGAAACGCATACTGAGTGATTTATCATCTTCGTCATCATCACCATCATCATCTTCATCATCATCATCCTCAGTAGATCGTGGTGACATGGTCGTTTTAAAAGTAGCTCACGAGCCAAAAAATAGTGTGCACCCCTGTTTTAGGGCATTGATAAATATAAAGGTTGAATACAGTTCATGGTGCTTTAGAATCTTCTCGAATAGAAAACAGGAGGCAAAAAGGTCTAACTATCTGGTAGGACCACCAAACTGTAGATGCTTCACAGAACATTTAATGTGTATGCGTAATATATTTTATGTAATATTGTATGAAGGTTGATAGAATGATGCAGCATTTTGTAACCATGGAACCTATGAATAGACAAAACATTGTCAGACTGATTGACATGAGAGCTTTTTCTGTAATAGTTTATCTCCCTTAGCGAATAATTGTCATGTGATGTCTGCCACACTGCCACTAACCCTACGGCTATCCTTTGATGACAAAAAGGTTTAGGATCCATCTTAATGGCATACAAAAATTCACACATTTAACCACCGATTATCAGGTATGGCAGAGAGGTGAAGAAATAAAAAATTATGATGATATTTCATCATTAAACAGTGTGGAGAAGATGACCCATCATCCAAGGTAGATATTTTCTGAATAGAATATGTTGGATGAGTGGATTGATGCACATATACATTTTTTCAGTAGCTTGTAACATATCCCCCCCCCCCCCCCTCTCTCTCTCTGTCTGTCTCTCCATAGTCCATACATCTCGTTGACATCCACCACATGGTCCTGCTATGACGACACTTACACCAGTCGATATTCTCCAGCCGAGCCCCTTAAGAAAGAGGAGATTGCATCACGTATTTACTGTGGCTGAAATATGTGCTGTTCTGGCCCTAATTGAAATGTAAGAGCCCTGCAGAGTCTGGACGGTTCCCAGCGGAACCATTAATAGGGGATAGGTGCCGTAAAGCACGGATGGTTAAGACAGCATCCTCTCCCCTAAGCTTGCTCGTCTAACCGAGGGACCTGAGGAGACCTGACACGGCAGTGTTGACAACACACAACGACTTCCTTTTTATAGAGAGGCACAGCTTCTTGTGTCAGAGATGGAGATTTGTTGAGGAGGACCATAAGGGTTTCTAAAAATTGTAAAAAGGCCATGAATGTTTTCTGTAAGCAAATAAAGCTTTAACCAGCCGACTTCTAGACAGACGTCAGAAAGGTGGACATTTGTATCACCAGCATCCAATCAGTTGAAATAGTCTCACTTCATCTTTCCCTTTGCCAGTAAGGACTCAGGTGTCTGGTTACAGTATTGCTCTATACACATTTAGTAACCTAAATAGGGATGCGATACAGATATAAAGACATGCTGTATAGATAAGATTCTGACCAGTAAAAGGCTTTATCAGTAGCTGTTATGTTGTTAGGTAGGCAGCAGATCTAGCAGAGACTAGAGCACATCCTCCTCTCCCTCTAATTGAAATGTAAAAGCTCCACACTGATAGTCTCCAGATTTCCCCACAGACTCGTTTATGGGGAAAAGGCACTGTAAGGCACGGGTTGTTGAGCACATTATGGGACAAGACAACACTGGCTTCTTAAAGCAAACTCTTCTTTTTTAATAGGTGTGTGCTGTTGGTCGTAACAGTTGAAGTTCTAGGAAACATTGATATTTCTTAGTGCCTCTTTCTTCCTAAAACAAATAGCCTATAGATAAATAGGGAATGGTACAGTATATGTCGTATTCAACAACGGGTGGAGTACCTGGCTTCAGATTGTAAAAACCCTACAATATATTCCTTCCTCCTATGCACTAATAACCTATTACTAGGTAATTTTACTAATTAGATGATCTACCTGTTTGATTATTTGTTTGCTCATTAGGATCAGCTAGTTCAGAAATGGGTATGATTAAGTATGTGGCAGGGTTTTTACTCTCTGAAGCCTGGATCGCCACCTCTTAATTCATGTATGTTTAGGGGGCCGAAACTTTTATTACACATCTCCTGATATAATCTGTTAATTTCTGTTTATACCACGGCTTCGTTCAATTTCACATTGTGATGCGTCCTTTAGAACGGTTATTAACGTTCTATATACGCACACCTATGAAGTAGTCCCTGCTTTCCGACCTTATTATGTTTATGTATCAATGCGCCAAGTTCGTGGTGAACTGTAAATAAACAAATTAAGACGTGGCAGCTTTAGCAAATGACGAGCAGATGGAAGAACACAGAGTTGAAACATGTTATATGCCTCTGAGATCGTCTTTTAGTGCTGCCACGCTGCATTTGGACTCTTTACTAACGTGGCTTTGCTAAGCAAGGCTTAACAGAACTTTGGAATAGCTAGCTTGACAACCAAAGTCATGGAACTAACGACTGGGTCTTGGCTATAGCAACCTCCAGTTTGGAATTAGCAACGGCAGTTTGTCCAGTCAGTTATGAAAACACACACATTGTGGCGGATGGAAGTAGTTCTACAAATAAGTTTGTTTTAGCGGTTAAAACGTGGAAATGATGACCTGAAATTAACATCAGACAAGTGTGGTAACCGTGGTATAAGCGGGATAATGGACTTCACGGTGTTCGGATATCAGTAAGTCAGTGCACTTGGAGGTGTAATGGCCGCATTACCACCTCGAACGTGCATTAACTTTCTGATATCCGAACACCGTCCATTATCCCTTGTTATGTGGTAGTTAATCACCATCAGCCCCAAGCCTTAGGCTCTGTAATCTGTCAGGATCTGGATATTTACAGCTGCTCCCGATAACAGCAGTTGAATGCATCATCCATCCATCTATCTATCTATCTATCTATCTATCTATCTATCTATCTATCTATCTATCTATCCATCCATCCATCCATCCATCCATCCATCCATCCATCCATCCATCCATCCATCCATCCATCCATCTATCTATCTATCTATCTATCTATCTATCTATCTATCTATCTTTTTGTATGCTTCTGTGTGGGCTTCATATACACTGTGCTGGAAATCCTTTTCTCTTTTTTTTCAAGCTCTTAGCTTGTGCAGTGAGTGCTTGGTGAACTGAATGAACGAGTGGAGCTCCATTGTTTTTTTTTCTTTCCTTTTTCTTTGACCCAACCAAGGAGCCACTCACTAATGGGCCATAGGTTTTCAAGCAGTTGCCTGGGGATTGAGCTGGCCCACAGAAGGGCCTCGTATTTACATCAGGTCTCACTTAAGGGCCCGGCTCTGGTAGCCAGCATGTGAAGAAGTCTTTATTGGCCCATTTGCTGGTCTTTGGGTATCTCAGTGTCTCTCTCTCTTTCACTATATTGTTATTGTGAAAGTGACACCATCTCCTTTTGATGTCGCCCCAGCTTGTTTTGTTTGGAGTATTATCGCAGTATTATGTAGTTTTAACTTGGCAGCCAGATCAAAGGGGCATATCAACAAAAGAGCATCACAGAATGGAGGGTGTAATTTTCCACCAAATTAACACTTCTGTGTTTCATATGGTGTCAAGAGCGAACCACGCGTCGCCCTCAATGTCCAAAATGTTTGCGCTTACGAAATCAAAAGATACTGTAAGCACCATTCTGGATGTGTGGATGTGTGCCCTGTCCCTTCCTACAATGCTTTGTTATTCTATGTGGTGTATTTATTACAGTTTTTCTCCATCGCTTTGGTATAGTTCTCGATCAGAATTGAAATCCTCAAAACTGCCTGGTCAGTCTTCTCTTCATATCATTATGTCACTTGTGCACATAAAAAAACAGTTTCTCATTTCTTTGAACAAGTTGCAAATGCTTTGGTACATCCATGCAAACAATTATATACAATTTTCTGCTGTTTCCTACATTATCAGTTGCTTATGTCATGTTGATCAAAATGTATTATAATGGGTCTCTGCTGAATAGTCTCACCCACACAACATTGAGACATTAGTTCATCATATGTCTCTTGCCATAATATGTCAAGAATATTTCTATACGTTTCCATCAGACGTTTTTCTAGTTGGTAACTTGCTCCCAGGTGAATCTTGACTTACAGCACTGCATGTACAGTTTTTTTCTAAGGAGATTCTCCTATGTAGTGTACATCAGAACATCCCTCCAATTTGGCTGTCTTATCCATACACAATGACACAAGGACTTGTACATCTGATGGCACTGACATGTTTATTGACACAGATATTTACTTTTGAGAGATGAACTAAGGGTTTTGAGCAAGAGACTGGCTTTTGCCGCTAATCCACAGTGTTTTGTACGTATTGTTTTGAGAAATGCTCTTACTGTTTTGCAAATGTCAAGGATGACCCCAGAAATGTACCAAAGCAGGAAAAATTTTAATATATTACACTGTTCTTGCAGCACTACTGTGGCATTGTAAGATTAAAAAAAATGAACATTTGTCTTGTCTAGTAAGGTTGAAATAGTTCAATGTATGGTTTTGCACATTTTATTTTAACTTTGCATATGGCTGGCCAATGGAAATGTTTGCCAGTAGTGAAGCACTGTTTGCCACATCTCTTTCACATTTCTTTGTAATTCAGTGAACAGATGGTGATGAATATAGGCATGCGCAGCTGTGAAAGAAAACATCTTCCTTAGGCACACTCAAGAAATATTTAAACGACTCACAAGAGACAATAACTACTTCCTCTCTCTCTGGCCTGAACAAGCAGAGAGATGCCACACCAATTACTTACTTACCTGACCTTTGCCAGTGTTGACATTTATGCCTGCTGATACTTTCTAAAGGTTATTTGCTGCATTAATCAATGGTACTTCCTGTGGATCTCAAAATCTATTTTTTGGGACACAGTGTCTTGTTGCTAAGAAATAGGATTCGTCAGGAGCAACCTGTGTAGCACAGAACCATGTCTGGCCAGTGGGTGTGTCAAGGTAGGCGAGGGAGGAGGATCTTGACCGCACACACAGTCAGCACCACCTCCTTTGCTTCTCTGGGATAGACTGATGTGTCATTGGAGGACTGCGCTTACCTGCATTTCAGCATTTTAATGATTATAATGATTATATGTTGACACATTGGACTAGTGAGTGTTAGTAATTGAGATCATATGTTAATATATTGGACTGTTTAAAGATTATATGCTTATACATTGGACCATAAATCGTTTGGTCTCTCATTGGGTGTGACTGCTTGTGAAGATAGGTGGAAGGAGGATGAGTGGAGCGGAATTTAAGGTTCAAGGAAGTAAATGTTCTGGATAGCTCTCCACTAGTGCTGCTTGATTTAGAAGCTAGCATTAGGTGGTGGACACATGTGGACAGTTGGAAGAGAGACATGGTGGTTTGATGCTAGACCCAAGAGACCCAATTTCTAATTTTGTCTGTCTATTTAAAGGAAGTGTTTCCCTTAAATAGGTGGGTTCCCACAGGTATTTTGGGTGCAAGAGTTAAGTAGCATGGCCTTTTGTTTGACCACAGTGTCCTCAGACATTCTTTGAAGCATTGTTTGTGCCTCTCGGGTGCAGTCCCTGGTGCCCCATACAGGACGTTTATCCCCACCTGACCAGAAAATACAAGAAAGTTACCAACATCATTAAGGTCATTGGTGTGATGCTCAGGAACTAGGTTAGGAAGTAGTGAAAATAATAAGGTTGTGTAATAATAATAATAATAACAATTATTATTAATAATTATTATTAGTGTTAATTACACTGTGTAAATTACACAAAGAGAATAGGCTTATGAAAGATTTTTGTAGACTTTTATAAAGAGTCTCTAAAATGATTGACCTGTCTTCTGGTTACACAGCTAGTATCTGGCTGTGTGCTTTTGAAGTGGGCCAGTGAGTGAGTGTTTTTCACTTTGGTGGGTGATATGACTGCAATAATTCAAGTCTGTGAGTCCTCCTGTATGGAGGTGATGCCACCACGTAAGGGTGTGCAGTAAAGAGCATCCTGGTGTATTTACTTGAAGGCGTTGATGGTTCCTCAAGTGTCATCATTGAGATTGGATGGAAGCTAGAGGTGAAGAGGCAGTACAGTACAGTACACAAAGATGGACACTCAGAGGCCAGTTTGCCGCACAATGACGGGGCTCTTTCAGGGTTGAGGATACAAGAAAGCGGCCGCCGCTGAAAAGCAATTATCCTGCAAGCGCACTAACACAGCGGCTGAGGCTGGGAGAGGGGGCTAATGACAGAGAAGGGGGATAAGGAAGGAGAGTCGAGTGAGCGATTGTCCGTGTTCTGTTTACAAAAGGAGCAATGTGGCAAGTCATGCCACTCGTGAGTTCATTAAGATTTAAGATTTGAAGCTCAAAGGCTAAAGATAAGTTTGGTTTAACTCCCTTTGGTCAAGGCACCAATGAGGTATGTGTATATGTCATTTATGTTTCTATATTTTGTAGATGTCAGTTTGAATAGCATGTAATTCGAGTTTGTTAGTTCTCACGGTATGTGAGGTATGTCTTTGTGCATATTAAACAGCCAGTAAAAAGAACTTCGCTGTCGTTATTTACTGGAGGGAGCTACAAGCAAAATGGCTCTCTGTTCTTGGGCTGATTTCATGCTGCCAAGGACTCATTACTAGAGGAACGGAGAGAGAGAGTGAAAGAGAGGGATGGAGAAAGAGAGTGATAGAGAGAGAGAGAACAATATTTCAAAGTGTCACCACACATTAAGTTTGCTGCCTCCGAGATATTATTGATGCTTCTTAATTATGCATTGTGTTATTATTAATGCCTTTATTGGAGTCGCTAATATGATTATTACATTCGAGACGTCAGGCTGTAATAGCTTAAAGATTTTGGGGAGGACAGATTTAATTGCACGCCTAATTACAAAAGGGGTGGCTACCTCTGCTGTTGTCTGTGTCCCCCTTAAAGGTTTTTAATTCAGGTTGGCAGGCGCAGAGATTGCCCGGCCACCTGTGGAGACCTGTGGGTGCCTTTAGAGAGGCATTTTCCTCTGCCCGGTGGTCCACAGTAAATACAAGACCATAACTGGCAGCCATTTTCCAACTGACTGCACCCCATCCACATCGCATTTTGCTATGGACTTACCGAGCACTTACCGACTCTTGCAACATCATTAAGTCTGCTCCTGCTTGTTAGAACAGCAGGCAGTTCAAGTTAAGTTGCTTTTAATTTGCACAGTTTGGACAAAGCATATTAATGATCAGAGTTATTGGTTCAGACATAGGCTGGGTTTATATGGTTGAAGCTGTTTGCATAAATTACTTTTACTTTGATAAATAAAACTATAAGCATGTAATAGATCTCGCCAATATCGGTTAGTTTTGCATATAAATGGGCAGCGTTGCCTTAATGCTTAGGAATGTCTTCCATTCCTGTACTGATAGGAGAATTGTAGGTACAGTCTCATCCATGGCATCCTCCTGCACCCTCATCCATGGCTAAGGTGCCCTTGAGCAAGCCATCTAACCCTACATTGCTTTAGGGGAACTGCCCTTGCACCTAATGCACTGCATCAGCTCAATGATAAATAGAATGATATATATATCCATTTCATAGTCTATGGTAACTCAACATGCTTTTTTCTTTTTTCCTTTTTCACAGACTCTCTCTGTTCGAGCTCTGCATTTCAGCAGGTGCAGAGTGAAGAGAAAGCCCACATCTGGAGAAGGCAGCTGTCCATGGTGCTGAAGCTATAAACACCGCAGTGTGCATATACATGCCAACGGCTCACTCTTGACACCAGGTCCCCTGCAGCTGCTCCACACAGATCCTATACACACACACACACGCACACGCACACACTCACACACACGCTCCTCTTAGAGTGAAACAAGAGCTCCAGCCACACACGTGCTAAGATGGAGGAGGGATACAGAGACCGGACGGCCTTCATTAAAGGCGCCAAAGACATTGCCAAAGAGGTGAAGCGGCAGGCGGGCAAGAAGGTGGGCCGGCACGTGGACAAGGTGGGCGACGAGTACACCAAGCGCTCGTACACGCGCTTCGAGGAGGACGACGATGATGACGACTACCCCGTGCAGGCGCAGGACGGCTCGTACTACCGCAGCAACAGCCGCACCAACGACGAGGAGGGCCACAGCGACTCCACTGAGGGCCACGACGAGGACGACGAGATCTACGAGGGCGAGTACCAGGGAATCCCGCGCGCCGACTCCGTGGGCAAGGCCGACGGCCAGGCGCAGGCCCAAGCGCAGGCCCAGTTCCGGGACTTGACGGCGTACGAGGCGGAGCGGCGCAAGGACCAGGAGGAGCTGGCGCAGCAGTACGAGACCATCCTGCAGGAGTGCGGCCACGGCCGCTTCCAGTGGACGCTCTATTTCGTGCTGGGCCTGGCGCTCATGGCCGACGGCGTGGAGATCTTCGTGGTGGGCTTCGTGCTGCCCAGCGCCGAGAAGGACATGTGTCTGTCGGAACCCAACAAAGGCATGCTGGGTAAGTGAGCACAGGATCCTCTCTCTGAGAGGATTTAAAAATGTTTCTGGTTACACTTTATTTTAACAGTCCCTGTTACATTATGAAATAGAGTTTAACAAAATTGTGTAACATCATGTAACATTATGTAAGATACTTAGGGTTAGGGTAAGGGTTTGGATTGGGGTTAGTGTTAGGGCATATATAGTTGTTACATATAGATACACTGTTAAAGGGACTGTTAAATTAAAATGTTTTGGTATGTGCTGGCTTGTTCATTAAAAGCATTTAAAAACAACAGCCATGACAACAGCTGAACAAAGTGCTGTACAAGCAAAGTAAGACATTTAAGTAGACAAATAGAAATGAGTGATGAAGAAGTGATCAAAGTAACAAAACAATAAAGATAAGTGAACAGAGACGCCGCTAAGAAATTATTTGAAAAGGGTTTGTTTGCTTTGCTCGCTAGGTATTTTTTTAATAGAGCTGAATCATAGTTATTCTCATCCATTACTGTCACAGCAGAAGTAAAACCATACAAAATATGGACAAAGACTTAAATTTAAGAATACGCATGTCAAAGTGTGTTTAACAGTAAGCCTTTTACATCTTTAAGACTGTAAACATGGTCTAGCAGTGAAAATGGTCTTCAATATTGTGCATCACCTGTGCTTTGTCCTAATTAGGGCAGACTTCAGAACAGCAGGAAACTGTATTTCACCTTTTCTCAGTGTTTCTTTCTGCCCTAACAGAGTTTCTCCAGCCTGCTGCTTGTATTAAAACAACATGCTAGTGTGTGAAACTGAATAGCCTGCTCATAAGACAACCTAGGATGTGAAGGTGAATTTGAATGCCATGTGTTTGGCCCAGTGCAACCCAACTAGGGCAGTCGCCACCCTCAGCATTTTGTCAGCACCAAACAGCACCCACATTTGCACTGCATGCTGCTCCAAGTGGATAATAGGATGACAGGTGACAAAGTCAACAAGAAAAAACAGGCATACTGTAGTCACAAAATCACATTTCTCAAGTTACTCCTTGTATTGGTAGCTGCATTGAAACCCCAGCTTTTTCAAAAGCAATCCTGTGAATAAAAGAGCATAGTCTTGAGTTAGAAGCATTTCAAAATAGCATTTACTAATAAAATCAAAGTTTTAAATTACATTTCCTTATTTTCTCCATTTTGTGACCATGCCCAGTGGACTTCTCAAATATTCTGGACATTTCCACAGACCTCTGTGCCATCATGGTAGAATGGCATCTTTTGGCTCACTCTGCCTTAGCATGGCAGATGAGTTTGCTGTACTAATTCAGTTAGCAGGCTGAATGACATGGCAGCATGTTTGTGATAGAGGAATGATTCGTGTGATGTGTCATATGGGCAGCTGACAAGACTGGGTTGCTTCATGCGTGATGAAGAGATACAGTGACAGAAAGCATGTTAGTGTGCAGTTTCACAGTGTCAGACCCCTAGTGTGTGTGTCTATGTGTGTGTTGTGGGTGTGTGTGTGTACGGGTGGGCTTGTCTCACTCGCTCTGTCTGAAGAAATATGCTAGAGAGGCAGAGGTTGTGTGACTGGCTGTGTGTGTATGTTTGTTGTGTTGCTTGGTCAAGGGAAGTTTTTGCAGGAGAGAGAGAGAGAGAGAGAGAGAGAGTCTGTGTGTCTGTGTGTATGAATCCCTGCAGTGTGTTTCTTCTCAGTGTCTAAGAAGTGTTTGTATACGTGTGAGTTTGCACGTGCATCTGTGAGTGTCTGTTGGTGCATGCCTATGCATGCTTGTGTTTAAGTGTTAATATGAGTATGTGATCAGCTGTGGCCAAGTGGTTAGGGAGTTGGTCTTGCAATCGAAAGGTTGCCGGTTCGAATCCCGCCCTACCCACAGTTGAGATGCCCTTGAGCAAGGCATCTAACCCCACATCGCTCCAGGGACTGTAACTTAAACCCTGTAAATATCTGTAAGTCGCTCTGGATAAGAGCGTCAGCTAAGTGTAATGTAATGAGTATGACTATTTCGTGTACATGTATGTGTGGAAGGAGGAGAACGATGTGTGTGTGTGTGTGTGCTTGTGTGTGTGTGTGTGTGTGTGTGTGTGAGCCCTGGTCAGTGTTGGCCAGCAGCGAGCTGGGCCCTTGGCCTCTCCCTGTTACACAACACGCCTGACTCATGCTGGAATGCCTCCCTGCCTCACACGCCTGGCTGGCCTCTGCAGGGTCCTAGTGCCCCCCATTTCTCCAATGTTTTTCCCCTTCCCCCTCCACTCCTTTCGCCTGCAATGTTGGTGCTGCTTGGCACTGCGCAGACATCAACACACACATGTACACACACTCTCACACACACACAAACACACACACATGTACACACACACACATGCATACACACACACACACACACACAGCTGCAGTCTGGGTGCTTATGCACGGTGCTGCATGCTCGCCCCTTTCACACGGGCTTCTCCAATCACATGGAGAGACACATGCGTGTCTGTGTGGGTCGTAATTGCCAGCAGAATTTGTATGCTGGCTGCACCCGCCCAGCGGTAAACCTCTGCATGCTGCTGCAGCACTGAGAACATCAGAGGATGTGCCACATCGGGAACACTGCGTTGACAGCAAGAGATAGACAGGCATAGAGAGAAAGAGAGAAATAGAAAGAGAAAAAGAGAAATGAGAGAGGAAGAGAGAGAGAGAAAGAGAAAGAGGGGGAGAGAGAGATAGAGAGGGGGAGAGAGAGGAAAAGACAGAGAGAGGGAGAGGGATAGAGAGGGGGGAGAGAAAGGCAGAGAGAGGGAGAGAGAGAAAGAGAGAGAGAAGGATGAAAGGCAATCATGTGCTCCCCTCCTCTCCTTACCTCCTGGATAAGGCATTCCCCCTCTCTCTAAGCTCTGCAAAGAGAGAGTATGAGAGAAAAGGGGTTTAGATTAAGAGAGAGAGAAAGATAGAGAAAGAGAGGATTTCCGAACCATGGGCTGCCGAAGCACTGGCGAGTTAATGTGGCATTGGTATTCTGAGCATGAAGTGTGGAGGCAATAGGCAGAAATGGTCAACGCCGTTCACTGTGTTTTCCCTATCAGTGAAAATAGCCTGTTCTGGTGAATTTATTGTCCTTCCGAATGTGATCCCAAAAGATCAAAGAAGCCTCCCCATTAAATTCTGTCCTATGCTCTTGAAACCCTGCTTGCTGAATTTATGGTCCTTCCAAATGTGATCCCAAAAAGATTAAAGAAGCCATTCAATTCTGTCCTATGCCTGTCTGTATGTCTGTGTGTGTGTTTGGTAAGGTATTTGACAGATATCAAAATAGGGAGGAAGGGTTTTCAAGGTTCAATATAACCTGCTATCGCTATCTCGCTCGCTCCATCTCACTCGCTCGCTCGTTCTGCACCTGTGTATGTGAGAGAAGCGGCTCGGTGACGACGTGAAGGTGACAGCGTGCTTGCGTCTCCGCTTTCTGTTCACTGACGAACAGAATGACGGAAGCAGCAACGGATGGATGGAGGAGGGAGGGAGGGAGGGAGGGAGAGAGGGAGGATGAGGGAGGGGGAGGGAAGAAGAGGCTCGCTTGTGGCAGAACAGTGTGTATTCATCTATGCTTTTTTATCGTTAGCGTGCTATATTCGCGTGCTATGTTAGCAGTGGTGTCGTGTGAGAGAGAAGGGAGCTAGGGAGAGAGAACCAGAGGTTGTAAAAGCAACAGAACAGAGAAGACAGAGTGGGCCTCGTGCAAGGCGTGGCGGAACCTCTAGCCCCCCTTCTGCCATCACAGCCCCCCGCTCTCTGCTTTCTCCTCTGACTTACACAGAAAAGGGGGGTGGAGTTTGTTGGCCGCTATAAATAGCAACCCCCCCTCCCCCTCACTCCACTACCCCCCCCTCCCTCTCTCTCTCTCTTTTCAGCCCTGGAGCCTCCTGTCACTGCACAGCACAATCACATAGACACCCTCCCCCCACTTCCTACCTCTCTGTCTCCCTTCCTCTTTATCTTCCTTTCTCCCCCCTTCTCTCTCTCTCTCTCTCTGTTCATCTCTCTGGCTCTCTCTCCTTTCTCTAACCCTCCCTCTCTCTCTCTCTCTTTCTCTCTCTACCTCTCTCTCTTTCTCTCTCTCTATTTTACATTTCACCTCCTTTTTTTTCTTTTTCATCTCTCTGTGGTCTTCTGTCTACGTCACACTCTCTCTCACACATACATCCTCCCCCTCACACACACTCTCTCACGGAGACAGAGAGAGACAGACAGAGAAGGAGAGAGAGTGAGTGTGTGTGTGTGTGTGTGTGTGTGATGTAGACTCCACGCTGGCTGTGAGCTCCTGCTTCTCCTCGTCTGAGATTCCCTCAGCAACACATGATCCATGTCCCGCCCCTCGCTCACACACGCTCCTCTCCCTCACACTCATGTACTCCTCCCTGTGTCTGTACTCACTTACTAACTCAGGCCTTTTTGCCCCCAGTGGAGCAAAGGCCATTGACAAAACTCCTCCATCTGCCTCGGTCCTGGGCTTTCTTCCCCACTGCTAGCCAGTTTGACCCCTGTCTCTTCACCTCCTCCTCTGTGTCCCTTCTTCAGCTGTTTTTCGGCCACCCTCCTCCTTCTGTGGTCACTTATACAGTGATCCCCCATCTATCGCGGTAGTTACGTTCCAGAACCCCCACGATAGGTGAAAAGCCCCGATATAGTGAGACCATATAGAAAGCATTTTATTTTATAGTTTAAGCCTTAAAATATCCCTGCCACATTCAGTTTTAATACATCTACTGTATTGTATTACTGCATTTTATACAATATTTATATGTTACAGTAAAGTTATCATAAATGATAATGTTGTGATTCTGATGAACTTTTCTTTTGTATGCATAGCGAGATAGCATGCATGTTAATTTTAAAAAATCAGCGATAGAGCAGGGCCACAATGAACTGCGATATAGAGGGGATCACTGTATGTCATATTCTATGGTTTATTTAGTCATCAATGTAGTGTGTAGTCCTGCATGATTGATTGCTTTTTTTATCAAAATCACAATGTCAGCTACGGCAAATACCTAATTACAAAGGCTGCAATTAATCATGGGGCTCTCAGCTATGTCCCAATGCCTGATCTTGTCACATCTGTAATATCCATGTCAACCTCCTTATGTGACAGAAAGTGAGGTGTACCTTATCAGGATTGCATAGCTTCGCATGACCTATGAACCATGAGATAATGAACTGATGTCTGACTTGAAATTCTACTACAAATCCAACCACAAATGCAATATCTGTCAGAGAAAAAATCGCCATCAGATGTTTTCCCAAGAATTGCGAAGTCCTAACAGTGTGTCATTGCTTGTCCGCCCCATTTGCTGCCTTCTGTACTGTACTGTACGGAGCATCTGCGGTGTAAATATAGTGCTGTTGCTAGTCTATTTAGTTGCTGCCTCCTCTTAACTGTCTAAAAGCACAATGAAAGCCAGCAGGGAATCAGGGTTTTTCAGCTCTGGCTAACAGCAGTCCAATGGTGGTGGTGGTGAAGCTGGAGGAGAGTGAGAGAGAGAGAGAGAGAAAGACAGAGAGGAAGATAGAAAGATAGAGGTTGAGAGAAAGAATAAGGAGACTACAGAATAGAGAGAGGGAAGGAGAGAGAGAACGGGGGGGGGGTGTTCAGTGGCTGGACGTGGCCTCCCTGCTAAGTCAGTCCATTAGAGGAGCTGCTGACGGGCCCGTGAGGTGGCTGAGAGGTTAATTTGACAGCCGATAGAGAGTGCTGAGGGGGGACTGAGGATCAGCACCTTGGACAGCTCCTTCCTGCAGCGCCAGGGCATTTCTCTGCATTAGCCCTTTTTTTAAAGATAGATAGCAGGCACAGTTACAAGAGGAGGGTCAGTAGTGGCAGGGTTAGAGTACACATACTTTGTTGTCTTTTACGATTGCCGTTTGTGCTTTGCAGTGTCATACTACACAACCTGAGAACCACAGATTCTCTCCGTGTCTTAGTCATAAGACTGGTCACAGCAGAAGACAGTGTGTCATTATTGTATGAGTTCCACTGACTGCTGGTGACAGCAGTACTGATGTCAACTATGGACATGTTGTCAGTTCCCTGAAAAATGATGACAAGCTAGTCTTTTTGTCATAGTGTTGTAGAACATTGCAGAATACAAAATTGCAGGTTGTGGAGTGTGTTACATTAAAAAACTAATTTGACCTTTTAACATCGGGTACAATGCTGGAAATGTGTAGGCTCTGATCAATTTGTGGTGAAATCAGGCCAATATCAAATAATCAGACCAGGCTAATAGTTATTTTTATATATATTTTATATTTATAAGTTGGTTTTACTGCATTGTGGAGTTATGCAGTTTAGCAGCTCTTTACCGCTTTTCACAGTTGGTGGAAGTTGGGGGGTAAAATGCATTCTGCTTACCTAATGACAATGTTTACCACAGTACAACAGTGCAAGAGCAGTGCCTTAGTGCCCTGAGCCTACCAATGACTGCAGCTATCATTAAAGCCTACACACCCACATAGCCCATGGAGCACACAAACTATAAACCTATAGTATATAATGTTAAAACATAATTTTACCTCGCAGAAACATTCATATTTGCTGAAAATTGACGACGGGTTAGCATGAACTGTCTTTGGTTACAGAACCTAAGAGACTACATTATTTTGACATTATTGTTACTAGGTCTTTAACAGTTGGTAACGGGCACGGTGAGAGGAGGAGGGGTCATGAGGGTAAACAGATAGCCACAGCAGCAGCAGGGGCCGCCTCTGTCACAGCCTCTGCATTGCAGGCACAGCTTATCTCAGCCTGTCATCGCCGCCTCTTCCCCTACTGCTGCCCAGGCCCATTGTGTGTGGCCATTGCCATGGGTGAGCGTGATGCTGCTGCAGCAGCCGGAGCTGAACACAGGTGGGAGGGCCAGAGCAGCTGTGGTCTACTTGTTAGCGAGTTGGTCTTTGGATCGGAGAGTTGCAGGTTCGAATCCCACCATACCCGAAGCTGAAATGCCCTTGAGCAAGGCATCTAACCCCGCGCTGCTCCAGGGACTGTAACTGAAACCCTGTAAATAACTGTAAGTTGCTCTGGATAAGAGCATCAGCTAAGTGTAATGTAAATTAATGGCACTAGATTAATTAACACTAGAAGTCCCAGCATTTTTCTGTCTACCTAGAAGACCCACATAGGGGCCATTTGGCCCGACCGCTTTTCCCGAATACACTAATCACTCATTTTGTTATGGTAATGAAGCTGTTAGTGGCAGTGTGTGGGGTGAGGGGGTCACACCTTACAGTGGTGAAGTCATGTTGGCTACTTCTGGGTGAATGTGAGAATGAGGAATAAAAACACATTCTATTGTAAAATGTGGGTCTGAAAAAGGCCCAAAAGGAACAATTATTTCGGCAACAACCCTCCACACCACAACTAGGAAAAAGAGCCAAGTGTCAGGCTAAAATTAAATGTAAGGACAATCATGCAACTATGCGCTGTGTTAACTGCTACCGATATACATGTGGGAAATGCCGAAAGGAGCAATGGCAGTGCCAGGATTGTGAGTGACTGCTCAAATGTATTTCACACATAATGCATGGTTTTTCATTCTTTGTAAATATGAATGTTGAATGTATATGTATAAGTATGAATGAAATATTTTTTTTTTTTTTTACTATTTTTAGCACACAATAATAACAATTACTTCTGCAACAACCCTCCACACCAAAACTGTTGCTTTTTCATTCTTTGTAAATATGTTTTGTTTTGTTTTTTTTGTTTTTTTTTTAACAATAAACGTCAGTGTGTCCAGTGTGTCGATCCCTTCCTTCCTGTTGATCCTTTCCACTGCATACAGCTCATAGTCCAGTTTAAGTCTTTATGGCTATGTTCACTGAGGTATTTATCCATCTCAGAACTAAAGCTTGCTCTCAAAAGAACCTCCTGAGCTGTAAGGTGTGTCCCCTCCCCCACACAGGTTCAAGTGGCTCCGGCCGTGTGCCACTAACAGCCACATTTCCATAACAAAATGAGTGTCCACAGGGGGGACTTGGGGCCAATTGGCCCTCTTGTGGGTTTTCTATGTAAAAAGGCCAAATTGCCCCTCTCTGGGACTTCTAGTGGCAATGGTCACCTTCAGTCCAGGTTCAGAAAATAGAACTCAGCCTAGTCCCAGCGCTGCAGCCTGCTGACCACTAACTGGGTGGTTGGGGTGTGGCTGGGGTGACAGGGCTCCCACTGGCTCTAGCTGCTGTAGCTTCAGCTAATGATAATAATAATAATAATCTTTACTTGTATAGCACAATTCATACGAGATGCAGTTCAAAGTGCCTTACAGTTTGGCAAGAACAAAAGAAGACAACATTTCTTCAACATTGCAGTCCAGTGGCGCCGGAGCGGATGAGCACAATAATGAAATGATGTAATGACGCAGTGCCCCGTTAATGTGGGCTCTTGCGTGACACAATAATGCAGTGTCACAATGACGCAATGCCCAGTTTATGCGAGCTGTTGCGTGGCGTAATGATGCAATGTCAATTGATGCAGGCTCTTGCGTGAACACAGGTCAACAGGCCTTGTAAACCAGAGACTCTAGAACGACGCTATGTCCCGTTGATGCGGGCTCTTGCGTGAACACAGGTCAACAGGCCTTGTAAACCAGAGACTCTAGAACGACGCTATGTCCCGTTGATGCGGGCTCTTGCGTGAACACAGGTCAACAGTCCTTGAAATCCCGAGGCACTGTAATATGTGATGCTTCATGCAGCACATAAGCTACACTTACACCCACTTAGAGAAAAAGTCTTTTGGGATTTTAGTGTAAACCCCACATGTTTGCTGTAAAATGTGTAAATTGTTTTGGTTGGTTTTATCTGTGGAGAGAGCTACTAAAGTGAGAGTTGCTGTCAGGTTGATGGCAAAACAACCATACCATACACCAGCTGTGCAATAATGCATGTACTCCAGGCTAAATGACAAAAATGATGACAGTATTACGAGGTGTGCACTTTTATCACATCAAAGGGGATTTTGGAATGTAGAGCAGAATACATGAAGAGAGGCTTGCTGGGCGAGTTAGGGGTCACTCATCTTGTAACCTACAAGTGCAGAGCTAACATTCCATAAGGTAGAATACATGAGTATATTAAATCATCCATTTAAATTTGCTAACAAGCCTCACTCCTGGAAGACAGGGTAAGCAATATGTGAAATCGGTTGAGTAAGAGCGTTGCCAGATCGAAAACATGGCAGGTCTTTAAAGGTTAAACGTCTCCTCATTTATCAAACTAAAAGGAAGGCTTTAGTCAACTAAAGCACTTTATCTTACAATCATCTATACTGTTTGTGAGGTGGCAGTTTCAGGATGCAGGCCAGACGTAAGAGTCAATGAGAGAGACTCACTGTGTGTGTGTGTGTGTGTGTGTGTGTGTGTGTGTGTGTGTGTGTGTGTGTGTGTGTGTAGTCATGTATTTCTTCTCACAACAATAGGAAAGCTAGAAAAAAATGGACTTGTGAGACATTATGATGGTCCTCACAAACTCACAACAGTGTTTCTTGTTCGCTTCTTCTTCTCAGCCATTTTGTTGTTATTGAAAAAAGTAAAAGTGCAAAAACATTTTTTTACTGACAGGTTAGGGTTAGGGATTGTTTTGTTCTAGGCACAGTTGAGCATTCTTTAGTTAGATATGAATGGCAGTCAATGGAAGGTCCTCACAAGCATAGAAAAACAAACACGTGTGCCGTATCGGCCCTGATAACTGGTATTGCGGTCACAGAGGCAGGAAGTCAATGGCCATGTCTGCAGAGCGGGCCTATGGTGTGACTCCTGCCTTCTGTGGCTGACTCAGAGTCCTTGGGTCTCACACATTGGCGCACGTGTGGTTAGGAGGCGACACCATCGTCATCACATTTTCTCAGCCACAGAAACGAGAATGTGAAAATGTGGTCAGACACCCAATATCTGAATATTCATCGCCATGTCAAAGGTGTCAGCAACTGTACTGACTCTGTACTGATTTTGCTTATTTAAAGAAAACCACAGTGGTGTTACATAGTGTGTGTGTGTTAACAAATTTGTACTTCACTGAGTATTACACTCAGAAACGAACAACAACATGGTATTCCAGATTCCTCTTTCTGTTTTTGTGACAGCAGACCTGTGTTTTCCTTTCATGTTTTATGCTGCTAATGCACTTTTAATATGCAAATCAAACAATTCCTCTGTTACAATTCCTCTGTAATGTTCTGCTGGAGGCTATAGTGGGTCTAACAAGATAAACCAGCGTCTATTTATATTCTTATGCCTCTGAGGTTTTTTTTTTTTTAGCAATAAGCTCTCTTTGCCCATCCTAACTACTCTCTTTCTCTCTATTTTTCTCTCTACCTCTACCTGTTTCTTTATATCTTCCCATCCTCTCTCTCTCTCTCCCTCTGTCTGTCTCTCTCTCTCTGTCTCTCTATTTTTTCTCTCTACCTTTATGTCTTTCTTTATATCCTCCCATTCTCTCTCTCTGTTGCTCTCTCTCTGTCTCTCTTTTTTTCTCTCTACCTCTACCTCTTTCTTTATATCCTCCCATTCTCTCTCTCTATCTCTATCTATCTATCTCTCTCTCTCTCTCTCTCCTTCTGTCCTCAGGCCTGATTGTGTATCTGGGCATGATGGTGGGTGCCTTCGTGTGGGGGGGCCTGGCGGACCGGATCGGCCGACGGCAGACTCTGCTCATCTCTCTCTCCCTCAACAGCGTCTTTGCCTTCTTCTCCTCCTTCGTGCAGGGCTACAGCTCCTTCCTCTTCTGCCGTCTCCTCTCCGGTGTGGGGTATGAAGCACCCACCGACCGATCTCACGCCCACTCACGCTCCACGCTCACCCGCACACTCAGGCCGACTCACTCACTCACTCACTCACTTACTCTCAGCCCCTGGTTCCGCCAGTGAGGGGGAATTTTTAATGGGATTCAATTAGAGAGGAGCGAGTTAATTATCTTCAGTGGCATTCACTTCCATTAGCTTTCTCTTTATCTCTTGATTTATCTCTCTTGCCCTCACTGTCACTCACTCACACGCTCACGCTGATGGTATCTTCCTCTGCTCATTCTCTCTTTTTCTCCCCCTCTCCTGTCATCACGGTCCCTCTCTTGTTCTTTCCTCCTCTCTCTACCTCTCTCTCTTTCTACTCCCCAACCCTCTGTCCCTGTCTCTGTCACATTACTCTCTCTCTCCTGCTGTCTTTTTCTTTATGTCTGTCCCTCTCCTTCACTCTCCCTCTCTTTTTTATCGTTCTTTCTGTCTGTCCCTCTCTCCCTCTATCTTTGTTGTCTTCCTCTCTCTCTCTCTCTCTCTCTCTCTCTCTATCACTCTCTCTTTCTCTCTCACTGTCTCTCTCTTTCTCTGGTTTTCTCTGTACAGTATTGGAGGCTCCATTCCCATCGTGTTCTCCTACTACTCTGAGTTCCTCGCCCAGGAGAAGCGAGGGGAGCACCTGAGCTGGCTGTGCATGTTCTGGATGATCGGGGGCATCTACGCCGCTGCCATGGCCTGGGCCATCATCCCTCACTACGGTACGGCACAAGAAACAAAAACAACCCTTATGGCACTTTCACTAGCCTGGTAAACCAGCCCCTCGTACTTCATTTCATTTTGTACACTTTCACACCACTAGTTCAATTATTTGGCCCACACCAGGCGGTAAAAAATGCAGACTGTGGTATGGTCCACTTTCTCATCGACACACGAACCCAAATTGATCCACTTGACGTTTCCTCATCAATATTTATGTTAGCTATCCATAATGCATTTCGAATAGTTTCTTGGTGCATCTCTTTTTGGAGGTCTCGGCCCACCTGATTTAGTGTGCACCCGAGTTTGATTGATGCTTTCACACAAACAAAAACAAAGCGAACTACGAGCTTTTGGTTCGAACTGCTGTTTGGTGTGCACTAACTGCCTATTCTTCACAGACTTCAGAGTCCTGATGTCTGCATCATTGCGATAAATGACTATCATAATTGATGTGACAGAATCACGGTCTGTAAGGTTTCCAGAGGTCTGTGAATGCAGGGACTCATTAGTAGAGAGAGTAACATTTGGTGGCGTTAAGTGTCATGGTGTAATGATGAGCCAATTATTTGTGTATTCAGTCATGGGCCAGTTGTGCTATTTATGTGTGGCCCCTTGTTACTGTATGTGCTGACTGTAATGATGTTTTGATGAGAAAGAGATTCTGGAATCAGAGGGGACATCCTTGGTTCAATAATATTTTGTTAGTAATAAAACATAAAACTGCATTATGTCTCAATAAATGCAATTTTAACCCTCTCTCTTTCTTCCTTTCTCTTTCTCTCTCTTTCTTTCTCTCTCACTTTCTCTTTTCTTTTATCCCTTCTCTCTCTCTCTCTCTCTCTGTCTCTCTCTCTCTCTGTCTCTCTCTCTCTCTCTCTCTTTCTCTCCTTTTTCTCTCTCTCCAGGCTGGAGTTTCCAGATGGGCTCTGCGTATCAGTTCCACAGCTGGCGTGTGTTTGTGCTGGTGTGTGCCTTCCCCGCTGTGGCGGCCATCGTGGCGCTGAACACCATGCCTGAGAGTCCCCGCTTCTACCTGGAGGTAGGCACAGCTCACTGGTCACAATCCAAGCCAGGCACTGACCTCTCTATTTTAGTAAAAAAAAGGCTATCATTAAGAGGCACCCCCTATTATAACTTTGTTGTTACGCGAATGGCAATGACCAAGTTGTAATGTGTTACTAAAGACTCTGTGTAATGTCATAGTAATGTTATAATGTTGTAGATATGTTTTTTTAATGTTGTAATTTCAATTTAATTAACTGGTGGTGCGGTGATCACTAAGAGGCTATGAAGAAAATAGTCATAGACATTTATTTTATATTGAAAGTACATCAACGAAACAAACATATTGTAAAGACACAATATAATGACAATAGGCCTATTTGAAGACAGCTCCTTATTAAAATGATTTTTGGAACCTTTATGTGTAGAGGTTAAATCAGTTTTTACCACCCATGCTGATATCTCTAATGTATTTGGTATGGCTCCTTTCCAAGCATTTAGAGGTATTTTACAGCAGTTTAAACAGCTGCAATAAAATATTCAAAGCAGCTTATGAAGAATTAATGAGGCAATAAATTCAGAATTTAAAGTCAATGCATATGCCCTGATCCAATGGAGATTTTACTTGTGAGTTAAAAGCTGAGCTATGCTTTAGTGACGTGTCAGATCCATGTTTTGGTATTAAATAATAATAATAATAATAACAACAACAACAACAACAATAATAATAATAATAATAATAATAATAATAATGATGATGATGATGATGATGATGATGATGATAATATATT
Organism: Coilia nasus; assembly: GCA_027475355.1. Classification (NCBI taxonomy): domain Eukaryota; kingdom Metazoa; phylum Chordata; class Actinopteri; order Clupeiformes; family Engraulidae; genus Coilia; species Coilia nasus. Next base: position 13,237,074 of record CM050218.1, on the reverse strand, counting down.
TTATTTGTTACACAGTGCCTTTCAAAATGATAAGCATATCTTCTCTTTGATTAGAACATTTTATGTTGATGATGTGTGAAGCATAATGCTTAAACTATCCTCAGGTCTTAAACAAATATTTAACAGACTTTGTATAATTATGTAATAATCTGTATTGTTACATAGTTATAGCCAACTTAACCCTTAAAAGATTAGCCCAAAAAGCCTTGGCCATTTTAAAGAAAATCGAGTCTTTTCTTCGAAAAGCTAACCATTGCTGTATGAGTGTCATTCACTGGGTGAGGAATATCCCTATTGCTTAAATGATAGAGTGAAATGAGACTTTCCGGCAGATTGTCATGTTTGTTTGTGTGTTTGCAGAATGGCAAGCACGACGAGGCCTGGATGATCCTGAAGCAGGTCCATGACACCAACATGAGGGCCAAGGGCTACCCTGAGAGGGTCTTCTCTGTGAGTCCCCATCGAGCACACAACACCGTGTCACATGCACTGTTGTCCTCCGCTATCAATTTGTCACAACAACATTACATCACACCTGTACTCTTGTCCTTTATCCTCTATTCATCGCACACACACACACACACACACACACACACACACACACACACACACACACACACACACACACACACACACACACACACACACACACACACACACATTCAGGTGTATTTGTTAGAGCCTTCTGTGAAACAAGTCGAAGGTCAACCACTTCACCTGCTTCATCTCTTCAGGATTTCAGCAGCAGAATTGCCGAAAGAAGCAGATCATATAGCGAGCGACACTGCTTGAATGAAACTACTTGAATCTTTACAGTGAGCTTCTACGTTGAAATGCTCTAGGTCACTACCATCAAGACCGTGAAGCAGATGGATGAGCTGGTGGATATGGGAGATTCCGTTGCCTGGCACCAGAAATGGAGGATGAAGCTGACCCAGCTCTTCCATCAGGTACAGTACTGTCACTACACGAATGTCATCCATCCCCCATTTTACTTTTAGAGATGCTTATATTATATGTACCGCATCTTGGTTCATCTTAAGGAAAAGTTTTTTTGTGTTTGTATTTTGTGTGTGTGTTTTTTTAAGTGAGTTCAATTACAGAACATTAAGCATTAAGTAGTTGGTGTGGAAAGTGTCCTACTTAAGCACCTAATGTAATCCCAAGAGTAGCCTTTCTTTTCTAATTCTGTTTCTGTCCATTTCTTTAAACCCTCTGCAGGTGTGGAGCAATTTCCTGACCATCTTCAATCCCGAGTTCCGTCGCATCACCTACATGATGATGGCCGTGTGGTTCTCCATGTCCTTCAGGTGTGTGTGTGTGTGTGTGTGTGTGTGGAGACCCCTGAGCAAGCACCGGTTCCCGGCTCTATTCATGCCTGCTGTGCAGCTCGATATTAACAGGACTATTACTCAGCCTGCCCCTCGGAACGCCTTTGAATAAATTATTGATCGCTGTGAATATCTGAGTGCTTGCGGCACATTTCTCCCCGTTGCCTTCAAGTGGTGCTGTTAGGCACGTCACTCAATGTTCAATGCCACCAGCTGTTATCACACAGACAAACACAAGACTGGCCAGCCTCCTTCTGTGGTATCATTTTATACATTATTCAGCAATTAATAGTTGTTTCCATGTCTGAGTGCATGATTTTTTGCTAATCCTCGCTTTTTAGTCATTTTAGTCACAGGTCTGCTTTTTCTATCAAGAGGTGGTCAGTGCATTTTTCTCACATAAGGATACATCTAACTATTGTGGTAATGTTTTAAAACAAATTTGTTCTCTCTGTTACTCTCTGATTTCAGCTACTACGGTTTGACTGTGTGGTTCCCTGACATGATCAAGTACCTCCAAAAACAGGAATATGCCTCACGCACCAAAGTCTTTATGAAGGAGAAGGTGGAGCACGTCACCTTCAATTTCACTCTGGAGAACCAGGTCCACCGCAATGGAGAGTTCTTCAACAACAAGTACTTTTCCCTTTAATCCTACTTGGTAGTTTTCATTGTTTGGTTATTTGTCTGTTGGACTCTAGATTTAATAGTTGACCAGTTTCAAATAGGTATATTAGCTGTCACTGCTTATAATAAATTATCATGAAAATGATATTATGTGAATATAAATACAGTCAATTTCCTTTCCAAATTAAAAAGTTTCAACCAGAGACGTTATCCTTGCTTACTGAAACTTTATTTTCTGGTAAATAGTAAATGGTAATGGTAAATGAACTGCATATAGCGCTTTCATATACTCAGCCACAGCGCTTAACATCAAATGCCCCACGTTCAGCCACTCACTCACATATTCTTGTTATGATAAAGGTTCTTAAACCTCAAGATGAAGTCCATGGTGTTTGAGGATTCTCTGTTTGAGGAATGCTACTTTGAGGACATCACCTCCAGCAATACCTTCTTCAGGAACTGCACCTTCATCTCAACCCTCTTCTACAACACAGGTTGGAACATACTGCCTGCATGTTACCACATAACAGGGCAGAATATAACGAGCCCCTCCACTGCCAGTTCAAGTGCATTTGTGTGCCTCCCGCTACAAAGTGCACAAGACACTCTATATGTCAGTTTAATTGCCTGGTGGAGACAAATCTGATGAAAGTCTCTGGTATGTTTCTCTCTCTCTCTCTCTCTCTCTCTCTCTCCTCCCTCTCCCACTCTCTTTCTCTCTTGTCAAAATGGATTCATTTTGTCGCACTTGAATGTGCCTCAAATGTTTCAGGTATCCTAGCAACACGGCTGTGATGAGGCTGCACAGCTTTATCTGGTTCTAGCAGACACTGGCTGATTGTTCGGCGGAGAAAGCATCAATACCCAAGCTTCAGAGGCTCCAACAAATCACATGCTGCCCTCAGTAAAATGCCACAGCAACAATCAACTTACATATGAACACATTACATATTACATTGCACTGGATGTAGCTGACACCTTTATCTAAAGCTACTTAAAATACAAAACATAAACAAGCTATAGAGATATGCAGAGGAAAACAGAGTAAGGAAAAGCATACTATTTCCCTCTGCATATCTGTAGATGCATATCTGGAGATGTAATTTAGTCTATTGGGTAAGACCAAATTCAGTATATCTAGCAGTATATCCAGCAACCATGGAGATGTGATTCAGCGTCTTATTTCAAACTAAATTCTCTGTGTGGTAGGGACTGTAAATAACTACTGTTCGTTCTCATTGCTCGTTTAGTCTGACAGCCTACTAGAGCCTAGCTTGGTAAACCATGCCCCTCGTACTGTACATTTCATTTTGTACAGAGGGTCTGGAGTCGAGGCCGTGAGGAACGATTTCTTCCTGGAGGTGTGGACTCTGATGAAGTTTAAAACAGGTGGCTCTGCCTTTACCCAATTGCTAATGTCTGGTCGTCACGTATGCAGTTAGCCTACTTACGCACTACAATTCAAATGTAGCACAGAGTTGACGTCATGGCTCACGAACACTCCCTCTGTTTGCTGATTGGCTAGGAGTTGCTCGGTCCACATACATGAATTTCAACGGCCTCAACTCCAGACCCTCTGTACAAAATGAAATTAAGTACGAGGGGCTGGTTTACCAGGCTTATTACAGTAGAGCCTGCACTCCTCTGCACACTCTGCCATCTGAAAGCCGAACTAATCCATACTAGTCCATTCTAGTCCGATCCACATCATGGCCCTCTGTCCTCATTTCAGATCTCTTCAAGTACCGCCTGGTCAACAGCAAGCTCACCAACAGCACTTTCCTGCACAATAAAGAGGGCTGTTTGCTGGACTTCAGCGACGAGAACAACGCCTACATGATCTACTTCGTCAGCTTCCTGGGCACCCTGGCCGTGCTGCCGGGGAACATTGTGTCGGCTCTGCTCATGGATAAGATCGGACGCCTGAGGATGCTGGGTAACAGAGCATGTTCCCTTTTTCTCTTTCCCTCTCGTTTTAGGTCTGGTGGGCGCGGTAATAGCATTTAGCTCTTCTCAGCACTCTGTTCAATTTAGCATCACACACAACAAGAACGTGGTCCTGTAATAAAAGCAGTTAAAATGCCACAAGACAGAATTTAACATCGAATTATACTCCCACAGCAGTGTTCTTCATGCTTCAAGTGTATTATGTCAACATATCCTCCCTTAGTTAGGCATATAATATCTCATATACAGCTATACAAAATAAAATCACCACTTCAAACAGTGATCTCTAAATTATGTCTTGTTTTTTTCCAGGGCTGTATATATATGTTTAATACCATATTGTATGTAGTTTTCTGGCTCTCTGTTGTAACATTTACTGGTAAGACTAACTAAGTGTGTAGAGTGTTTGAAACTAAGCTATAGTCCTAGGGCCTCTCCCTAACTGCCCTGTTTTGATGGTTGTCACTGCAGCGGGCTCCAGCGTGATCTCCTGTGTCAGCTGTTTCTTCCTGTCCTTCGGAAACAGCGAGTCGGCCATGATCGCCCTGCTCTGCCTCTTCGGAGGCATCAGCATCGCCTCCTGGAACGCCCTTGACGTGCTCACAGTGGAGCTCTACCCATCGGACAAAAGGTAAATCCCACCCACCTACCCTCCCCTGCCTGCACTGCTGTGTCACTGACAAATGAAGTGTCCGTGCTCTCATTTTTGTGGATGAATGCAGTGTCTGATGGCTTTTCAAGGCCTTAATTACATTACATTACACTTAGCAGACGCTTTTATCCACATTAGATGTTAGTCTGAAAGGGCAGGTCATATTGTCTTCACTGCAAGTAATTTATTATAGTATTTGTCACTACTGAACAAAAGGATGCTCTTTGAACAATAATTTCCATGTAAATCAAAAAGCTATACCTAAAAATAAAGTGTACTTATTGGTGGCCTAATGATAATAGTTCAATTGTCATTTGAAATAGCTGTATACAGATTCAGTCACATCCACTATGTAATATTTTATAGTACAATAATAATACTTAAGATACAAAATCTTTTCGCAGTCTAATTGCATTTCTAAAGCAGACTCGTGATACTGATGAATTTAAAAAAACATTAATTAAATGATCTGAGTAATGTTATTTAGGTCCATAATTCTTTTACAGCAGTAACCTTATTTCTGGACTGCTTAATTGTACACCATTCTGCTTAGATGTTGTTATGCTGCAGTGCTGTTGTATGCTAGCAAGGGCTTGCTACAGTACATTTCTAGGGGGCCGTATGAAACATTTCCTCTCAAAATGTCTGAAGGCATGATTGGTCAGATCATGGATCCCACCCATTTCATTGCGGCCCTAACCCTGGTGGTTGCTGGAGAATTTTCCATCATGTGCCGTTTAGCACCCCTCTGTGGCCAGACTGTTTGCTATTGTCAACAGCAGCGCTGGGAGACACCTCTACAGGGATAGCATGCATCATCTGACCTTGTCTGGACATAGTTAGTAGTGGATATAATGATTTAGCTGTGCTCTTAATGACTTCTGGCGTAAACAGAGGTCTGGGACTCCTGTGTGTATCAGAGGAGTGCTCAGACTCTGATACACACAGAAGTCCCATTGATTCTCATTTTATTAGACCACTTTTTTGCTTTAGCTTAAAACTGTGGTCACACTTTATTTGGATGGTCCTCTAGTTGATCCTATGACATCCAGATATATACAGATGTTACAGACTATTATTAATAGTAATAAGCTATTACTATAAAATCTGCTAAAGGTCTGTGTCTTGTCAAGGTTTAGGGATAGGGCTTGAGTTTGATTAAGGGGATAAGTAAAGATTAATAAAGCTTTTGTTCAACAAAAGCCAGTGCAGATATGTTGATGCTGAATAATATTTCCAAACCCTGATGTGACCAATGGCTCTTCTCTCTCTTCTCCACAGAACCACAGCCTTCGGGTTCTTGAACGCGCTGTGCAAGCTGGCAGCGGTTTTAGGTATAAGCATCTTCCAGTCGTTTGTGGGCATCACCAAAGCGGTGCCCATCCTCTTTGCCTCCGGTGCTCTCGCCGTGGGCAGCTTCCTGGCAATGAAGCTGCCCGAAACACGGGGCATAGTGCTACAGTAGTGTGGCCTCCCTGCCTACAGGTGGCAGTGTAGTGTAGGGAAAGCCACACTGTGAAGACCACCCTCCCCCCACCCCACACAACCCCAGCCTAGTGATCTCACTTGCAGACTTGGCCATGGAGGTTTCATGATAGATATTACTCTCAACAACCGTCTGTTAACGTATTTGCTTTTTTCAGTTGTTGTTAACGTGTTGTTTGTTGGGATACACAGCAAAAATTTGACACTCGGGTAATTGGACGTGTGTTTTAAACGAAAAAAAAAAAAGCCTCCCTGTGTTTGAGAGTAGGTTAAGCCTTTTCTGCAAGATGATGTGGTGAGATTGTAGGCCTTATAACTACGAACCATGCAAATATCTGTCCTCATAGGAAAAAAAAACTCTAGCTTTCCTTTACAGGGTAATTCAGTTTTTTTTTCTGGTCTCTTCCTCTCCCCTCACCTGTGTGTACTCATAAAAGCCATCTCATTTTGTCTCATTACTTTTTATTATTATTGTGGCACAATCACAGGGACTTCAGGATTTTGTTTTTTGTGACAAAATCGAGATGTGAATCCCTTAGAGTACCGGTTGTGTGTGTGTGTGTGTATGTGTGTGTGTATAGAAAAAAAAAAAACTGCCATCTTTAGACAGACATTCCAGATTCAGTTTCTTTGTAGTTTGAATGTGATGATCGACTCACGGTTTGTTTGATTTTTCCCTTTAAATCCTTATTCAAAACGGTGTGCTATCTCAAACAAAGTGGGGAGGCTGTTGAGTCAGGCAATTGGTATTTCTGGATGGACAGTGTTGATATAGTGCGATGGTGTTGGTTGATATATTGTGTACCTCTGGTCTGTTCGTCATCAAAACATTTTTTAAAAAGATAGCAGCTGTTTTGTGTGTAAGTTCTGTGTACATGTGAGATGGACCAGTTGTCTGAAAAAAAAAGGTTTGTGAAGCACTTCTCGTGTTCAAAGCACAGCTGTTTTGAAATAGGAACAAACCTTTGGCTATAGTTGTATCCGAACAGTCTGACCAATGCTCATCTGTGCACTGTAGTTTAATGTCGTAACAGTATGCAGTAAGTGACTTTCTGACACACAGAAGTGACTGAAGGATCCCGACACACACATACACATCGTGCTGCATCTTGAATATGCTTTCAATCTAGACTATTTAGAGAGTGTTAGGCATGTAATCAAGTGTGGAAATGCATTGAAATATGCTCGAAGATAGTATAAATGTGGTATACCAGAGAGGACATTGCTGTATAAGTAATAGACGTGGAATTTTGCTGTGGCTTGCCCAAGCCATGAAAGACAATACCTGAAAAGAGATCATTTGCGCAATGTTCTATATTTCATCCACAGATCCCTCACCTAGGCCCCTGGCCTCTGGAGTCCATTTTGTAGTATGTCTGTGGAAATCAGTTCCTCTTTAACGTTTTATGTCAAAAATTGCACTCTTTCGATGTGCACACACATTTTTTGTTTTTTTCCTCCTGTGTTGAGTGGCTGTCTGTGACGTTATCCAGGACTGTGCATTAGTTAAGAAATACCTGTCTTTTCACCCATCTGCACAAGACACTTCCAACTAGGTTCACACACAACATAAACAAAAAAACTAAGGGAAGTCTAAACTAAGCACAAGATGGTTTGACAAGACTATAAAAACCTATAGGTTTATTTTAATGATGATGTAAATTATGTATTGAATATAAATATGACAAATGCAGTTTAGTCCATAATCAAGTCTGTATGTTTGAAAGATTTACTAGCTACTATATACAATAACATTCACTAGAAAAACAATGACTTTTTGTTTCGGATTAAAAAAAAATCTACCAATATAACATGTATTAGATAGATTCCATTTGATGTACATATGTGTATTGATTTGTCAATATATATTTGCTTTTATTTTAAATTCAGAGGATAAACAGATCTATATATGGATATGCAGTAATTGCATACTCTATTGCCCATTATTTGTTCCCTGTCTTTTGCCAAGAGAAAGAGGTATCCGTTTGTAGGTATGTATGTAAGTGCGTGTGTAAGTATGTGTGCTTGCATGTGAACTGTTGAGTGTACTCGAACATTTTTAAATATTCAGTTGACTTGATTTGTAATGGAGGTTTGGTTGTTTAGTGTTTTTTATTTTATATATATTTTTTTACTTTCTGTAGAATACAGATGTGGTGCCAGGGTCTATGGATACTTATTCAACCATGGCATCGCTGACCTGATTGTTGACCTGTGTCTCGTAAACACAAGCTGAATCTAAATAGAAAAACACAACAGGCAAGTACCATACAGGGAAACATGTTAACACCTACAAGGATATATCCATTTAAATTTTTAAAATTTACTCCTTTGTTGCCTTGGGAACCATTGGATGGCAGTTTGTGTGGTCAGCTGATCTGGACGTTTGAGTAGCATGGAATGTCTGCTTTTTTTTATAAAGGGGGATGTGAATTGCTCAGTGATAACAACAACAACAACAAAAACGAATTTCTGCCCTTACCAACTACAAGTAGTAATGTCACAGAATCTGTACTGCCAGTCTGTAGGATAGCAGCCATATTTTGGGTGTGGAGCTTTGGACACACCCTGTAGTAAAGCAATCCGTTGTTGTAGCTACACCACTTGTGGTTACCATTTTAGATGCTCGTCCGATACTTTCCCCTTTGCCTTGCCAGTCGAATAAAAAAAAAACACATCAGTGGGAGGTGTTTGCTTCATTCAGTGGAACTACATGGAACAAACCAAAGCAACTGCAGGTCACAAAACAGCATCGCAAAAGCACAATGTTAGTGGCCTACCACTTTTTAAGCTCTCCAACATAGAGCCCATCACTCAGACCATGCTGACTGCTTGTACTGCTGTTTGCTGTTTTGGGACCTTAGACGAAGGTCATCCTGCACACACTCTGTCACTCCTCTCTGCTGAAGACACATGAACTGCCATCCTGACCCCTTCCTTTCCCAGTGTAGTTGGTATACCAGCTCTGTCACAGACACACTTGTGACGATCTTCTTTGTGCCATGAATGATATCTCTTGTTGATTGCCAAATGTTTTATACTTCATTACCAGTTAACCTTCAAAGACAACATGGCATGGCACGAACACTAGGGACGAATAAAATGACACATAATTATCAGGGGAGTCTTTGAGGATGAAATCTAGTCAGCAGTTGGGGTTAATGGCATGATGTCACTTCCTGTCACATGCAGGCCCAAACCTCCAGTACCTTCCCAATTGGCATAGAAGGCAGTGGCATTTTAGCGCTAAACCGGTATTGCCCAGTGGATGGAATGGGCATGTTAAAATCAACAGTAAAAGCCATAGTCTAGATTTTATTGACATATTTCAAATGGACAGCCCTGCACCAGTCATAAGCAGCGAATGTGCGTATAAGCACCAAGGATGTTCTGTTCTGTAATGTGGTTTGAAGAACAAAACCATTGGGTTTGTTACAGCAGTGTCGCAGAGATCTATCACACAAGGACATATGTAGAAATATGCAAATATGGGGAAAAAAAGTGGGCTGCGGGTGCATCTGGCCCTCTTCAAAAAAAATAAACAACGGGGGTCTGATTCCGAATCGTTCTGGCACCCAGTGGGAGGGATTCAGTGGCGCATATAGAGATCAGTCTGTCTCCTACCATCAGTGCTTATTACGCATGCTTTGTAATCTCACTTACCAGGTCTTCTGCTTTGTCCTGTTCCACTGAGTTATTACATTGAGGATGTCAATATTGCTGTCATAAAAAGCTGTGTAAATGCAAGTTGCCCTATCTCAGTGACTACGAGTTTGTCTCAGTGTGGAAGCGGTCTCGGACCTAATTGTGAACTTCCCTTGTTCGGATTGTTTTTGGTGGTCGTATAAGTTCCATTCTGTTACAGGGTTTCAACTTTTTTTGTATTCGTATCCTGACGGGAGCAACAATCAATTATGTGTGCAAAAAGTAAACAAAGCAATAAGTGACGAAAAGAAAATATGTATCTCTGACACACCTGGGAACCATTAGGAGAAAGCACATTGAAAATTGACAGGCCACCTTCAGCAAAACCGCAGGTGTTAGCGATAAAACAAGACAAAAAATTCAGTGATCAGCTAACATCTAAGTACTCTACAAAAAATACACCATAGGTCTTTTGAAGCTTTTGTCGATTGAAATGTATTGCCATAATTTAAATGTGACAGAAAACTTATCACGTTATCATTGTACCGTGCTGTAGAGATTGTAGTTGTTTGTATGTACAAGTATAAATATGTGGAACAATAAAAATGACAAAAAGACAAAAAACTCCAACATAAGTAATAGAGTATCATAGTATGTTGTCAAAAATGTGTGTTTTGTTTTTTGTACATGCGAATGGAGAGAAACTAAAAATGAACTACTATGAATTAATGTGTTACGGTTGGTGTGAGGTTATTTTCTTTTATTTAACTTCATTATTTTACACTTGTGCAGTTACCTTGTTACCTTGTCCATAAATGGATTTAAAGTATACAATAAAAATAAACATCTGTCATTATCAATTCACATATAGCTTCATAATCGAACTTGTTTTGTTGTATCTAGTGACCTTCCCATTAATGCCACACACTTGAAAAAAATTACTGGTAGCACTTGGTACTAGTTGTGGAGGTTATTTAAAAGTAATGCCCTTTTTAGATATGAATATACTTAGACATAAATTGAAGGCCTTGAGACTACAGCTATAGCACACAGATATTCTGTATGATATTTAAATTGATGTGCATTTTGGCACTTGACTGAGGCTGTTGTGTGACTAAAAAATGTCCCTCTCAAAATTTAATTTAATTTCTCATGATGGGTTTCCTAACATCACTTTACTGGGCCTCAGCCATTATTCATTTAATTGCTTTTTTAAAGACGTTTCATGGATGTCCAAGAATGTAGTGAAAATGGCACATTCCCATTTAATCAGCTGCACAGTGTTACACTAACACTCTCCACTGAATGGAGTTGTGAAATATCATTGTTAGTTTTACAGACATTACATTACAACATTACAGATGTCAGAATGTGTACTTATATGTTTCCCATAGATATGTTTACTATTTTTTTATCTGTGTAACCCACATTCGTTTTAGTAAATAAGGCCTTATTAAAGATGACTGCCAGAAGCCACTATGAGAAGAGAAAGATGTCTTGCATGAAATATGTTCAGGTGGGTGGCTAGTTGAATAGAGGTATTACAAAAAAAACACAGGTCCAGAAAAATAACTTACTTCTTAGTACATTACATTACACATAGCGGACACTTTTATCTTAAATAATCTACCCTCAGGGAAAGCAATCAAGCTACAGAAATCAGAGGAGATGGGGAGACTTTGCTCTACTGGAAGGGTGAGTGCAAGGGTAGGAGATATAAAAGACCAGTGTAGGTGTCTGTTGGTAAGTTAGCTTGGTAGTAATTTTTAAAAATGCTCTTGGAAGAGATGCTCTTTTTAATAATAAAAAAAAAAAACTGGAACAGCGGGTTTAGTTTAGAGTTAATTTAGAGAGGTTTAGTTGACTGACATATTACTTCATGTCAGAGAGATAAACCGTCATGTCGAGCTCAAGACCATGGGATCCTTTGACCCAAACAACTATTAGTCTATAGCTGGGTATCATCTGACTGTGTAACAGTGATAAGACAATCCACGTCGACAAACACACCCATGGAGGTTTTGTAAACTGATCAAGAGGCCCGAGCACTTCTCCCCCTTTTTTAACAAGTCAATGTGGTCAGGGCCGCGCATAACGCTGCATTCCCACTCCCGCACAATAGATGGCGCAAAGTACGTGTCGAAACCTTTGGCTTTAGTCGATGTGTTGTCCTCTTTGGCGAACGTTATCTACAGCACATTGGTTTCAGGAAAAGGTCAGTAACCTAAAACAACTGTCCTCTTCTTTGTGCCTCAGACACAGCAAATGTGTAATTAGCACCTAGAATTGGTACATGCATTTTCAAATGAGCGAGGAAAGTTTTGTAGGCTTATGCTTTCCATCACTTGCTTAATCTTGTCCATGCTGTGTTAGGTAACGTTGAAGTTAACGTGGGGGGTATCAACACGGATTTAGCGCACGATGCTTTACTTATTAGGTGTATGTGTTTGCAGTCTACTCATTTGTTGGTAATGTGCCGAGATCAGTACTACATATAGCTTGCAAATGCAATCTTAGCATACCACACAACTTTGGATTACTTGCTGAACAGTACTTTCCTCATTAAGACATGTTTTGTTTAGCCAGCGCTGCCTCCTTCGTCGTCGCATTTTAATGCAATAACGTGCGCTGCTTTATTTCTGCTGGGTATCCATACATACCATGTAATAATAGTCAGATCCGTTAACGTTGGTCCCATATGATTAGGTTCAAGGGCTGGTCCGGAGTCGCAAATGGCCTTTTGATCTGCCATTCGCAAAAGCTAATATAATACTAAAGAAGGAAAGATGGAATATCGACATAAGAAAAAGCGTCGTCCCAATTTCACAGACCCAGAGTTGATGGCAATGGTGTCTGCTGTTTCAAAACAGCAGGACATTTTGTCTGGGGAATTTAATTTGAACGTTGGAAGAACGTTGGAAGCCAAGAAACTAAAAGCCCGTGCTTGGCGGGACGTGACAGATGCGGTTAATACCGTAAGCCATGTGCACAGATACACAGCCGAAGTCAGAAGGAAGTACAGGTACTTCAAATGTGATACGAAGAGAAAAAAGGATTTCGAGAAAAAGCTACTTAGAGGTAAGTCTGCATTGAATTCTGAAAGGGGAACTAAAGCATATTTTTTGAGGAATGGAGTACAACTATTTCTAGTTTAATGCATTTTAGTGTATGATGATAAGTTGAACATGTTCACGTTCACATTCTTGTGCAAACATCATTTTGGGAAACATGAAATGGTTGCTTTTGATGCAGAATACTGTAGAACTACTTATTTGCCGCTTCATAATCTACCCAGGAATCGATAAAAAATTGGATGGGCATCGTCAATGGTATTGATATTGATAAGACGTTATCAATTCCCACCCCTAGTCCAATATGGGGTTTTGTTTGCCTTTGAAAAGTTTTGCCCCCTGTATGCATCACTTCTAATATTGGGTAGTGCGTTTGCAGTAATGTTATGCCAAGCAAACGTGGAGTATACACATTTTCAGAACAACTTTTTGGGACAAATGGATTATCATTTCAATTGATGAACAGTAGGCTGCTGGTTAAACGTTAATCTGAGATTGTCTGATTTTCTTTAAGATGGACTACTGACAAATCATATTAGCTTCAGTCCTGCCGAAGTGGCGTTGCTAAACATGATAGAGCAGTCCACAGTGGTGAGATCAGACGGGTCTTTTCCAAATGATGAAATGGCAGAGGGTAAGACATTGTGCCCCCCTTTTACTATGCTCAAGATCTCAGATTCATGAACTTTATTGCCATTGAACAGTTGGCTATACAATGAAATTAGACATCAAGGCCACAAAGGTGCAAGGTCAGAAAAAAATAACTGTCTCCTTCGTGCACTGTGTTGATTTCAACCTTGACACCATGCGTGAGCAATTATGATTAAATTACCTTGTAAAAATGTATCATCTATCACTCAATCAGAAATGTGTGTTGTACCCATGTACAATACTCTCTCTTACAGTGCATTATGTTGTACCTTAAGAGCTTCAGACTGGTGTTGATATTTCAGTCTGAATAGTTTCTTTAACCTTACATTATAGCTGTTTCACATAGTAAAACCTAATTTGATCTCTTACTATTTCTTGTCTTGTTACTCATTACTTGATGACTCATGACTGATTTTAGAATGAAAAAGTGGAAAGAAAACCAACAAGTAGTTTGATTTGTTAAGTTGGTGTATGGCAAAAACATAGAAGCCAGTAATGGACTTATGCGTTTGTAGCCAGCTTTGTACTCATTATATGAAATTATGAGTAAGAACATAACTTAAAAACTAAGAAAATCAGTGCTTTTTTGGGAAAGCAAAGGGCAGTCCACATTTATTTATGTTTTGTCCTTGTTAAATTAAGGTCTGCTGTTAAAAGTCTGGAAAATAAAAATCTATATATATATATATTTTTTAACATTTATTTTCTCAGAAGTGAAGCCACATTCACTGGTGTCGCCGAAGTCAGAAGAACCACTGGACTTCCCATGTTCCTCAGCTCCTGATGAAGGGTCGGCTGCTGAAGACCCAGGCCCATCAGCGCGTTTTGTTACTGTGGCATCCCCTACACCCCCGTCACCAACCACGAATCATCTGTCACCAACATACGGGAGTTCACAGACATCAAGAACATTTAACCACCATCTAAGGCAGTGCCCAGGCCCTCAGAACTCAATGACAGAAATGGTTGAGGTGCAAAGACAAATAAGAGATTTGCTGCAGGACATCAACAACACAGTAGCCACCGGCTTCAGAGATCTTGCAGCTGCTATACGATATGCTGCTGACAAAGGCAGTCAGACTGCAGTTAAAGACCCAGTAAATTGAAAACCGCATGGGAGGCTGTCAGTCTTCATCCGCCAATCAATTCACACCTCTCCACTCTCTGCCTCTCTCTCTATTCATGTTGATTTTCTGGAGTGGTTTACATCTCACTGTGCACAATAACTAGAAGGTTTTTATATTTAGCACATTATATTGCCTTTTTATTTTAGCACACTATAAAGTTTTAGGAGTAGTTTACTGTATACTATGAAAAAGGTTATGGGATCTGATGTGTGATTTATGAGTTCTCAGTTTTCAAGTGCCTTTGTACTCTGGTCTATTTTTTTATAGAGTTTTTTCTTAGTTGTACAATATAACCTGTGAATGTAACTTGATATTACAAAAATGCTTTTGTACACACACTAAATAAACACTTTTTGTTCAGAATTGACTTACTTTGAACATGTGGTATTCTGCTATTGACATTCTGTTGTCTCTGCAACCTTATGCAACATCATCATTGCAATGCTCGTCTGACTTTCCAGTCTACTGAATATGAACCATCGTGGCATCGTCTGTTTGCTTTTGACTGATCTCAAGTCAGAGTCAAGTGACTTCTTTCCAGTACCACATTGTTTTATTAGTGTAGCAACCACCAGGCTTGCCCTCAGGCAGACAGCTCTAGCTCTACGTTGACGAAAGTAACAGGTGATTTTTTTTTATTAATGACTATCATTGTCTGGCATCAGTTATTAGGCTGAGCTTTACCCAACTGTCAACCCAACCAGTTTGTAAAAGTGGGATGTGTAAAATATCTCATGTTGAATTAAACTATTTTTAATACAATTTTTGTAAAATAAACCATTTTGTTCAGAAGTGGAGATCCCGGCTTTAGAAAGTAAAAAAATCTGCCAGCTATTCCCTTTGCCTGTGTACTTGATACAGGTAATTTCACGAATTAGTCTGATGATTAGTGTGCTCGTTAGGATTAGCTGGTTCAGAAATTAGTCAGACCAAATATGTGGCGGGTTTTTTACTTTCTGAAGCCGCAGTCTTCTAGCCTGATAAACCCGCCCTTCATACTTCATTTCTATATGTACAGAGTGTCTGTATGGAGGGCCAAAAATGACATAATTAATAAAAAATATGTATGTAAAAATATGTAGCACAAATAAAAAGAATAACTAAAAAATGCACAAAAAATTTGCTTAGGAAAGCATTTGAAAAATTTATCACACATAAAACCGGACATAAATGGGAAAGATGTCATTTTTATTTACTGCTGTATTTATTTACATTTACATTAATTCCATAATGAATTTATTTTCCATTTTCTCTTTATATTTATTTACAGATATTTTTCCCTGTAATATTTTCTGCATACTGTTTTATATACCCTGTATTTCTTTCTGGCATATTTATTTATTGTCACTCCTTTTTACATTTCTTTGTCCTACATTTACATTTATGCCTACATTTATGTCTCGGTATGCAAATGAAGTAGGCTGTCCCGCAAGGCGTCACCCTCTTGCCCATTGGTTGGTCGAGATACCGCGGGTACTATAGGGAGGGAAAGTGGAACACAGCGATCCTAGCAGTGGCGTTCCTATCCCCAGAGCGATCCTATTAAAAATCCCATAGACCGATTTTTAAAAAAATCCCACAAAGGTATGACACGGAACTTGTGCACCAGACATATTTTTCAGGCTATATATGGCGATTATCTACTAACTGTGAAAGTATTGTGTGAAATGTTGTCCTATTTTATGCCTAAGTTGTGCCTAACTTGTCATAAACGGACTACAACTTTGAGTCGCTCCCGTTACGTCAGTAAACACAAGTTCACCATGCTGTAATTCGTAACTGATTGCAACCACGGAGAAACAAATGAATGCTAGTTTTCACATTTCATAAAGATTCCATAAAGCTACGGTTGTGGATTCTTATAATCAGATGAGTTTCATGTACACAATCGTTGGATTTCACTTACTTCTCTCGCCGGCAGCTAACTGTTAGATTTGGGCAGGCGCCAGATTTTGCGGTGACGTCATACACGTGCCTATCGTTCAGTGTAGTCCTTTATCAGCTTTTTAATTAACATTAAAAACAATTCAGATTAGTGAAAAAAAGAAAGTATGACTACCTGAATCGATAGAACTGCCCAGCATGCATATCATATGAAAGCCACTATCTTAACTTTGGAGTGTGAGCCGAAATGTAATTTTTTGAAGAAAAAATCCCATTCATTTCGATAGAGGTGGGGAACGCAACCAGCAGGGGGCGATGAGATTACTTTCCCTCCCTATGGTAGTTACGGTGTGTTTCCATTATGCTCAAAATACATGCAAGCGGGCGAAGCGGAACGTTCCATTCTTTTCAGTTGGGAGGCGGCAGGTGGTGACGTAGATCAGCGAGGTGGACGAAAAAGTTGAGCTCTGCTGAACTTTATGCAAATGAGGAGCGGCGTTTGCCAAGCGGTAACCAATGCCATCGTTTCAAATGACTTTTCAGTTGGAAGGCGGCAAGTGGAGAGATAAACATTTAAAAATGGACGTACATAAAATTTGAAACAGTGCCGTGGTTAACATTATATTGACATGCCAGAAGCAAAAAAATCATTACCATTCAGAATTCTTTAGCCTTTTAAACTTCATATCTCTTCAACTGACGTTCGGTACACGCCCACTCAAAGCGGAGCAAGCGGAGAGAAAGCGCTACATTTCACTTGCATGTATTTTGGGCGTAACGCCTTGCTCTCATTGACGTTGAATGAAGGCGAAATTTCGTCTGATTGGGCGAAGGCAGGGCGAATTCGCCGATGGAGGCGAAACACAGTTGGCGAAACCTGAACTTTATTTAACTAAGAATGATGTGATAACCAATTATATCAGCGTGTGATGTGTTTCGTGCATGACGCTGGCTGAAGAGGCAGGAGTTACAAAAAAAACTCAGACCAACATGGCAGACTCTCGTGGAAGTCAAACATGAAAGTGTTTATATGATTTAAAGTCTCTGGGTGACCAAATGTGATGGTGCCATCACGGATTGTTGTTTAGATGTAACATGAACTGATTTAAGACAACCAGACTACTCTAGATTGCCATTTCATCACTCGAAGTTTTAAGTTAGTACAGTTAGCCTACGACCAGCTAACTACCAGCAAGCTGGCTAACATACTAGTACACTTCTTGCATTTGTAGAACGATATTGCAACACTTAAATGTTATATAGGCAACCCAGCAATAGTAATAAGCCCATGTAGACCCTGCAATTCGCAATCCTGAAGCAGTTCTGTGCAAGACTGCCGTTAGATGTAGGCTATGTTGCTGAATAGCTTCTGTTGCCCAGCCAGGCTGCCAGTATCAAACTCGTCTCTGGCCAATATCTACCAACCTGCGTTAGCCTGCTTAAAAACCAATGGGCGAGAGGGTGACGCCCAATTCATTTGCATACCGAGGCAGAAATGTAGGCATAAATGTAAATTTAGGACAAAGAAATGTAAAAAGGAGTGACAATAAATAAATATGCCGGAAAGAAATGCAGGGTATATAAAACAGTATGTAGAAAATATTACAGGGAAAAATATCTGTAAATAAATACAAAGAGAAAGTGGAAAATAAATAAATTGTGGAATTAATGTAAATGTAAATAAATGCAGCAGAAAATGAAAATGACTTCTTTCCTATTTTTTTGTCATTTTATTTATTTATCCTACATATTTTTACATACATATTTATTATTAATTATGTCATTTTTGGCCCTCCATAGTCTGGACCGGAATCTCTTGAGGGTCATGTAAGCGGACCGAGCAACTCTGATCCAATCAGCGAACAGAGGGTGTGTTAGTGAGCAATGACATTGGCCGGGTTTCCCAAATGCAGTTAAGAAGTTCTTAGCGCTAAGAACTTCTTAAGACCCTTCTTAAGGCTCCCGTAAGAAGCAACCGCGTTTCTCAAAATGCTTCTTAGCCTAAGAAGACCTGCCGTTAAGAAGGATCGCTAAGAAGTTCTGAACCCAATCTTAACACCCTTCTTAGCGAAAAAACAGTGAAAACAGCACCCCCCTCAGGCATGTAAAGCAACGTGACAGTAAGCAAGGAGATATTAATGCAGTACGTCCAGTTTTCCTGATCGTGTTTTCCCCCTTTTCCCTATCGTTCATGACAAGGGGACGCCAATTTCTCGGTTTTCACACACATTCTCCTCATGTAGCAGATTTCTATCAGACAGATAAGAATATAGCCTACACATTAAATGTAATGACATAGGCTACTGATTTCATTTTGTGTTTCCATATTTATTTCCCTGGTCTTTGTTTCGGTATTATTATATGTGTCACTTTGTTTTTGTGTCGTGACGACAAATGTCATACTTTTAGCCGGTATTTCATTGATGAGTTCAGTCAGACGCCACGTGTTATACCACTTCAGTTTGGAGCATTTTACCAAAGATTCTAGAGTAGCGCTCTAGAATCTTTGATTTTACTATGGTAACTATGCGCTCCAATCGGCCATTCTGAGATCGATTGCTCATTGCGCTTCAGTTAAGAAGGCAGGTAAGACGGTTCTTAAGACGTTGGTAAGAAGGGCGTTAAGAAGGCGTTTGTGAAACACTCTTATCTTAACGCTTCCTCTTAGCCGACCTCTTCTTAAGTGCCTTCTTAACTCGTTAAGAAGGTTCTTAACTGGGAAACCCGGCCATTGACTTTGTGTGCTACATTTGAATTGTAGTGCGTAGGTAGGCAAATTGCATACGTGACGACCAGGCGTTAGCGGTTGGGTAACGGCAGAGGCACTTGTTTTAGACTTCAGCAGAGTCCACACCTCCAGGAAGAAATCGTTTCTTACGGCCTCCGCTCCAGACCCTCTGTACAAATTGAAATGAAGTACGATGGGCTGATTTACCAGGCTAGCAGTCTTCACCTTTGATTGTTACTGTGATTCCTGCCTGTGTGTTGTGTGACAGCTGGTAGTTGTGTTGACAAGTCCGATCACCAGCTACCTTTGTGTCTGCAGGTCTTGTTGCTGTTGATCTCCTCCCTCTTGCTTCTATCTCCTCCTCGTCCTCCTCTTGGATGCTGTCCAGCGCCATCCGCAACGTCCGCCCCATCCTCGGCCGCCTCACTTCCTCCCGCTCACTAGCGCACTCCCACCGCCCACAGATGGACCCAGCCCGGCCCGTGGAGACGTCCATCCGGACCAAGCTGACAGAGGCCCTGGGGCCGACCCACCTGGAGGTGCTGAACGAGAGCCACATGCACGCTGTGCCGCCGGGCTCTGAGTCGCACTTCCGCGTGCTGGTGGTGAGCGAGCGCTTCGAGGGCCTGTCGCTGCTGCAGCGCCACCGCCTGGTCAACGAGGCGCTGCGCAACGAGCTGAGCAGCCGGGTGCATGCGCTGGCCATCCAGGCAAAGACGCCCCAGCAGTGGGACAGCAACCCCAGCCTGGCCAAGAGCCCTGGCTGCATGGGCGGCTCCAGACACGACCAGACTGTGGCCGACAAGCTGAAGGCCGGGAGAGACTGAAATGCTGCTCCCCTGACTTATGAGCCAGACTTGGTCATTAAAGTCATGTACATTTGTAACTGGTAATTGATATAGCTGATAATCTCTCATAATTGCCAACCACACAATTAAATACTGTTCTCTGAAAAGACATCTGGAAAATATGTAAAGCCTCAGGGCATTGTCAGTCCTGCTGGCTGTATATTTCACAGTTCTTAGTGACATTAGTGAGTTAATAGACATGAGAGGCCTTTGCAGTAATTCTTGCTGTGAAAGTGGTTTGCATTGCCTTTTAAAGACATATGGTAAGGTGGGAGAGGAAATTGTGATCCTGAAAACTTTTCCATAGATGTCTTTGCTGTTCTTGAAACATGTATATTTATAATGTATCCATAATTTGTTTCCCTGGTTCTTAGTTGTTACTTGGTTGTTACCAAGGTTTTTCGTTGCAGTTTAAAGGACTGGTTGTCAAAACCAAGTCAATACACAAAGCATGACAGTAGTCCTAGATGTTTTGCTGGGACAATCTTAAAATGTAAAAAAAATGAATAAATCCAACAATGTTGTTTGAAGATGTCTCTTTATTAATTTAGTAGTGTGATATATCATCACACACATTATATGTATGTATGTGTGTGTGTGTGTGTGTATATAGTGTGTGTGTGTATGTATGCATGTATACAAATATTTAACTCTGTCGTGTCCACAAAAAGTGTCTTTTCAATCCCTGTGCCTATGCTTCATTGACCCCTAGTGGCAGAACTGGGGTAGAACTGGTCCCTCCTTAAATTATAGGGGGTGGGGCCCCATCAGATTATCTTGTCCCGGGCTCCGCCAAGACTGTCAGCGGGCCTGGGTGTGTGTACTGTACAGCTGCATCACTTGGGGTACACAGCGGAGAGCAGGGGAGGGCATCAGCAGGGTTGGCAGGTCTGATGATATCGCTAAGTGCATGCCCTGCAGCTCATTGAGGCTAGAGTTAATTGGGGGCCACACAGGTGTTGCAAGTGTTCTGCTGTGTGTCTTTAAATATCCCCAGTAGTTCAGAGTTCCTCCAGTGTAGTTCAGAGAAAGGACAGACAGCCAGTGCACAGGCACAAGGTCACTGAAGGTGTCAAAGAGTAGCTCTATATGTGGTCTGGCCCTGTGCTCCCTGTCTGGTGATGGAGAAAAAGCCCTTGATTAATTTCAATGCTATTTCCGAAACTCATATCTGATTAATCAGTTACATCAGAGAGTTTTGTATATGATGCACTGAGTAAACAATGGCTTTACTGCTCTCCCTGTCTCTAGTAATTATAGTATATTATAAGTAATTATAATATAACCGCTATGCTTGTACAACTGAAGTTACACTGACTGAGAAATAGAAAAAGGATTTACAATATGAGATATATGCCTTCACAAATCTCACACCTTCAGACAGACTCTCTGTAAACGTGGGCTGTTTGGAGGTGATTTCCTCACTGCCATCAAATGGCAGGTCACCACAGACGAGCTCGAAGAGAACTAGCCCAAGCGTCCATGCTGTGGAAGGGGAGGCCTTATAGCTCCTGAGCACATTACCACTCCGGTGGAGTATAGTTTTTGGTGCCTGGGAAATACTGAAAGGAGTATGAACAGCACAACATATTACGGTCTGTAATTAACCTTCCCCCTTAACTAAATTCTACTTTTTTTTCCGGCAACTCACCGGCAAAGGTTTGGTAGCTGTCTTTAAGAAGGTCGCCACAGCCGAAGTCAATGACTTTCACTGTCCCGTCATCAATGTTGACCAGGACATTCTCAGTTTTGAGGTCTCGGTGGAAAACTCCACGGTCGTGGCAGTGAATAAAGGCGTTGACGAGTTGCCTCATTATGTCTCTTGCCTCTAGCTCTGTGAGCTGTCTACCGCGCATCTCTATATAATCAAAGAGATCCACACGGGCTGGGGCGCTCCAAGACCAATATAAAGTACTTGGGCCCGTCATACCAGTCCAGCAGTTTGATAATGTTGGGGCATTCCTCAGGCTGGGAGACGATGGTCATCAGGGCCACCTCCAGAGGAAGCTGCCTGCCATCACCAGGCTTGAAAGAGAGAGGAAAACAAATAAAATGGTGATGACTATATGTTAAATTATAGTCCACGTTTTTTTTACTACAAAGTATTTTCAAACCTTGGTCTCTATTTTAGTGGCATTTAGGGTGCTGATACTGTAGCAAACTGTCACAGTACCCCCTGCCTTTTATTTTGAACAACTTCAATCATTTCAAGTAAGACCAGTGAAGTTGTACTTACCAGAGTAATGTATTTTGGTGCATTACGTTTCAATATATACTTTATGGCAACCTACAAAAACATTTTAAAAATATATAGGAATAACACATCAACTCTTGTGAATTGTGGAAACCAGAAACAGTTATGTTTCTCACCTGTGCTCCATCAGACTTCCTTGTGCCTGCGTATACTGAGCCATACCCTCCGGAGCCAAGCTGTTCTCCGTCAGAATACCTGGACTTAAAGGTACCTGCCCAAGTTTACATACATACAGTAGAAGAGCAGTGTGAGATATTCATGCAGACTTTAGACAGACATTTACAATGCTTTGTGGGGGAATAGAATTGAATGCTTTGAAGCTAAGACATTATGACCTATTTATACACAGGTCTTCTTATTTCCTGTCAGGACAGGAAGTGATCAGATGCTGTTGGCTGATCTTGTTGGTTAGCTTGCTCTAGCCTCTCACCTTCGGAGGTTGCAGCACATATCTTCTTTGATGAGGTTGACACGGAGACCTCATCATCTAGAGGCTCATAAGAGGGGCTCTTCAGGGATTGGCTGTCATGGGTACTGTCCCTCTTTCTCTTTGGGGCTGCACCGCTTGGCCCAGTGGTGGGTGTAGCCTTTGTTGTTGGGCATCTTGGCCGCTTCCTTCTGCCTCTCTCCTGGTTCTCAGGGCCAGGCTGATGGGCAGAGTCTGTGGCAGATTGCCCCAAGCAGAACACCCTTTCGGGGTAACTGGTTGGTGGCTTTGAGCAGCCAACGCTGGGTTTTGGCTAAAGTGAGCAGATAACAGTGTCATATCATGTTGGTGGTTGTGGTTATTATTGTTATTATTAATATTTATACTGGTTTTATGGTATTTCCAGTACTACAATATTACATTACACTCCATAGTACAGTTTTATATGGTTAGTAAATAGATAAATAGGATTATGTCGCCTTTTTTTTACATAATAAAGAATCCTACTTTTACATATATCAGTATATTAAGCCAGTACAGCAAAGTTTTCAAAGCTTTGGAAAACTCTGAGTTAAGTTGTTTAAAGTTCTAGCTAGCTCTTATTAACACCTGAAACCCAAATTAGGCTACACCTCACCAAAACGTGAACAGCAACCTCTAAAATAGTCGCAAAATAATTAATAATACAATAAATTAATTACCCGTACTTGCATTTAATTAATTATGAAATAGTTCTGTTTACCTGGATACGTTTTAGGACGTTTCCGAGGTGGCATGACAAAAAAATCTTAGATCTATCTTAGTATCTTAGACAAATGTAATGGCACTGTATGAAACTTCTCAGAGAAAATAGTGAAATGAGACAAGTTACTTCGAATCAGTAGCGGTTCTAGGGGGGGTCGGGCTGGGCCTTTGCCCAGGGCGCAATTTCGTGAAGGGCGCCGTGCTATTGGCCTCACGAGCGCTTGATAAATATATATATATCATCTAAAAAAGTTTTTAATATCTATCACATCACTGTGTAGGAAATTGGCAAATTGGCGCCCCCTTTGGCAGCCCGCGCCCCTGCTGAAAAGTTCCAGTGCACAGAAGCTGCGAGAGAAGGGCAAAGGGGAGGAGGCGCGGGGGACAGTTCACCTCTGCGTCTCTCAAATGCAATGCACAAGTGGGCAATACTCTGCAATTAGTGAGCGAAGTCAGTCACACATAAGCTTTCTTCCCAATAACGCACATTTTATTCCTACCATTATATTTACAGGTTTATAATTCCTGCACATCTTTTAATTGTGTGAAAGGGCTAATAAAACAGGGCAATACGTCTTAACTCCTAGTCGGCAGTGACAGTGTTCGGGGATGGGAAATACAGTATGTTGACTGTCGAGTGACAAACAGGAGATGGACAGAAAAAGGTCAAAGCCATTAGAAGTGTAGAAACGAGCAAAAGATGAAGGTATGCAACTGTTCTCTCTGCATGATCACGTTATCCATGCCATATGAAGGGCTAATGTTAATCATGGTATAACTCTCACGTTTGTTAGCCTTCTAGCTATGATGCTACGATTGCTATACTCAACAATAATTCGGTCTTAGCTCAACAAACACAAGATAATTTCACCATAAGATTTGGCTTTGCAACAAAACGGTTACAAGTAAGGTTATTATTGATTTCCATAATTTGGATTAACGTTGAGCCCTGTCATTAGCCAACAAAATGTTATGGTAGTTTCAACATTTGCAATTTGCTGCAACTAGTTTGCATAGTTCAACTATAGGGTAGTTTAGCATAGTAAACCAGTCATACCTGAATGTGTAACAAGAATACTGTAGAATTCGAGGCAGTAACCAAGGAGCTAATTGTTCCTCCCTAAAAGATAGCGTCTAATGACGGACATTTGGCATGTAAGGGCATGCTATCATAATGAAATTGTAATTTATGGATGTTTTGTATAAGAGTTTTTGTAGCCTACAGTGTTTTGATGTTAATTTCAAGTGCAATTCAATAATAAGAATCACTATGTGCTCATAACAAAACGTGCAAAATTATGGGGTTTTTTTTGTCATGGGGGGGGGGGGGGCGCTCGGAGGGGGTCTCGCCCGGGGAGTAATTCAATGTAGAACCGCCACTGCTTCGAATCAGCAAATAGGTTCTGGGTTCTTAAGCGTGCGTCATCAATCAACTATGACTAAACAAGACGTTTTTTTAAACGCCACTAAATCATAACGCATCACTTATGCTTTACAATTTGCCTAAAAACACATACAAACTCCCGATCCCTGTACTAATGTCCGTTCAAATATTTAATTGAAAATGCGACTGAAATTAGATTTTTTTTGAATATGGTCCAAGGGGAAAAAAACGTGTTTTCACAAATGCTGATGAAGCAAGCTGTCTGCCTTGAAAATATCCTGTAACATAACTTGTAAAACAGCTACGCTGTTGCTCATAATAACATTTTCCTTTTCTGAATCAGTACAACAAAACATACCAGTTGCAATTTAACATGTGTAACATCAAAGCATTAGTTTCCAGAGCTTTAGGGGGGAAAAGTGCTACAGGCATTGCGATCTACAGTAATGACGTCACTAGACCTATTACTGTACTGGGGCACAGCCATAGACAGTAGAAGAGAATGGACTGAGGGATGGCGTCGTTTTCAATGGGAGCCGTTGAAGCACGATTTTGAGATTTTTAATTGGTCACCAGGCAACTGCGCAAGCGCGGGGTGACATACGGTCACATCGGCCAGCAACTATAAATTGAGTGGTAGATGCTCAATCACAAATCATACAGCGTACGATAATTTTCTTAATAAGTATTCTTCTACCGTTATAGCTGCAATCAGTGGAATGGGAGGCTAAAATTGTACGTGGGCCTTGATTCTTCGTCAACTAACTTTGGTTCCAGGCAGTCTTGGTAGTGATGTAAATGTTTCCCCAACATGAATAGAAAAGTAAACGGGCATGACTGTGGCTACAGCTTGTTATCAAATCAGTACGGTAAATTTTCTCCTGTGCGACAGAAACTCACTAGCCGTCGCATGATTTATGGCGTCATTTTTAGCATAATTTCAGATAAACGTTTCTTACAAGGCAATAACATGACAGATTTCCGTTCGAAGCAAATATGTTTTGCTGTGTCCTCACCGGTTTACAACAATGCTAATATCAAGGTACAGATGGCTTCTCATGTAAAGTTGTTTGATTTCAAAGTGACGCTAAAATGAATGGAAGTCAACGGAATGCTACATGCTATTGGGCCCTTTCCGGGTTGAGATTTCCCCATAGACAGTAGATTTCCCCATGGGCGCTTCAACTTCCGGTTATAGTCCTACCCCCTTGGCTGACATGCAGCCAGGAGCGTGACCACGTAATATTTTGCACTCACAATAAAAGCTTACTAGCTCCACAGATAGTTAAACAAAGTCAGCCAACAATAACAAGTAAATTTTCCTCATTTGGACTTTACTTTTTTGTGAAACCGAAGCACAATAAAACACGAAATACAAATGAGCATCTGTCATTCAATGGTTAGCATAAGGCTACCTTAACATTAGAAAGTCCATAGGCAGGCTAACAGCGATTAGCATAGCTATATTTAACATTTACTTTAAACACGTTAGAATCGTGTTTTTATAAAATACTCAGTAGGAATTACAAAAATAATATAAAGTTTAAAAATCCACCAGTACTGTAACTTACAGATATGAATTCTCTGCATCTTAAAAAAGAAACTGATTTAATGAAAGTCTTTCCAGTCTCCCATAGTCAGGCAACTATGGCAAGCCTAGAAGGACAAAATTTACTACAATTCTTGCAGGTGAAGAAAGTTATTTGTGTATTGATATGTGGGGAATTAAAAAACCCCTGACAGAAACATGCAAGTCATCTGTGGAGTCTGCAGAGGTCATGTCGATGAGAAATTGCATAGTCAACAAATATGGATGCAAGACGATTTCTGAAGCATCGTAACAGTAGGCTACCCCTGGTGCTAATGGGAGTAATATGCTAAACGTAACATTTTCAGGTTAACCCCCCCACGTTTTGGTTCACGTTATAATCATGCAATTTACTCAACAAGGCTCAGGATACCAAGGCTAAGTTAATCTTTAGACACGTATCCACTGGCGGTGGATTTTACTGTGTTTTTTTAATAGTTTTCTAATCTAGTCAAAAGAGGTCTTAAGGCGTGCGATGGGTATATGGAGAAAACACTGGACACTGGACAGGTCCGCCTTAATTGAATGACTACTATATAGCATCAGATATGCCCCCAAACATACCAGAATACAGGAAATCAAATCTAGCTAATTAAAAAAAAATCCACTGCGGTTGAATTGGTTTGATATTGGATATTGGGTATTCGACACATTCAAAGACACTCATATAACTTGTGATGTCCTCATGATCATCCAGGGTATATATCACAAGACAGTAATTACTTAAAAATCATACTATGAGCCGATGTAATGCATTTTTGTGAATTCAATACTCATTTAACTTGTAATGTATATCACCGATTCTTTTCAAACAACTTGTGACGTCTTCATAATCATCCAGGGTATATATCACAAGACAGTAATTACTTTGGCCACCCCTTCAATAACGCTGGCCACCCTTTGGCCACCCCATGTAAAAAAAAGTCTGGCTACGCCCCTACATGCAGCGATCGGTCCCTGGCAGAAATCCATATCTGCACAGGTTGGGTAACTGCCCCCTAGACACCCCAGTGTTCAGATGTTGGTACCCGTTTTATTTGATCACAGTGCTCTGCGCTGCTGGTCTATTTGGGGGAAATTGGCCTTGCCGGAAGTCGGTGATCTCCCTTCAATGCTTTCAAATTTGAAATTACCGTCATCAGTAAAATGAATGAAGGAGTGTGGTCAGGCTCTCTGTGTGACCACCAGGGGGCGACAAATATCAACTCATGACTGAGGCAGATCAAGGAGAGTGCTCCCCCTATACCACCAACATTCAATCATAAATTGGTAGTAAGCTTAGAAAATACATGTAACGCAAGTACTTTCTGAAGCTGCAGTCTTCTCCTTTGATTGTTTCTGTGATTTCTGCCTGTGTGTTGTGTGGTAGCTGGTAGTTGAATAATAAATAAATACAACAATGTTGTTTGAAGATGTCTCTTTATTAATTTATTAGTGTGATATATCATCACACACATTATATGTATGTGTGTGTGTGTATGTATATATATAGTGTGTGTGTGTATGTATGTATGTATACAAATATTTAACTCTGTCGTGTCCACAAAAAGTGTCTTTTCAATCCCTGTGCCTATGCTTCATTGACCCCTAGTGGCAGAACTGGGGTAGAACTGGTCCCTCCTTAAATTATAGGGGGTGGGGCCCCATCAGATTATCTTGTCCTGGGCCCTGCCAAAACTGTCAGCGGGCCTGGGTGTGTGTACTATACAGCTGCATCACTTGGGGTACACAGCGGAGAGCAGGGGAGGGCATCAGCAGGGTTGGCAGGTCTGATGATATCGCTAAGTGCATGCCCTGCAGCTCATTGAGACTAGAGTTAATTGGGGGCCACACAGGTGTCGCAAGTGTTCTGCTGTGTGTCTTTAAATATCCCCAGTAGTTCAGAGTTCCTCCAGTGTAGTTTAGAGCAAGGACAGACAGCCAGTGCACAGGCACAAGGTCACTGAAGGTGTCAAAGCGTGGCTCTATATGTGGTCTGGCCCTGTGCTCCCTGTCTGGTGATGGAGAAAAAGCCCTTGGTTCATTTCAATGCTATTTCCCAAACTCAGATCTGATTAATCAGTTACATCAGAGAGTTTGGTATGTGATTCACTGAGTAAACAATGGCCTTACTGTTCTCCCTGTCTCTACTTGTCTCCTGACATCCACCGATGTGCCAGGATGCCCTCCAGAGTTGGCCTTTCACTGGGCTCCTTCTTTAAGCACATGGTGATGAGGTGCTGGCATTCTGCACAGAGTGGTTGTACCAGATAAGTTGGGCTATACGTAATTACAATATAACCTCTATGCTTGTACAACTGAAGTTACACTGATTGAGATTAAGAAAAAAGGATTTACAATATGAGATATATGCCTTTACAAATCTCACACCTTCAGACAGACCCTCTGTAAACGTGGGCTGTTTGAACGTGATTTCCTCACTGCCATCAAATGGCAGGTCACCACAGACGAGCTCGAAGAGAACCAGCCCAAGCGTCCATGCTGTGGAAGGGGAGGCCTTATAGCTCCTGTGCACATACCACTCCGGTGGAGTATAGTTTTTGGTGCCTGGGAAATATTGAAAGGAGTATGAACAGCAAAACATATCACGGTCTGTAATTAACCTTCCCCCTTTGACTAAATTCTACTTTTTTCTGAAACTCACCGGCAAAGGTTTGGTAGCTGTCTTTGAGAAGGTCGCCACAGCCGAAGTCAATGACTTTCACTGTCCCGTCATCAATGTTGACCAGGACATTCTCTGTTTTGAGGTCGCGGTGGAAAACTCCACGGTCGTGGCAGTGTATAAAGGCGTTCACGAGTTGCCTCATTATGTCTCTTGCCTCTAGCTCTGTGAGCTGTCCACCACGCATCTCTATATAATCAAACAGATCCACACAGGGGCTGGGGCGCTCCATAACCAATATAAAGTACTTGGGCCCGTCGTACCAGTCCAGCAGTTTGATAATGTTAGGGCATTCCTCAGGCTGGGAGACAATGGTCATCAGGGCCACCTCCAGAGGAAGCTGGCTGCCATCACCAGGCTTGGAAGAGAGAGGAAAACAAATAAAATGGTGATGACTATATGTTGAATTATAGTCCATGTTTTTTTTACTACAAAGTATTTTCTATTCTAATGGGTTTCATTTATTGAAAACTGCTTTTTTGGTATTTTGTCTTTGTTGAGATAGGACAATGAAGAGATGGGACACACATGGGAAAAAGAGAGATGGGGTGGGATCTGGAACTGAAAGTCGAGTCAGACTCAAACCTTGGTCTCTATTTTAGTGCCATTTAGGGTGCTGGCACTGTAGCCAACTGTCACAGTACCCCCTGCCTTTTATTTTGAACAACTTCAATCATTTCAAGTAAGACCAGTGAAGTTGTACTTACCAGAGTAATGTATTTTGGTGCATTACGTTTCAATATGTACTTTATGGCAACCTACAAAAACATTTAAAAAATATATGAATAACACATCAATTCTTGTGAATTGTGGAAACCAGAAACAGTTATGTTTCTCACCTGTGCTCCATCAGACTTCCTTGTGCCTGCGTATACTGAGCCATACCCTCCGGAGCCAAGCTGTTCTCCGACCGAATACCTGGACTTAAAGGTACCTGCCCAAGTTTACATACATACAGTAGAAGAGCAGTGTGAGATATTCATGCAGACTTTAGACAGACATTTACAATGCTTTGTGGGGGGATAACATTGAATGCTGTGATGCTAAGAAATTATGACCTATTCATACACAGGTCTTCTCATTTCCTGTCAGGACAGGAAGTGATCAGATGCAGTGGCACATCGTAGTAAGTGTAGGCTGATCACGTTAGTTAGCTTGCTCTGGCCTCTCACCTTCGGAGGTTGCAGCACATATCTTCTTTGATGAGGTTGACACGGAGACCTCATCATCTAGAGGCTCATAAGAGGGGCTCTTCAGGGATTGGCTGTCATGGGTACTGTCCCTCTTTCTCTTTGGGGCTGCACCGCTTGGCCCAGTGGTGGGTGTAGCCTTTGTTGTTGGGCATCGTGGCCGCTTTCTGCTGCCTCTCTCCTGGTTCTCAGGGCCAGGCTGATGGGCAGAGTCTGCGGCAGATTCCCCCAAGCAGAAGACCCTTTGAGGGTAACTGGTTGGTGGCTTTGAGCAGCCAACCCACTGGGTTTTGGCTAAAGTAAGCACATAACAGTGTCACATCATGTTGGTGGTTGTGGTTATTATTGTTATTATTAATATTTATTCTGGTTTTATGGTATGTCCAGTACTACAATATTACATTACACTCCATAGTACAGTTTTATATGGTTAGTACATAGATAGATAGGATTATGTAGCCTTTTTTAACATAATACAGAATCCTACTTGTACATCAGTATATTGAGCCAGTACAGCAAAGTCTTCAAAGCTTTGGAAAGCTTTGGTTTAAAGTTCTAGCTAGCTCTTATTAACACCTGAAACCCGAATTAGGCTATACTTCACCAACACGTGAACAGTAACCTCTAAAGTAATCGCAAAATAATTAATAATACAATTAATTAATTACCCTTACTTGCATTTAATTAATTATGAAATAGTTCTGTTTACCTGGATACGTTTTAGGACGTTTCCGAGGTGGCATGACAAAAAAATCTTAGATATATCTTAGTATCTTAGACAAATGTAATGGCACTGTATGAAACTTCTCCGAGAAAATAGTGAAATGAGACAAGTTACTTCGAATCTGCAAATAGGTTCTGGGTTCTATAAGCGTGCGTCATCAATCAGCTATGACTAAACAAGACGTTTTTTTAAATGCCAGTAAATCATAACGCATCACTTATGCTTTATAATTTGCCTAAAAACACATACAAACTCCCGATCCCTGTACTAATGTCCGTTCAAATATTTAATTGAAAATGCGACTGAAATTAGATTTTTTTGAATATGGTCCAAGGGGGAAAAAGTCGTGAAAACGTGTTTTCACAAATGCTGCTGAAGCAAGACTGTCTGCCTTGAAAATATCCTGTAATATAACTTGTAAAACAGCTACGCTGTTGCTCATAATAACATTTTCCTTTTCTTTATCAGTACAACAAAACATACCAGTTGCAATTTAACATGTGTAACATCAAAGCATTCGTTTCCAGAGCTTTAGGGGGGGAAAGTGCTAAACCGGCATTGCGATCTACAGTAGGGACGCCACTAGACCTATTACTGTACTGGGGCACAGCTGGGCCACAGAGAATGAATGTGACAACTATACAATCAAACCTCGTAGATGTAAGATAGCAATCTCCAGAAACCCAGTGTGGGAGCTCACAGTGCTAGGCTAACTGTTACACGAATCAGCAATCATAATAGGCATAGGCTATGCAGTTAGGCTACTTCAATTTACAGCCAGAACTAGCTTGCATGACAGCTGCCTTTAAAAGATTAAAAGTAAAAAGTAAAGTTGTAACATTTAAATCCACATGGACATGGTGACACAGAGGTGAAAACAAACAACAACGACGGCCAGTTTACCCGGTACTAACCTGTAAAACAGGTGGAAAGAAATGGCGCAGATACCGTTGTTAGACGCTATGTCCCGAAGTTGTTTCTCAAGTGAGCGCGGGACCCCGAACACAGCCAAAGTCGCCTGAATAAATGACCATATTAAGTAGCCATGTGCACATTGTGTATGGAGTGAATAAAGTAGCAATGAGTTGCATATTAAGTGGCTATGTGCGCTTTATGTATATTATGCCATGTAGACCTGCAAAATCCCTGTGTACCCCTTTGTGTGAATTGATGCTGGTTTGAAGGCACCTGCCTAAATCTTTGCACAGTACTGTATCTTGTTAGCCATCCACATGTTTAATGTTAAAACACCCATAAGGCTGAAAGGACTGAAAGGACTTGATGGGCATAAGTTGTTTTTCGACAAGTTTTAGGCAGGTGTACACAAAGTGTACACACACAGGGGTACACACAATGTCAGGGATTTTGCAGAATTATAGTCGGGTGTATGATCAACCAATTACATCAATTGGTTGTGTATGTCAGGATGCATACACAGAAGATCTGTGGTAGTTCTTTAAGATGTTTGGCACAAGCTACCAGCCAAGTTCCTTTAAAAACTATGCAAGTAGACCTAGAAAAATTGATGCTCTTTTGAAGGCAAAGGGTGGTCACACCAAATATTCATTTGATTTAGGTTTCTCTTTTATTCAGTCACTGCATTTGGTTAATTGATCAACATAAACAATTAACACTTCCATTTTTGAAGGCATTCCTAGTTGACAGCATCTTTTCACACCTGCCTAAAACTTTTGCACATTACTGTATATATTTTTCACATTTTTGACCATCAGCTGTGAGACCCCGAATTGACCAAGACCTAATTATTCACTTTCATGTTATTTAGGAAGCAATCATTGGGTAGGAACAAAATGTCTTGATATAAAACATTAAACTCCTAAATTACACTGGAGTGAAGGTAGGCCTTAAATGTTAAATTAAAAAAGGCCTTAAAGGGTTTAATGTGTTTCTGGCAAAACCTTTGCAGCAGAGTTTTTTCCTAGCGTATGCCGTTTTGAGTTCTGTGGGATGTACTGTATCATTTCATGTTGCTTTCTCGTGGTACCTCCAGTGTTTGAACTGTACCCATTCTCACCGGCCCTATTTCCGCTTCTGCCGAGCCCTTCGCACCAGAAACAATTCTGGCAGGGGTCATTTGGTAGTCTGCGTGACCTCCTTGGTCATTTAAAATTGGTTTGAGATGGTATCCTTCCATATTTCAACACATGCATTTTTGCCCCCTTCTTTGAGGTGACCAAGGGTGACATGCAGCGACCGTTCCCTGGAAGAATCTGCACATGTTGGGTAACCCCCCCAGACACCCCAGTGTTCAGATGTTGGTACCCTTTTAGTCGGATCTCAGTGCTCTGTGCTGCTGGTCTATTTGGGGGAAATTAGCGGCCTTGCCGAAGATCCGCGCTCTCCCTTCAGTGCTTTCAAATTACCATCATCGAAAAATGAATGAAGGAGTATTGTCATGCTCTCCATGTGACCACCAGGGGGCAACAAATATCAACTCATGACCGAGGCGGATCAAGGAGAGTGCTCCCCCTTGCCACCAACATTTAATCATGATAATTGGTAGTAAGCTTAGAAAATACATGTAAGGCAAGTTATGGAGCAATACTGCTTGTGGTAAAATTGCTTTTATGTTCGTTCATTTAATATTTTCACATAAACACAAAGGGATTACATTTAGGCAAAATCGTTTTTTTTTACAGTAGGCCTAATTGAGCCAACATAACCACTTAAGAAGTTAAACAAATCAATAAGTCACGCTTAAGTGTTTCACCCTTACCTACACTTGACTGACAGCAAGTTTTGACTTTTTATAAGTGCAGCCATATCTGAATTGCATAATAATAATAATAATGATAATAACAATAATAATAATAATAATAACAATAATAATGATAATAATAATAATAATAATAATAATACTAATAATAATAATAATAATAATAATAATAATAATAATAATAATAATAATAATAATAATAATAAAAACTACAACAACAACAATAACAATAATAAAATAATGATTATGATAATAATAATGATGATGATGATGATAATGAAAATAAAAATAATAATAATTATCACCATCGTCATCATCATCATCATCATCATCATAATAATTTTATTTAAAAGCGCCTTTCAACACACCTAAGGTCTCACTTCACAAATAAAACAAAAAGCCTATGTGTGGCATTTAACATGAAGACAAAGACGACAGAGACACAAAACACACAAAGACGACAGACAGCAAAAAACACTTATCAATCAAGGTCTAATCAAGGTCTATGGATAACTCCATGGCAAAGACTGTATATGCACAGCTTCAGTCTATTCTAAGACCCAAGATCGCAGAAGCTCCACAAGTGCCCTCTCCCTTCAACAAGGAGTCAACATGCAGTAACATAAAATGACCTCCGTGCTCTGCTCCCCATCTGAAACAGTTGACCTGTCAGCCCACAAAAACCTTTGAGGAGGCCGAACAACTGGTGGCGTCGTGTGGATGGGCAAACAGTACCGCCAGCCTTTTATGGCCCCCCTCGTCCATTACCGTCCGAGACCCTGAGGGTGGAAGCATGTGGGTCAGAGTGGAGTGTGTGTGTGTGTGTGTGTGTGTGTTGGGCTCACTGCCCTCAGGAGGGGGTGGTGAAGTGTGTGTGTGTGTGTGTGTGTGTGTGTAGGAGGGTGGTGGGGGTCCTCATGGTGCTGTCTTAGAAGGGCTGATTTGTGCATTGCCTTTCCAGGTGCGGTGGAACCCGCCCGGGAGATCCATCACCCTAAAGATACAGAAAGTGACTCTGGTGCCTGTCGGCCATTCATCCCCAAGCCTCAAGCACAGAGAGCTCTGAGGGGCCAAGCTGTTGCTAGTGTTTTGGTTGAAGGTGTGCCTGTGACTTTAATCCAGTACGCTTTTTGTCAAATAATGGTGATGAATCGCTCCTTACGGTCCTCAACCTGTCTGCTCTGTGTTTGTGTGTGTTTGTGTGTGTGTGTGTGCATATGTGTGTGTATGTGTGTGTGTGCGTGTGCATGTGTGCATGTGCGTGTGTATGTGTGTGTATGTGTATGTGTGTGTGTGTGCACGTGTAAGCATATACACACATGTGTGTGTGTGTGTATGTGCGTGTGTGCATGAGTGCATGTGCGTATGTGTGTGTGTACGTGTATGTGTGTGTGCGTGCGCGTGTACGCATATACACACATACACACATATGTGTGTGCGTGTGGGTGTCTGTGCATGTGTGCATGTATGCACATATGTATGTGCGTTTGTGTGTATTGAAAAACACTCCACTGTTCCCACAAGTTCTTTATAACTGGGAAAATAGTGATATTGCTCAGACCAACCTTTCACTAATTCCTGCCAGTCAACCCCTTGCTTGGAGGGGGCGTGGGGGCCATGTTTCTAAGCAATACTCACCAAATTCACTGGAAGAAATGCCTTATTTCCCAGCACAGTGAAAGGTTGCTGCCACATGTCCCTGTGATGGATCCATGCGGGGGTCGCCGTGCTGTCCATGTGTCCCCACATCGGGCACCTCTCGTCTGGGAACCCCGGTGGTGCTGCGTCAGAGTGGGCTGACGCGGATAGATGGTGCCAGGACAGGGCTGGGACTGGGTCTGCTGGACGGTTCCCGCAAAACCGTCAAAAAAACAAAAAAAACATGGCAGCCCCCCCT
This sequence comes from Coilia nasus, assembly GCA_027475355.1. Taxonomy (NCBI): domain Eukaryota; kingdom Metazoa; phylum Chordata; class Actinopteri; order Clupeiformes; family Engraulidae; genus Coilia; species Coilia nasus. Next base: position 13,201,471 of record CM050218.1, on the reverse strand, counting down.
ACCACCCCAATTCCATCCCCCCCAACCCCCCTTTTCTGATTTACGCCACCGTGCTGGAGCCTCACTCCTGTGCACAGCTGACCCCGTCCGGGCAGAAAGGTCAGGAGGTCAGGGTAGGACAGCGCCAAATGGCCGTCTGAAAAAAAAAAAAAAAGGCCCCCATTGGGTTGGGTCCTGAGCGTCTCCCAGGGATTGTCGCTGGTACAACTCCCCCCCACCTCCCTGGATGACTGGGGTGCAGTTTGTGTATGGACGTTCAGAGAGTGAGAACTGGAGAGAGGTGCTAGCTAGTGGGAGGTGGTGGGGAGGAGGAGGAGGGGTGCAGAATCTGTTCCACATTTGTTGTAGCCATAAAAGTGCTCGGGGTCGGGCTGATTACACTGTGTAAAACACACGGCTTCATTTTGGATGCAGTGGGAAAAAAAAGCCTCCCCAGTGGTCATTACATGCTACAAATGTTATTTACCAAACCAAGGGATTACAGTACTGCCATTTGAATTCAACACGGGGGGGAATTCACTTGCCACACAGCTCAGGACCAGGAATACATTGTAATCAGGGTGCTAACAAAAGAGTTGCGAAGATAATATTCATTAGTTTCAACTGTTCGGAACTATTATGTGCCCTGAAAGAAAAGCGAAAGCTAAAAGAAAACAATTAAACTTTGGGGTGATGGCAATAGCTCATTAAGTCTTTTAATTTGAAAGGTTTTTTTTCTCTTCTCTTCTTCTTATCTTCTCTTCTTTCACTCGCCTCTCTGCTAACTAATGAAACCAGTGAATGAGGAGCAGTGAGTAGCAAGACAAAAGCGGGAGAAGGGAAGACAATATCCTTGTGTGGGAGAATTAGTTACACTCAGTAGTCTGAGTGTTCAAAGCAGAAAGGGGATCAACGGGGGGATTAAGAGAAAAGTCTACACAGGTGGGGCGATGGAGGAGGGTCACATGACAGGACATTACCGTGTTTGGGAAACAACAGGGTCCGGCTCAGGATGATGCAGACATTTAACGCTGGAATGAGTTTGCTTTAAAGGCTTTGAGAGAGAGAGAGAGAGAGAGAGACAGAGAGAGAGAGAGAGGAGGGATAGATAGATAGATAGATAGATAGATAGATAGATAGATAGATAGATAGATAGATAGATAGATAGATAGATAGATAGATAGATAGATGCATTTGTGTTCATCATTTTAATTAAATTAAAAAATAGAGATCAATTTGAAGAGAAATACCGAAATGAACAGAAATTAATGATAGAAATAACTCGGCACTAAAGATCACGCTTCATTTCATGGTTTGCAATGGACAAATATGTGCGCTGCAGTCAAATTGGTTCCTATCCTTCTCTGTTGGGTGAAAGAAGATAATTAATTAAAGTGAATGAAGAGAGGAACATTTCAAAAATCTGCTTCCGGACACATTTAACCTTCTGGAACCCTTGGAAACTGAAGTGGAGTCCTTAATAAACCCTAATCTAATCACCTTAAATGGAAACTCAAATTCATCAATAATTTTTATAGTCATCTAAAGGCCATCTTTTCTAAGAGCACTCAGTAACAACAACAGGGACAGACTTGCTCTCACGGGCTTCTCCTCTGAACCTCTTGAGTAATTCATCTCTTCCTGACTTCCATCGTAGCCCTAGACAAACTCAGATTTGTTATTGTTCTTCTTGCTCACAGCGCTCTCCTGTCCATTCATAAATCAATTAGGAAAGAAGAAATAAGTTCACAACTGGTGTCCTGACTAGCTATCAGCGGCACTCCAAAAATATCCCCAATGCCTGCCTGGCCTGGCCAGGGGAGAGTATATAATGGCAGCACATGCCACATCCTGCGGACTTTAAGGATGGCTCTGGACCTCTGGTCTTCCCCCGAGGCAATAACTCTCTCTCAGTGGGTCGGAACTGAGCAGATCTCAGGATAAGGCTCTTCACCTGGATATCCCCGGCTGGACCCCCGGGACTGATTTTGTATGTGTGAGCATGTGTGTGTGTGTGTGTTTGTGTGTGTGTGTGTGAGAGAGAGAGAGAGAGTGTGTGTGAGCATGACTCTGTGTTTGTGTGTGTGTGTGTGTGTGTGTGAGAATGTCTGTGTTTGTGCGTGTGTGTGTGTGAGAGAGAGAGAGAGAGAGAGCATGTCTCTGTGTTTGTGTGTGTGTGTGTGCGTGCATGTATGTGTGTGTGTCCGTCCATGCAAGCCCCGGACAAAAAGGTCAGCCAAAAAAGCTGGGCCAGTGAATGGGGGGTTAATCTGCGCCGGACCAGATGCATGGGCCAGCTGAAAAGAGTCAAAGCGCTTCACTTTTGGCTCGGACAAAACATGATCTATTGTTAGTCTGTCAGGCCCGCGTGATATATTCTATCCTACACTCGCGGACAAAACATATCCTCGATTATACAAGCAGCGCCACTCTCTCCTGCATAGCGTCAGCTGAAGGAGTTTGGACACCAGGCCGTTTGACCCCCCGCTCTTCTGGTCTTTGTTCCCGGTGACCTCCCCTCTTTCACTGCGCTCTGAACCCAGGGCTCGACAGCCACTCTCAAAATAAAGGAGCGGAGCCTGAACAGTTTATTTTTATTAGCGCTATGAAATGAAGTTTTTTAAACGGGGGAAAAAAGGGACGGGGGGTGGAATGTTTAACTCTTTTTATGCCAAACAAGAGCTGAGGAGGTCATGAAAAGTTTTGTATTTCATTTGGGGCAAGAACGTTTCTTAAAGTTTTTCCTTTCTTCTGCGTCAAAGCTTTGTTTTGCTGTTCTTATTCATCATTAATTTATCGCCCTAACTATCTCCTGCCCTAATTAACACAGATAAAGCGACTGGGCACATTAGTGAGAAAGTGCTCAGTAGGTGGAGGTGTCTGTGATGAATAAATAAAAGCGTGTTGTCAGCATCAGATAAGGTGTTAGGTCATGGGGCTATTATTCTCTCCCACTCCCTCTGCCTTTGTGCTCATTAACCCCTCCGCTGGCCCTCTGGCCTCTTGAGCTGAGCTGTTTTGGTGGAGGTGGACTCCAGTTACATCCCTCAGGTGGACACACACACACACACACACACACACACACACACATACTGACACACATACTCAGGCACACGCACACACACATGCACACATGCAGGCACACTTTTTTATTTTTCATTCATTCATTCATTCATTTATTTATTTATTTATTTATTTATTTATTTATTTATTTATTTATTTATTTATTTATTTATTTATTTATTCAGCTAAAGGAATATTTGTATGTATTTAGATGTGTACAATATGCTTGATCTGTTTTGTAATGTGTATTATGTGTATGCTGCTAGACACCTTCATTTCCTTCGGGATCAATAAAGTAACTCTACTCTACCCTACTACACACACACACACACACACACACACACACACACACACACACACACACACACACGGTCCATGGAGAAGCTGGCTGACATTGCATATGCATGTGCTTTTTGACTGGAAGTAGCTTTATTTCATCTGTCATGCTGGTGTGTGTTGTTTCATGTTGTTGTGTGATGTGTTGCAGCAGTCGCCGTTCAGCAGGCACCGGTGACGGCTCCACTTCCTCTCCCCTCTTCTTCCCCTTTTTCCTCTGGTCACTTACAGTAACCGGGCACCGGAACGCAGCCACACCGGAACGCAGCCACGCTCGGCTGCCTAAGTGTGACAGTTCTCCACAGAGTGAGCCCCCTCCACCACCAACATCCACACCGACACCAACAATACCACCCACACCCACACCCACACCCACACCCCTCCACCATGTTTCTCTAGTTTCTCTCTCTCTTCAGTGCTATGCTGCCGTCGGCTTTAGGGCTGTTTACTAAACACAGCAACAGCTTCCCCCCAGAGGACCAGAGTATAGCCATTCCCTCCCACTATGCCCACACCTCCGTTTCTAATACACACACACACACACACCCACACGCATACACACACACACACACACAGTAATACAGCAACCACAT
>CM050218.1:13190000-13192500 GCA_027475355.1 Coilia nasus | reverse complement strand
GAGGGAAAGGGAGAGAGGGCAGGAGAGGCATGGGAGAGAGGTCAACTGGAAATGTGTAAAGTTGTACGACTCCCCAAAGATGTCTTTAAATGTCTACAGTTTCCTGGAGACAAACAAATAAGGCCGACAGCCAAAGGCAAGTGGTCGCCACACTTTCTTTTATTTCATACGATAATTATTTTCAAATCTATCAAATGAGAAAAAAAAGTCACTACATACGCCCTCACAATTTCACAAGTTGAAATGGTTTATGTAATGTCAGCTATTCTCTCTGCAATAGTAACTGCTCAATAAACTCCTTGTTTTTAGATTTTGGGAGAATGTTGCTTTGCTTGTTTCAACTGCCGTGGTCAGTTTACCAGTACAATTCAATTTACCAGTACAATTCTTTAATCAAACTTGACAAAACTCGAGTAGAGGTTTGAAAACACAGATTGTATCCCATCATCCTGACCTACATCCTACCTGCATGTAGTAGGCCTACCCCATAAACCTATTTGACCAATTAGTGACTCCATTATTTGACTTTCACTAAATGGCAAGGCACTGATGACTTTAGGAGACCCAATAAAACTCTTTAGAGAGAGAGAGAGTGGGAGACAGAGAGAGAAACAGACAGAGAGAGAGAGAGAGAGAGAGAAAGATAGAATCATTCACTGCGTGCACATGGACGAGTTGAATCCGATTGGAAATCAGAATCAGAATCAGCTTTATTGGCCAAGTATACTTACGTATACAAGGAATTTGACTCCAGCAGATGTTAGCTCTCTATACACATAACACAGAACGTAATACAATACAATAAATACAATAGACTAAACAAGTATGTGTACGTAAGTATGTAAGTATGGTTTGGGATTGTATCGAATTCATGTGCACAGGCTAAAGATCGTATAGGGATTGGTTTCGCGAATCCGATTGCAACCCCTGGCTTAAGCCGATGTTAATCCGCTTGGTGCCGCCTTGTGCACGGTATTGGTTTGGATTTGCGTACTGCGCATGTAAGACCACTCGATCCCAGAAGCTTCTGTCCCTGATTTTCATCCATACTGAACGTTGAGGCTTTCTAGCGCCTGCTCTCAACAAGTCTCGTTGACCTCAATTGCTTGTAATATCAAACGCCGACGGCACAGTTCATGTTGTATCAAGGAAACCAAAAACGCTGTTTGTTCTTTCATACGGATTTCCAAACAAAGGAGAATGCACAACATGCATGCAAATGCTGCTCTGTTAACCTCTTCGAGCGCTATCTTTGTTTTGTATGCCACCAGATAGTTTGTTTATTTTCTTTTTAGCAGCCGTCAACCTGAAGTAGTTCTAACACCACTCGTTGAAAGGAATACAGCGCCATCTAGCGTAGCGGAAACGGCCAGATCTCTGACCATTATCCGCTTACACGAACTCTCATGTGCACAGGGATTTGGGACAGACCACCCGTTGGGTAGCAACACTCAATCCAATACTAATCCAATCCGATCCTACCATGTGCCCGTAGTGATTGAGAGAAAGATAGAAAAGAAAGATAGAAAAGAAAGAGAGAACACCCCTTATGCTGCATGGTCAGTATGTCTCTCAGGAGAGAGAGAGAGAGTAGGAGACAGAGAGAGAGAGAGAGGGAAAGAAAGAAAGATAGAAAGATAGAAAAGAGAGATCCCCCCGCCCCCCACATCCCACATGGTCAGTATGTCTCTCAGGACAGGAGAGGCTGAGGTCATCAAGACCTCTCTCACGCATTTCTAAACAGGATGCAGTGCAAGCAGAGTGGTGCGGGCCTGCTAAAAGGAGAATGCTGAGTGGCGAAAATCAGCCCTATGCGTCTCTACCTTCACCCGTTAATGATGAACCCCCGTGAGCACCCGTGGATGAGCAACCAAATGACAAATTGGAAATAGACCAGCAACAAGAGGGCGTCAGTTAATGATTACGGGGTAAAGTGCAAAGGGGAACATTTTTTTAAATGCTCTCTTGCCCTCTGCATTAATCTGTTGTCACAGTCAGTTGTTTATGGAGTTTTTTTTCTGGGTTCCTGATCCTGACGGACTTAAAACTCCCGAGATGTTTCCCGAACTCGTTTCATCCTTTTCAGCGGTTGGCGTTTGTTTTACTCCTCTGCTCTTTAGCAGGCCTCCTCCTCCCTCACACAGGCCACACGAGGAGGTGTGAGCGAGGCCAAGGAGTGAGTATAGTGAGGGTGTCCAAATGTGTATTGCAAAGGCAAAGGTGATGTGTATTGACAATACAGAGACTCTTGTTTTCCCAATCCATCACAAATAGCCAAGAAAAATAAAAGAAAGGCGCCTCCCTTGTAGAATAATAGCCTGTCGTGTTGTTGTTGTTTTTTTTCTCAAGTTTGTTTTGTTTTGCTTTTTCTTGTCTTTTCTTTTATATTTTTCGGTGAAAGAGTGAAGGCCACTGTAGGAGAAGGTGCCTAATCACTTTCCCTGGTGAGGTTCTCAGGAGCTAAAGTGAAAGATCAGAGCACCAGCGGAGGAGGGCTGCC
>CM050218.1:13182500-13185000 GCA_027475355.1 Coilia nasus | reverse complement strand
TACTTTGTGACTCAGAAAAAAAAAACGTGTGACTGTGTGTGTGTTCGTGTGTGTGTGTGTGTGTGTGTGTGTGAGTGAGAGAGAGAAGGTGTGTGTGTGTGTGTGTGTGTGTGTGTCTGTGTGTGTGTGTGTGCATGCATGCATGGGTGCATAAGCATGTGTGTGTGTGTGTTTGAGTGTGCTTGCATGTGTGCATATGCATGTGTGTGTGTGTGTGTTAAGTGTGTGTGTGTGTGAGATTGTGCATACATGTGTGCATATATGCATGTGTGTGTGTGTGTGTGAGAGAGAGAGAGAGAGTGTACATGCATGCATGCGTATGCATGTGTGTATGTGTGTGTAAAGTGTGTGTGTCTATATGTCATGAGTGTGGTGCTTGTGCAAGTGTAAAAGCAGAGCGTTGCAAAACTCTGGCAGAGAAAAGCAGCGTTATCGGTCCACGTCCACTTAAAGGTCACAACTCCCACTCAGCACACAATTCTTCGGCGGTCGGTCGCCCTCTCCCTCGTCTCCCTTTGCTGCCAAAATAAAGAGCTCCTTAATGATACATTCTTACAGTATTAGATCCATTAACCCCTGTTTTAACATGTCACCCGGGCCTAAATGACGGGACATTTGGGAAAGACCCCCAACAAGTCATTGATGAATGACGCTGGGGCCTAAACCCTGAGGGCGTGGCGATTTAGCAACCCCCAGACCCGACCCATACCCCCAGCCAAATCCTGACCCCTGGACCCCCACACTTCCACCCCCTACTCCATCTCATCCCATCCTCACACACACACATACAAACACACACACACACACACACACACACACACACACACACACATAGGTACACACATACACACGCACACACACAAACAAGTACACACACACATATACACACGCACAAATAGGTATGCACATACATACACACACGCACACACACACATGTACAGATAGGTACACACACACACACACGCATGCCCAAACAAGTACACACACTCACATACACACACACACACACATGCCCACTGACGCACACATAAGTACACACCTATACACACAATCATGCACACCAGGGGTGGAAATTTTGCAAAATGCCAGCTTTTACTAGCTATTGAATAATAAATGATAAAATTCACCAGCCACTAAATACACAATAAGTACATTATTATTTTATGTTCAAAATTTACCAGCCACTTTCATATTTTACCAGCATTTGGCTAGTGGCTAATTTCCATCTCTGATGTACACACACACACACACCTAAACACTTACCATTCATTCACACACACACACACACACACACACACACAGACCCACACACACACATACACACACACTGCCCCTCTCTGCTGCAGCTCTCAGGGGCTAATGAAGCGAGTTTGCTATAGAGGGGCGCAAGGCTTTGATGCTGAGGCCTCTCCAACAACACGTCCCCCCTTGCTCTGTGTGACTGGGGTGAGAAGTGGCCAGCAGGGTTCCAGGAGCAAAAACGTAAACCGTGGATTAGCCGGCCTAATGGCTCCTCGCCTCTCGTTGATGTTAATTAGCATTAATTGGGACCTCCCCCCTCCTCCTCCTCTTCTTTTTCCCTCTTTTTTGTGAGGGGTGGTGTGGTGTGTGTGCAAGTGTGTATGTGTGTGTATGTGTGTGTGTATGAGTTTGGAGGGCTATGTTGGGGCAAGGGCATTGAGTGAGAAGTGTGGTGTGTGTGTGTGTGTGTGTGTGTGTGTGTGTGTGTGTGTGTGTGTGTGTGTGTGTGTGTGTGCAAGTGTGTGTGTGCAAGTGTGTGTGTATGTGTGTGTGTGTGTGTGTGTATGTGTTTGGGGGGCTATGCTGGGGCAAGGGCATTGAGTGAGAGGTTTTGTGTGTGTGCAAGTGTGTGTGTATGTGTATGTGTGTGTGTGTGTATGTGTTTGGGGGGCTATGTTGGGGCAAGGGCATTGAGTGAGAAGTGTGGTGTGTGTGTGTGTGTGTGTGTGTGTGTGTGTGTGTGTGTGTGTGTGTGTGTGTGTGTGTGTGTGTGTGTGTGTGTGTGTGCAAGTGTGTGTGTATGTGTATGTGTGTGTGTGTGTGTATGTGTTTTGGGGGGCTATGTTGGGGCAAGGGCATTGAGTGAGAGGTGGTGTGTGTGTGTGTGTGTGTGTGTGTGTGTGTATGTGTTTGGGGGGCTATGCTGGGGCAAGGGCATTGAGTGAGAGATGTGGTGTGTGTGTGTGTGTGTGTGTGTGTGTGTGTATGTGTGTGTGTGTGTGTGTGTGTGTATGTGTTTGTGTTGGGCAAGGGCATTGAGTGAGAGGTGTGGGGTCAGGTTGAGGGGGGTGGGGTGGGTGTTTGAAGGCAGGGGTGGATGAGTGAGGGGGGTATTTGGGAAAGACCTGAGCTCCTGTGGCCTCCCTCTCGTTTAACACCAGCAGCGGCAGCACTTGTCCTCGCACGGGGTCCCTCTGTTTGCTCTTCTCTCGTTTGTCAGGGCCGATTTGCTCCCACCACAATGACTCCCATTCACCGC
>CM050218.1:13082500-13180000 GCA_027475355.1 Coilia nasus | reverse complement strand
GGTGAGGGAGAGATGTGTGTGTGTGTCTGTGTGTCTGTGTGTGCGCGTGTGTGTGTGTGTGTCTGTGTGTGTGAGTGTGCCTGTGCCTGTGCGTGCATGTGTGTGTGTGTGTGTGTGTGTGTGTGTACGTGTGTGTGTTGGTGGGCACGTGAATACATGTGTGCCTCTGTGTGTGTGTGTGAGATGTGTGTACATGTGTGTCTATGCGTGTGTGTGTGTGTGTGTGCGGATACGCTCTCTTGGGGCGGGGTGGGGTGGGGGTGAGGGGTAGGTCACTGCTGCTGCCATGCTGGTGAAAAACAGTGTGAAAACACAAGGTTATCTGCGGGCCTGACCCTCGGTGTCAGGGTAACTCCAACGCCAATGCCACAGCCCGCCCCCACCAAGGACTCTCTCTCCCTTCAGATAGCAGCAGCATTCGGGGGTAATTTATTGGCCGATCGCATGACTGAAGTTTGGGGGTAAAAATGGCTGTAAACATTACGTTACAGCGGTGGCAGGGGCCCGGGCTGGGGGCCGAAGGGCCGAGGGGCCAAGGAGTGGAGCGGAGTGGAGAGCGGGAGGAAATCTGTTACAGCCCAGCATTCTGCCTTGTTAAGCCCATTGGTCACAGTCACCGGTCGGCCAATAATTTACTATCTCGCCCCTCCACTCCCCTGTGGTCCTCTCAAGGCTCTCAAATGGGAACCCGCGGGTACGGACGCGGACAGGCTCCCAGCAGCAGCTGCGCGTGTGACAAATGCAATATTCGTACAGAAACACTGATGCCCATTCCATATGGAGCCAGGCAATCAAACAAGCCCTTCTCATTACTCACAACATTACTCACAGTGACTCTCCACAGAGCTGCTGGATTGTTTTTTTGTCTTCTTCTACTTTTTTTCTTCTTCTCCTTCAGCGACTTGCTTTCGTCATGAACTGAGAGTCGTCATTCACGGCTTGGGCAGATCACACACAATGTGGTCTCTTCATTTAGGGCCTCGCTTCTCCCTTGCTCTCTCCCTCTCTCTCTCCTTCCCTTTTCAATCGCGAGGCATCTTTTTATGGAGCTGACATTCCAGGAGTGGGGCCGAAACAGAAGCCCTTGTTTAGGAGTAACCCCTCTTGCCCAATCCTCTTTTTTCATCTTCCTAGTTTTGGAGCTTGGGGTTAAAGGTCAGGCCCCCCTCTGGCTTCAGAGACACGCTGGGTCATGCCAGGCACATACTGTAGCGTAGGTTGTGCAGTCCTGAAAAAGACTCACACATTCTCCACTTACTCAAGAGGAGTTTATGTGTGTATGTGGTAGTGCATGTGTTTAACAATTTCTTTACTATGTTACTCTATAACTGATTTAAATGGATTTTAAATTACATGCACTTTTTAAGTTGTTGGAGTTGTTGTTATTATGTGGACTCCATCTTGCTGTTAACCATGTTTTTCAAAAAAGTATGCTTTTTAAACTGTATTTTGGATTGAGGCTTATTGTGAAAAGTGTTCATAGTTCTGAAATATTTATGAAAAAAACTGAGCATGTTTTTTTATTCAAAAGATGTTTTTTTCAAAGGGAATGGACTATATGTGTCTAATCTTAAATGTTTTTAAGTGTTATTTAACTATTATCTATTAGTTTACTACAACCTGTACCAGCTTTATCCTGCAGAAACTCATGTAAGAGTAGAATAACACAAACTCAGTAAACCTTGATACAACAAAATCAAATTTCATAATTTCCAAAATAACAAAATGAATAAGCTTAATTTCATGATAGAAGTGAATGTTGTTTTTTCCGAATCCATGTTCCTGAAACGAAATGTCACCAGAGAGTTATTTGAAAAAACAAAAAAAGACATTTCATCATGCTGTTTCCACAAAAAAAAGTCCTTGAAGTTTGTTCTGTCAAGATTATGAATGTTATAGCAGACCTTCTCTGAGATAGCCGCTGAATCAGCAAACAGCCTCTGAGTCAAGTCCCGATGCAGTGACAAATGAGGCTGGGATGTGCAAACAGGAGAAGAAAATTAGGGAGGTTTTTTTGGGGGGGGGGGGGGGGGGGGTTGGCATGGGTGGGGTGACGTGGGGGCGGATGAAGACCCCTTTGGAATACATAAACAAATAAGTAAATAAATCCATGGGACATTGGGGTGAGGGAAGCAGCCCCCAGAGAGGGGTCAGCACAGGAACAGATAAATCTTAGTTAAAGACGCCAAGACCCGCACTGTTTAACCTCTTAATCAACCCCAATCGGCCAAAGGAAAAAGCTTGCACTAAAATCTGTCACGTCTGGCTGCTATATAAAATACACGCTCACACACAGAAGTTCTTTCCTCTAAAGCACTGATTTAGAATGTTGTTTAGACCGGGCAAACTGGGTTATTGTGAAAATTGAAATGGCAGCGTAGGACTAGTTGAAACATCCTTTTTTTTTCTTTGTTGTTTGTTTTTTTGCGTTTATTCTAAGTTTTGGTGTATGAAATCTAAAATTAGGCACTTATGAAGTTTAAATAGCATTTTACTAAGTAATTTCAAAAGTATCCCAAACTATTCTCAACCACTCTGAACCTTTTTCACGTTCACTATCTTTGTGTTTATTTTGGTTTTGTGACTCTCTGCCTATGTTCCTCTCACTCAGGACTCGTCTCCTCCGCTGGTGCAAAAGTGTTCAAGCGCAGTGCAGCGGTGTATAGATGTGGCCGACGTGTACTGCTGTGCTTTTCGAGTCCTCACCTCGCCCCTGTGTGAGTGTAGCCCGGCTGACCCGCGGGCCGGTGGGGTATTCCTATCCCAAGCGTATCCTGTCACCCACACCACACCACGCTACATGGGTGTTCTTCCTCCCTCACCGGTCCCTCCCGCTATCTATTTCAGCAGGTCTTCAAAGCCTACTTAGTAAAGTTCACTAAGACTCTAAAGGTTTTTGGCCTTGTACTAATAAAATGTACAACAAGTAATAAATTGAACACGTTTGATACCGGGGTAGATTTTGAATAAAGATCGTTATGTGTATCTCCACAAAAAACACAAAAGTAAGTCTTTTGTGAATCTATGTTTAATCTGTTTGGCCTGCAATGTCAATTATTTAATGGACACCTTGTGAACTTGGATGTCTCTCTCTCTCTCTCTCTCTCTCTCTCTATTATGGGGGATAGTCAAGAAGAAGCAAAAGAGGCTCTTGTGGTGTCAGAACCTCCATAAATTATCCAGTAAACCTGTGGCCCCAGCATTTCCTAGGCCATAGCATGTGGTCATGTTTACTCCATGACCCCATTTTCAGTCACTGTGCCATTTGGTCTGGTCATCACTCACTGGTCCTGCCGAGCTGAACCCCCTTCTCTCTCTCTCTCTCTCACACACACACTCTCTCTCTCTCTCTCTCTCTCTCTCTCTCACACACACACACACACACTCTCTCTCTCTATCATACACACTCTCTCTCTCTCTCTCTCTCTCTCTCTCACACACACACACACACTGTCTATCATACACACACTCTCTCTCTCTCTCACACACACACACACACACACACACACACACACACACACACACACACTCACACCATGTGGCTGAATACACTGGGAAAACCTTGTTGCATTATCCAGATTATGTTAGCTCCTAACTTTCTGTTGGTTCCTTGATTCATTCTCAATACACGCTATTCCAGATTAATGAAAGTTACAAACACACAAAGCCCCTGTTGACATTTTGTCTATACCATAGAAACAAAATGAAACCGCCGGCAACAGCAAGCAGCCTTAAGGTTCAGTTCAGCGCCTTTCATCCCCGACATTTGCCTCCATAGAAGGAGAAACAAGCTACTCATACATAAACAAGGACCAAGGAAGAAGTTAGGGAGCAAAGGAGTAGTAGGAGAATACTTTTGCATGTGAACAATATCCTCTCATTAGATGCACTGGGGCTAATCTAGCCTTCCTCAATAGGCTGCACTGTATAGAATTACCCTTAATCACTGGGCCCCTTCAACAAACACTGCCCTTGGTCACTGCTCCTTCGTCCATGGAATGATCTAATAGCAAGTCAATGGGGCTAATTGGCAGACAGGTAAGGTTACATGTGACAACAATTAAGCAAGCTAAAGGCCAACTGCATTGCCTCGAGCACTGTACGCACTACACGCCACTAATAAGGGCACTGGTGTTTTCTTTCAGCCGGACAGCAGTGGAGAGAGAGGGGTTTATGAATTTCACAAAATGTGTCCAGTTTTTACTAACTTCGCATTGACCTCTGATCCGAGTACATTAAGTTATTCCTTTAAGGTTTGACTCTGGCAAGCTTCCGCTTAATGGACATGAGGACTGTTGGTAATGTTTTAAACATGTGAATGGGGATCAGTCGTGTTTACAGAGCAATGGGATTCCCATGTGCTGTTATATCCTAAGCTTCATGACTTCTTGTGACACTTGGGGACATTTGGGGGCTCCATGTGTCCTTCAGCCATTTGGAGGAGAGAGAGAGAGAGAGAGAGAGAGAGAGAGAGAGTTGTGTTGTGTTGTGCGTTTTCAGTGTTGGTCAAATTGTAAACTTGGGATCATGAAAAAGTGTGACTGAATTTTGAATAAAGATTTAGATATATGTTTTTTTTTTACTTATCATAAATACATAGTGAAAACAAGATTTAGCATCCATTAACATAACTCAGAGAATTAGCTAAAGATAAACTCACCTAACCTTTATTTTCCAAGAGAGTCTTTGAAAGTTAGCTGGTTTACTTAACAAGCCTTTGTCAATGAATATTCTTAATCAGTGAAGCTGATAATAGATAATAGTATATGTATATGTAATATATGAGCAACTACCGTTACTGCTACTGACAAAAAAAAACTTTTACAATTAAAACCAACATTTGTTTTTAAAAGTTTTTTTGATGTTCACAATCAGAAATATAAGGGAAGACATATTCTGTATTCGTGTAGGCATATAATATTGTTTTAGAGAATTGAGTCATCTAATTACTCAACTTATTAATGTATTTAAACCACTGTGCGTATTGTAATCACTTATTACAATGTTTTATTACACGTTTGACATTCTAAACTTAAGTAGGCCTATATGACAAACTGAAGTAAAAAAAACGGCGCGATTAAGATACATTTCAGAAAAGTATTTAATAAGCATTCAAAAAGCATTATTTATTATAATTTATAGTTCGCCAAAGTCGAGCTCTTGCATTGTAAAATGGCCGTGCATTGACGTGTGTAACTGGTTTCTCTGTTTTAAATAGGAATTGACATTAAATTGGTCAAAATAATTTAATAAGTCGTCGCTAAAAACCTATCTTTCCTAGCAGTCCGGCCACTGCAAGAAAACAAGAGGTGACGAAATCAACACTTCATGTCAGGCGTCCCATTATAGCATAACCTTTAGTGTGATGTTTTCACACCTTAAATTAACTGTGGGCTACAAAAAAGGTGCGTGGACATTCTCTTCTTTGCACAGGCTAGTTGTATCTTTTGTTTAATTTAAGCACTTTATATAGCCGCTGTGATGGAAGAAAGAGTATGAGACAATTTATTAATAAGTCACTAACAATCAAGGCTTTCTAGCTGATGTCCATCTTCAATTTGCGGAAACGCTTCAGGAGTGTAGGCAGCTCAGATTTAATTTAAAGAAGTAGAGCTTGACCTCAATCGTCACAGTTTTAGTTTGTTGACCTTTCTTACCAAGTCTCGTCCGAGTCTCTTTTGCACAGATTCCCCTGGTGACTGTTTACGCAGTAATTAATATGCGCCATCATTCGCAACAAATACACAGTCCTGGGTCAGCATTTTGATATACCCAGAAGTTTAATCTTTCTGCTAAATAGCTTTTTAAAACTCAAGATTATTCAGCGACTGAATCTTCAACCCAATTGGACACATCGTTCCTTCCTCTGCCTCTACTGGCCAATTAGAGTGGTCACTTTACGTTAGCGCTGAAGTAAAAGGAAGGTGACTTATCCTAATATGGTAGTAATAGCCATATATGGAAAGCGGTTGGAGGGACTACTACGAGCGCGGCTGTTTAGTGTCACTTTCACCAATTTCTGAACTACGATTCTCAGCGATGGGACTAACT
Organism: Coilia nasus; assembly: GCA_027475355.1. NCBI lineage: Eukaryota > Metazoa > Chordata > Actinopteri > Clupeiformes > Engraulidae > Coilia > Coilia nasus. The sequence goes on along the minus strand of CM050218.1, from coordinate 13,173,949 downwards.
GCTAGCGGGTGAACTGTGTTGTAAAGATTTCTGCGCAGAAACCCTTTGGCACTGGTCTGGTGTTTTGTGGTTTATGGATGCTTCTAGTACATAAGGGACTCGAGATTGCAATCACTGGATTTCGCAGATCACTGAAAAGACCTCAAACCTAAATTTGATTTGACAAGAATTTGTATATGTATGGGCTGTCTAACCTTTATCATTTTAACAAACAAGACACGTAGCTGGTGTTTATATCCGCAGTTTGTCTTTTACTGATCTCCACGTATACCAGCTATTTGCCTTACAAGACTGACTGAACATTTCAAAGTTCAAGAAGATTCTTGGTTTTCAGGCTGAAGATCAGAAACAAGTGGAAACTGCATTTTCAGTAAATGACTCACTATGACCTTCTCGTGACGGACCGGCTCTCCGTACAGTGGGTTCCCTCAATTCGCTGTCTGTGTTAAAACTTTTTCGTGTTTCGGGGGATTTCCGCACGGGACGGAATAGCCTTCTGGCAGGACTCCTATGACCATGTTGCTATCGGGCTCGCTTTGTGAACTTTGATAGCATCGGAGCCTTTTAAACTGCACAGCCAAACACCATTAGGCTGTTGAGGACACACTTGAAGTCGTCTGCGGTTAAGGCATCCGAACACTTTTGAAAAATTCTTTAGGAATTGGGACGCGCCTGTCTGGTCATCTTGTTTTCCCAAGACATCAGATCGGATCCCTATCTCCTCCCCACACAACGGAGTCAGGCTATATCTATTGTTTAACCAAAGTGTTGTAGGATAGCATGGCAATGGTAGTAAACCAGTGGCAAGAGAACATTGCGACCGATCCTGGGTCTCTACAGATTTGTCAGGAGCCCGGTGGAACGCCGGGCACCCCTTCAGGTTCCACCCCGGGGAACGATGCACTTTCCGGAGACAAAATTCCCAACGTGGACTGCATGGTTTGTGGAGACAAGTCGAGTGGTAAACATTACGGCCAGTTCACATGTGAGGGTTGCAAGAGCTTCTTTAAACGCTCGGTTCGAAGGAACCTAACGTACACCTGTCGGGGAAATCGTGACTGTCCTATAGACCAGCATCACCGAAATCAGTGCCAGTACTGCCGCCTGAAGAAGTGCTTGAAAGTCGGCATGAGGAGAGAAGGTAACACGCTTTAGGAAACCTCAGTTTTACAATAGAGCTGAACAACATGCACCAACATTCAACTAGAATTAGTCCAAGTCCTATGTGACATATGTCACAAAATAATGATTATACAAAATAATGATTATATATGTTCACAAGATTCGGTTGTTGTGCATGGTGTTAGCCTTTTGTATAGTCAAATTGTTGGCGCTGTGTTGTCTCTTAAAGTTTACTAGTAGCGCTAAACAAACAACAAACCATGCAAAAAAAACTAATGGCCGTGTTTATCATGTACTTTTATTCAACCCACAACTAGGCGGTAAGTTTGGACTTTTTGTGTGATGACCTCTCTTGTCGACCTGCCAATTATGGGAGTTTGTTCCCCAACACCCAGGCTGCTACCAGGGCCCCCTATAGTTACATTCACAGTATTGTGCTTGATTAAGATCGGGTCAATTAGTGCAAAGAGGAACACTGATGCAGAGTACGCGGAGCATAACGTTTCACTTTTAATCAGTCAGTTCCTACCCATGCGCGTCATGTCCAATCACACGGTTTGTGTTAATTACAACACGCTAGACGAGATTGTCCGAATGTAGGCCTTTGCTTGTGCTGTAGTAGTTATTTTGTCATTGCCATGGCATGCCTGGATGAATTTATATAGGACTATTTGCTGAATTAAGTTGATGGACTTGAAGGACAGTAATCTCTTTTTAAAACAGCTTTTTAAAACTGGTTTGTTTTAGTGTTTTTGAATTAGGCGCATTTGCAAAAGTCTGAAGTATATATTAAAATGTGGGTAGTTTCTTTCCATGATAACCACATAGGCAGCTTAATTTCGCCACATAGTAATGAACCAGATTATAGTTATTTTAAAAAGGCATTTACTTAATGTCCTACAAACTGCTTTGTTGTCGTGTGTTGCCACACTAGGACCATCTAAAGCGAACGCAGACTATTTACATAGTTTATGAAATGCACATTAGTTCATTTAGTCATGCCCTTTATGACTGATTGAACCAGAGGAAATCGCCTGACGCACTGCAGTCTGTTGACCTTTAATCCACAAAACCGCGATCATGGGAGTTTCACTTTGGACTATACGTGGCCATTCAACTTTATTTCTGCCACTCTCAGACTGTGGTGGTTTTGCGATAGTTTTCGCGGGGTGCAGCGTCGGTAGGCCGTGGTTGTGCTGAAATTGTTATGAAAGCTTGAAATGGTGGAAAATGCATATTCCTCTAAGCATTGTCAACATTTACCGTTTCTGACTGACTTGCCTTTAGTGCATTTGAGGTCAACCGGTGACAAACTGTCCGTCTCTTGGCAACTACGCGAATAAATTTAGTCATCTGCCCTGACAGATTACTTTGAATTGAGCTGAACATCCTATAGTTCAAGTGGTCTACAAAAAAGTCACCCTTGTCACGCATCGTGGCTAGACATGGAAAGTAATAAGGTAATAAGGAGTTTGACATGTGTTACAAAGTAGTAGTTAAATAAAACAGAATCAACCCGGTCAATTTGTATCCTCATGTTTAGATATTTTTGTGAGCTTTAATGTGCAATTTCCTTTGCGCAAAATATTCGCTAACAACAGGACTACATAATCACACAAAAGTGTGATACTCCTCTACCTCTTCTACTCTTGAGGTCATACATAACTTATGACTTTACCTGAATTATGCAATGGGGTCGCCTGACAATAACCAGATCAAGGGGCCCAGCGTATCATGCTTTGTGTGTCCTACAGGTTCAGGTGTTTTTTTTTCCAGCCTTGTATGATTTGACGCTAAAGTCTCTGATGATTAAGCCTAATCGCCTTTAGTATGAGAGCCAGTCACACTGCAGCTTTTTAAAGTGTGGACAGCAAGGTGTACTGGTCTTGTAGGTAGGCCATACTTGACCATTTGTGCTCTTTAGAACTCTTCATATTAGATATCCCATTTTTGCGTAAGAATGTGTTTCAACATGCCCACTAAGACAAAACTTGTGTTTTTGACAAAACACACTTTTGTGGCCTCCGTCGCCTGGCTAAACGTCTGGATCACCAAACCTTCCAATGACATTTCCTTATGTATACACATCTCGATGGATTTTACGTACATGTGTCATTATGAAACATGTCTCCAAATTGTTTGCATTTACTGTCACAGGAAATAAGCCCATGGGGAAGTGAAAAATACCGTAGTTTCATTATGATTTGTGATCTAACCCCAATTCTGTCCTGGGCACATGGTAGATAATGGTCACCGTTATTTCTATGGACAAAACAAAAACCAGCGACAAGATGAACAGATCAATATTAAACGTTAGTGAATCACAGCAGAGTTTCACACAGTGGCAACCAGAACCCAAATGCCCTACAACTGCCTTTTTAAACCTGGCCTACCTAGTCTACGTTCTATTCAGTGGCAAAGGTCCCACATAGGTTAAGTGGGAAACATCCTGAACTGAAATATGTGAAGTTTTTTTTTCCTACTAGCTGGCAACAGTTGTAAGCTAGACAGAGGGACACACTTGACTTCAGCTCGCTCAAAGGCAGTTTGTTCTTCGGGCTCTCATGTGCTCCAAAATCCCACTCAGCGCTCCCACACAATGATCACGTGCGCGGGGATATGACTGGACTGAGGACAAGTCATACCATAATTTCTACTCTGCTTTCTCTCAACCTGCATGGTTTAGGCTTTCATTGGACACTTTCCTTTCTTTAAATCTATTTATTATGATGTAAATGTGACCTGTCCTCATGTCCTTGTATCTGTTTGTCTTATATGTTTTATGATAGTTACTGTCTATCTATCTATCTATCTATCTATCTATCTATCTATCTATCTATCTATCTATCTATCTATCTATCTATCTATCTATCTATCTATCTATCTATCTGTCTGTCTGTCTGTCTGTCTGTCTGTCTGTCTGTCTGTCTGTCTGTCTGTCTGTCTATCTATCTATCTATCTATCTATCTATCTATCTATCTATCTATCTATCTATCTATCGTTTTTGGACATTGCTACACTAGCTCTTCACTGGAAAAGACAGAGGAAGAAAAAAAAAACCAATTGTTCAGAGTTTGAGGCTTTAAGCGTTGACTGATGAACTCTTCACACCGGGTTGAAGCATGGACTGAAGGTTATTTGTTTGACTTTTTCCACCACCCGCACGCTAACAAGCTGGGTTTGCTCTGTTGTGCTTAGTGGCACTGACTGCCTTACCTGTTTCTCCACCCATGTCTCTTTTTGACATGACTGACATTCCTGCTTGACAAAGGGCTCCTCTGAGAGCCGCATCGAGCGTGTGTGTGACCGCCGGGTGAGAGGTCCGCAGGCTCCTGCAGGCAGTCAGCCCTGCTGGAATCCCCTGCACGCACCCCCTTTTGACCTCCGGCGGGGCAAAAAAGCTCAATATAGACTCCATGAGGAGTTTGGCATATTTACACACTTACACACACACATACACACACACAAACACACACACACACACACATTGCACATACACACACACACACATTCTTACTCTTACACATCTACACACTAACACACACACACAGACACACACACACTTTGCACATACACACACACTTTGCACACACACACACATTCTTACTCTTACACATGTACACACTAACACACCCACACACATACTTCCGTCCATACATGAAGACAGAAAGATGGGGCAAGGGATCCAGACTTGAGACATTGAATGTGGGTTATAGGGTTGAATACATGAACCAGACTACAGCTTACACCTAATGCTGACTAAACACTGTACTTATGTTTTTGTTATGTTTGCTGGAGAGGAAAAAGGTCACCCTTTGTTCTGAGTGCAGGTTTTGGGGATGCCCACCACATTACATGTGTACATACATCCTGTATGCTGAAACACAGGGGTGCACTGGAGGGTAAACGTTAAGATGATTCTAAGCGCCTAAACATCAACAGGGGGCCCTTCGAAGACAGTAAATATAATAAGGGCGCCCAAAACTGTATTCTTTTATAGAGCCCAACATTTCTAGCGGTGCCCCTGCCGAAACCTACAACATACTGTATGTACCTTTCCAATGTCGCGTGAAATATGGGTCACAGGAAGGGAAACATTAATAATACACAGGTTTCAGGGGCCAAGTCCAAACGTGACAGCACCCCTCAGAGAGCAGGGTAAATATCAGCTCAGACACGCGTTATTTGTAGTTCGCATGGGGCACCACTCATGAGGGCGACTTACACACTTTCTCTCTTTCTCTCTAATTCTCTCTCTCCTTCCCTCTTTCTCTCTCTCTTTCTCTCTGTCTCTCTCTCTCTGTCTCTCTCTCTCTCTCTCTCTCTTTCTCTCTCTCTCTCTCTCTCTCTTACACATGCACTCCTGTCTATCAGCAGGCTGGAGGATTCGGTCTGGAATGTGGGTTGAAAATATGAAAATATTGCCTGTCCGTAATGGAGGCGAGTAAGGGTGACTCAGAGGTAAACAACAGTGCTGGCTCCTGTAACAGATGTCCAGAACTTTACATCAAGTAGCAGCCACTGCTCACTACTGCTCACTGCTTGCACCAATAATAATAATAATAATAATAATAATAATAATAATAATAATAATAATAATAATAATCAAACACAATAAGCTGGGGTAGAGATTGTTATCTTATCTTACAGTTTTTCTCTATCGCTTTGGTACATTTTTCGAATCTTTCTTGCAATTTGCAGAAGATCGAGTGCATTTCTCAAAACAGTTTGGACAAATAGCAAAACACTGTGGATCACCTGCAAAATCCAGTTTCTTGCTCAAAATGCTTAGTTCATCCCTCAAAAGCAAGTTTTTGTGTCAATATACGTGTCAGTGCCATCAGAATGTTTAGTCATTGTGTCACTGTGTACGGCTAAGAGAGTCAAATTTATTAGTCATGTTGGCAATTGAATAGTGCACTTCGAAGGGACATTTTGATGTAAAATGTGGTTTAGGTGTGATGACAAGTGTTGTACATTTCACCTCATATAATGTATATGTGTGAGATTGATTGTAAAAGACAAGATTCTCATTTACAGAATTACTTCTTTATTGGCAGACATTGACATTGCAGTGCGTAAAGAAAAAAAAGACAGCACTCCACAGAACAAAGGTAAAATACAGTAAGTAAACATAGGTCAAAAATAGAAACATAGGTCATACAGTAAGTAAACAAAAAAATATGAACATCTCCCTAAATTCTAAATCCTTATCCTGATCTTCAGCTTCTTCACATTCTCGTCTGTCAGGCAACAAATTTTCACCCACGTGACACCAGCAGCGTGGATAGCATCTTCTGGAGTGCCTAATCCATCCTCTTCCAAATCCTCCACCATGCAGCCTCACCCCTCTTCCTCTCCTTCTCCCTGTTGTTGTCCATTTTCTTGTCCTTCCATTGTCAGACATTGTAACTTTGTATTGTGCTCTGGTTATATACTTTCCAGTAGACTGTCCATGAGATGCTCCCTTGAGCTCATTCAGAAAACTGTTGATCATTGGTTTCTCAACTCTCTTCATTAGAGAAAGTCTAGATTCAAGCAATTTACCAATTTAGATCATATTTACAAATGTCTTATGGAAATGTATAGAAATGTGCTTGACATGTTATGATAGCTTGGTAAATCATTTTGTATGTTAAGACTTATATGATGAACTATAGCCTAAATGTTTTGGGGAGTGAGACTATTTGATAGATTCCCATAACAAAGCATTTTGATTAGCATGACAAAAGCAATTGATAATGTACAAAAAAACTGAGAATTGTACACAATCATTTGCATGGATGGACAAAAGCATTTTCAATTTGTTTAATGCAATGAGAAACTGCCTTTTTCATCTGCACAAATGGCATGATGATGTGACAATTGAACAAGACCTTTTGAGAATTTCAAGTCTGATGTGAGAAATGTACCAAACCAATTGAGAAAAACTGTATTAACTTATCTCTGTTAATAAGAGATTGTTAACTTATCTCGATAACCCAATTGATTAGAACACAAAGTGTCCTCCAACCCAAAAAAAGAAAGAATGAAAGAAAGAATGAATGAATAAATGAATGAAGGAATGAATGAAGGAATGAATGAATGAATGAATGAAGGAAGGAAGGAAAGACGGGTGTTGTGCTGTGGTGCCTCTTCACGCTCTTCAATGATGCTCTATTTTTTTGCCCAGAAAAAACACCCTCTTCTCCCATATTCATTCATCCAGACTCTTTTGGCTCTCTTGTAACCGGCAGTAGGAAATAATCAAAAGGTCTACATCAGCTACCATACCTGAGCCTGCTCACAATATCCATCTTCCTCTCTTTCACACAGACAGACAGACAGACACACACACACACACACACACACACACACACACACACACACACACACACACACACACACACACACACACACACACACACACACACACTCACACACACACACAGACATCCTCACTTGTTTTACTTTCCTCCCTCCAATGTGCATATGTACAAACACAACCTGTTACCAAAGTTAATGTTGATGATTTTGAAGTGTTACAGCAGATTTTGAAGTTTTACTTTCAGTGCCCCTCAGCTGTCCTTGCGTGTTACCCACACTGAAACACTCTCTCTTTCTCTCTCTCTCTGTCTTTTTCTCTGTCTCTTTCTCTTTCTCTCCCTCTCTCACTCACTCACTCTCTTTCATACACACACATACAGACACACACACACACACATAGGCAAACACAGACTCAGCAGGGGTCAGATTTTGGTGCACAGTTTAATTTACTGAACTCATTTACGCTTGGTGGGTAGCGACTGTAATGTCTGCACAGAGAATTCCTTTGATTACAGAAATTTCACTAAGTTGATTCCCATTACATAAGCGCCTGACTTTTTTCTTCTTTCTTTCTGTCTTTCCTTCTTTTTTTTGTCACTATCACCCCATAGTTGTGAGAGCAAAGGTTAAATCAGGACAAGTCTCCCTCCCTTACTCCCTCTCTCTTTCTTTGTCTCTATCTCTCTCTCTCTCTCTCTGTCTGCTTGCCTACGCCATTGCACAGGGATTTGCTCTGAAGCACACTGCTGTTGTTTGAGTGGAATTTCTGCTTAGTTAAATTTCACTGCAGCAGTGGTCTGTCCCTGCGTCTCTGGCCTGGCCTCCACTGCTGTCCGCTTCCAGGAAGTGGCCAGGTCAGACGAGCGCTTTGCATTCCTGGGCAGGAGCGTCTGGGTACCTGTCACCTCTAGTAATGACTGCTGTTTGATCTGTGGTTAAGATAACAGCCTTCAAGTTGACCAGACAGAGCAAGAGACCATAAAAGACCCAGAGATGGAGAGAGAGATAGAAGAGGGGGTGGCGGGGGTTGAACGAGTTTAAATTCTATTTTTTACAGATTATTTTCAGTAGACCAGGGCAGTCCAAGAGGGCTGTTGCCTGAGCCTAACTTTATTTAACATTTATGTAAACAGCACGGCCACAGAGTTTAGAAGGTTATTGTTGCCTGATCAAAACCTTGTGGCGAGAGATGTGGAATTCTTTCTTATGCAGATGATCTTCTAATGTTGTAACTGACCACAGAAAGACTAGGACAATACAACTGTGACTGTTCTAATTAACAGAGAAATTTGCTAAATGAAATGTACTACCGGTGTTACAAAAACAATTCAGTAATGTGAATATGTTGGGTAGTTTCATAATCTGACTAAATTAACATTGCAATGAAAGACTTTAAAATCTGCTATCTATAATGCAAGAAATCTCTGTCTGTCTGTCTGTCTGTCTGTCTATACGTCTTACCTTTGTCTACCTCCTGAACTATTTAGCCAGATGACACACACTTAAGTGTACTGCTGAGGAATCAAGTGAGTGTAGTGTCTGGTGTCAAGTTGTTTGGATGTGAAATACCAAAGATATCATTAAAAACAACAGTTTGCGGCTCTTGACCTCAACAGTATGGCAACAGCTTCCAGATGCGGTCTGCCTGTATGCACAAAATCATTTTGTAGGTCTTCACCTCAACAACATGATGACCAATGTCGAATGTAGTGTGCCTAAAGGCACACTTTGTCTATATGTTGTATTGGCATTAAACACATTTTGCATAGTCACTATACTATGTGAATAAATTAGAAAAAAAAATGTAGAAAGCACAATCAAAAATGTAAACAAACTAAACTACTACAATCAGAATTCACTACAGTGAGCCGCCATATTTGTTACAAATTTGTTAATCACCAATTAACATTAATAATGAATTACAGAATCAGCAACATAGCCTTATCAATGAAAAGGGTTAGCACAAACAAACATAGCAAGCTCAAAACGACCATGCTCTCATAGCAGATGGGTAGTGTAGAATAGCTTGTATTTCATGACAGAATTAGACAAATACAGAAGCAGTAGGTAATCCTGTTTTTTTAGGCATTTATGTTCCTGGGTGTAGTACATGAATGTGCCTTTTCAATACTTATCCACTCAATATATGTTGAGGAAGAGTTCTGCCTAATTGTCAGTAATTAAAAGTATGTTAGCACATTTTCTTGTGGCTTTCTTCTCTTTGCAGATACTTATTTACTTCACAGTAACATTATTTTAACACTTCATTTTTTTCCCTTTGCCATTTTTAAACCATGCATTGAATCATTTTGATCACTGTAAGATTTTAAATTGTTATCATGAGTTATATTTCATTCTTAGGCAATAGAGTATTTACAGTGAGACAAGTGAAGCTTACGGGTGTTAATAGAGAGAGAAAAAGAGAGACAATAGAGAGAGCTCTTCTTGCAGATAGCAGGCTACAGAGCTGGAGCTCCAGAGGGACCAGCCCATGGCATTCGTCCTGATTTATGCAGCTGAACACCACACTGCCCTCAATCTCAGCCTGTGTCTGTCTGTCTGTGTGTCTGTCTGTGTGTGTGTCTGTCTGTCTGTCTGTCTGTCTGTCTATCTGTCTGTCTGTCTGTCTGTCTGTCTGTCTGTCTGTCTGTCTGTCTATCTATCTGTCTGTCTATCTATCTGTCTGTCTGTCTGTCTGTCTGCCTGTCTATTTATCTATCTGTCTGTCTATCTATATGTCTGTAGATGCAGGGGAGAGGGTTGTGGCCTCTCTGACGTACGCACGAAGATGTGCTCCATTGACACTACTGTTCTATTCTGAGAAGTAGAGATGTGCAGGGCTGAAAAACATTTTCCATCCTAAATGCATTTACGCCACACCACCTCTCTCTCTCTCTCTCTCTCTCTCTCTCTCTCTCTCTCTCTCTCTCTCTCTCTCTCTCTCTCTCTCTCTCTTTCTGTCTCTCTCATTCCCCCATTTCTTTCTCACTCTATTCTGTCCATTCTTATTTTTACATCCTCTCTCTTTCTCTTTCCTTTCTCTCTCCTTTCTCTCTCTCTCCCTCTCTCTCGCTCTCTCTCTCTCTCTCTCGCTGTCTCCTCTTTCTTCCATGCCCTCTGTCTTCCCCCCCTGTCTGGGTGTAACTGTAGATGGAGTTATTAGGCAGACAGCAGGATGGTGTAACAGGTGTTTTCCAAATGGGCTTTGAGCCAGCGTGAGCATCGCGTAGGCCGCTGGCCCCTGTTTGCCCCTCTGGCCCCTGGCTGGGCCATTTGCCGGAGGGAGGTGTGAAGAGCAATGCGGCTTTAGCGTGCCGCCCCTTGCCATTACTCACCGCAGTCACACACGGCTACACATGTTCTCTCTCTCTCTCTTTCGCGCTCTCTTACTCTATCTCTCTCGCTATGTCTCTCTCTATCTCTCTCTGTCTTTATCTCATTCATGCTGTCCTTACACTCTCCCTCTCTCTCTCTCTTCCCTCTGTCTTACTTCCCCTGTTTCTCTCTCTCTTTCTCTCTCTCTCTCTCCCACTTTCTCTCTCTGTCTCTCCCACTATTTCTCTCTCTCTCTCTCTCTAGGTCTCTCTCTATCTGATTCACACTCTTTTTACACTCTCCCTCTCTCTCTCTTCCCTCTGTCTTACTTTCCCTGTTTCTCTCTCTCTCACTCTCTCTCTCTCTCTCTCTCTCTCTCTCACTTATTTACTCAGCCTGTTTCTGGGATGGATTGCACAATTGAGCTGGAGTAGAACCAGTCGAGTAAAGGCGTGAGGCTGTTGCGACACTTCACATTTCTCCTGTCTTTTGACACCTGGCGCTCCCCTCACGCGATCTGGCTTTTAGCTGTGTTTGTATGAATAGCGCAGAGGCTGTGGTGCTAGGACTCGTAGGCCATCGTCAATCGTGCATCTGTCACCACTAATGCACAGGTCTGTTTGCTGTTCTCTGTGCTGGAAAATGCTGTTCCACTGGCACACCCTCTTGACCCTTAGTAAATAAAAAATCATGGTCTAAAGGTCACCTGTGGTTCAGGATGTGATGTGAAGAAATGTAATATTTACGTTATTTGACTAAATAGAAAAATATATCTTTCCTGAAGTTCTCAGTCTGTTTTTACAAACTAATCATGTTACCTTTTCAGCGTGAGATCCTAATGAAATTGTAGCATATTCTGAATATATATATATATATATTTTGTTTCTCTCATCACAGCTGTCTAAAGGTCACCTATAGTTCAACATGTGATGTGAAGAAATGTAATATTTACGTTATTTGACTAAATAGAAAAATATATCCTTCCTAAAGTACTTTTTACAGTACTTTTACAACCTAATCGTATTTCCTTTTCAGCTTGAGATCCTAATGAAATTGTAGCATATTTTGATTATATATATTGTTTTGTTTCTCTCATCACAGCCGTGCAGAGAGGTCGTATGTCCAACTCACAGACCAGTCCCGGCCAGTACCTGACCAATGGCAGCGACCCTTACAACGGGCAGCCCTACCTGTCCGGCTTCATCTCGCTGCTGCTGCGGGCAGAGCCCTACCCCACGTCCCGCTACGGGGCCCAGTGCATGCAGTCCAACAACCTGATGGGCATCGAGAACATCTGTGAGCTGGCGGCGCGGCTACTCTTCAGTGCCGTGGAGTGGGCCAAGAACATCCCCTTCTTTCCTGACCTTCAGCTCATGGACCAGGTGAGTGCAGGACCAGTTGAGGTTTACAGTTGTGGTTTGCAGAAGTGGTGCTGTTACCACTCCAGGAGGGATTTTGATGGGCAGGTTGCATGTACAGCTCTGGACAAAAATTAAGAGACCACTGTAAAGTTATCAGTTTCTCTGATTTAACTATTTATAGGTATATGTGTGAATAAAGTGAACATTTTTGCTTTATTCTGTAAACTACTGATAACATTTCTCCCAAATTCCAAATTTAACCTGCACTGGAAAGCAATTGCTGTCATATATGTAGAGATGCTGAGAGAGATTTGCAGTGGTCTCTTAATTTCTTCCAGAGTATGTATGTATGTATGTTACATTGGAGAATTAAAATAATCTTGTCACGTTGTTTATGTGTTGTAAAAGTGGATTATCAATGCTCATAAAAATAATTCAGCACTTTTATGACTTTTGAGAAGTTTCAGAAAAAGAAAATCCTGGAAACAGGAAATACGCATATCAACACAGGTTCAGACCTTGCTGTGTTAAAGTTAAACATTGGTTGGATGTTTCACTGATTCACATGTGCTGCGGTAACTCTCAGTTCCTGTTTTGACTTTGTTGTTGATGACTGTACCTGTGTACTCCCTATGCCTAGGTGGCGCTGTTGCGCATGTCGTGGAGTGAGCTGTTTGTGCTGAATGCAGCTCAGTGCTCCATGCCCCTGCACGTGGCCCCCCTCCTGGCCGCGGCGGGCCTACACGCCTCCCCCATGTCTGCCGAGCGCGTGGTGGCCTTCATGGACCACATCCGCGTCTTCCAGGAGCAGGTGGAGAAGCTGAAGGCCCTGCAGGTCGACACGGCCGAGTACTCCTGCCTCAAGTCCATCGTGCTCTTCACCTCCGGTAAGTTACACTGTTATAGTTATACTCCGGTAAGCTCCGGTAAGTTACACTGTTATAGTTATACTCCAGTAAGCTCCGGTAAGTTACACTGCTATAGTTATACTCTGGTAAGTTACACTCGAGCTCAGAACAAACAGGGATCCCCAGTGTTGGGGAACCCAGGCTTCAGAAGCCTGCCTTGTCTTGGTTCTACCTGTGCACTTAAAAAAAGGTGAAGTATCCGCATCATCGGCGCAATGACTTGCTGTGACTGGAAAAAAACGTAACTACAACAGTACAACATTACTATGGCATTACAGAAAGTCTTTAGTAACACATTACAATTTGGTCACTGCCATTCTGCTAACAACAAAGTTATAATAGGGGGTGCCTTTTAAAGGGTTAATAATTGTCTCCTCTTCATGGCTGAAGACTTGGGCTAATTCAAATCAGTTAGGTAGTAAATGGATGGCACAAATGCATGGTAGAACTTTAAACTTCACAGGCCTCAGTCACTGTTGACCCTTGAATAGATTACATTTTATTTGAAGTGGTTCAGATTTATTGACACCAGATGAGACTTGAGTCAAACAGTTAAGTGGTCCCTGTTCTAGCTGGCTCAGTTGTTGACAAACGGGTTATTTTAGGTAACACTCACCATTTTCATTATTAGCTTGAGGAAATTATGAAGGTTATGCCCAACCTCAGATTCAGAAAATCAGTCAGATTCATTTCTGAAATATGTCCACAGCTGTAAGTTTAATTGGAAACATTACTTGAAAAATACAAAATATAAAAAAATACTTTCCTTCAAATATGAATTCTAGTGCCAAAATAGCAATTATAATAATAGATTAGCTTGTGTTATTATAGCTTGTGTTATTAAATGTCATGGACAACAAGGCTTCACTTCATCTTTGGCCAACTGATCCAAATTTCAAGTGTCTGCACTAATATTTTGACTTCTGTTTGAAAACACTTTCTTATTAATTTTTATGTAGCACACCCCATGCTCATGATTATTTAATCAGGTAAATGAGCTGCCTAACCCCTGCAACTCAAACCATACCACGGCAGGTTGGTCGGGTGTGTCGGTAGAACAGGAATGAGGCGTCGACTGTGGAGGTGTCTTGCAGTCTTGTTTTTTATTCTCTCACCCACTGCTCAGGCTGTGGTTGTCCAAAGTATTGTTTTTTCCATCACCTAGCTCAGGGCAGCTCTCTCTCTCTTTCTCTCTTGCTTTCCAAATGGATGGCTGCATCTTTCCTCTACCCTGCTCCTTGATTTCCCCTTCTTTTTCCATCACTCTCGTCTTCATGAGTCCATCTATTATTGAAACCAGCCCAGGCAGCCCCTCTGAACACACACACACACACACACACACACACACACACACACACACACACACACACACACACACACACACACGCATACATACACACACACACTCACTCAAACACTCCCACACACACACACTCACACAGACAGACGCAGAAACAGACACACACATACACACACTCACACACACCCTTCTCTCCACCTCTGTCTCCTCAACCCCATGCGCCCCCACCAACATGGCTGAATTATGCATGCTGAGTTAGAGCGAGAGAGATTTGCCACAGCCTGGCCCTGACCTACATAACCTCTGTAGCCCAGGGCATCACTGTGATCTGTCCGCCAATTCCAGCCAGATCGGCCCCAACAGCCCAACACCCCCACCACCACCACCACCCCCTCACCCCCCAGCTCCCCACCCCCCCTGCCCCCCGCCCGCCGAGACCTACCAGCATGAGCTAACAGGGCCAGACAAACTTCAGTGCCCCCTAACCCTAATTCACCCCCCGCCCCCCATACATATGCACACGACACAGCCTCCACACGCACGCGCACACACACACACAGTATTTCCCTCCCACGTGCCTGTCTGTGTGTCACTCCCTCCTTCCGCCTTGTCTGTCTGTCTGTCTGTCTGTACGTCTGTCTGCCTGTCTGCCTGTGTCTGTCTGTCTGTACGTCTGTCTGTCTGTCTGTCTGTCTGTCTGTCTGTCTGTCTGTCTGTCTGTCCGTCTGTCTGTCGGTCGGTACAGTAAGGAGACAAAGGCGGTCGTAGCCGACAAAGCGCCCTTGCCTCCATGTTGGGTGGAGGCTGGAATCACGCAAGCCCTGTCAGCGAGGGTATTATGGTTTTTTTTAGGTGCCTGATTTGATGCCCACTCATCCAAGATGGCGGATGGCCACTGATGTCTGCAGGGTTTCGACGAAGGCAGACACGACAGTTATGCCTAGGGCTTCATAATGACCACAGACATGTCAAGCAATTAATCTTTTGTTGTGGGCAAACTGAAGCTCAGCAGGATGATTTTTTTTTTCCTCAGAACACTAATAGATGGGCAGCTAAAGAGAGCTAAAATAATATAAAGACGGGGGTCATTTAAAAAAATGAAAAAGAAGAAGTTTTTATAAACTTTCCCTTCCTGCGCAAAAGCAGGGCTGAAAATGAGAAGCTCTCATGTGGGTTAAAGTGCAGTGAATATAAAGAGGGGAATGAATGTGTGGTGACTTCCCACATTTTCTCATTTATGAAACTTGTCTTATGAAAGAACACCAAAGGTCATCACATGATATTGACTTCGCTGTTGCACAGAAAGAGACACAGTGGGGTGAAATGTCAAAGTCCCAGAATCTGCTTGCTCAAAAGTGGACAGATAAGGATCTGACCCTAATCTGGGTCAGCGTGTGTAGCCAAGATCCAGCTATTGCTCCTGTTTTTGCTGATATCTGCCATATGCTTGTTGATGTTTTATTTTTATTTGTCCAGTAACAAGAACTGACCTCTCGTTCTCTCTCTTCTTTTGTCTTCCTCTGGCTTTCTATCTCTATTTCTGTCTCATTTTGTGGCTTTCTCAAATTCTCTTTATCATGTCATCTCTCATCTGTATCTCTGTCCTATTCTCTCTTTTTCTGTTTCACTTAATGTCTCTTTCTTTTTCTTTCTTTCTTTCTTTCTTTCTTTCTTTCTTTCTTTCTTTCTTTCTTTCTTTCTTTCTTTCTTTCTTTCTTTCTTCTTCTCTCTCTCTCTCTCTATCTCCCTCTCTCTCTCTCTATCTCTCTATCTCTCTATGTCTCACTCTCTCTTTCTCTCTGTCTCTCTCTGTCTCTCTCTGTCTCTCTCGCTCTCTCTCTCTCTCTTCCTCACTCTCTTTCTCTCTCTCTTTCATTCCCTCTCTCCCTCTCCCAGATGCGATGGGTCTGTCTGATGTGGCCCACGTGGAGAGCATCCAGGAGAAGTCCCAGTGTGCGCTGGAGGAGTACGTGCGCAACCAGTACCCCAGCCAGCCCAACCGCTTCGGACGCCTGCTGCTGCGGCTGCCCTCGCTACGCATCGTCTCCTCGCCCGTCATCGAGCAGCTCTTCTTCGTGCGCCTGGTGGGCAAGACGCCCATCGAAACCCTGCTGCGCGACATGCTGCTCTCCGGCTCCAGCTACAACTGGCCCTACATGCCCGCCGTGCAGCGCGACCGCCCCATCTCCCTGCATTACAACGAGAACGGCCCTTGACCCGCTGGCCCCCATGGGTGGAATGGAAGGGGGGGGGGGAGGATTCCGTAGAATTCTGACTGCTGCCCCGACCCGACCCAGCCCAAACCCAACCCAACCCAGCCCAGCCCGGCCCAGCCCACCCACTCCCAAACCTCCAAGCGCTCCTTCATGTTGCGAGGACTGACATGACTGATGAACAGTCAGAGGTCTCTTTGGGTTCACCACTGAGAGCTCTCTCACTCTCTCATCCACACGATCAGCACCCCCACTGGCTGTTCTGATGCAAGACTGATTCTGTTGCTGTTGCTCGGGGACGGACCAGGACCTCCATTCTTTCTCATGAGTCCATCAGATTCTCATTACTTGTGTTGTTTTTATAAATAATCGCTCAATGCCAGTACCCCATGCAAGGGAAGACAGATTTCAGAGGATCTGGCTGAAGGGCTTTGTACTTTGACTCGAGGAGGCCTGATTCCTGATTGTTTGCGAATGAACCAGAAGCCATTAAAAGTACCGATGCCAAAATGTTTTTTTTTATTTTTATCTTTTCTTCTTTTTTTCTAAAGAAGGACATTCAGAAAGAATAATCTCATTGTCTCTTTCGGGGGCCTTCAGAAAAATGCTCAGCTAGATCTTTTTTTTTCTGAACTGAAACTCAAGATTGTGTCCATATGTGTGTGTGGTACTCTGCGCAGCCAGAGCAAACAGTGTGATCACAGCAGCTGAGGTCGGAGTGGAGGAGGTGGGAGGGGGTTGGGTTGGGTTGATGTGCATGTGTGTGTGTGTGTGAGAGAGAGAGTATGTCTGAGTAAGGGGCATCCAAATCTCCTATTATGTGCAAGTGGAAGCAGAGAGACAAACAAGACTCTTTTAGGACATACTTACATAAAAGAAAGCCGTTGCCAAAGCCAAAGTGGCAAAGAAATTGTTTGGAATGTTTTGTGGTAACGGTGACAAAAAATGTCTTTTGGTTTGTTTCCAAGTTGACCTTCTTTGTATTTTTGGGTCTCTGAAGAGGTTGGAAGCTGTGAAAAGAGGCACTTGATATTTGAAACTAGCCAGACAACCCAACCCTTCCCTTCCCCTCCCCTCAAAGTCTTCTCTCTCTTTCTCGCTCTCTCTCTCTCTCTCTCTCTCTCTCTCTCTCTCTCTCTCTCTCTCTTCCTGTTCTCCTCTACCCAGCTAGCACCAAAAGTCCAGCACAACTAGATAGTACTTTAGTCGCCATGTCAACAACAGAGTGCACCATGTTTATAGTGCTTATCAGGAGTGTAAATGCCTTGTTGTCTGTTCAAGGTAAATACTGTATATGATCAAAAATATACATTGCCAACAGTAAACCACTGTGAGAATGTCAGGTGACCTATAGGGAGAGGGCATATTGTGTAGCATAGGTTATTCTGTATTGTATACATTTTCTTATCCATATAGAATCACTTAGTGTCAGATGTCAAAAACAGTCTCACATTCAAACATGGCACTACAGTTTGACAAGGCAACATTTGGATGCAAAAGCCATCAGAACCTTGAGAAGCAGGACCTTTTGTTGTATTAGCTCACAAAATATTTCTATAAGAGTATGTTTTTCTGTATTTTAGGTTTTGAAAAATGGATCAATGAATGATATAAAAATGGTCATTCAGTTGTCTTTGTTGTTTCTGTGTGATTTATTGCTACCATGAAAGTTGTGTCACAATAGAATTATTGAAGTTCTATCCATGCCACAATTCACTGAGTAGACTTTTGTATTAGCTTTGTATGACTCTTGGATTAGCTTTTCAAAAAGCTATATTTGCACTGAGAACCATTCTCACTGTTTTCGCCCTTATGAGTGTGCAGCCTTAGTTAGTACCATACTACATTTTTGACTGTTGGAAAATCAAATTTTCTCTTTTTTTCTTCGTTCCTCATTTTGGGCAGATTTCTAGCTCTATTGCAGCTTTGGAAAAGCTGATGCAGTTAACGTCAACTCACCCTCTCAAGATGGGACTTTGGGGAGGGGGGTGGGGGGAGTACGAAATGTCATGCAGCCCCTTTCCCCTTCAATATGTCTGCCCCGGTGTCTCATTTAACCCCTTTCCCATCCCCCCTCTCCAAAGCCATAGTGATGGAGTGGCAAATATGGGAATGACTTATGCTTTCATTTCACAGCTGTCACTCCAGGCCCAACCTCCTGACCCCTCCAGTCGCCAGTGGGAGGCCATTTTGGTGTATATGAAACACATACACACGCACATTCCACTTTGTGTTTGTGTGTTTTTGTTTTGTTTTAGTATCTGATTACAAGCTTAAGTCACACACATTTTTGATTAGACTAGTCCAGATAAAAGATAAAAGATTTTAAGTTTCCTCCCTAATTAATACATTTAGAATATACAAAGTTGTTTAAAAAACACCTTCTTACACCGCAAAATCATTTTTATTTTTTTTTTGACCATATCAATTCTAACTTCAGTGAAACTGGTACTGTAGAATCAAGACACACACTGACTGTTTAACAGTTAATATGTGTCTTATAAGCAAATAAAGCACTGGCCTCGCCTTTGTCGACAGCTAACATCAGGGATCTCGGCGAGGACTGAGCCATCTCAGGCCGGCAGTAATTGTCTGCGCATCCACCATCCCAGACTGACGTAAACAAACGGGTGCTCTGCATGGCCACTTGACAGACGTTAGTCAGCTGCACTTAGTCCCGACATCCCCAGGATCTGTTGTGACACCGTTTCAATTTATCAGTGGGGGTGGAGGCTGCGGATGAGCATCCCGGAGTTAGGCCTGATATGTGTACGGATGCAGGGATGAGGTGCGTGTGGACGTGGATGTGGAAGAGGAGGGGAGGGAAGAGGAGGAGAAGGCAGTGGGGTAGGGGCATTGAACCCTGTAATTTATACAAAGTGGTTGGCTGCAAAGCCCGGCCCTAGCCTTGGGCTAAGGTTTTAAACATGAATGTTAGCCACAAGGGCGAGCCGTCTGTCTCTGGGGACTCAGCCAGCCGGCAGTGTCCAGATCAATAGACGAGATGTCAACTTGAATTGAGGTCACTCTTTGTCCGTAAGAGGTCCACGCAAACACACACTGGCTTCGCAACAGCCAGAAGAGAGAGACCGACAGACAGACAGAACAGCGAACTCGGAGCAGGTCATATCTTCTCCTTTCCTTTCTTCTTACCTTCTTCTCTTCTCTTCTCTTCTCTTCTCTTCTCTTCTCTTCTCTTCTCTTCTCTTCTCTTCTCTTCTCTTCTCTTCTCTTCTCTTCTCCTCTCTTCTGCTCTCTTCTCTTCTCTTCTCTTCTCTTCTCTTCTCTTCCCTTCTTTCTTTTGTTCTCTTTTCTTCCCTTCTCATATTGTCTCGTCTTGTCTTCTCTTTTGTTCTTTTCTTTTCCTCTTCCCCTGCCATATCCATGACATGTGTTTGGATGCTGTGCACTGCAATCATCATGTCAGGTACAATCATGTGGAATCCCTCTATTAGAGAGAATCTACACAGTATGACGGCAGATTATGGGGGGAGGTAATATCACAAAATAATATTAGGCACATCTCATTTTATTTTACTATGAGCACAGAATCAAAATGATCAGCAAAGTCAAAATAAGGCATGTTATATCAAACATCTAGTTTACACTGCTTTGTTAGTGTAGACATTGTTTCCATATGTGGTCGTCTGGTTTGAAAGTATAGTAGCCCTTCAACCGCAATAGTGGTATTTCATTCACTTAACACAGTTTAGGTTTTTTTTTTGTTTTAAAAATGTTTCCATGCGGACCAGAATACAGCACACAAATGTAATTTATAAGGCAGAGAAAGGGAGTATACTTTCATCTGAGCAGGAATACCCTCAGGTAGTATGCCAATGTTCATTCCTACCATACTTTTATTATTAAAATCTCAAGTGTGATGAACATTCATTCACATTGGCCAATGAAAGCTGGCGATGATTCCAACCGCCCGTTAGAAAACATTTCTCACCCTCACCTCAGCTACTGATCGGAGACCCATCATCAATTCATTTCCCTCAGTGCCAGGATTTTAAAACCTCATCAACTATGACAGTTGTGGAATCTTATTGCAAAGTCATATTCCTTCAATATCACTACCATAAATATGTTATCTGTTGCAATGCACAGCAGCACTTCACACGACAATGTGTATTTTCCACTACAGGCGCCTGTGGTAATAGCACTAGGCCCCTACTGTTGCAATTTGCTAGTTTTGTTGCTAGCGTTGCTATTTGCTAGTTTCAGGCAGGTGAGTTTCTTAGTAATGACACAATCACATCGCACAAGAACACCCACATTGCATGTTCTCGAGTATCTAGCTCCCTGTATTATACTGCACCTATGTATCACTCAACCATGACATTTAACCTTTGCCATGGCTGCTAACTGAGTTTCCATGTGTTTAGGTTAGACTGTGGCATGATATTGGGTTTTAAAGACAATTCAAATGGTAATGATCACTGGTCATGATCAGGCACACCTACAGTATGTTCCTACTGTATGTAAAAAGTCTTTTCATATAATCAAAGACATTATTAAATGGATTGGGGAAAACATATTACAGCTAATACAATACATTGCAAACAACAAACATAAACTTGGTACTGTGCTAAGCTGTATGCAACGGACCAGCACTTGTAGAGTTAATGCACATCGTAATATAGAAATCAAATATTTAGGCTTCATGCTGTGCATTGACATATGCTTTCTGTTGCCAGTAAGGGATTCCCCCCATATCATTATGGTTTCCATGGCTAATGATATCATGCTTTTGCTGTTGCAGTCTCTGCTGTTGGAGCACAGATATGATTGCACTGTGGCTGTTTCTGGGTCAGTAAGTTAAATATTTCAGTACGGCTTATTTTTAGCTCTGACTGTTTCCAGTTTGTGTACGTTCTCTGCCTTCTGTGTTCTCCACTGTGGCTTCCCACTCTCTCTCTCTCTTGAACCCTACAATCTCTCTCTCTCTCTCTCTCTCTCTCTCTGTCTCTCCATCACTCTGCGCCATGCCTTCAGGCACCATTTGACCCAGTAAGTCATCTTTACTTGGTCCTGAGGCATTATCAGTTGCACACTATGTACCAGAAAGAGGGTGGGTTTGGGGGGGACGGTGGTTGGGGGGGTTGGGGGGATGGGGGTATGGGTTGTGATCTTTCATCAGCTCCCTCGATGACAAATGTAAAGCACTTAGTGCTTAATAGTTTTTAACCTATACTGTCACAGAGTATGTGATCATGAGGTAATATTTTGAGCAGATTACTACATTACATTATTTTTTACTGTCAAAGGGCAGGGTATATAAATAAAGTTACTAGATAAGGTCATGTAATTGACACATTAGTTCTCTTCCATTTGCGAATAGCAGAAAACGTGAGGGAGATGCCAGCCTTAGGTTTAGCGCGCTCATTAGTAAAACCGATATATGTTTAAAGATTAGATGGCAACAGTGTAAACAACATGTGGTGAATGAAAACTGATGTGATTAATGTAGTGAAAAAAAATGATCGAATTAAAATATCACAGTGAGAACAATGAATATAACAGCAGTTGTTGCCCTCTGTAACATCTGTGTGGTAGCAGTAGGCTAACTGTGTAGTAAGTGCTGTTGAAAGCCATTACAGCTAATGCTGAAGTAATGATTTTTATGCTAAACTGATCTTTCCAGGAATGTGTAAGTGCAGATAAAAAAAGACAATTTAAATGATCTTATCCTAACTAAAAGTTGAGCGTACACTTATGGAGGCTGAACATCAGTAAGTTTATTAATCAAATAGAGACAGAATTATGTACTTGTTTTATATGAAAGAAAAAAAAAACTTTACAAGCGCGTCCATCGATTGCTCCCCTAGAGTGTTTTTTTTCATCGTGGCATCAAACCAGAGCTGATGGATTAGGCGTATTAGATCACAGCCACTATGTATTGAGTTCTCCGGGGGGCTGTCAGGCCAGGGTAATTGCTGTGGAAAACACACACAGGACGAGGCTGTCACAAGACTCAAAACAGTAACAGCAGCAGCGACTACCAAATGCTGTTATTCCTGTTAGACTTCTGTTCTTGTATGGTCGAATATCTTATCATACTTTTTCCATGTTTTTTTTTTTCCCCTTTCCCGTGGAACCCTGACCACATATGTAGAATCAATGGAACATACAGATGTCTGTGTGGGGAGTGCCATATGTCTGCTTTGTCACCAGATACATGTGTGACAAACGTGTACTGAGCGAGGGGAAAAAAAACTCTTTAAAGACCTTTTACTAGCTGGGTGTTCTCACAAGCTAAAAAATGTGGTTTATAAACTGAACAGTGTTGTAGCGTAGTCTCTTAGCATGTCCTAACAACAACAGCAGCAACAACAACATTTATTTACTGATTATGACGTATAATTTGTTAATTCACAGCTGTTTTTTTATTAATAATGATAATCTTCATCAGATAATCTAATAAGTTTTAGAACACGCAACACTTCAAGACGAGACTTCATGCACAAAAAAACTTAGAAGGAATAAAGGTCCCCTGTGTGATAGCACTATATTTGGACAGGATAAAGATATTTTCCATTTTTATATATTCCCAGCACTCTCCAGACTGTCTGCAGCACTAGGTGTGTTTGGAGGCACGATTTTCCATGCGGTCATGATCACCTACTAACTTTCATAACTTAAAAAAGTTTGGCCAGTGCATTACTTTGACTGGTGGTGGTGGTTACTTTGGTTCGGTTGGTTGTTTTTACATTACATCACACTTAGCAGACGCTTTTATCCAAAGCGACTTACAAAAGGGAGGCATAATAAGCTAACAGAGGTGTAGAGAAACACAGAGTAAACAGATTACACACATACACACAAAAGGAGATACGTGTGCCTTAGCTAAGCTTCCCAGGACAGGGAAACTTCATTTTTGTGTTCGTCTTGTCGACTGGTTGTTTTATTTGGTTGTAAAATCCGCTGAGACCATTCCACATGGTGATTCCGCACTATAAACAATACATTTTTCAATTGATTGAGAGGGAATTAAGGTCACCAGCAGGACAGCACAATATTCAGATAGACTGCATGGCTAAATGGGTAAAGAGTGAAAGAGCCAATGTGAGGTGTCTTTTAGTCAGGGTGGCCGGAAGACAATATCAAGGCCTCCCCCCCCCCCCACCCCCCACCCCCCCCGCCTCCTGTTTGTTTTGCATCGTAGGCCTGAATCCTCTCCAGCCGCTGCCATAGAGGGCCATTGTGTCCCTTTGTTGTGTTTGTTGATGCCAGTCCGAGCAGCCTCATCCAACTTCTCACCAGCATCACTGTTGCTGGTGCATCTCTGTGGCGAGTAATTGGGAAGTGGAATTCGGTGAGCAGCTCTGCCTTTGTTCCTGCTCGCGGGTTCACTGACCCAGATGTGTGAGGTCAGCGGCGCGTTAATTGGTGTGGGGTGTTGCAGCTGCATGATTCCCAGTGTTTTTCCATGTTTCCATGATTAGAGTGTGTGTGCGTGCATGTGTGCGTGTGTGTGTGTGTGTGTGTGTGTGTGTGTGCCTGTGCATGTATATGTTTGTTAAAATGTGTGTGCATGTATCTGTGTTTGTAAGCATGTGTGTGTGTGTGTGTGTGTCTATGCATGTATATGTTTGTTAAAATGTGTGTGCATGTATCTGTGTTTGTAAGCATGTGTGTGTGTGTGTGTGTGTCTATGCATGTATATGTTTGTTAAAATGTGTGTGCATGTATCTGTGTAAGCATGTGTGTGTGTGTGTGTGTGTGTCTGTATGTGTGTTCAAAATGTGTGTATGCAAGTTTATGTTTATTTAAAATGTGTGTGTGTGTGCATGCGCGTATCTGTGTGTGCAAGCATGTCTGTGGGTCTGTGTGAGTGCTTAAAATGTGCAGCCTATTTGTGTGTGTGTCAGAGTGCTTGTACTCATGTGTGTATTTGACCATGCATGTGTGTGAGTTAGTTTGCTCCTATCTGTGCCAACAATCAAAAGCTCTGAAATCTAACACAAGCTCCTTCTGGCTGCAACATTCTAGGAAGGTAAACGCCCGGTGAAAAAGAAAACAGTAGCACACCACCAAACATCAGTAACAGAAGGCCAAAGAAGAGCAGCGAAACACATTAGCAGTGGCGCTTCTACACTGAATTACTCCCTGGGCGAGACCCCCTCCAAGACCCCCCCCCCCCCCCCCCCCCCCCCATATACATAAAAGTGGCAAAAATATATACAATCAGATATATAAATGCAACAAGTATTATAGTGGCAAAGGATGCTCCAAAATATTTCAGAAGAGCCCCTGAAATTGCAATTGAATTGCAACTGAAATTAACATCAAAATACTGTAGGCTACAAAAGGCTACTCTTGTACAAAACATCCATAAATTGCAATTTTTAATTCCGCCCCGGGCGGCTGCCCTGCTCGCCCGTATCAAAAACCGCTACAGCACATCAGTGAAGGGGCTTAGTGTCAGCCTCAGTCATCCTCTCACATGTACCTGTCACAGACAAAAGCATATTAAAAAGCATATTAACATTACATTACACTTAGCACAGATGCTTTCGTCTGAAGGAACTCATAACAGAGGAAAACAATCAAGCTCCGAGGGGTATGCTACAAACATGACTGAATGATAAACTAGGTTTAGGTAGCCCAGAGGTAATTGTCCATATAGAGGAGCCCAGAAGGGCTCGGGGCTTTATTTTCTTAACTAAACAAATGCCAACATGCTCTTCTTCTATCAGGTTAAATAACCCAGGTTTGTACCTTTGTAGTTACCCCCCAGGTAACATCTGAGATAACAGGGTAAAGTGCGGAGAGACAAGTTGAGAATACATGTAGGTGTAACAACCCGAAAAAACTGAGCAAAGGTCCCGTCAATAAATCACTGCTTTTCAACAGAGCCCAACAGGTGACTCGCCCCCCAAATTGGCATCTGTGTTTGTCTTAGTCACCGACCAGCCGGCACTCAGCCCACAGGGTACCGCAGACTGCCGGGCTCCCCCCCGGGGCTGAAACCCACACCGTGGGGCAGGGGGGCTGGGTGAGGGACCTCGGCGGACGGATGGACGGACTGGAGGTGGTATTGCGCGACCACCTGTTAGTCTGCCATCAGCAGCCAGGGGCCTCCAGTCGTCCGGCACACAGGAGTGACACAGCTGTCACTAGAGGGCCTCGACAGGAGCCCAGTGCACCTGTTTGGACCTCAGGGACACTATAGCACACACACACACACACACACACACACACAAAGACGCACACATACACGCACACAAAGACACACACACACACACACACACACACACACACACACACACACACACACACACACACACACACACACACACAAAGACACACACACACACACACACACAAAGACACACACACACAGATGCACACACCCTACACTCACACACTCATTCACCCACTCACACACCAAACACACACAGACACACATACACACACACACGCAGCCCCAGTTGTCACTCCATTTGTTTTTATTGCGTGCAAGAAAAAGTGTCTCCTTGCTCACTTCTGAAGGGACTAGGCATGCGACACACAGTGCCCTAATGATTTATTGTGGCGGTGATGTTCAGCAAGATTATGTGCGTTCAGCTTGTTTTGAAAGTCAAGGGTGACTACGCCCAATGATCATCAACCATTGTCGGCCATTAATTTAGTACAGCACTTTCACAGACATGGCTAGATTTCATATACTTCTCAATGTCTGCTGTGCTGAAGTACGCTGGAAGTACAATTATGTGAGGAGTACTGTACTCTCTACCATACACTAAAGCATGTACACAGCAAAAATTGGTGTGTTAAAATTTCAGGGTTGAAAATTTGGGAGTTGATTGTAACTCCGAAGGTGTAATTTTAACCCTTTCAGATTTAAATGGTGTCCAGTGTAGGGGTTACTTAATGTAATTCTGAAGAGTTATATAAACTATATAAACCCTTTAAAGTGTTAAAATCAACTATGTGGGTGTCACTTCAGCACTGGACTTTGTAGCTACCTGAAATGCTTCAAATATACAAATGTTTACACCCATTTTAATCCACAACATTTTTGTTCACATAATTTGTTGTAATGTGAAAGATAAACACAGATGTTCATTATAAATTTCATTTGAGAAAAGTACTTCTACATGAATTCAGAGTAGGTCAAATGTGATTGGGTAGTTTGCTCATGTGACTGTTTTTCCTGGTACTACCACCTCAAAACTTAGCTTTACTGATCCTCCATTTCCCACTGGTTTCAGTGCCATCAAAGCAGTACATCTAACTAAGATATAAGATGCCACTGTATGCATATGGAGCACAGTGGCCTAGAGCCTGAAACCTGCAGACTAAGCTATAATCAGCAGGGTTAGTAATTGGAAGAACCTGGAAGTGTCCATTGTATAGTGTCCTCCGAATTTGTTTCCATCAAATAATATGAGGTAAAGAGAGCAAAAGATAGAAAGAGTGAGAGAGGAGGAGAGACAGAGCCAGAGAGATGGGGGGTGGTAGGACACAGAGAGAGACAGAAAGACTGAAAAGGAGAAAGAAGTACTTGATTTTTGACCTGTGCATGCCTCTGCCCCAGTGACACGTATTATTTTTAACTACTAAGGTGATGGTTTTTATTACAGCGCTTTGTGTGACTAGACTCAGCTTCCTTTAAAACGTGCATGCCATGGAGTCTTGGCCTATTACCTACAGGAGCCACAAGAAACGCTCACATGTACGACTCCACGCGTACACGTGCTCTTCTGTCCTCATACGCTTTCTGTAATCACATCACTTCCCAGCTCCACGGTTTTTTTGCTGTGACACATTCAGCGAAGCACGACCAAGATTTCACATGACAGCAGCGCCTGCCCCTGCTCTTGATCCCTTACGTAAACAGCGACAAGATAGCGACGCTATGAAAGTACACAAGCACAGGATGACGGGATCAGCTGCACCAACAGGCGCTTTGATCAGTTCAGTGCTAAAGCCCCCCGAGATCACAAACACTTTGGGAAGGAGCTGCAACAGTGTTGTCCACTGCTCGGGGACTGTCCCTTCTGCTGCCTGCTGCTGCTGCTGCTGTAGCCTTTTTCAAGGAATTTGTTTTGGCATTCATGACCATAAATTATGGAAAACAATCACCGCTCGAATATAGCCAAGATAAGCTCTCATACAGCATGTTATTCCCAAACAATGCACCCAGTGGTTATGTTTCCCACAGCATTTAGGCTACCTTACCCTCTGACCCATGTGTATTTTTGTAAAGCATTTTTGTGGCGATGTTTCCCATAACAAATACTACACAAATGCATCCCCCCCCCCCCACATACACACACACACAACAAATTTAAACTTGGAAGAGTTCAAGAAGGAACCAAGATTTTTGGTGTAAGACTCCTCAAAAGCGTATGTATAACATTCGTGCTGTTCGCACTGAACAGTTCTTGGTCAACTTTACAGTAGGTGAAAGACAGAACAGTACCAAGACACTGACCTACCAGAGATTACAGAAAGAGCTTGTGATACTTAATTGTATCTGTTGACAGTCAAACACTGCCAAAACATATCTAAAGAAAATCTAAAATTTGCAGATCCCCTTACACGGCCTAAAGAGGTTCACCGGTCCTAGCAGTCAGCTGGTTTCCACTAGTGCAGGACGCTACGACACATGTCCTCATGCTCACACTCGCCCACATTTCCCCTCGGGTATTTGAATAAAGTATCAGCAAAAAAGAAATGCAGATGTGTAGGCGTGTGTATGAGAGAGAGAGAGAGAGAGAGAGAGAGAGAGAGAGAGAGAGAGAGAGAGAGAGAGAGAGAGAGAGAGAGAGAGAGAGAGAAAGCAAGCATGCCTGTGTGCTTATGTTTTTCAAGAAATCTAGTCAATACTCAAAATGGCATTAACTGAAACATGGTTGCCACTATCTGAAGCACTGTTAATTGATTCACTGAGAACACTACTTCCTAGGGGGCACTTTTAGACATATTCAGTTACAAATCATTTCACCAGTTTATCAACACCAAAACATGTCATTCTGTTCAAAGCCTAAATCACTCAGAAAGCCCTGCTTTTTAGTAGAGTAAAAATAGTTCTGAACCTCGCTGTATGTAAACACCTGCCATTAAAATGACCTGTGACTTGAAAGCTGTGACTTGAACGCTGTTTGAATTTGTCAGTGTTAAGATTTCATTGTTTGGTATTCTAACTCTTGGGCACGCTACATGGGCATTTCTAATTTATACTTCAATTCTGATGAGGTGACCTGGAAATTTTTGCAGACCAGCTGGACCCTGTGATTTAGCAAACAAACCCAACCATAGGACAATTGCCTAAATATTAGTATGGAAAACCTAAAGTGGCAAGTGTTCTCCCAAACAATAGTAGATCAGAATTTTATCTGTTGTCAAGAGGGCTTAAGTCTCTTCTCCCAAAAGTACTCTTCCTATGTGCACAAGTATCTTGTGTTTTCTTTTAATGTACAAAGTATAAACAGTAGGCAACAGTAGATCAGAACTACAAAGACACTACTTTACTTGGACTGCTAATAGCCATTTTGGAATGATATTTCATTTAAAACACCCAAATTTTAGAAAATGTGCTGAATTCAAATAGTCCAAAGCAAGTGGCACAGTGCTGAACTTGGTTCCTGCTGCATGTGGGTACTGGTGGCCATCTATAATTCATGGTGAAATATCTGTGTATGCAACGGAAGGCTAGGAAGCACTATGTTTGTTGAGGTGCACACTAGCAGACAAATAAAGAAAAAATCCCTTTAGAATTGAGCCACAGCATTTACTAGAAACGCTTCCTGTGGAGTGGAGCGCACTTGTGGGGTAATGATAAAAAGAAGGGAGAATGAAGTAAGCTGTAGGTGTATAAAAGGCTGCTAAACTGTGCACATCTTTAACTTCGGCAATTATAAAAAGGCAAGTAAATGGTGTGTAAATGGTGTTTACATGTGTTTACCTTCCAACACTGGTCCAGAACACTAGCCAGTGCAGTCTTTTACCACGTTTATAACGATCAACAACTTGTACAATAGCTTGCACTGAGATAGATTTTGTAATACTTTTCATTTTAGCATGAGAAAAGCATAACACAGTTTACACAGTCCATTGTACAGTATATACGTATGTATAATGATGTAAATAATTTCCTATTCATAACAGCACAAAGAAGTCCTTAGCGAAAGAGCGCTTCCGGGCGGAGTGCGCTTGCCCTTTATGTTTTTTCCTCCTGTGTTGGACGCCGATCTCCGTGGCTCTCCTCCCACCCCCACGGGCGCATATTTGCCCCACTTCACTTCGTGCAACCCCGCGCATTGTCTGGAGGGAGGGAGGGAGGGACAGAGCCCCAGCATCCAGCATCCATGCCGAAACCATCCCCAGCGCTCTGTTCATTTTTGTCCAACTACGACCGAAATACTATGGTGCAATTGGCCCTCCCCTCAACTCCCCAACCCACCCCACCCCACCCCACTCCACTCCACTCCAACCCCAAAGCCTAACCCCACACCACCCCCTCCGCGCCCTTGTGACATTTGCAGCCGAATGCTAAACGGGGACTGGAATGGTATGTTCGACAGTGACCTGTCCGTGACCCCTCCGCTGCATTTTCAAGTCAGTCGGCCCCCCTCAGACATGGCGCTGTGGGACAGCTAAAGGGCTTTCGCGCCTCTGCTGGTGTTGGAGTGTTGCTTGTTGGGAGTGTGTATGTGTGTGTGTGTGTGTGTGTGTGTGTGTGTATTCGTGTGAAAACAGGATGTGAGTGCATATGTGTGTCGGTGAATAGATGTGCGTTTATACCTCTGTGTATTGGTATGTGTGTGTGTGTGTGTGTGTGTGTGTGTTGCATGTGCTCCTTGTCTTCTGATGCATGTGCCTACTGCTCAAAGCTGCTTGCGTGTCTGCCTTAGACATGCACGGTTTTGCTGGCTTGAGACATTATGTGGTGAATGGAGCACCCTGGGTCGACCTGCGTGTCTGTGGAGCACTGTGTGTGTGTGTGTGTGTGTGTGTGTATGTCCACATATCTGTGTGTATTTGACTGTGTTTATGTGGTATCCACATTTGCGTGTGAAAAGGAGAGGAATATGTGTGTGTGTGTGTGTGTGTGTGTGTGTGTGTGTGTGACGTGAGACCTCATGAACAAAGCATTGTAAGACAGTGTATATGTATGCCTAATACATGCATGTGTATAAAACAAAGGGAAAGAAAGAAAGTGTGAAAGAATGAGAGAGGGATGAGAGATAGAAAAAGAGAGTGGGGGAGAAAGCCACAAGAGAAAGCAAGAGAGACAGAGGGGGAGAGAGAGAGAGAGAGAGAGAGAGAGAGAGAGAGAGAGAGAGAGAGAGAGAGAGAGAGAGAGAGTGAGAGAGAGAGATGTGAAAAACAGACAAAGAGAGGAGAGACAGTGTGTGTTATAAGCATGTGTCAGTCCCAGGGCTCGCTGCCCGAGCTTGTAGCTCCCAGGGAGATCTGTGACCAATGCTCCTCAAGTTGAGGGTTCACGCTCAGTTCAGAGGGAGGTTCAACTGCCGGTCAGCAGGCAGTACCACTACCAATGTGCCGCTCTCTCTATCTCTGTTTCTCCCTCCCTCCCCCTTTCTCTTTCTCTCTCTCTCTGTCTCTCTCTCTCTCTGACACTCTCTCACTTCTCTCTTTTTCCACCGTTGGGCAATCAGGCAGCACTAACTAACACAGTGATGTATTAAAAAACTCAAGCCGTGTTATTTTTGCAGCCATGGCCCACACAACACAAGAGTCACATTGCTCCTGTTCTGCGGCGGTGCTCCCAGCGAGGGCAGAGAGCTGGATATACATAACGCGGATCCGGATCCCTGGGCTTCTCTCCCCACCATAATGTTTTTTTTTTTTCCTTTTTTCATATTCTTCACAACGGTCTGCTAAGTGCTCCATTCAGCGGAGGTCTCCTTCATGTCAGCCGATAGCAAGGAGGTGTACATCCGCTCTGTGGGACCTTTTAAGGCATAAATGCGGCACGTTGTTCTTTTTTTGCGGTTCTGTGCAAAGCCTGAGGGTGTTTTCTTTCTGCTTTGTTTATCATCAGATCAAAACAGAGCACTGCAGAGGGTGTTTGAGGGAGTGGTGTTATATGAACTACTAAGTACAGCAAAGCAGCAGTCTTGATGTGATGTAATTGTTACGCATAATTAAAAGAAATAGTGAGCCCCTAATTTAAGACTTGACCTAGAAATAGCAAGCGGGTAAGGTTAAGCCTGTTTTTAACGGGAGGTCATCATGTGTCAAATGAAAATAAAATAGAAGACAGTGGAGAAGAATGACGGCTTTTAAACAGACCCAGCATTTCCATGCGTCGCTAATCACAAAGCCAGCATTTTGCAGCACGAGTCACTTCCACTTAGCCTGTCGGTCTCCTTCTCAAATTAAATAAACCCCTTTTCAAGCAGCCAGTGACTCACATGTACATGCACACAGATACACACTTTCACATGGACCCACTAACACACACACACACACACACACACACACACACACACACACACACACAGACACACATGCACACATATGCACTTACTTGGCCAGACAGACGTGCACATACGTACATGCACTCAATTTTGTCCACACATATGTGCACAGAGGTATTTTTAGAGAAACTTGTTAAGTTCTGTGATTCTCAAAGGTATACACATTTACGAATCACAGTATATTAGCTGATGTTCCTTTATATAGTCTGAGACAAGTTCTTTCAGCAAGATAGACAGTATAGGTGCAACTTTATAGTCCAAATGTTTTTTTTAATCCAATGCAATGTCAAACTGTAGTTTTTTTGTTTCATTTCTATTCACATAATTAAAACAAGAAAGTTACAACTGTATGATTTATGAATATTCATAAAAATGTTAATTGTTGAATGAATCTGTTTTGTATCTGAACTCTTGAGTTATTCCTTGTGAACTTGTGTGAACTGCACGCATTTCAGATTGCTCATGTACAACACAATATGCATAAAATATGTTAATTGTTTAATGAATCTGTTCTGTATTTGAACTCTTGAGTTATTCCTTGTGAACTTGTGTCAACTGCTTGCATTTCAGATTGCTCAGTAGGGTTGACACCTATGCCTGACAAAAAAAAAAACGGGACATTTCGGCAACCCAATCAACCTTTTTGATTATAAGCAGCGACCCAGGTGTCAGTGCCCCAGGAGAATTTTTTTTCCCCAGGACAGACCATTAAAAACTGGGACAAATCAGGTAATCAGGTAAAACCGGGACAGGTGGCGACACTATTGCTCAGTGATACAGTGAGAGATGCTGGACAGGTCTCCGGGTGTCCCTTGCCCCCCCTCCGGTCCCCCAGGTGGCTTCTTCCTGTCCCCTGTCTGTCCTCTGTCCCTCTACCACTTGTCTTTCCTCCTAGTCACGTTATTTGGGTTCAGTGTGCTGCTGCTGCAGCTGGACATCATTTATGTGAGCAGATGGGTTACCAAGGGACGTTTTACTATTTACTGCTAATGTAACTTTGGCTTTTTTTTATTTACATCATCCGCCCCACAATAAGCCAATAAGCTTGACCAATCAGCTTCAGTAGGGTCGTCCCACTGCAGATGGACATTATTCATGTTGATTTACCAAGAAGCAGATTTACTCAGGTTCTCACTGCTAATGTGATGTTAGCTATTTATAACCCCCCACCCCCCACCCCCCGCAAAAAAAAACTTAAAACATAATAAAACAAAAAATTGCCCTTGACCAAGAAACGTGATTAATTAGGGTCATCCCATCGCTATTGCTGCAACATCTGTGAGTGCAGTCACGGTGGCATTAGAACACACTGCGGACAGCCTAACTTCTGTAAACTCTCCCTCATTTAAATAATGCATAGCTAAGCCCTGCAATTTAGCCCTGGCAGGGCAGTGTGTGTGTGTGTAGGTGTGTGTGTGTAGGTATGTGTGTGTGTGTGTGTGTGTAGGTGTGCTGTTGTGCTGAGTTTCATCCTGAATGAGAAATCGAAGCTGTTCTTTATGGCAGCCCCCCGTGACCTTTGTCCCGGGCGCGTATTAGCCGCCGGCGTATCAGCTGCGCTGGCCCTTTTCTCCTCCAGCGCCGCCCTATTAGCTGAGTGAGGCAAAGCGCTGGGTCACCTTTAAGTAACCTTATCTTGTAATTGGGTTCAAGGTTAAGTGACCCGGGAGCAGCGAGGTCTGGGGTTAAGGTCGGGGTGACGGGGGAGAAAGGCTACATTTAATCACGGTAGGGGTGGTGGGGTGGGGTGGGGGTGGGGGTGGGGTTGGTGTGGGGGGAGGGAGCTGGAGGAGGTTGGGGGGTGGGGATGGGGGTGGGAAGAAATCAAGACCCAGGCTTCACTTGTCTGGGTTAGGCCAAGATGTGATTTGCCGGGTGGATGGGTGGGATGGGTGCATGTGCGTGTGTGGGTGTGTGTGTCAAGGTGGGGGTGTGGGCTGGGAGGTAGTGGGTTTGGGGGGAATGGGGTTTGGGTGACAGTAAGGCCTGTCGCTAAGCAACGCATATTCAAGTGGAGGTCTGCAAAGCTTTTAACCTCTGCGCAAATCGATGCGGACAACAATGTGGCTAATATTCATCTTATAGATGGTGGAATTAAGTGGAGCCACTCCTGAGTGGCACGTTGTATCCCTGAGCCTGTCTGATTGAAATGTACACGAGGCATAGACAGTCAGACACAGGCAAAGACAGAGAGAGAGAGAGAGAGACAGAAAGAAAGAGAGAGAGAGAAAGAGAGAGAAAGAAAGAACGAGAGAGTGACAGAGAGAGAGAGAAAGAAAGAATGAATATGAGAGAGGGAGAGAATGAGAGAGGGAGAGAAAGAGAGAAAAAAAGAGAGAGAGAGAGAGAGAGAGAAAGGGAGGGAAAATGCGGATTGATAAAGATAGAGGGAGAAAACACAGAAAGAGAGGAGAAATGGGGAGTAAGAGACAGAGGAAGAAGAGAGAGAGGGATATGGATAGATGAAAAATGACCCTGACAGATTTTCACTCGAGTGATTCTCTCATATGTGCTGCCCACAGGGAGATGGATGACCTGGCGCAGACTCGGGGGGCCGCAGTGCGTGCGACCCGCGGACCTGTCCACTGCCAAGGGCGAGGAAATTGTCCAGATTAAAGAGCTTGTAAATAATGGCCCATAAACATCTGTTTTATACAGCCCTCCATCCATCCGTCCATCCGTCCGTCCATCTATCCATCCATCTCTGCCTCCAGCTGCTACACTGTGTCTCTCCATCTCCCCCGTTCTTATTCTTCCTGTGCTTTTTCACCCAGAGAACATTCAACATTAAAAAAAAAACTTAGCTGAGCATTTTTGTGTTTTTATTGAAAAAAAAAACCCTAATAATATAATACAAACAAACACATGGTTCACATTTGGCCGGTTTCTGTTGAGAAAAAAGAAAAGAAAAGAAAAGAAAAGAAGAGAAAAAACAAAAGCTCCACACAGCTGCAGCCCTTTGTCCAACACAAATAATAAAGCCCCTTTGACTCATTTTCCATCCTGTTCGTTCCTTGGGGCCCTTCATCCCAACTATGACTATCAAAGAAACCTCTCCCAGAAATGTGTTGCTTCACTTCATTGGTTTTGTGTTCAGAAGTCAAACGTTAAACATTTCTGGTTGCGACTTCTTTATTCGGTATACACACACACACACACACACACACGCACACACACACACACACACACACACACACGCATACACACAGACACACGCATACACACAGACACACACACACACACACACACACACACACACACACGCACACAACCATCCAACCATCACCACCACTCTTCTAATTAGTGATTAAACTCATTTAATGAAGAGCTCTGGACATCTGCTCAGAGCTTTTGCTTGTTTGCGCTCATAGCTCTCCATCCACATGCATATGCGAGTTTAATTCGCCATGAACCTCTGAACCTGCTCTTGGTCTGGTTTGGAAAGAGCAAAGGACCAAACTGTGCCAAAAACCCATGGTCAGCTGAGGGTCCAGCTTTTGAACAGCTGTGAATGTAGAGACACCTGTTTGTGATAGATTAGGATTTTGTTTCTTTTGAAACCAAGGACATAAGTAGTATGTGTCAAATGTATTTTTGTCACAATTAACTGACTTGTTAAGCCTTCAGATGTAGGCATTTACACTCCACTAAAGTGAGGAGTTTTTTCTTCATCCACAGAAAAAGTAGTCTCAGCTACGCTATGCATCATGTAACAAGTTTTGCTTCCTTTCTTTACATCAGCTAAAATGTAAATAAAAGGAACAGAATTTTCCAAGGATTCACAGAATCCACACGAATACAGGAGGAAGGTATCTTGACAGGCACCATCTATGATGGAGTTATCATAACTCATCATTTTTTAATCATTCTCGTTAAAAAAGTGTTCAATGACAGAAATAAAAAATCCTTTTGACAACCGGTCTGACATCCCCAACTCCGCTTCAACTGCGTTAAGTTGGTATATTTCACATCTGAACTGTTAAACTGAGATTTTGTAGAAATGACATGTTTATATATTTTATATATATTATATCTTCTTAAAGTCACTACAGATCAAAACCCTATCTAAAATCCTGCCTAAAAATATGAATACCAACATTATCTTTCACTCTGAAACAAATATATTTTACTGAGGCACAATATAGGGCTATAAACACCTTAGGATTTCCATTTCCAACACACATTTTGTTAAGATCACAAGGATTTTATTTCATTTTCATCAAAGTAAAATACTGTTTTATCGCACTAACACATAAACACATGTTGAGCAATCAAATGATAAAACAAACCGTTGTGTTTATACATAACCACAAGTTTCAAAAGCATCACAGATTCACACACAGTGACCTCAGGAGAGATAGCAAGTTGTAATAAAAAAGACCGATGGGTTCCTTTGGCGCTGGTTATTGCCCAAGCTAATGTCGCTCAGAATAGCACCTATTGTTTGGTTTTCATACTGGCCTATTATTATGCGATATGAAGCTCTCTGACCTTTGCATTTTTCATAAGCAACTTAAAGAGTCAGCCGTCCTCCTCCTCTCTCCTAGCCACGCAACCTCTTGCCTCTCGCCGGCCACCTTCAATTTATTAGATGCCATCTCCGACCTCGGCGCTGACCCCAGCCTTAAATACATTTCAATGAAGCCAACAAATTGATTTGGCAGATAAATCACAGCTTACTGAATGCTGGTGGCGAAAAAAGAAGGTCAAAGTCATGTAAAGGATAAAAATAAAATTACAGAGGTAGTGAGCTCCAATGAGGTGGTGCCAACATCGATGTAGCATGTAATGTCCAGACCTCCTCTCCGGCTCTAGAGCGCTTGTAGCTTTGATCGCGCACACACAAAAAAGTTAGTGTTGCCTCAAGGAGATGGTGATGAATATATTACATGCAGACATCAAGCAGACTCTGACTGATCTAAGAAGCTGTAGTAGTAGTAGTATGCATGTGCACACAAAGATTCTGGTCGGATTGTATGAAGTGTTGTCATAGATACAAACATATTAAAATGCAGGTTAAAAAAACTAAAAAGTGTACTCAACGAAAAGCTACTTCAGAGGTGAGTGTGGATTAGTAAGTGGACCTTCTCTTTTCTTTTTTGTAGCAGTGGCAGGGGGTGGGGGGACAGCTAGTAGTTAATTTGATTTGTCTAACCAATCAAGCAATAGAGCGGCTTTTCCGTGACCTGTGCACTCCGTGCGTTCCAGTCGGCCGGTCGGGGGTTGCCACCTTCACTTGACCCCTCGCCCCGTATGGTAATTCGTCGCCCCCCCGCACCAGCCCCAGCCCCAGCCCCAGCCCCATCATGTGAGGCGTGCAGGGGGCCACACAGTGAGTTTCTCAAGGCCGATGTCTGCTCCGCTTCTCATCTCTCCCCGCCATCAGTCTGTCTGACCATTCATTCAACCCACCCCACCGCCACCACCACCACCACCACCATCACCACCATTACCATCACCGTCAACCCTTTCCCCCCCTTTCAGCCATCCCGATATCTTTCCGTATCAATTATCTGATTGCCTCGTGGGGCTATCTTCAAGAAACTGTGTCAGCTGTGGCCTACCACTTAATTAGCGATGCCCCAGGTCCTGCAATTCATGTGGGTCACCTGATGAGCCATGTCCCTCAAAAGCAAGTCACTGACCACTCCCAAAGAACCATATATATCTGTGATGTTTTTAAAAATACCCTCCTCCTCCCTTATCATAACTGCCAGAAAATGTGAGGGTGCATCCGTGGAGGATTTCTGTGCGTGTTCTGATGCACTGTGAAGTGAGAGTTTGAATTGGGGTTGCGGTCAGCTACTGTGCAGAGTGGACTTAGTGTGGGCGTGCAAGCAGAGAGGGTGATGTGAGGGGCGAGATATGTGGGGGTTGGGAATCCCTCTCAAGTCACAGCTGGGGGGATTACCGCAGCTTCCTGTCCCGCAACTGACCTCCAAAGCCAGCCCAGATGTCCCCCGCAGCACAGCACGAAGCACTCAGGTGACACTTCTTATCTTAAGGAGCTCCTAAGAGGGCAGCTCCGTCACTGACATGTGTCCAGATTGGCCCACCTCAGGGTGCTCAGGAGAGTTCTTCAAAAGCCATGCGACGCAGTTAACGACAAGTGTTCACTAGCTGACCTTATGCATGCCAAATCAGGGGATCTCTGCGCAATGGTGGCCTTTTAGCGGAGACTGTTTCCAGGCCTCCTGGGGCAGGCAGCTATGTCAGTGCACAGAGAGTACTTGGCCGGGTCATCGTGGCCACCCAAATGGAACCCCATTGATTTGGGCGAGAGCCATCTGAGAAATGGCGAGGATTACGGGCCATTCAGGGTCAGATTTGGTGCTTAACTTTTTTTTTCAGAGCAGCTTTTACTTCTCAAGCACATCCGAGGCAGCCACAAAAAAAACAAAAACAAAAAACAAGAAGGGCACTTTCAGTGTACAACTCCTAATTGGTAGAGGTGTCTTAATATCTATCAATACAGCCACACAATGCAGTCAGTACAAGAATATGATTATGGAGTGTTTCAAATTGAGCTCAAAATAACAGCTGATATGTTTTAACAGCCTTTTTGCCAAGAAAATAACATTATCTAACTATCGCTGCCATTCCAGATCCTGAAATCTTCCTTTATCTTTGTTTGCTGTTGTTTGGCACATTCCTTTCCTTCTTGTTTTTTAATAAATTTATAATAAAACCTGTGCCCTTCATATTTCTGTTTGTCCCTCTCGAACTGCCAAATTATCAACTCTCTATAACTGAATTTCTGCCATCTTCTCGTCTTCCAGTGATCCTTCTGTCTCTGTTCCTTTCATTTCTCTCTCTTCCCCTTTCTCTCGCTACGAGGCTGTCAGAGGTTTTTTTGGTGGCCAGTGAACTGTGAAATCGCACAAATTGCTGTTGCTTTACGTCTGGCCCAGTGACAGAGGGAGAGAAAGAGAAAGGGAGTGAAGGAAAGAGAGAGAGGAAGAGAGAAAGAGAGAAAGCGAGGGAGGGAGATTTTCTGCTCCAACACTTCTGAACCTTTGCTGCCCCCCTTAATCAGACACATAGACACACAAGCACACGCACAGCTGCAATAATGCACCCTCCCTCCCTCCCTGCCCCCTGCTGCCCCCTCCACCACCCCCACCGCCCCCCCTACCCCCCTCCATCACCACGACCACAGCACCACCCGTTCTCTAAGACACCTCCATCACTTTCCTTCAGAATCCGGGTCACTTCACCGAACAACTTGGCAAAGCAGCCTCAAGAGTGATAAAAACCTGCCGACCTGTGAGAGAGCTGATAAAACACACTTACACACACACACACACACACGCACACATACACACACACACACAAACACACACACACATACACGCACACACACACACAAACACACACACACACCACCACCACACACACCACACATACACACGCACACACACACTACTACTACTACTACAAACATGCCACAGTACAGCTCTGTTAAAGGAGGAGTGGAAAACACACACACACACACACACACACACACATACACACACACACACACACACACCCACACACACAACCGCTGCTAACATGTAACAGTACAGTATGCTATTGTGCTCTTGTTTTTTGCGTTTTTTTTTGCCTTAACCGCACAAATGAGGGAATTTCACTTTCAAACTGACTGCAGATCTTTTGACCAACTTTCAAGGACTTTATTATGGCCACTCTCAATGATCCATGGAGCTGTTCCCTGACTGACTAACATTCTCCTAACCCTTGTTTTGTCTGCTTATTCCACGCGCATGCATGGTTGTCCCACTGCTGCCGCTACACTCGTTTTGTGGCTTTGTTTTATTGCTTGTGCATGTTACTTGTTTGTGTTACTGGTGTTTGATGTTGCCTGTTATTTGCTAGCTTCTTGTGTGTAAGGTTTCTGTCCCCACTTGCACAGCTGTGTTGTTGAGGGCTATGTCAACAGTTTGGTGACTTTGTTGAAGCTTTCTATGGAAATGTGCTGCTATTCTTCGACTTTTACTTTCTTTTAAAACCTTACTCTCTTTCCTCACAGTTTTTGTTTTCTCCTTTCTAGGCTGTCATAGTAAATAAGAAGTTGTTAACGGTCTGCCTAATTAACAGCTATTTTGATTTGTGGAGGAAACCTTAATTTATGTCACACAATAATTACAGTATTCACCAATACCCAGCTAGTCATAGCTACAGTAAGTGACACAGTAGCAGTACCACGAGAGAAATCATTCTACCTCCATACTGATTCACATAACTTGGTGCTGAATGAGGAATTGGCCATTCCAACTATGGTTGAGTTCGTAACTGTATGTCACCCCCTCGTGGTATTTTAGTGACATGACATGTTGCTAAGCACATCAGTCTGATGAGACATGAAGGGGTTTGTCATTCTCGTGCTTTTGTATCTTGTTATAGAAACACAATACATTTTAATGTATGGTTACGGACACATTGTCATAATAATTTAAGTATGTTATTAATATTATTTTTAAAACAAATGTATTAAAAATGGATGTGTCTACTAATATTTTTAAAGGGAACTTTGACACATTTGCACCTGTATAGAAATCTTGAGAGACTGGCCAGGCAGTTACTAAGCTAAGCTATTAGGGCAGATTCTTTAATGTCAAAGTAGGCTGTGGTTTTGTGACACTAACGAGGCTGTACATCTCTTTCTAAGCCATGCGCAACACAAATTGGAACCTTGTGACCTAGTTGACCTCAGTAGTAGTAAAGAAACCGTTGAATTGTTTTGTTTTATCACAGTACTATCCCATACCTCTGTTGACTTCTGCCACATGCTTGTTTCCATTCATTTTTTTTACAAATGAAAATCGACAAGAGAGTCATTTGCCAAGCTTGTTTCTACTCCAATTTTTACAGATGAAAATTGACAATCGACTCTTTTGGACTTTCACAGACAGAGGTCAACCCAGATTCTTTTTTTTTGCCTACAGACAGTACGCAAACTCTAACAGTTTAAATGTGCCAAGGTTCCGGACGCCATTGCTCCTGAAGTTTTTCTAAGGGCAGTTGAGAGTCTCATGTTGTTTTTATAGGATTTTCCTGAGGGGGTGTGTTAGTCCCTTCTGGTCTCAGGGCTACATTATTTCCCAGATTGATGTTGACAGAGGGCCCTACATGGTCCAAGGCTGCCCTGCCCTGGCTTACCATTAGTTTTTAGGGTAGTATCATTTCCACCATTTAAGTTTCGCCTCAGGTATGTATCATTAAGAGGGCAGCTGTGACCGAAAGGTGGCCGGTTCGATCCCTGACCAGGAAAAATGTGGGCGTGGAAAGGAACACAGCTATATCGTCCATATCCATGGCTGAGGTGTCCTTAAACAAGACACCCAACCTCTCACTATTCTCCGTGCACCGTTGAAGCTGGCAACCCAAGGCTCTCGGTTAGCGTGTGTGTCCACTCACTGTGTGTTCACTGTGTGTATGTTTGTGTCATTAATTCACGGATTGAGGACGGACGGAGTGGACGGAGACTACACGGCATCAAAAGAGTATATTTCTTTCCTTTCCTCATAATCATAGGTAGTCATAAGTATACAGTTTACTGCGTCAGGAGAAATACATGTTTTTATTTTTTGTCTTTTGTCTTTTCCTGTTAAGGGAAACGTAACCAAGCCAAATGAACAGAAGTTATTCAGTACTATTTTTTTCGCATGAAACAACTTCAGCTAGCAAAACCTACCTTTACCTGCTGAATCGTATTACACATGGAATGGGCACCTCATGCAACTAGACCGATGCCATATCCCCACACCCCCCAAAAATTAGACCTTGCTGACCCAGCCAGTCTTCAGCAAATAATGACCTTGACTTTAAATAGTCTCAGTCTGAGTTGGAAAGAACTTCAACATGGCCAAATACACAAATAACATTGAGATTATCAGAAATCCAAAAGCTGCTATCTGAAATATGGCATTATATTACACTGGATTGTGGCCCAAATGACCTTGAAGTTGACCTTGACAATGAACTGTTCATCTGACCTCTTTAGTCACATTAGAATTGGATCAGCCTCCCAGAAAACCTGTAGGCTGTTATGACAGCTAATCATCAAAAATCTAAATGACAAATAACTCAGTGAGATATGTCTTTATATTTGATAAATGCAGGTGGTGGACATTTTTCAAAACAATAAATTAATATAAAATAAATAAATAATTAACAACAATGCCACCACCTTTATGTCATCAGGCCATGCTTTAAAACGTTAGCTATAAGGATGCCAAAAAATGTCAAAAACCTTAAACGCTTATTTTCAAAAGGATTCAGGTGAATTGCCTCCTGTCCAGCCTGTGACCAACAGGACCAAGGAACTGAGAGGCTGTGAAACAACCAAGTGGTGATGCCTGGCTAGGCGAGATGTTATGAACAGGGTGTTGAACTTCCTTAGCAGCTCAGTCTAACTTGCTACACCTTGCTTCGTGATGCTGTGGATCAAGCGTGTCGACACCATACAGTCGAGCGTAGACAGGCATAGTAGAGACATTAGATTTAGCATTGCTAAGTGACGACGCTGGCAGTAAAGGTCGATAGATCAATGGACAATTGACGAAGTTTGATAACAAATTAGGTTTGTAAGCAGTATAACCAGGCTAGCTAGTTTAGAAGTTTGCGTAAGATAGGTGGCTAATGCTTAATTGAAACTGTCCAGGCTCATGGAAGATCACTAAATGGTAAGAATCGCATTTACCTAAACGAACATGTTTTCAGGTTTTGTATGACTACCTTGCTTCATGCTACTAGGTTTGTGTGTAGACTGAAGGCACCATTTAGCAATGTAATTTTAGCATGTCTAGCTCATTGACTATATTATCTTATATACAGTCAACGGTCTAGCTAAACGCAACGTGTTTTATATCCATGTCAAAAATCGGATTCGTATTGCAAATCCTAGTTAGCTATCACTATTACCTCTGTCACCTTAACATACAAAAGCGCAGATTTGTACAAGGTCGATGATGTCCGAGGATTGGGCTTCTGCTGTAAGGTGGGGCAGGATACTACCAGGCTTGTTCTGTGTTTCTATAGTCCAATATCGACATACCTTTCCATCCACACAAGCGATGTGAGGTGCTGTACGGACAGTCCTCTGTGTAGGTTTTGATAGGTGATAAGTTAGGGTAGCCTGTATTTATGATATTATTTTTGTATTTCTTTTTTCATACGTTTCGTGGGCATCTTGCTCAGGAGTACACATTACAATGTATGTGCAAGTGTGTTGTGTCGGAAGAGGGAAACAAATAGATGGTTTTTGTGGGTTAATGAAGATTAAATAATGGTTGTGTTGCAAAGATACAATGTTATGAAATGGAGTAGTAGTGTATGCAGAAATGGTACATGTCATGATGTGTCTTGGTGTGATGTGACAGGAGGGTAAATTGGAGGGGCCTTAAACTGGGGCCTTAACCCCCAGTAAATATTGGATATTGCATCATGTGACACAAGAAAAACAATCTAAAAGCTGAACAAACACCAAACTGTTTCACTCCGCCATTAAGTAGTAAGCTATTTACATTGTTTGGTGCTGTTTCACGTTGAGTGGTGTGGCTGTATGATGTGGTTTGACATAATGGCTCTTGACTTGATAGGTGAAGACAGGGGCCAGTAGATAAGGCTTGAGCTTCTGAAACTGGGGCAGAACCCAAAATAGTGCTGTCACTCAAATGTTTCTATGGTCTAAGTATCTTTAGTATGTGTGTATGTATTACCTGTCATTCTGTATTACAGATTTCATGCATCTGTCTTACAATGCCGTATATTGTGACACGCATGGAGATAACTACGTAAATAAGTATTGTCCACATACATGTCAGTTTATTTGGTACCTTTGGGTTGTTGGGCTACTCAGAATAGGCCTACTGCTTGAGGAAATCCCTTGGTGTATTCAGAATCATAATCTAGTTACAATTCTACAATTTTAATCTTCACCTGAAGATTATTCACCACATCATATTTCATTCAGTGTCTGTATAATGGAGTATGCGGTGCATGAGTATAGGCTAGTACAGAGTACAGTGCATGCAATCACATTGACTACTGCTACAGTTCAACTGTCAAATCCTTTATTTTCAAATATTAAGCCAGTACGATTGTGTTGTCTTCACACAGTATCTGTTAAAGTCACTTGGTTCAGTGTCACATAATGACATTGTTTCTCGGTTCTCAGTTTTTTCTCAATTCTTCACAGTTCCCCTTCGCCAAGTCTGGCAGTCAGACAGAATGCCAAGAGTCTTGGCCCAAGACAATGAAGTGCCCTCAGCTAGACCGAGCCTCTGACCACTCTTGCCATCACAACAGCCTG
The DNA here is from genome assembly GCA_027475355.1 of Coilia nasus. Classification (NCBI taxonomy): domain Eukaryota; kingdom Metazoa; phylum Chordata; class Actinopteri; order Clupeiformes; family Engraulidae; genus Coilia; species Coilia nasus. The sequence goes on along the minus strand of CM050218.1, from coordinate 13,129,646 downwards.
GTCTGCTAAGGACTTAATATGAACGCTGACATCGGGGCTCATGTGGACCTGCCAGCAGTGAAGGAGGAGACTCAGCACAGCATCCCGTTAAATAACAGTCAAGAGCAGAACAAGATGAAGCTCTGTGATGCACAGCACGGCAGTTCTCTATGGCCTGTTCAGGTGAAAGGGTCTCAGGAACATCAGTGGACAACCCAAAATGGAGACAGCAGCTTTGGGTCAGAAGATGCAAGGAGCCATTTTTTACAACAAGCAGGTCAACAGTGCTCAGTGTCAAGCCTTAAAAGTAAGTTTGTGTTTATTGTTAATAGAGTAATTGTGTGACTTATATTGGCAGTTGTCTACTACAGTAGTGACGGTAGAGTTGTGATGTTTCATTTGTAACTGCTTTGGCTGCAGAAAGGCTGATGGACCGAGAAAGGCAGCGGCGTCACAGAGAGAGGATCCGTGCTGACCCAGAGAGGCAGGAGGCCTACAGGGAGAGGGAAAGACTGAGGTAGCACACAGTAGACTAACATTGCTAATGATAACAGTCTGCACCCACATACGTATGTCTGTGTAGATTATCATTCATTCAGGTCATGGTAGTCAAAGGAGCTACAGCTACTGTAAGTTGTAAGCAACTGGACTTCTTTTTGGAGCTTGAAGACGTTTCACCTTCCATCCAAAAGGTGTCTTCAGTTGTGCCTTTTGGATGAAAGGTGAAACGTCTTCAAGCTCCAAAAAGAAGTCCAGTTGCTACCAACTTAGCTCCTTTGACCCACATCAGTACACACACCTCAGAGTGATGGGCAAGACTGCTATATGACAAGAGGGGCATTACAGAATCCAACCAACTTTTATGTCAGAAGGAGAAAAACGTATTTAAAGGTATGAAGGATTGTGGCCAAAAATGGTACTATAATAATAATAATAATAATAATAACAATAGTAATAATAGTAATCTTTACTTGTATAGCACAATTCATACAAGATGCAGCTCAAAGTGCTCCAACATTTTGACAAGAAAAACACAAGACAACATTTGTTGCAGTCCAGTGGCGCCGGAATGAAAAGCAAGTTAAATGAAGTCTTAATTTACTAGGGGGGCAAAAGTAGGCTTGCACTTTGTATGTATGCACTTTACATGTTTTTTAAAACATTTTATTACATTGATAGGTATTTGTTATTTACTGATCCATTTGTCATATCCTTATAATATGTCCCTTCAGGTACCAGCGCAGGAAGAGTATGGTCAGTGCTCTACCAGAGCAGGTGACAACAAAACCACGGAGCTGTGGCCTGAGGGACATGATAGAACGTGAGACGGGGCCAACCACAAAGAACCACTCTCATCCAAAGAACTGTGCCTTTCTAAACGCTTTACAGAGTCCACACACGGACACAGGCAACATGGCTGACATAGGGACACATAGGCCTACTGTTGAGACTGACCTAGTTGACATGCGACGGCAGGCTAAAGGGATGAAACCTGCCAGCTGTCTGCTAAGTGTTACGGAGAAAGAGACTCAAGAACAGTTTTTCTCCACCCAACACAGAGGTGGTGTGTTTGGGGCACAGGATGTAAGCTGTTATTTCGTTCAACAAAATGGAGAACTGTGCTCACTTTCGAGGCTAAAAAGTATGTTCTGGTGCACTACTTTTGCTCTTTTTAAATCACTGTACTATTTAAATGATCATATCACTTCCCTAGTGCATGGTGGAAAAATAATTCCTCTGTGTAGGTTAATCTTTATTTACTGTAAATTGTTTTGTTTCTTCTTGTCTGGAACACAGAAAGGTTAATGGACCGAGAGAGACAGCGACGCTACAGGGAAAGAATCCGATCCGACCCCCTAAAGCAGTCTGATGATGAGAAGGAAAGAAGAAGGTACTAAAGCAGTTAGGGCTGCACAATATATCGCAATATACAATATCGTGATATCGCAATATACAATATCGTGATATCACAATGTACAATATTGTGATATACATATCACAAAACATGGCTCAACTGCAATGCATGGGACATTACTAATTATTAAGATGTTTCACGCTCTACATATGAAGATATTTGGGAAGTGAAATGGAGTCCTCCTGCCCTTGATATCCACCCCCATAGGCTGCGCACTGGCTACGGCCTAGCGGTGAAGATTAAGCTGAAAGACGTTAAAACTATGTTTAAATATTTGTTTATTTATCGCAAAACATATAATCATTGCAACATTCAGCAGTGTTACCACATATTGCACATTTTTCCAACATTGTGCAGCCCTAAGAGCAGTACAGCAGCCAGTGACGCATCAAATTCAGTCATTGACCACAGTTTGTATTTGCTATAGAGGTAAATGATTTGACCATACAAATGTAAAGGCAATTTGTTACTTTGAGTCATTTTTGTTAATACGAATCAGATTGTCTGTGTATAAATCAGAATGAACTGACACACACAACCATCACCACCAACTCCACCATCATTAGCACCCGCATCTCTGGTGTGTTTATTGCATGTGATTAGTAAAAAAATCTAAACATGTACTTTGACCATCTTCAGGCTTATGGACCGAGAAAGGCAGCGTCGTCGCAGGGAGAAGATGCGTACTGATCATAACAAGCAGCAGGCTCATGCAAAGAAGGAAAGACAGAGGTATAGTGCCATACTTCCTTAGGCTAAAACTGCTTGTATATTACTAAAATGTGTATTTATTTCAAACTGAGGTGGTGATCCAGGCTTCAGAAGGTATAACCAAAGATCTTAGATTCTACAGTATAACCCCTGTCTGTGATTTTGCTAAATGGCTGATCTGCATGTCTGATTTTTGTGCTCATTACAATAAACTAGTTTACACGTTGGTTGGATCAAATATGTGGCACAGTTTTTACTGTCTGCCGCTAGGATCTCCACCTCTGATTGTAGATGGATAAGAACCAGTGTATCATTTTTGAACCGCCAACTGTTCTGTAAATTCTGTAAATCTACTGCCTGACTCGTGCTTTGGTTCTGGTTAACAGGTAAAAGTGCTTTGCATGCCATGCTTCTCAGTCAACTACATACATGAAGTGACTGGCCAGCTTTTTTTTCAGGTTACTGGACAGAGAAAGGCAACGACGCTGCAGACAGAGGCTTCAAGCAGACCCTGTTAGGTGGCAGGCGTACCTGGAGAAGGAAAGGCACAGGTACAAAAAGCACCAACAGTACAAATTCCACCATCAGAGATACAAAATGGTGCAGTTTTCAAGCTTACATGACACAATTGCACGTTGTTTCTAGTATTTACATTATCCATTTTTTTTTGTAATTTCCTGATGAGGTCAGTGGCTGAAAAAGCCATTCACACCCCAAACTACTTGCCATACAAAAGAAGTACTGTAGGAGTACAAGTATTGCATTGTAGTGTACAAGAACAATTTCTGCTAGGCCCTTAATTCAGATACAGTATTTTCCAGGTGTTTCTAATTTGAAATAACCAATGGTGTCGACTAAGTTTTGCATGGAGCAAGTACATTCTCTATATTTCACTAAAACCCAGAGATTCACAAATGCTTTTGGAGGCAACTTTAGCCCTGATACATCCTTGGGTTTTGGAACCACTTGGAGTACTTTCAGCACTCTTGCACTTTAGATATTGCAATGTTCACTTATTGCACCTTACATATTGCACATTTCATTTTTTTTCACCTTCACCAGCTACCAAGAAGAGCTACCTCAGACTTCCTTCTTGTTGGAAGTGTATATGTCTACCTGTATGTCTTATGTCTATCTATTGTTGATGTCTGTATACACTTAATATCCATGAGTGTGCGCATGTGTGCGTGTTTCTAGTTTAAATTGCACATTTGGTGTCTGGTGAAACACAATTTCAGTCCTCTCTGTAATGCTTGTTACATAGTGAATTGACAATAAAGTGCACTTTGACTTTGACTGAACCACTGAGCTATGGTGTGAGTATTATGTTGCCATTCACAGGTCCAGAGAGGCAGCCAGGAGAAACCGGGCCAAAAAGTCCCTGGCCAAGGCCCTAACCGGCTGGATATCAGAGTGGGGGCAAGATGGTTCTTGACACAGCATTGGGAGGAGGAACTGTGAGGTGGGTTGTAGCAAATATAAAGATTTGCCTCAAACCCCAGCCTCATCTTAGCCTGGTCTGGACATGACAGCAGACCTTTGGTGGCACAGTCAAAGATGGTAGATAGGCCAAGATCCTTCATGACAAGTCACTTCCTGGAACCACGATCACATAAAGGGGCCACTAATGCAGAGGCATTCTTTGTAACATTGAGGTCTATGGCAGAACCCTAGAATTTCACAGAATGTTTAAAAGCCAAATTTTTCTGAGCAATGGATGTACATTTCGGACATGGTATCATGATCTCCAAACCACTCTGCCCATCTATCCACCTGTCTACCGTCTTTAACACAGTCATGGCACTAGTCAGTCAAACAGACAGACTGCCCTTTCATAACATTTTTCTTGGCATTACAACCTGGACATGAAAAGGCCCAGCCCTGCTCAGGAGTTTATGCTGCCAAAGATGTTTATTCTCATTTATTTGCTCAGATGTGGACTGTGATCTTGAATTACTCTTTAGAGGTGCTACAGTACTATCATATGATGGTTTCTGTTTGCTATTTAGGTGCCAACGGGATTACTGTCATGTCTTCATGTTGAATTTCTGTTGAATGGGTTGTCAGAACTGTCAGACATTGCAAATAAATCTTGTCATTTGATGTGACCAATGTTTCTTATTTTCTTGTAGATCTGTAGTGTTTTAAAACAATAAAATTGAGACCTTGGACGTGGAAAGAACACAAATACTATTTTTATATGTAGAAATGCAAGTGTAATAGATATTAGATTTGAACAGCAAAATTTAGCTCAAGCATAGGATTAAAAACTGTTAACTCGAAGGCTCCTGGAACACTTAAAATAAGAGAAGATCTAAACAAAAGCGTTGTCCGTCTACTTGGTGGGTCTAAAACAAAAACAGTAATAACGCATGAAAAGCCAACAAGAAAAAAACGCCAATTGCTTTCCGTCAAAGCCAGAGTTTGCCAGTAGATGGCGGTAATAAACAATGGTGTTGAAAATTATTCAGACAACGGAAGGAAGAAGAAGTGCAGACAACAAAATACTGTAGTATGGTTATGTGAATGGAGACGTATCAGATGCTGTGGTTGACAGTGTTTTAACTGTAACCATATTTTTGACAAAAATAGACTGAAATGCCATAAAGGTGTATGTTATACTGCCGACGCCACCATGAGCTCGGGTTATCAAATGTCTGCAATACAAAGTGAAGAGGAAGCTCGTGTTATTGAGACAGCTGTAAGAGCAGCTGTACAGAGCGTGGTGGAAGTGATAAATAACATAAGCAGAATCCGACTGTTGGACTATCAAAGAAAAGTTGCAGAGAAGGACCATAGACTGTATGAGAAGGACAGAGAGAACGCTCTTCTAAAAGCCGAGGTTGTCAAGGCAGAGAAAGAACTGGCATTTCTGCGGCAGCTGGTGGGATTGCGGCAAGACGAAGATGTACACGCTCAAAACACTGCTATACAGGTGCAAGAAAATGAATTAAGTGTGGACACGAGTTGTGCTAAACGCGGGACTGGGACGAATAAAGCCGCGATAGCAGTCCAAAGCAGCCTAAAACAGCCCAAAAGTAAGTGACCACCCAGACCTGCCAATCTTCATTTGTTTACTCTAGGTTTGGTTTGGTTGTGTTAATTTACCTATTAGTACAAAGAAAGTACACTTATATTTGCATACACTTCATTCTTTGAAACATGCACAGAGCCCATGAGCTCAGCTGAAAAGCAGAGGCTTTATCGTGCCCGCCGAGATGCAGATCCCGGAAGAAGGGCGGAATACCTTGAGGCGGAGAAAAGGAGATGGATAAGAGACAAGGCGCTGGGGAAGAAAAAACTTATACATGAGTGCAGTGTGACAGAAAAGAGGTTGAAGAGAAGAAGATGGAGGTTAGCCCAGGAGAAGAGAAAGACAACAAAAGTCAGCAGCCTGTCACAAGCATCAATGAACCCAGAACAGTCACATCCACATGCAGGTCTTTCCCTTTCCAATTATTAATAAATATTAACCCACACAACTACGCTAATATACCACAATTTAAAAAAATCATGCAGACTTTGGAAAACTAACGCACAAACACTATGCCTGCATGCAGTTATGTATGTCTGTAAATGAATATTATTACCAAAACAACAATATTTAGCTTGGGCATGAGATGGCATTTTGTTGTTAAAGTTTCACTGATTTTGTTGGATGACCCATGAACTTAATCTAAACAACCCTTACATTGCATTAAGCTGACGCTCCTATCTATAGCGACTTACAGGTAATTAGGTACAAGCACCACCCCTCTGGATCAACGTGGGGTTAGATGTCTCGCTAAAGGGCACTTCAGCCATGGATGGGGGTGTGGGAGAGTGCTGGTTATTCCCCCACCCATGTTTCTAGCTGCTATGGAAATCTGAACCTGCGACCCTCCAATAGCAAGATCCCAAGACCAACTCCCTAACCCCAGCTGCCTTGGCCATACCATACATACCAAAAATCCCTTACAATTCAGCTATGAGTATTGCTGTATGGTTTATGTGTTTTCCTTATCTTCTGAACTGTCTCCATTTTGTTACCTTGTTTTATAGGTCATAGTAGTGACATCCACTTTGGATGTTTGAGTCGGGAGACAACCGCCACAGTTAGAGGTGACTTGGTCACAGGCTCTTCGGCTGAAGTATGCTCCACATCCGAGTACTCGGAGAGCCACGTGGACTTTGTCACTGGCATCAGTTTCCCTGTGGTCAAAGAGGAGTCTCCAAATACAGACACTGTTTACATTAAGTTTGAAGTCAAGGAGGAGAACACGTCCACTAACCAAGACCACAGTTCTCCATCGTGTGCTCTGGAGAGAGAGACCCTTGAGAACTTCAGCTTCACCCAGCACCCACCAGAGGACCAGTCTGGCACCAGAGGTAGATACTCTTGCTCCGGTACTTGATGGGGAGATGGAAGACTGCTCTCAGTCTCCAGCCTAAAAAGTATGTCTTACGTTGGAGCTGCTAAGTTAGACAACATTATGTTTGGTCTTATTTTGATTTGAGAAATGCAGTGGATTGTCCGTAATATTTTTTGTTTTTATTGTTTGTCTTGTGACTGCAGAGCGATATGATGGCCGAGAGAGAGCAAGGCGCTACAGGGAGAGGATCCGTGCTGATCCAGAGAAGCAGCAGGCCTACCTGGAGAGGGACAGGCGCAGGTACATTGCCTAAAGCAAAACACCAGCATAAATTACTTCTAGGTTGTTTCTGTGAAAAGGCAAAGCAGCAGATTTTAAGCTTTTGTTTGAAATCAAAATTATGTTGATAGCTAGCTGGGTTGTTTGGTTTAATGGGCTTTTGATTATACAGCAAAATAGCATTCAACAACAGTGCTCAGGGCGCTTTGCAAGATGAATGCAAATCACTATTTTTTAAAAACTAACAAAGCTCAACATAGCATTGCACTTCAATTGTAGTATTCTCATGGCCTATACTCATGAATTCAAGCATTGCCAATGTTGGTGTACCAGATATAAAATGAATAGAAGGAATTAAACTTTATGTGTAGAAAATCAAGGCATTGGGTGATAGGCCTACCAAGTTTAAACAATTAAATTTAGCTCAACCACTGGATTACAAACATAGACTGTAGACAGAGTTTATTAGAAATGAATGTTTCTGAACACATGCATTTTACCTATTCTATGTCCTCCTGTCGCTGCAATGTTTCATGGAAATATGGGTACAAATGAATTATACTGTTGGCAAAACACCATTTGAGACAGACTAAATAATTGCTGCACTAAAAGTATTTCTGCCATCAACTACTTAATGAGGATTGCAGAAGAGATCAGAATCCTAGTTCTGAGACTGCTACTACTGCATGCTGCCACTGACAAAGGACTGGCGCACTTTTTCAGGTACCAGCAGAGGAAGAAGCTGATCCACGAGTTGCCTGATGAAATCCAACGGCGGAGAAGAGAGATGTGGAGGGAGGCAGCGAGGAGAAGTAGAGCCAGGAAGAAATCTCACATCTTCCAGTGGACAGAGCCTCTCTAACCACAAGTTAGATGTGGCTGTGAGATCATTTTAAAGGAAAATTCACTCTCTCTTTAGGTTCACTGGACTTTATAAGTAGCATACTCTACATGCCGGAGGCAGTGAATAACAAGTTCTCAGTTTGTCAATTAAAAATACCCAGAAAATGGTTCAGATAATGGATTTTGTTTGCTATTTAAGGTGGCAATGAATGTAGACTAATGTGTTTAAATGTCTGTTTAACTGGTTGTCATAACTGTCAGAGGCACTGCAAATAAATGTTGCCATTTGATGTGGACATTGTTTTTTTTATCTTAATTTATGTTTGTATTGTTTTAAGATCAGATATAAAATGAATAGAAGGAATTAAACGTTATGTGTAGAAATTAAAGCCATTGGGTGTGGATATGCCTACCAGGTTCAAACAATTAAATTTAGCTCAACCACTGGATTACAAACATAGATTGTAGAGTAGGCTAGTTGATATTTCGAACTTGACATCGTTGTTCAACATCCATTCCAGTGGTGGCGGTAGTGCACCAAGATTGAATTACCAGCCGTGTTGAAAACAAGAAGAAGACCATTTTGAAAACAGGCGGGTAGTGTCTAGCCGACGAAACTAGCGATATATATTTTAAATCAACTTCAACATCTTAAAATAATTTAGTACAAAAGAAAAGTGATAGCAGTGATAATAAAGCACGAGGTAAGACGAGCACTTTTGCTGAAACATAGTGGCCAAATCTAAGCGAATCGATCGCAAATATGTTTGTTTTGCTGTTGAAACTTGGATGTGGACGTTTGGTTAGCAGCAGCCTGAGCTAACGTTCCTTCTCATGTTGCGAGAGAAATATGGCTTTTGTATATAAAGTATGCCTAGTCAAACAACACCTTTCTCTGTCGCTTATATTGGAAATGTAGATTTTGGTACTGCAATCATGCCAGTGAATTCTGATTTTAGGTTAGGTTAGGTTTTAACGCGACTCATTTAGCCTTATTTCAGTACAGTACAATGCACTGTGATGTACTTCATGCATCACTTCAGTTCAAGGTTAGTTGCTTCGAGTACGTTAGCAAACCTGTGTTTTGGAAAGATGTGGTAATGTAAGGCTTTCTTATCCTTGTGTTATGCTAACTTAGCCATGTAACAAGGCATGTCTTCGCTGAGATATTTCTGCTTTAGATAAACAAAAGCACAGGTAAATAAAATGTAAATATGTACAGCGACCTATAATATAGTACACACATGATACTATAGATATGCAGAGAACAGAGTTAGCAAGAGTGTAACATTTAGCTAAGTGCAGACAAAGTACAGGACAGTTCTGGTGGGTGGAGGTTAGTGTTAGGGGAAGTAACTAATCCTACCTACCCACATAAGTATAATAACTTAAATGATGTGGATATCTCGAAGATTTAAACTGTAAAGTTCATTTTACTTGAATTATGCATTGTTTGCCAGATAGTTAACACGACTGTCTTTCACACAGAGTGGTAATCATGACGGCAGACAATGACCTGGAGATAAAAGAGGCCTTTCAGCGAGCACAGAAGTCCCACAGTAACAAGGCCAAACTTGCTGCCAGTTTAAAAAGCAGATACAACAAGGTGAGTACAGTCTGGGTGTGTGAAAAGGCGTTTGGATAGGCATTTGGATTTCCACTACAGATGTGGACTGTGAACTCTTTCTCTTTCTTGTTGTAGTTTTTGTTTTTAACATTCACCTGAACAGTGTTGATTGGTGGGGTAGGCTATTCCAAGTAAGCGCTTTACTGACCATCCATAAGTTTAGTTGAAGTAATTGGCAGACCTTGTCATGGCAAAACCACGGCACTCCTTACCTAGGATGTTTGCCACTTGTTAACATGCCTTCTTCCTGGAACTGGAATATCCTCCAGTTGTGTCAAGATAGCCACTGAAGGATGACTGGTCAATTTTACATGAACAACATCTTTAGAATATGAATTTGAAAATGGTTATGAAGACATTTTCTGCTCATTGCTGTTGTATTTTCTTCTCTTTAAACTCTATGTATGTGTGTGTCAACAGTTGGAAGACAAAACTGCCTTCCATGAGGAGTTCATCCACTACCTGAAGTATGCCATGATAATCTACAAACGGGAGCCAGCGGTCGAGCACATTATTGATTTTGTCACCAAGTTTGCAGTCAGTTTTGAAGCAACTGGCAGTGAGGGACAAGAAGAAGAAGAGGAGGAGGAGGAGCAAGAGGATGACCATCCATTTTTGAGCTTCCTGTTTACGTTCCTCTTGGAGGTGACTTTCTAATACCTCATGTTTAGCGGTAGCTTAAAGGCACACCTGGCAAGTTCTGAGGTAATTTATCAGCTTTGTCTGGCAGTGGAGTGTTACATGGTCTGTTACAGGGCTAATAAAGGCTCTCTTGGCCACCCCTGACATTTGTAGGGAGAAAACCACGCTTACGAGAACAGCACCATCGCCCCATAGATCTCAGACTTATGAAGTCTTAGACATCGACATTGTGTTGAAAGCATTAATTTCGAGACTGTAGGGGGAGCTTTGTAGAGAAAAAGCACTTAGACTTGCCTATTGTGCCTTTAAACAATATCTTAATCGTCATTCATTATTTTGCCTACTTCTGTACATGGAACAATGTATTGATTGAATGTAAACTCTCTCCTCAACCCTTCTCTGTTTCAGTCACACAATGCCAACAGTCATGCAGTGCGTTTTCGTGTCTGTCAGCTCATCAACAAGCTTTTGGGCAGCATGTCAGAGAATGCCCAGATCGACGATGATCTCTTTGATCAAATCCACGAAACCATGCTCATCCGCGTCACAGACAAATTCCCCAACATCCGAATTCAGGCTGCACTTGCCATGGCCAGGCTGCAGGAACCCCAGAACCCAGACTGCCCCACCATGAAAGGTAAGATATTTGTTTGTATGTATGTATTTGTTTGTTAAGTTTTTCATTCAGGCTTTTTTTTTACTTTAAATGTTTCATTGCATGGTCTCTAGTATTAATGAATGGCTTGTGAGCTGGTTTTAGTGAAAAAAAAGTTAGTTCAGTGCTCCTGTTATAGGCTGTTCTAGTTTGGTGGAGGAGATGGATCAGGGAGAATGACAGGTTCTCGACTAGTAAACTCCTTTTTAAACTACTATTGATGTTATGTTTATGTAAGATGATTATTGTAACACTATGGGCCTAGGGAGCACTGCAATTTCAATACTTTGTATCACATGTACATAAGTTTTGATAGTAAAACTGACTTAAACTTGGATACAACACCGTTTTCTCTCTGTAATTGACTGTCCTTCTCTCTGTGTGCCTGAAAAGCCTATATGCTGATTCTGGAGAACGACTCCAACCCTGAGGTTCGCCGTGCTGTCCTGTCCTGCATTGCTCCTTCCGTCATCTCGCTGCCTAAAATCCTAAAACGCACGCGGGATGTGAAGGAGAGAGTCCGAAAGCTGGCATACGAGGTATGTCATGGCAGGTTGCAGATATCTGGCAGTGCAATTTTTTTTTTTTTTTTCAAAAAACTTTCCTTTGTCCCTGTTTTTATTTTGTTATTCTGGCTTGTTTTGTTTGTGAATGTCGTTTTTAAAGGCTGACTCCTGTCTGCCTCTGACTGTTGTAGGTTCTGGCGGAGAAGGTGCATATGCGAGCTTTGACCATTGCTCAGAGAGTAAGCCTGCTTCAGCAAGGCCTCCACGACCCTTCAGGTACAAGAAGTGGTGCACACCATACGCTGTGTATACATGAACGGGACAAATTCTTCATGTCAGTAGTCTCCAACGGCTAGCTCCCCACTTGTTTTAGAGTAGTTATCCAAAGGGTCATAAGAAATATATTCTCTTAAATTCTCTTAAATTCTCTTAAAGACACAATGGCAAAAGCTTTTAAAATTCCTCTGAAATCAAATTCAAACATCTTGCGCTGTCCCCCATTTACTGCTGTCTAGTTGCTTAGGGTGGTTAGTGATGTTGACTGGCCACTGACCAGAATTTTCTTATGAAAATAACCCGGCCTGATGAGGGTGAGAGTATTTTTATTTTATTTAAACGTGTTTGTCTCAACTGCTCTGTAGAAGGATGTAACCTAAATTTTTATGACTTTTAATAATAGTTACTAATGTAAACCTGTGTCATAGCTCTTGGCCTTGATGATTATGTTAAAGTGGCTAAGTAACTAAGCGAGGTGACCATTGACTCACTTCTGCAGCCCGCCCCCAGTGGACATCTGCAGTACTGCAACCTTACAACGTTCGGTTTTGTCTTCATTGTTTGTCCCAGGATTTTGCTGCTTGGTGCAAACATGATGCTCACTGATTCTCTTTCTGATTGCCTCAGTTTTCTCCCTGGTCTGAGAAACGCATGCTCTTTGTTTCGCCTCTCCTAGAGGTCGTTAAGGACGTGGTTAAGAGCAAGTTGCTGCCGGCATGGCTGCGACTGGTGGACGGGAAAGTCCTGGACCTCCTCCACAAGCTGGATGTGGAGAACTTCACTGAGATTACTTCCGAGGTTCTCCATGCCCTGTTCTCCAGGGTAGGCAGCCTTGAGGAGCTCCAGCAGGAGGGACTCAGTCTAGATGAGAGGTATGAGAAACATTTGAGGGTTATATTTAAGTTTTCTGTCTACCTTGCTATGATGAGAAGAAATCATCCTTGATTGTTTAGAGACACATTTTGTCACTAAGGGAAATGCAGATGGTCAAAATACCTCGTATTTACTAAACATTGTATACATTGTATATAGTGTGTAGCAACTCTGTGCAGGTGTTTTGTGTAAGTAAACGAGTGTGTTGTGTACAGGAAGTTGATTCCGGTGGAGGCGTTGACCTGTGAGAACGTGCTGTATTGGAGAGCGCTCTGTGAGTTTGTCAAGGAGAAAGGCGACCAGGGCGAGGAGATCCTGGAGCAGTTGATTCCAGAGGCTGTCATATTCGCAGAGTACCTTTATGGGTAATCAGTCTTTTATAGACACACATATACACCAACACCCCCCACCCCCACCCTGCCTCTCACACACACATTTATCTATATGGATAATCAGTTGTTTACAGACACACATATACACTGGGGTGTGCAAAAATATCTTTATTGCAATATTTCGTGATACTAATTTTGAGGATATACTACATCGATTTAAACATTGATATCGCAATGCATCGTGATATTAATTTTCACAATATACTATATCAATTTCTGATTAAAAACATTATTTAAACTTATATTACAGCTCTGTCCTCCAGTAGTTTATTTTCTAAATCCTATGCACTTTATGTTTTTGAGTTATGTTGAGTTCAGTTATGTTGATTTAACTCAGTTTTGCTAAGATGTAAGACTATCTAGATAGTAAATAGCAACTGATAATTCAGCTCTATTTTTACATTTTTACTGAACTATTTAAAATATCGCAACATATTGCAACATACCCAGTATTGCAATGTATTGTGATAGAAACATGTTGTGATGGAATCGTACCGTGGTATGTATCATATCATAAAGTCCTTGCCAATACCCAGCCCTAATAAACACTGATCCCACACACCTCTCACACACATTTTTCCGAATATTACAAGAACATCATATAAGTAATGAATAATTAAACATACTAAAATCTGTATATGTTGATATCTTTTATTTTAAAATAACACCCAAAATCAACAAAAACGTTTGTGTGTCATTACAAGAAATGCTCCCAAGTTAAATAAAAAATGGCAGTAAATTCAAGATTAATATGTGAGCCCAGAGCTTATTGAGGAAGGCTGGCATGTAGTTGTATCCCATGTTGCGTTGAACTAGTCATGCTGAATCTTGAGTGTACCGTAACATATAAAGTGGACCTTTTTGACCTACCATCGGTGATAATTCCAGATTTTGTCACATGCACAGTGAATCAAGTGCAATATGTTGTGAAATGCAACTCTGAGTCACTTCTTTGCAAATGTCTGTGATGGGTGACGATTAGTTGATGACAGTGGTCTGAAGTAAGTGTGTTGGTGTGTGTGTTTTATGGTTTTGTGTTGTGTGCTTGCTTGTGTGTATGTGTGTTTGTTTTTCTTTTGTGTGTATGCTTGTGTGTGTGTGTGTGTGTGTCAGCTACCTAAAGAGCATCCCGATGCTGGGGCAAGACCAGATGGCGGACGACCAGCAGCTTGACATGGTCCTATCCAAGGAGTTCATCGGCAAGCAGCTGATTCTGCTGGTGGGCTGTCTGGACACGGCGGAGGAGGGTGGACGGTCAGTTCACACTGCAGCACCTCACCTTTTCCACCGTTAGTGTTTCGCTCAGTGCTGTGGCAGCTGAGGCCTAGTGGTTAGGGAGCTGGTCTTGCAATCGGAAGGTTGCCGGTTTGAATACCGCCCTACCTATGGTTGAGATGCCCTTGAGCAAGGCGTCTAACCCCACACTGCTCCAGGGACTGAAACTGAAACCCTGTAAATAACTAAGTCACTCTGGGTAAGAGCGTCAGCTAAGTGTAATGTAACAATATAGTTAAAGGAGATGTTCGGTGTGAATAAATCCATAGCTCTGTTGTTTGAGGTAGCTAACACTAATTAAATGGGGCATAGAAACTAACTTTGTTTCATTTCCCTATGCCTCATTCAGTTAGTGTTAGCTAGCAGTTCATCATTCAATCTATGTTGCATCAAATTTTCTTGTTCTTTTTCCTACCAACAGCACTCGATGACCTCGAACCACAGGGCTGTGGATTGATTCACAATGAACTTGGCCTTTAAGTTGGCCATCTTAGCAACACATCCCACCCAACTGAACTAAGTTGTCCCAATAGAGTACTGAAATTAGACTTGGGTGTAAAATCATGTGAAGAAATTAAAGGAATAATTGTGACAGTAGACTTCATATTGCCTTTCATTCATAACAGCTGGAAAGCTTAAAAGAAGTACGATGCAAAGGAGTAATACAAATATTTGTGGGTGCGTGTGTTTGTGGGTGCGCGTCTGTGTCCGTGTGTGTATAGGAAGCGGGTGCTGGCTGTCCTGCAGGAGATGCTGGTGCTGCCCAACACTCCCATCTCCCTCATCTCCCTGCTGGTGGAGAGACTCATGAACATGCTGAAGGACGACGACCGACGCATACAAGTGGTGAGTGGGACACTTTTCCTCTTTGTAGCTGTAGTGGCCTAAAGCGCACACATCCCTCTTGCGTGGTCTGGGAGCTGGACAACACCAGGTGAGTGAAACAAGCAAAAAAGCCTGCAACACCAGTATTATGCATTGTGGATCTTATTTGTTGTTTAATGCTTCTGTTCTCAGTCACACAAAAGAAATCTTTATGCATATCCCAGATGGAGGACAAAAGTCTGTTAAAATTGAATGCAAGGAATATGGGTACGAACACTTGAAATCCTCTTTTTGTCTTTTATTGTGTGGCACAAAATGACATTTTGACCATCTTCCTCCTATAAAAGGCAAATAAAAAGGAGTTCACGTTTATAGTCCCATTTTCCCTGGTTGCTTGTGTTCTCACACATTTACCGCAGGGGAAGTAGTCGCTGTAGAGTCTGTTATAGTAATAAAAGTCCAACACTGATAAATTTGCTGACTTTTTGTTTTGCTGACCTCCCTATAAGCCCGACCCAATCTGTGCCACATTGTTAAGATTTTCTTCAGGGGTCCACAGTTGCTATAGATTTTGTTACGGTGATGAAAGGTGTTTGCTGTCATTTTTTTAATTGTCATCTGACCCCCACCCCTCAACCCTATCTGTGCCAGATTGCTGAGATTATCTCTGAGGTGCGTGAACCCATAGTGCACGTCAGTGAACCTATCGACGAGAATGAAAACAGGAGGATACGGGTCAAGGTACGATTTCAACTTACCACCTGGATCAGTTATTTAGCCTTTTTTATATGTGATTCTCAGTGCCATAACTGTCAATGTAATAGTAACAATTTAAAAGCAATTTGAGCAAGTTGTTGTTATTATTTTTTATTATTATTAATAATAATGGTGTGAATATGTGAATATATTTTTATGTAATTTTTCATATGATTATTTTAATTATAATAATAATAATGTTATGTAAACGTTAACCTGAGTTTGTCGTTTTCTCTAAATGTAATCTAAAATAATTTTTATCTGTTTGGCCCACTCTTTTCTCCATCATCCATTTTTGCCCCCTCACCCGCGCTCTCCCTGTCCAGCTTGCCGAGGGGAAGGTGCAGATCATGGAGGCCAAGCAGGCCCTGGAGGATGCCATCTCCGCTCAGGACTTTGGCCACGCGGCCGAGCTGAAGGACCGCATCTCTGAGCTGGAGGGCGCGCAGGCCCAGCTGGTGGCCGAGGCGGCCCAGCCCAGCAACAGGGAGAAGGAGGTCCGCGTGGAGAAGGTACGCACCACCGCACCGCACCGCACCGCACCGCATCGCACCGCACCGCACCTCCCCCAAAAGCCTGGAGGGTGCCTTTCTATAAAAATAATAATATACAGCATATAAAACATAGGCAGTGGCTACAGGTCCGGAATTCCATACCAATAGATGTAAGGATATTGGTCTGGAACCTATTGCCTGGAACCTTATTGGTCCATAATCCTCCGAACCAATACATGTAAACTTATCGGTCCGGAACTTGAAATCCGTACCATACTCAGGCAGGGTTCCCACAGATTTATCAGATAAAAATTCCTTCCTAACTCCAAACGTAACCATAACCTAACCCTAACCTTAACCCTAGATTGCGTTAATTTGAATTTCCGTACCAATAATACCAGTTCTAGGGGCATGGAAGCTGCCGTACCAGTAGCCACTTCGAAAAACATAAAATACATCTTTGTGCTTGGCATATTTGTCTCAAGAAGCTTTGTTAATCTGCCAGCTTAAGTTGCTGTTTTAAGTTTTCTGAAACATGTTGGGGAAATTGGAACAGTGAGAAATACATGTTGGTATTGAAAGCATCCTCTGTACCTAGCATCTTGCTGTAAAACAGGCCATGATTGTTGCCTTGCAGTGCTTTGCTGGGGCCTGTGGCTGGGCTGCTCTGAGCTGGCTAGGGCAGTCATCCACATTTGTTTGGTGTGCATGATCAGAGTTTTTATTCAAAACTTCATTTTCAAAAATCAGTGGGGTGGTGGTGACATGTTATAGACAATTGACTGCTCTCCAATTGAATGAGAGTGACTCTGCTTAGACATGCTCTGCTGTAGCACCTCGTAAGGCTCATTCACACCAACTTGAGCATGTACAGCACGTAACCGTGTACAATATGTTTGTAGTGACAGAATACGCTCAGATCACGCGTGCGGTGTGAATAGTCTAATTTCTTAACATGCATTCTAAACGAACACAAACAGAAAACGGGCACATGCTATATTCACCTTATTCTGACACGCCCATTTTCAAAGGTGAAAATCTTCCGCGTTGGTTTACAACTTCCGGCCGGCTTGCCACAGCCATAGACATCCTATACATATGTACAGGATGTCTATAGCTACAGCAAGCCAGCTACGTCAGAAAATCCTGCAAATTTAGATGGATAAGCTAACTTAAAAAGACACAAAAACAAGATTATAAGGTCGGATGGAGAGATTGTACTTCGTCACCTGAGGTTAATGAATTCCACTGAGTGACTGGATGATGTAGCGGTGAGCTGAGGCAGACGGCGATTTGTCAGAAAAAAAGACACATTCATGGAAATGGACATTGTATTTGTAACTTCCCTAGCTATGCAGACCGAAAGCTACTGCTTTCCAGCAACATTTTCCATTTAGCTTCTGCAAGCCATGAATACAATAATTTCACCTTTGGCAACGCTGATTGAGATGCTAAACAACAAAAGAGTCTGCCGTGCTATTTCATACACATACACCACTTGCTACCCGTCTGTGCTGACAGCAAGCCACTCACCACTCGTTGCACCCTCCTGTCATCGCAACATTTCTTGTGCCATCATTCTCACGTGTTAATATAATTGTTTTGTGTGCAGATCCTATGAAATAGGACGATATTCTGCTCTGAACGCTTGTACATTCGGCTCGGTCCTGGTTTGCCTACCACTCTGGCTCTGGCTCAAGCTGAGTCCCCACAGGAAAATGTTACAATGTTTAATATTGTGTTTGGCGACCTTCAGAAACATTACATGTAGAAGCGTGGAGCAGTAGTCTGATTTCATAGCTTACTTAAATACTAGATATATGTGCCGATGTTTTAGATCGCTAGATTTCAAGTAACATCAGTTGAGTTGCATGAGTGGAGATAGACCCGCACCGGGGATAAAAATAACTTCCTCATCGCTGGATGGTGGACAACAGATTATAAACCGGCCAAACAACATTATGCCCTGTCCCCGTGGACAATAACAGGGTTGTTCCAAGTACAGCCATATTTTTTATGTAGTTAATATGGTAGCCCCCTCATCGAACAATTCAAGCTCGACATCTTTGTACTACTGTGCCAATGTTATCGACTGCAATAGACAGAGTTGTTCAACCGGAAATACTGAACCAGCCGGAAGAATGTTTTGACGCCCGTGGTCTCTTCCAGAATAAGGTGAATACGCAGAGCGCTTGGTGTGAATGAGCCCTTAGTGGCTGTAATGTTGCCCCGCCTCAGCCAAGCTTGCCTGTGATTGGCTGCTCGGATGTGCACTAACAGAAATCAAGTAACTGCTACAGCATTGCTGTGAATGCAAAATGTTGGCTCTAGCTGGTTTAATCGGCTTTTTTCTAACAGGAAGAATGTAACTGCGCTGAATGGGTCGAAGGCTGATAAGGTGTAAAATGTTCGATGTATGTAAATGTTAACAGAAAGGGTTATGTCTTGCATCAGTCCTCACTTTCAGACAATACAAGTACATGGGCCCAGTCCGTACTAAATGGTGAAAACAGCTTTACTGAGGTAACAGTTTCTCCAGAGCTTGCTCTTACCCCTACGAAAATCATTGGCAATAATGAAAGGCCTTGTGCCTTAGTGTGTGGAACAGGAACTGTTGTCGCAGAAAATAAAACAGTGATTTGTACTCTGCGTCTACACTGTAAAGTGTGATTCATGTTTCTGATTCTTTGTTTATGCATTTACCTGTGTATTTATTTATTTTGTTTATTTATTTTGTTTATTTATTAATGTTATATCTTGGTTGTCAGAGTGACCCAGAGACCCTGTTGAAGTGCCTGACCATGTTTGTGGAGGTGATGAAGCAAATGAACATTAAGAAAAGCATCAGCCCTGCCATAAATGCTCTCATTGAATCCCTGGTGTGTATACACACACTCACATACACACACACACACACACACACACAAATACAAATAAACACATACACAGAATTATACACATGCAATGATCTAATGCATGCACACACACAGTTTTAGAGATCTAAGCATCAGCCCTGCTATAAAAGGTCTCATTGAATCCCTGGTGTGTATACATACAAATACAAATGCACACATACACAGAATTATACAGATGCAATGACCTAATACATGCACACAAAGCGTTTTAGAGATCTAAATATATGACACAGACACATCTGTCTGAATTGTGTGTTTCTGTCTCCAGGTTCTGCCAAGTATTGCCAATCCAAACACAGCCGTGAGGAACGTGGCAGTGATTTGCCTGGGCACATGCGCTCTGCACAGCAAAGACTTTGCCAACAGACACCTGGTGCTTTTACTACAGGTATGTAGCCCACGCGACAGTCTACACATGCAAATCAAGGCATCTCGCATACCACTGTGATACTCACACACATGCTCGCGCACACACACAAACGGTATCAACAAAGTGTGGGTTGTGCCTCATGTGTTTCTAAAGCATGTCTGTCCGTTATGTAAAATCATATATGATGTGTGTGCATTTGTAGGTTGTTCTTTTCGTTTTTATTTCTTTTGCTCATTTTTTTTTTATTGTTTTATTTTTTTGTTTTATTGTTTTCTGCTGTTATTTATCTGGACTTTGGTCAGTTGAAACCAGTGTTTAAATATGCTTTCTAAAAAGGTTTTGCTTAATTACCTACTAATTATTACTTATTTTTTATTATTTTTATTGACTGCACTTTGTGTTTTCAGCTTTTTCAATTCTCTATTTATTATACCAGACTGTGCAATATGCTATTGATCCTTTTAAAGTCTTGTTACGGAACGTTTTAAATCTTTTTACCACTGGAGAGAATTTCATTTCTTCTGTACTGCTGTGCCATGTACAGAACAAGGCATCAAACCTCGGGTTGCCCCAGGGGGATAGTCCCTGTACCTAATTCACTGTAAGTCGCTCAGGATAAGAGCGTCAGCTAAATATGATGAAATGTTTTCCTGACGCAGATCAGCCAGCTGGACGAGCCCAAGGTCCGCATAAATGCTGTGAGGGCTCTGATTGACCAGCTGCTCCTCAACGGCCTGGACATTGTGGGCCAGAGCACGAAAGCGCCTGACGACAGCGACGCAGACGCCGCCAGCCCAGCGGGAGAGGTGGAGTCGGAGGACGGCCAGAGCACCGTGCAGAGCATCCTCACCATGCTCGCCGACTTCCTGGACAGTGAGGTAC
Source organism: Coilia nasus (assembly GCA_027475355.1). Classification (NCBI taxonomy): domain Eukaryota; kingdom Metazoa; phylum Chordata; class Actinopteri; order Clupeiformes; family Engraulidae; genus Coilia; species Coilia nasus. Next base: position 13,109,079 of record CM050218.1, on the reverse strand, counting down.
ACGGCGCTTTTGGTCAAAAGTATCAAAACCTTTTTTTTTTTTTTTTTCACTTTTTGGTGACGTCACAGTTCTTTAGACATTACAAAAGTTCAGATGGTAAATTGTTCAGAGGAGTGCAGCAAAAGAGTTACTGGCCCAAATTGATGGCCACAGTGCCATTGAGGCTGTATTTAGTTTTACTGCATATAATCTATAGACCGCTCCAAGAAAGTTTGATTATTAGCGCCATAGCGGCTGTTCTTACAGGGTTTTTGTTTCAACATTCCCAAGGATCTGAAACGAAGCGGAAGTAGCTTGGGAATGAAATGGAACATTCAGGCATAGGGTTGCAAAGGGGTGGAAAATTCCCTGAAAATTTCTGGTAAATTCTGGTAAAAAGAAACGTTCTATTAAAACTTTAGTAAGGACATTTTGGAACTATTCCAAATTGGTAACTTTCCACAGGAATTATGAGAATTTAGGGTATTTATGGGAATTGACTGGAGTTTTGGAAGGCTTTAAAGAAACATATGAGTCATACCAACATAAATATAAACATTTTTATTTTGTCATAAGGAATCATTTGTTGCAATAGGATGCAATTAAAAAACGTGACTCAGATTTATTGGTGATTGTTTAAGTTAAGATTACGCTGCAGTATTTTTTTCTACCAACTATATTTATGTTCCAGAACCTTCGACTTTGATAATTCCCAGTTACTTCCTGTTCATTCCCATTAATTCCCATGTAAAATTAACAACTTTGACAATTTTGCAACCCTATTCACTTTTTGTGTTTTTTTTCCCCATGGAAAGGGTCTAGACTTAATCGTTCTTTGTCTGTCTGTGTCAGGACACTGAGCTGCGCACGGAGGTGGCCGAGGGCCTGGCCAAGCTGATGTACTGTGGCCGGATCAGCAGTCCCAAGCTCCTCTCGCGCCTGGTGCTGCTCTGGTACAATCCCGTCACCGAGGACGACACCAAGCTGCGCCACTGCCTCGGTGTCTTCCTGCAGCTCTACGCCAGAGAGAGCAGGTACAGTGCAAAGGATAAAAACCACAAAAAGTGTCAGAAATCCTGGAGGTGAATGGTAGGAGTTGGTAGAGATGAATAATAACCAACCTAACTTTATAGGATTCACACAACTTTCATTAAGTCTAAGTTAAATACATTTATTTACACAGCAGTGTCATTTATCTTCCCTGTGATGCTGTGAGGTTTTGTGTAGAGGGGGTGGGTGGGTTTTGCATGTTCACTGAGGTAAAAGGTGTTGGGCTGTGCTGTGTTAACTCTTCGCAGGGCTCACCAGGATCGCATAGAGGAGAGCTTCCTACCCACCATACGCACGCTGATCCAGGCGCCAGCCACCTCCCCGCTGGCCGAGGTGGACTCGTCCAACGTGGCAGAGCTCCTCATCGAGCTGACGCGGCCCTCTATTCTCAACAGGCCAGTGAAGGACGCCACCCTACAGGTCAGGCACCCTCACTGCACCCGCAGTCCACTCCACCACCTGGGTGCATGCACCGGTTTTGTTTCTGATTACCTCCGCCAGCGGAGGTTATGCAATCATTTGCGTTTGTTTGTTTGCTTGTTAGTTAGTTAGCAACATGACTCAAAAGGTTATAGATGGATTTTTATTACATTTTCAGGGTAGGTCAAAATGGGCTAACTTGAAAGTCATTAGATTTTGGTGGTGATCTGGATCACCATCTGGATTCAGGATTTTTTTTATAGGATTCTTCACCATTGCGAGAACATTTTTGCATATAACTCAATAAATAATAAACAGAATGGGGCTACTGAGTTGCCCTAGCGGAGGTCTGCGCTCTCTGAGTGATTTTCTAGATGGATGTTAAAATGCAGGGCTATTAGCAGTATTAACATCTATTTCTACCTGACTACATTTGACTACATGAGTGACCGAGCAAAATGTAGCTCTTATTCGTAAGAAGAAACACTTTTTTTTTTCTGTAGTGTCTGCTGTTTGGACCGTAGTAGCACATTTCTGGGGTGGAAAAAACAACCCGTATATTTATGCTGTCCTTGCATTCCAATAAGAAAAAAATGTATTACGTGCCATTCTGACTTATTTTGCTGTTTGGACTTCCTTTGTTCTCTTTCTATGGTTTTTGTGCCTGTGTGTCGTGCGTTTTTTTATTCTGTATACCCGACTGCGAGGTAAAGTCAACTAAACTTAACTTCCTCCGTCCATCACAGGGTTTGTCGGCCCATGACAGCCTGGCGGTTCGCCTGTGTGACGAGATCCTCAGAGACCCCAAGGCTCCGGAGGTGCGGCTCTACACCAAGTGCCTGAGCTGCCTGGAGCTGAGCGCCGAGGACGGCCCACACCGGAGCGACCTGCTGCTGCTCCTCAAGGAGGTCCAGGAGGTCTGTCAGCACAACACTGCAAAAACAAACCAGCAGGCTTTGTCGTGCAAAGAGATTACGATATGCAGGGCTGACAGTATTCAGGCACTGTGCCTGAATTCAGGCTAGGTGATGTTTGTCTATGAGAAAAAAATGTAGGTATACACTGAATATTTAATAGGAAAAGCTCGTCAATGCTGAAATGTTGTCAGGTTTGAGTCGTTCAGAGAGGTCTAATAAGAGGAACCCAGCTTTTGCTCTCAACCAAAGAAACATTAGGCTAACATCATGCTAACATTACACTTCAGTAACGGTATTAGTGAGTATCAAATCTTATTCCAAAAAGTAGTTAGCTAGACAGAGTGTAGTAAAAGTTCAGGCTCAGGATTTTTTTTTGTACTATCAGCCCTGGATATGCTTTTTCACCTTTTAAATGCAAAACGAGCAGAAGAGCCTGCCTTGCCGTGCAAGCAGTTTGTGATGTGCTTTTTCTCGCTTTGAAACAAGTGTCTTTTCAGCCACTTCATGTTGGTTGCCTAAGGTGAATATGGAAATATGGTTTACTGATTAGCCAACTCTATCAGATGATGGTGAACAATCTTTAGTATGTACTGTAAGGTCGTCACTTCTGGAACCAACGACGGAACAGTGAAGTGAAAAAATGAGAGTTTGCTGTTCCCTGCAGCAGATGTTGGCAGGGCACCAATGAGAACAGTGGGTGTCTGACACCTGTCTAAACACAACAAAGAGCCCAATGTAATCAGTGGGTTTCATTCTCGTGGGGTAAGACAATAGACCAAATGGCCGTTTGAAGACTCCTCTGAGGTTCATCACCAACACACAGGGATGTGGTAATCCCTGATCCCCAGATTGGTCGGAGCCTTACACTATGCATTCTCATGAATGCATACATTCAGAGTACTATAACAAACCTTACACTTAATGGTTACTAAAAAAAAGGTTCATTTGTGATCGACTCAGCTAGCATAATTTCTCTGTTCCTCAATTTCCTAACTAAATCAGCAGCTAAATGATGGTAGCACTGAGACCATTAAGAGAAAGCTCATTTATTGACCCATCTATGTGAATTTGTGTGCTTTTGGTGGTCCTCAGGAGGTAAAGAATAAGGTCTGCCTTCGGGTGCTGGAGAAGATGACCAGTCGGCTGAAGTGTGAATCGAAGAAGAATCCCACACTTCCTGACACCACTCTGCAGGCTCTGGATGAGAACACAGGCGGTCAGTAGTGGCCTTCTCAGCATCTCTAGACAAACTGCCGCATTATTTGCAGGGTTCCCACGGTCATGGAAATCCTGGAAAAGTCATGGAAATTGAAAATGTAATTTTCCAGGCCTGAAAAAGTCATGGAATTTTGTAAATTCACTGAAGGTTTTGGAAAAGTCATAGAATTTTAGTTTCTCCCTAATTCAACTACAGCGTTCTGTTAAGTTATCATTAAGCCTTTGGAGTTGACAGTAAATGCATTGACAGTATTTTGAATGTTACACATTTCATATTTAGCCCTAAAGTATGCTAAATTCTACACACTTAAGGTGCTGTGAAGTCATGGAAAATTTACTTTGTGAAAAAAGTCATGGAAAAGTTTTGAAATTTTGTCAGTGAAAAAGAGTGGGAACCCTGTATTTGTTTGGTTGGTTGTTAAACTAGTGACACTACTGCATATGTTAATCATTGTAATTCTGTTTTGCAGATGTTGATGATCTCAATACCAAGAGGCCCAGGAGAGGTTTGTTTGTTTGCCCTCCCCCAGAGGTGTCAATTCTGGCTTCAGAAAGTAAAACATATATTCCAAGCCTTATTCCTTCTGCTTTTGTACTTGTACACAGGAGATTTCACTAATCAGCCAATCTTACCTGTCTGACCTGCATGTTCATTAGGATTTGTTGGTTCAGAAAATGGTGTGATCAAATGTGTGGCATGGTTTTTACTTTCTGAAGCTGGGATTGACGACTCCTGTTATTTCCCAATTATCTCCTAGTTCAGCTGCGTCTTTGATGAGTCCCTCTGATTCACCTCATTCTCTCTTACAGGAGGTCGGACGAAACCCGCCGCTGGCAAGACCAGGAAAGGCAGCAAGGCACGGGAGTCTTCAGAGGAAAGGTGAGTGATGCAAGTAATCGAAAAAGCAAAAAACCTAATCGTACAAGCCTTGCTAGCTCTGCATGTTTGTGCCTTTGTTTGGATGTGTTTGGTGTCAGGTGCAGAATGTATGGACTTTATTTAGCCTTCCTCAATTTCCTTCGGGTTAAATAAAGTCTCTCTTTCTATCTTTCTTTCTTTCTTTCTGGATCTGTTTTTGATCTTCAGCGATGAAGAAAATATCCCTGACACACCAGTGGTTCAGAGACCCAGTCGACGGGGGAAGGCAGCTCCTGCAGACAAGACTAAGCAGGACTTGTCCACCCTCTTGGATCAAGAAGCCAATGGCTCATAACCACCTCTGCCATGTGGGAGTAGAAATATTTCCTGCTTTTCTATGTATTTTCTATGTATTTGAGTTTAAAGTCAACTTAAACCTTTTTCCCCCACTTTCTGTCCTTTTCTGTTGGCACCTTGTTCCTACTTATTTGGAACTTAGAGTTGTCCTGTCAAAACACTTTATTGCTATATTCACACACTTTCTGTTCTCGACTGTTTTTTTAATGTAAGTGTAATAAAATAAAATAAAACTGTAAAAGACTATTTTTTATTTTTACTATCAAAGGTGTCCAAACCACATTTTTTAACCAGTTCCATGTAGAAGACAAACACTTACAAAAGCCTCCGTAAGCATAATCTAACTTACAATCCAAACTTACTATGATGCCATGTTGGCTATGATGATCATACCTGCCAACAAGTAGCAAGTTTTTCAGATTTAAGCAGTGATCAAATATATTTATTTAATACTTAACAAAAAAGTTTGAACCTTGCAAATTATTGGGAAGACAAAATTGGGAGGGTGGTTTCAAATGCAAGAAAAAAAGTGAGTTGGCAATTGTAACAATAGTGAGGTAAAGTAATGAGGCACATTCATAACCTTTGAAATGGTGAGTTTTTGTTTCCCATTGACATTTGGACATAATGCGACGAACATGTAATGTAACACACATTACATGTATCAGTTTTCGTGATAATGGGTAACCAGATTGATTGTACAGACAGCACCATGCTTTCCAGTGCTGTTGGTTGTTTCCATGTGCGTGCCTCTGACATCTTGTTGGGCTGGCCTTCTACTTCCCCTGGTGCTGCACATTTAGCAGTGTGTTAGTGTCCTTTTAAGCAGGCCCAGATGATGGACTCAAGTAGCCTGGTAAACCAGCCCCTCATACTTCATTTCATTTTGTACAGAGGGTCTGGACCGGAATCTCTTGAGGGTCATGTATTCGGCCCCAGCAAGACATGCCATGACGTTGACCTTGTGTGCTACATTTGAATTTTAGTGCGTAGGTAGGCTAACTGCAAACGTGACGACCAGACATTAGTGATTGGGTAAAGGCAGAGGCACTTGTTTTAAACTTCTGGAGAGTCCACACCTCCAGGAAGAAATAGTTTCTGACGGTGTCTGTTCCAGACCCTCTGTCCAAAATGAAATGAAGTACGAGGGGCTGGTTTACCAGGCTCGGACTCAAGTGCCCCTGGGCACAAAACTACCTTGCCCACCCTCCGTCACCCAACATTCAGGTAGCTAAGATATTTTTGATGCAGTTTCAAGGGGCTCTGGGCCATACTTTTAGGAAGGTCTGCTTTGGAATGGCATATTTGCATAAATTGTGTTCTCCTGCTAGAACGGTTGAACAATTGAGCTAATTTCCTGGTTACATGGTAAGACCTTTTAGGGCTCTGACCTTTGCCCTCTGACCCCCTGGTCCTGGGCCCAGTTGCACCGTTCACTAACTTGCCTGTGCTTTTTAGTTACACATGGCCCCTCCATGTGTCTTGCTCTTTGACACACTGATGCCCAGATATAACAGGCAAAATTGACATAAATGTAATAAACTTAAAAATATATATTTTGTATATTAATAGCTTCAATAAAAGGAGTCTTGTAATCAATGTTTTGTTATTTTATTAATTATTATATACCATGGTAACATTCCCCAGAATGTGCTTTGGATATAATCTTAATGGCCACCTTTAAAAAAGAAACAGACTGCTGGCTGTCTACTGGCTGAGACAAACTTACAATACAGCTTACAATACATATTAGCTTAAAGCAAGAAGAGAAGTAAAAAAATTAGATGAAGAGGATTGTGCTCAGTCAGACTTTTATCTTGCAGTCAACACAGCCAAACCATCTTTTATCATGGGGCTCTCCAGTGATGTTACTTCAAAAACATTAACATGCATGCAACTGCTAGTCAAGGTTTCATTCTAAGAGGCCAGGGTGTTGTTATCAGGTGGGTATTTAATGTGCCATTAATTCAGCAAGCACTAAAAAAAAAATGCTTACGTCAGTGCATTCAGTCTGTGGTTCTTTCTGATGCCTTTTTAGGACAAGGTTCCACATGCCTTTTTTATGTAAAAACATTTTTGCTTCCTGAGCAAGGATTTAATCTTTTGTGTGACACAAGATGTAAGGGCTCTGTTGGCTCCGTGACAGAGGATGACAAGCCCTCCAGGGGGTCCTCATCATCTCCAGTTCCTGAGCATTTGAAGACCTTGTTACAGTAACATCTCAGCTACACCCACAGCTTGGAGCCAATGTTGTTCACCTTTGTACCTTCCTACTGTTTTTTTTCTTTCTTTTCTTCAACTGGAGCTTACAGCTGGTGTGGAGGTGGTGATGGGATGCTGCGCTGGGTTTGGCTCTACAGTCTCTCTTCTGCCCATTAGGTCCCCACTGGATGCTCAGCAAGTTGCAACCGTGGGCTCCCTTTGCTGCCAGGACTGGAAGGAGATGCATCCCTGCTGTTTCTGTTGGAAGTCAGCTGATGTCTTCTTTCATAGTGCCTGTACAATAAGTAGTATACATGAAAACCGTAATTTTTGTGTAATATTTTTTTTTCGTGACCTGAAATTTCTCTTATGACTGCCATTGGGCAACTTAACTTGGAGTTTTGAAGTTAATGTGCCTAAGGGTAGTTCTATGTAGCCAACATTTAAACACATATATGAGCAACAAACTTTAAAGTCGTTATACTTCTATGGGCCTAGACAATTTGCATTGTCGGTGATGATTAGCTCTATCCACAGCGATATAGATCTCTCTCTCTCTCTTTCTCTACAGGGCAACTGTTTGTTTCCCTACAGCCAGGTGTTACCTCCCCTGTGTCGTTAAGTTACTAGTAAGTTAATTGTTTTTGCAAATTAAAAGAAAGATAGGCTATCTGTTCTACACAGTTTAGCTTTTAGCGTCAGACGATGCCGTACCTTCGTATGTGAACTGTTTTATGGCTGTACAGCCGTTTTATGGCTGTATGACAGCCCTGTTAAAGGTGTCAAATACAAGTTAGCTTCCAATTAAAGCAAGCCAAGCCTGGGAGACGGGGCTTTTACTTGCGAGTTGTACTGGGCTCACTGTTTCTGGGAATGCAAAAATAATGCATGCAATTCCGTGAACAGGTGTATGGTATAAATTTGTGAAAATATGTCAGATTTGCCAAGTAGCCGCTGTTAGTTTTGCTAAACTGTTAAGCGTAGGCCACAGTTAGACCTATATTTACATAGCTCATTTTACTGAAGGGCAGCTTCCCTACTTTCTTCACACTTTCTTAGGAACGTCGCCGTGCGCTGTCAGTGGTGCTGAACTTTTCCGTGGACTTGTCTGACCCACTTACTACAGGCACGTGGCCCTGTGCGTGTTCGATCCGATAAAAATCTCACATCTAAGTTCTAAAATGTAGCATTTTAGGTGCTTATATCTGCAATTGTTTTGATTTGGGGAACATTATAGTTTGACAGCTCAGTATTCTGAGCTCAGCCGAGTAGCTCAGTAGTGTTTAACTAAATAGTCTGACTTAAAAAAAAAAAAAAAAAAACTTAGCCTACTAAGTTTCTCTTATGCTCTTTCCAAAAATGTATGGTTGCAGTCTCAGTGTTTACATCTATTTTAGTCTTCCTGAATCCTTCCAGCGAGTTGGCTTGTACTGTAGGCTATATGTTGTTTCCTGGTGTGTTTATGTAGATGTGTTGTGAAAACACTGCCTAGTAACTACTTGGCATGCCCCATCATGTCAAGAGTAATTTTAGCAACGTGCAGCCTTACTAAAACACAGTCATTACACCTGTATGGACCACCGCCCAAACCTCAACTCATGACGTGACTTATCACCCCACCCTCACATTAGTGGGTGTTACAGAAGCTAATGATGGAGTATACAATCAGAGAAAAAGTGCACCTGAACAAAAACATTCGAGGCGTTACCTGATATTGTAACAATGATGCAATTAGTATGCTAATCCCATTATTGCCAATCATTCTGACAAACGCGGAGAATATAGGGTTAGCAATTGGGCTGTTCGTCTAAACACTTAGTCGGTGGCACCAATTGGCTGAAGATATCAAAAACAGCGTACATGGCACATTTACGTGTTTCAGGATTTCAAGGCGTACAGCCCAAATGAAGACTGCCTGATGCCTGTGCTTTATATCCTATAGGTAGCCGAGTAGCATAACATGCTAATTCCCACTTTGGTGGTGATTTCAGCACCACATGCGCAGCTGTTGTGATTACAACAGGCCGGGGCGCAGAACGCACCAACTGTCAGGCTCCGTGCCCTGTAGGACAGTAGTGTATTTCAGGACTAACGGATAGCAGTATATTTCAGGACTTTGAACTTTGCCTTGGACTTCATGATTCGGGTTCGTCACGGTAAGTGTGCTGTTTATTTAACAATTTACTTCAAAATAAATATATGAACAGCTTATGCCAGCGCATTTGTGCGTGTGGCTACAGCATATTTTCCATGGCCTCGCGCGGGTCCTCACAAATGGCTATCTCTAAGGTTGTATCTGACATTTTGAAACGTGTTTGTGACAATGTCCACGGCTTCGGCTGGACCTCTGGCCTTTTAGTATTCGCATCGCGTAGCGCAGGCATTAGAGAGCACACAGGTCTGGGCAAGCAGCGTAATTTAGATCAGCCTGTGGGATTTGTCCCTGAATTCTTGTGTTGGTGGCTACATGATGTCTTTGGTATGATAAACGGAATTGTTGACTTTAGTAAGTGTTGAATTCTCATTTGGCGCGTTTGAGAAAAGCGCCCTGTGTGTTTACCAGCAACATGCGTATTGGTCTGTTATAGCATGGTTCATTTATTTCAAATTTTACTCACATATGGATGATGCATCAAGAGTCTGATAGCCCATTTGAAGTAGATGATTTGTAGAGGTAAGTAAGATATTAAAAGCGTATTATACGAATTCTGCGTTTTGGGTGAGGGTTTAAGGGATTCTTCCATGGTTTCACATTTTGGCGCAGCAGGCTTCGGTGCGGGGGCTGCGGCATTTCTAGCTTACATTTTATGCTAAGTATTTTCGGATCAACATTGAACAACCAAATGTGTGCTTAAGTGTAAAACAATCCCCTTTTTACTCAAAAATCAGTTGAAAGGCAAAAAATGTAAGTTAAAGTATGTTTTACAAACTACAATGTGTGCAGGAATATCTTAGCATTTGGATACACCTGCTACAAACACAGTGTGCAGTTTTACAAAAATACAGCTTAATGTTTTCAAACTTTTGCGATTGAGGATCAATTTGGTTTAAACTTGATTCATATATATTCGTCTCCTCAAAACAAAACACCCCTCCTGTGTTTCTCTTCTCACTGCTCTGCACTGCACTGCTCAATTTAAGGCGTTTTCTATGGATAAAAAGTGTCCATTTGGAGAGGCGCCCTTTTGGATGCTGCCTACTCACCGAACGGACAACTTTCGTCAAAGACACTATTATTCCCGTGTAAAGCAAGTATATTCAGTTGAAATTAATGATTTAAAAAATTCAGTAGCCTCTAGAAATGAATAAGGGTCACCATGGAAAGCCTCAGGGTCTGACAGCTGTTTAAATGTCTGCTGAAGAGTCTCCCCGTCCCAGCTGCTTTCACAGTGACAACTGACGTTTTGTATTGCCTGTATAACTGCTGTTTGGACCAGTAGATATGACAGTAATGAGGGGAGGCCAAGGGGGACTTGGCAGGGGGTTATTCTGTTTGATAATGGTGGCATACATTTATAGTGGAGAATTTGGGTATTTGGGGCCTTTTCTGCACCAAAAGGCCCTTGGTGGCCCCACAGGGGTCTAAATACAGCAAATAAATGGTATAGTCCACTGTGAGCACCCCTGCCTATTGAACTTACATGGAAGTGGCCCTTTTGCGGGGATTGCTGGGAAGAAGAAGATCAGTACAGATCTGGACTTTGGGGAGGCAAGAGGCACTCTGAAGAGGTAAGAAGTGCTGTAAATCCCAATGGCTTGGTTGCCAGTAGGTAGACATGGATGGTGGATGAGCCTATAGATGACATTTATGGCTGAAGATGTGACTTTTGAGGTCCTATGTGAGTTTGTTGCATAGCTGAAAACAGGGAAGGGTGAGGTCTATGCTAACCATAGGCAGGCAAATATGGAGACAAGGCTAGGGGGAGCTATTGCTGCCTATAGGAAGTGGAGAGTGTGTTGGTGCAGTAGAGTGTATGGGGTGTTTTTAAAACTACTCACATTGTCAGAAGTACTCAGGAAGAGCTCTATTGTTAGTCTGTATCTTGATTAGGAAGTTTGTGTTGTTCTTTTGTGGTCAAATAGGTGTATGTACAGCAGAAACAGCCACACTGCCAAACTGCCCTTGAACTTGTAAAAGAAAGACAGGAAACTGTTAAACATGGCCACAGAAGTTAATAAATCATTGCACAAACAAGTTGGCATTTAGATTCTGTAATTTATTAAACTTTAAATGCGCTTTTAAGGTGAAAAATGTACTGAGATTGACATGCTGTGTGTTATGACAGAGAGCTTTCAAGATGGCTGCCCTGCTATGAAGAGAGTTTAGTTAAAGGCTCCTGACTTCCTGATTGAGCCTCTGACGCTGCTGATTTGTTTACAGTCCAGCCATAGTAAAATTGAATTCTTAGAGCTATGTCAAAAAAAGTTTTTTTTCTGTTTATTTTTTCATTAATAGAAAGTTATCACCCTAAAAGCAGAATATCATATTTTCCCCACTTTTCTTCAATTTGGTTATAGTATAAAGCTACAGTGTCTGAGGCCTAACAGCTTCAAAGCTCATTGTGTACTTCCAGATGTGAGCTCCTTCACTCCAGCCTTTAGTGTCCCTAGGCTTTGCTATGGGGTAAACAAGGCCTGTGTGACAAGTGAACACAAATCTTAAAGGCAACTGTGCCATAGGAGCCACATTGAGACTTGTTCAGAGATGGTTAGGAACCACTGAAATGTATTATTTATATTTTAGTGCCTCCTGGGATGTCAGTCACACATTAGTATTGTCACAAAGGGTTAATCTACAACACTGATGTTTAATACTCTATGATAACTGCATTAATAAGTGATAATTCCTAGATCATGACATGCTTTTATGATATATACTGCTGTCCAAGATGACAAATAGATTTAATAAGTTATTTTAGTTATTAACCCTTTCATCGCTCAGTTATTAATTAGGAAATTTCAAGATATCAGTCACATATTGGCAGTTGAATTTAACAGTATTATATATTTTTAGCCACATTTAATCAAACCTCCTTTTTTGGAAGGATTAAGACCAATTATAATTAATAAGTAAAATAATTAGGCAAATTAATTATCGTAACATGAATTAATTACCTCCCAACATTTTTACAGTATCACCTATAAACTTCACTAATACATCAAAGGGTTAAGTGGACAAGAATGGCAGGATAAAATGCTTCAATAGTACATAGTGTCTCACTAAAACAGTTTTGTATTGTCCCTCATACAGTTCTTCTACACATACATATGCTTGATTTTTGCATAAGAAACAATCCCATGTAACCCATTGTGCAGTATGAACCACATTAAAAACTGTCCAGACATGAAAGGGTTAAACATGCCCTGTCAGTTGGGGCCTCACTTCCCTCTCATCCTCCTGCCACTAGTGCTGCATCCTCACTATTGTCAAGAAGATGCAAATCGCTGCCCCCTGTGGTTAATTTTGGGAACATGCTTTAGGTTCTCAGATAATGGCAAGAGAACTGAACCATGGTTTGAGCCTTCACAGTCTTAGTTCTGACCAATCCACACACTTGGAAATGTGTTTGTGAGCTCACAAACTTACTTTTTCACTGGACTGATGACACCATTGTTGAAGATTTCAACTCTGCGTCATGCTCCCCAGTGAGGTCACACACAGAGGTGCCTGAGGTCGTATATACACGGCTTTTGGTCAGAGCTGCGAGAAACCCACATGTGGCTGGAGGGCTAGATTTTAGTTTGCATCCATTCAGCCTGTCATCTCTCCTGCTCTGCTCTGTCTGCCCATCCCTCTAGGCTTGGCTTGTGTGTTGGCCTGTGGTTAGTTGTGGTGTGTAGTGGCCACACCTACTGAGAGCTTTTTTTTCTGTCATGTTTAGGATCAGATGTCTGTCTCACACTATGTATTACCTGCCTCCATGGATTACCTTTATGAAGTACAGTGTAACTGCATCCTTGATGCTCTTGGTGGATTAACAGTGACCTTGATGGTATCTCCTTCAGTAAAGCAGTGTTTCAGGTGGCACTGTAAAAACACAGACAACAATTGCATGCCATATATTATTGAAGACTTGGTATGCTACACTAAAGAAATTGGCAAACTAAATGAGAAACTAGACCCTGAACTGTATGATATTCCTCATTATATATTGATTCACAGATGTACATTTTAATGCTCAGAACATGAGTAGTTCTCAATGTGCATTGGTAGTTTCCACTGAGAGATTATCATATGAAAGTGACACCCTCTCACCCTCTGTTCTTATTCATCCTCTTCCTGTAAATATCTCAACTGTCATATGAAACCAGGAAGTGTACAAAGCAGGGGGCAGCATGCTCATCACCTTAGACCCTGACTAAAGGCTCAAAATCCGAATGCTTCAGTATTTGAAAAAAGATAACTAAGAACTAAGAGACCAAGAGCATAAAGCATGGTCTGAGAAGACCTGTATTATCATCATTACATGCTTAACGGGAATAGTTCATGAGAAGTCAAAATGTAGATACAGGTTTTGTTGGTACAGCTTTACAGTGTGATTGACATGTGCTCTTTCATTCTACAGGTGATATCTGAGTCGCAAGCCACACTCCAGGGGTCATTTACAAACCAAAGACAACTTCTCACCCCAAGCAGACTTCAACGTAAGAGTTCAGATTCTCAATTTTGTGAACTGAAACATTCACATTCACAAAACATTCACTATATCTGAGGCAAATAAAGATACAAAGCAAGAATTTCAAGATTAAATAGATGCCACCAGACTGGTTTTCCCATATACTTCAGTGATAGTGCAAAAATATGTTCTGCTAAAGATAAAGTAAAAACCGTAAAAAAAAGATAAACATGGTGGTCATAGATCTTGGTCGCTGCAGCTGCAGCTGAGAAATGCTAAGTTCAAGAGCAGGGAGTGGGGGGGTGGAGGGGAAGGAAGTGTCAGCTGTTTGACAGCTGGTGGTCTGCCTGCCTGTAACCATGAAGTCCCTTTACACACCCTCCACTGTCCAGCCCACTCATACCACAAACTAAATCCCCACGTCATTCCCACTGACTCTGTCTACACAACAGCAACACTGACAGCCCAGTGTACAAAACGATTTTATTGTAGTTATTCAATTCTCTAATCCGGTGTAGTGAGACCGAATAGATCTGTGTTCAGTTAAATACTTCCCAAGTAGCCACTGCACCAACTGCTGCAGCCATTTTACGTGCAGCAGAATGGGTGTGCCTGTCCAGCTCTTGTGGATTGCGGAACGGCTGCATTTTTTTCCCCCCTAACCCAATCAGCATTGTTCCATGTATGAGTCACTCCCACACCCCGCCCTTATATGGCATAGAGGCTGGGGCTGGCTTAGAATGAAATGGTTGCTGGCTGTGCACAAACAACAGCCGTGACACAAGGAAGAGAGCAGCTGCAGAGGCTAAAACAAGGTAAGAAATCACGTCCAGCTCCATTTTCTCTTTGCTGAATGCTTTCTGTGAAATGGTGTCGTGTTTCCGTAGCTACCTAAATGTTGTTTTGCTATCACGAGAGCCCTCATGTGATGTTAATTTCACTGCCTGAAGCTAACTTTAGCCACACAGTGTCGAAAGGATTTTACTTCCTTACTCATTGTGGTACTTCTCATTAGTCACACTGGCTGTTTATGTTTTTTATGGTCTTTTTCACTGCATCTTATAACCTTATTTCTTTAGAGCTTATTTGGTGACTTGTCAGCCTTTGCTCAGGTTGTTACTTTCAGAGAGAGATTATGTAATGTAGAAGGTTAGTGGAGCATAATATACAGCATATGTCTTTACTGTAATATATGGCAGACACCCTCTTTTGTAAGTGATTCTGTTAACATTGATTTTTCTCCGTGCTCTGTTCCAAAGAGCCACGGTTAAAAAATAAATAAAGACATAAAATGGTTGTTTCCCCTTTCAGAGTGGGAGGGCCTGCTGAGGTGACACAGCTCTGAGTGCATGCTGATATGTTTCAGTGTGCTGTGTTTTCAGAACTGGACAGCAACCTGTGACAGTGCTGTCAGCGTGAATAATTTAATCATTTTGTTTTTGAAAATGTTTTAAAAGGGAAAATGTTTGTTAATTAGCAGTATAACTCAGAAAGTTCTGGATGTATTTTGATGAAACTTTCAGGGTAGGTCGAAATGGGCTAACTTAAAAGTGATTAGATTTTGGTGGTGATCTGAGCTGCCCTGGCGGAGGTCTGCTCTCTCAGTACTTTTCTAGTTCACAACTTTAACACACGTTGTTTTTTTTTTCTCTGTTTGCAGAGCTGCCATTTTTGAATCAGGAGGAGCGATGGCAAACAAGGAACAGATCACAAAGACGGCAGTCAAGGTGCTGGGCTGCGTGGAGAAAGTCTCCTCCTTCGCCTCCTCCATCGACCCACTGTTTGGCATCGTCTCCTCCTTGGTGGGCGTGGTGCGCAAGGGCCTGGACCAGGAGGAGGCCCACGAGATGGACGGCGAGTTCCGGCAGGTCCACGAGAAGCTGGAGAGCATCTCGCAGAAGAACCAGCAGACGCTGCGGCAGATTCGCATCGACGAGGTGAACGAGACGTTCGGCAAGTACGAGGAGTACATCAAACACCAGTACGCGGCCTTCAACACCATGGTGGAGCGGGTGAAGAAGGACCCCCAGGATGCCGAGCGCTACATGAAGGACTTTGAGAAGATCTACGAGCGGGATAAGGGCGACCTGAGCCTGGACGTGTACTACCGCGGGGTGATGGGGACGGGCTCGGTGTTCGGCAGGCCTTTGCTGAGGGTGTACCTGGACCACTGCGAGGGGAACAGGAAGATCATGGAGGCCAGGTGCTCTCACATAGCCCACCTCTTTCACGTCGGCCTCATGGCACTTATGGCCTACACGACAGTCACCGAGGATGACGAAGAAGAGGTAAAGGAGAAATGGGCCAGGCGAGTGGCTGAAATTCAGGACAAAATGCTTGACATTTTGAAGCAATGCAAAGAGGACTGACATTGTCAGTCGGAGGCCTTTTAAAATCCGTGCGGAAAAAAATCAGGCAAAGCCATTTTGTAAAACAAAAGAAATGTCCATATCTATAATTGAGGTGTGAGCTCTTTTCAGTAAAAAATGTTATTTCATGTGGTATTTTATACTATATTCCTACAGCACTGAGTTTTTTTGTTCTTTTGTGGCAGTAACCATGTATGCTGTACCATGTGCTAGGACTGAATGTATCCGATAATGTATATTCATAGCGAGCAAGGTCAAGTACTTCCACATTGTCATTCCAGCCCAGAAAATGCATAATAATGGACCATCTATGTTTATTTTGTACATTAAAGAAATTATTATTCCTGCACATTGTCACTGTTTCTGTAATTTTAAACAATTGTTGTTATGAGTAGGAAGTATATCATTGTTGTTAAAATCCAAAGTAACCTGCTTCCAACATACTTCATTAATTACAAATAATTGATGTTTTATCATTTTAACTGATGAGATTACCTCCACACAACTGTAGAAAATAATCTTTCTAACCTAATTACCTGAAAGTACTGTGCAAATGAGATAAGTAAAGTGACTCCTGGATGTACTATGTCAGACCTGTCATTCTGGTTGTAACTGTAAAAGGCAGCAAGGAATGTTTGCCTCTCACACTTTGTCTGTGGTGAACCAATTCCAATAGCATCACCCATAGACTTCTTCTATAGAGATTAGAATATGACTTCATGTCTCTAAGTATGGTAACTCTTTCTTTACAAATTTCCAGAATTATTACTTGACAGATGCCAAGTTTAAGGCTTATGCAAAATGTCATGGCCATCTTTATCAATGTTTTATCCTTGTGTGTCTCCTCCGTAGCCAGGCTGTTTGCTGGCCTGCTGCTTATACACCTGCTGCCATGGCTGACACAGACATCGAGATCATGGAGGACCGAGACAAGTTGAAGCGGAACGTGGTGAAGGTGCTGGAGTGCGTGGCCACCATCTCGTCGGCCGCCGCCGTGGTCAACCCCATCTTCGGCGTGGCCGGCTCGCTGATCCGCGTGGTGCTGCACCACATCGACGACGAGGAGATAAAGACGCTGAAGCGCGAGTTTGGCAGCGTGCACCGGGCCCTGGACGAGCTCTCCCACCAGAACCGCAGCGCCCTGCTCCAGATCAAGAAGGAAACGCTGGACGGCCAGTACTGCCGCGTGGAGGAGAACCTCCGCAACCAGTTCCGCAAGTTCATGGAGGTGGTGGAGGCCCGGCCGGGCGACCACCAGCAGCGCAAAAAGGAGGACTTCGAGGAGAGCTACGCCAACGACATGGGCGACCAGAACTTGCACACGCTCTACGACGGCGTCATGGGCAAGCCCAAGCTCTTCAGCCGGCCCATCCTGGAGGTGTACATGAAGCACTCGCAGGGCGACCGGCGCGTCTTGGAGCGCCTGTGCACGCGCCTCACCTACCTCTTCTGCATCGGCCTCATCGCCCTCATGGGCTACGCCGCCATCATCGGAGACGACGAGGAGGGCCTGAGCGAGGAGTGGACTGAGAAGATGGAGAACGTGCAGGAGCGCATGCAGGATGTGCTGATGCGGTGCAAGTGAAGTGATGAGGAGAGGAGAAGAAGATGATGCCCCCCCCACCCCCCCACGTCCTTGTCCCCTTTATGTTAGCATGCATTGGACCCTGCCTCCACCGCCCCTCTCCTCAAACAAACTTCTTTACTCCTCTCCTTTTCCTCTGGGCCTTACCCTGCTCTCTTCTCATTCTTCTTATGCCATACAGCAAACTGAGATTCTATTTCAGTGTGTCCTTATGCGCCCTGGGGTAAGGCTGCTCGATTATGGAAAAAATCTGAATCACGATTATTTGGGCCAAAACTGAAATCACGATTATTCAAACGATTATTTTGTTTTCCTCAGTAAAATGCTTCATTTATTGAAAATGTATTCAAAAACATTTCGAAAAAACATTCTTGTACCTTCGGATTTTCCCTAATACCTTTCTTCGTAAACATTAGTAAGTCTCCTTTGATGTCTAATGTACAAACAGTAGAAATGTCTAATGTATACGTGTAATGTACATTACAAACAGTAGAAAATAATTAGGACAAAAACATTGTTGCCCTCGATTTTATTTGTTTTGAGATCGTTTGGCCCTGAAATCGTTATCACGATTAGAATTCGATTAATTGACCAGCCCTACCCTGGGGTCTTGTTGAGAGAGGGTTATTGAGAATGTACTTCAGAATGATGCAAACTGCTTTTCCTCTCTCATTCACTTTATCCCTGTGTCTTGGTCAGGTGGTCAGGTCTGACATATGTGTTTTGTGTTTGCTCTGCACATCTGCATAACCTTAATAGCCAATTTCCAGAAGCTTTGCGGGGGTCATCCAGCAAAACAAACTAACTTTTGTAGCACTTCAAGTAGTTTTAGCAGCTGTTTCATAATCTACAACAATCTTGAATCCTACCATTTATAATGTAATGTGGGGAGAAGAGCCATGAACGGAATAGCTTTATCTGTATATCTTTATGTATGACAGCAGAAGAGAACTGCAGGTGATGAATCTAAAAATCTAGCTGGAACTGTGAGCGATAAACACTATAGCTGTTACTACAATCATATACAAAATTTCCAAACATATATGCCAGATATACTAAATACAGTACAGGTCCCTACTCATGCATTACAGTTTACTAGATGCCATTCCGTGTACGCACTGCCACTAATTTTGCATCACACTACTTGCTTTCCATTAAATGAGAAAGGCAATCTCTGCCAAAATGCTGGCACTTACTTTAACCAAGTAGGCTTCAGCTTAATGCTGAACTACTCTATGAGATCACAGCACTACAGTAAGTGAATAGGTTTAGAAGTTGAAATGGCAAAAATGCTTCATGCCTCATGTAAACACTACAGGACCTGTCAAAGACAGGCAGCACGGTTTTACACACCTCAATGTTTAAACACTACAACACACACACACGCACACACTGAACACTATTGTCAGCAGCTTGTGATATTCATTATGTTAAATACAAAGACGTGAAATAATAGGTAAGTTGAAATAAAAGGTCAACATTCTACTCTGCATAGCCCTCTGGTTAATGCCTTGTTTAAGTAATCAATACATTTTTTAAATTGATTACATTTTGTTTTTGTGTATATTTTTGCCTTTTTTAATTATTTTTTTATTAACGAATCAATGTCATTTAAATATTCATCATTACCTTGGAAATTATTTTGACTTTAGAAAACCTTGCCTTCAGTGCCTCTCTTATATACTAGACTTAGGCTCCTGTGTCAATGTTGTCATTAAAAAAAGACTTCAAGGAGTGCCATCAGTTTGAATAATTGACATTTGTTATAGCTTGTGAACAAATTCCACATCAAAAATTATTTCATAAATCTCTCTTTACAATGTGCCATTCAGTTCTTTGTTTCCTATTATAACTCCTAATAAAAAGAAATAAGAAACCTGTCATGAACGTGACTGCTGGTCCAACACTCATTCGCCCTGATGTTGCCTTCTTGTTTTCCTGCGGAGAGTGGAGAAAAAAAAATCACAAATCTTTCCAACATTTGCATTTATGGCCTCACCCATCAGTATGGTTGTGGCCAAAGCTGGTACTGCAATAAAATTCAAAATACAGCAAAGCGTTGTTTCCCCCTCTTATCTAGAGGCAAGGTGCAAAACACAAAATCAAAACATAAACAGGCTTTGTGGATTGTGTGTTAAGTTTTAAAATGCAAATATTCAGGCTGTACTGTTGTCAGTGAAATCCATATTTAATTGCAGCATGTGCAATTTAACATGTTTCGAGTGACAAATCTGTTCATTTTATGATTTCTGACCATACCACTGGCTTGCATTAAAGACTTGTACATGTTTGACTTACTACTACATTTAACACTATTAAACGGTCAGTATTTGTTATTTTATATTATATTATATATTATATATATTATATATGATTATATATTTGGTGTTAGAGTAGGTGCGTTATTTCTTATTGTCATGTTTTTCCCCTCTCCTTCGAACCTGGCAATGGAAAAAAATCATCATCCCAACCTCGGTCCAGGAGTCCCACCAGGTGGTGGTCTGACCTCATGAACATTACGGGCCACTAGTCTGCCTAACTAGCAGTGCAACTAAATTACTTTAAAGGAGAACTTTGGTGTAAAATGAAAATTGGCATGTTAAAACATCATACCGAGTTGGTATGTGTACGGAGGAGCAAAATTGATTTAGCCTGTTGCATTCAGAGTTTAACTATTTTTTATCGTTTGTCCAAGAAGGCTAACAATGGAAGTGGTAGGTGCCCTTAGACGAAGCATGACGGCTACGCTATTTTTAAACCATTAAAACAGCTCGAAGAAACTCCACACTCCATCGGTAGTACAACAAAGGCCCTGACATTAAAAACGAGGCACTGAGAACTTTGAAAGCGGAGTTTTCCATCGAGACATCAAAACAGAGAATGTCCTCGTCAACATAGATGACGGGACAGCAAAAGTTATTGACTTTGGCTGTGGTGTCCTTCTTAAAGGAGAACTTCGGTGTAAAATGAAAATTGGCACGTTAAAACATCATACCGAGTTGGTATGTGTACTGAGGAGCAAAATTGATTCAGCCTGTTGCATTCAGAGTTTAACTATTTTTTATCGTTTGTCCCAGAAGGCTAACAATGGAAGTGGTAGGTGCCCTTAGACGAAGCATGACGACTACGCTATTTTTAAACCATTTAAACAGCTCGAAGAAACTCCTCACTCCATCGGCAGTACAACAAAGGCCCTGATATTAAAAACGAGCCACTGAGAACTTTGTAAGTGTACACAACATTTATTAATAAAACAGTTTTGACAAGCAGTACCTTGCTGTAGTTTCTCATCGCCGCCATGACGAAAGTCCAAACAAGTTGATTGTACCACTTCTCCTCCTGTTCTTCCTGCTGGTTCATGTTCGTCAATCGACTGGTGCGAACTGTCATCATGGCGGCGACGAGAAACTATGGTGTATTGTTGGATGATAACTGACCTAGACCACATCAATGTACTGTACCAAACAGCTCTGTTCTCAGTACCTCTGTTTACAGTGGTAGTCAGCCCTGTTCGAGCTCACCTAGAGCTGTCTGAAGAGTGAGACAATTTGGAACAACATAGACAGCTAAAGTTAAGTTAATGATACCATAGGAGGTCATTGGTGTAAACTGGTGTAAATTGAACTTTGGGGCTGTTAAAACATCGTAAGTTGATACGTTTGCTAAGGAGCAAACCTAGGCTAGCTCGGTGCATTCAGAACTAAACTATTTTTACCATTTCTGTAGAATAGGCTCACAATGCTAGTTATGGGGGCATGATGGAAGGTTGAAGATATAGCCATTATTAAACCTTTAAAACAGCTTGAATTTGATCCACACTTTCTTGGTAGCGTAACAAAGGCCCTGGCATTCAAAACAAGGCATTGAGAACTTTATAAGGGGACAAGTGCACGTTTATTAAAAGACTGTTTTTATAGGTAGTACATTGGTCCCATGGCATCTCTCTCTGGCAGCTAGAGATGTTACATAGCCATTCCTCGCTGAGAACTCGTTCTCGTCATTCAGTTCCTCTAAAGAACTCGTACAGATTCGTTCACCAGTTCGTTTCTTTGGATGACGTCATATCACGCGTCCTGCACGACTCCAAGACATAAAACAAAAGCTCATTTGACCGGTTAGTCAATCTTAAAGTGAAGTGCATCGAAACAGCATTATATATATCAGATTAATATCTTCCCAGTTGGTTAGGCTCCGTGGTAACACAAGGACGACGGGACGAACGAGAGAGGAGGCAGAATCTGTATAAGTCCAATGATCACTGTGACCAGTGAATGACCAAACCCATTAAAAGAATTAAAATGAATAATGATTTGTTCAACATTCAAGACAAGAGTAAATATAACAACTTCATTACAAACAGTATTAACAACTACTGTTAAGTTGTCTAACGTATCGCGAGATTACATTCTTTTTTTTACTTATAGACACGGTTGCTATGCTTTATGTATGAGAACGTTTCAGACTCAGTAAGGATAACAGCATAAGATTGGTTGATGGGCTTCACTGCCACTGAATGAGCTCACCAACTGCTGTGCTGATTTTCGAAGGAACGACCGACCATGGGAAGCAGCAAACTAGTTTGCCTCGTTCCTCTCCCGAGTCAGTTAAAGTCCACTGTACGATCAATGGATGAATGACAAACCCATCTTAAAACAGATTAAAATGAACAATGCTTTATTCAGCATTTATGACACAAAGTGAATATAACTTTATTGAGAACGTCTCAGACTCAATAAAGACAACACAACAGCGCAGCGGACGATTGGTTGGCTAGTTGGCGGGCTTCACTGCTGCCACTGACAGACTGCTGTGCTGATTCTCGAAGGAACGACCGGGAACGAGAGCGGCCGAGAACTCGTTCACGCCGTTCCTCCCCAGGAACCGTTCAAAAGAACCGATTCGTTCGTGAACGACACATCCCTACTGGCAGCCCTTTCATCTCACAGCTCTTCAGCTGTATAATGTGGTTCAAATAAGTACAGATGCCCATCAAATAGGAAATGCTCTTCCTCAACCTTAAATTCTCTGAAATAAGAGGTGTTCTGCCACCTCTTACTTAGGATCTGCTGAGGACCTGCCGGCACAGGTAAAAACCACAATGACTGCTGGAGGAGAGGAAGATTAAAGTACTGAATTTACAGACGATTTGCAGGCAAAAGCCAAGCCCCTCGGTCCCTCCTTGCTAGTGCCTGATGACGAGAAGTCAAAGGCCATGGAAGAACCAACTTCTGGACCTGAACTCTTTCTCATCCTCCCTGGAAGGAGTGGACCCAATGCAGCACATGATTGCCATCAGTACCAGAGAATATTCCAGTGACAAACTGTGGAGATATATGGATTCTCCACAGAGAATGTGTATTTCTGTCCACATTCCCTCCTATGCAACATGTCAGATTTTCTGGGTCTTTAATGGGGAAAAATATCAGGGAAGGAATGGTAGGTCAGTGCTAATAGTAACAAGGCTTGGGGGTCTATTTTTAATTCTATTGTTAACTTCTAAGTTGTTTAGTATTTATTCCCAGCTATGACATCAAGTCTGATTGTGCTAATGTCCTTAGTCAGTGTTAATACGAGGTTTCTTGTTTTTGAAGTGAAAGCTCTTTAAAGGCTATACATGAATAGGCAATTAAAAAACACATCTTAAGAAACTACCTCAAGAATTCATCTCCATTCCTTTTCTTGAGTTAAAGTGATCAATACTTAAATTTAATGGTAACTAGAAAAGACACTGCAAGACTTTTTCCAACTATCATAAATAAATTAAAATTCCCCATTCGTGGAAGTACAATGAATGCATTTTCATATGTTACATATTTGTTGAAGTTAAATTTCTAATTTGAGACAATACATGTTAAGTCAAATACAGATTGCTATTCTAACCAAAACTGAACTTGCAAACACAATTCAATTGTACTTAAAGTTTTATTGCTTTAAAACTGTAAGTACAATTGAATTGTATTTGTCAGTTCAGTTTTGGTTAGAATAGCAATCTGTATTGCAGTATAAGTAGTTTCCTCCGGTGGCTCTACAACTACAGAGAGACTTACGTACTGAGGTTAAATTCCATGGAAGGCTGCAAAACAAATTCAGAAGTGCCTTTCACCATGTTACAAGTTAATGAACCACTGAAACGATTTTGAAAACACTAATGAAAACTACTTAGTTAACAGTCAGCAAATGAAACTAGTTTTTTAAGTTAAACTGGTTTGCAAGTAGATTTAGCAACTGTTCATATCTACCACAATCTTGAATCCTACCGTGTATAATGCAATGTGGAGAGAAGGGCAATGAACAGAATAGCTTTATCTGTATAGCTGATCTATGACAGCACTAAAAACAAGAGAATTGCAGGTGATACAGCTAAAAATCTAGCTGGAACCACTTAGTGAACAGCGTCAGAGATAAACACTATATCTATTACTACCATTATATAGGCCTACTGCACATACTTTCCAAACATATATGCCAGTAAATACTGATCCCTACTCATGTATTACAGTTTACTAAACACTGGATGATGTATACGTACTGCCACTAATTTTGCATCACAGTACTTGTTTTCCATTAGATGAATGTCAAAATGCTGGCACTCGCATTCAAAAATAAATAAATAATTTAAAACACGAGATCATTTTCTGCCACTAGGGGTCAATGAAGCATAGGCACAGACTGAAAAGACCATTTTCCCGGCTGTGGCCAGATGTATAGCAGTTGCCACCTTGCATTGTTAAACAGGTGCATGCTGAATAAACTCTCTTCCACTACAGAGATTAAAAAAAAAAAAAAAAAAAAAAAAGATTATTCGTGACATGACTGAGTTAAATATTTTCATGCTGTCACCTTTCATTCACACTGAGCTGCTGTTGCAAATGACACCGTGTTGGTTGTCCTGCTTCACACACTTCAAGATGACACTACCCAGCCCATTTGCTTACCTGTAGCTTTGGGTAATCCTTATTGCAGACACAACATCGAATGCCAGTATTTCTCAGACATTCCACCTCATTGTAAATTAAGCTCCTGGAGTGTTGGCTTGGAGCAACAAGAATAACGAGTTTTCTACCGTTTACGGTGAAGCGAAAAACACAAGCTCAAAGGGTGTCTTTTCCCTCAGCAAGCAGATATGTCATCAGCGAAAAGCTTACCTTAAACAGTCTTTTGAAATCGTCGATATTGTGATAATGCACCACGGCGCCATGCTCTCCAACCCGGGCAATTACGCACGGTTACGCACCGCCTCCAGACTGCCTGTCAAGACAGTAGGATGCCCATGAGATTTTCAATACTTAGTTTGTGTGACAGTGTGTGACCTCACATGGCTGTGTGTAAACTGAATGTTCTGATATAGTAAACATAAATGCCTCATTTTTTAGGTCACACTGAAATGACGATGCCGAAAATGATGTTGCCACTAGGTCACTATTGTAAAGCTCTACAGCTGACATATTTTACTTGTAGCTTAAACATAGTGGGACCGTGAAACACTGTGTAGTACTACATACGTCTACATCACTAGCAGCCCGAGGACCTACGTATAGGTAGTTTTTTTTTCCGTGTCAACGTTTAGTAGATAAAGATAGCCTGCTCCCCCTCCCTCTCCTTCGTCTCCCCATGACAAAACGTTTAAACATACACACATAGTTCCTAATGCTTTGGTACACAGTCCATATGCATACAACCCACACCATCACAGCGGCTAATAAGCCTATAGTGCTCTTTTTAGATAATCACAGAAATCTTGTAGCCAATGACGAGTACATTTAAGTGTGGTGTCAAATATTGGTTTTGTTATAATTTGATCAAAATCGTATATGGAATACTAAATTGTAAGGTATTTACACAACGTTAAATGTATGTTATATTTAAATCTCTACAAATTAGGCATTTCTTGAAACCCTGATAAATAAACCGATTACAAATTGCTACATCTGTTCCCAAGACACCCAAGGATAGATATTTCTCTATATATTTTACAATCCATAAGAATGAGCATTTATATTACTGTTTGTGTGACTCACCATCTTTTAAGTTGATTCCCTGAATGGTCAGAACGAACAGTAGTTGAGCAGTAAATTATTGCGCACTGTGCGCATGTATGTAACCATTTTCGGACGGCAGGTGCGACGTCAATGTCTCTGACAATCACCATTTCACTTTCTTTAAATATTTTCCCAGAAACATGACAGAAAGTCAAATGTAAGAAAGAGAACATTTGTAGGTGCGGCGTTTCCAAAAATGTCTCCTCTTCACAGTGCGCGCAAGCATATTTCTCTCTCTCTCTCTCTCTCTCTCTCTCTCTCTCTCTCTCTCTCTCTCTCTCTCTCTCTCTCTCTCTCTCTCTCTCACTTTCTCTCTGCCCATCTGTCCTGCTCCTCCTCTGTCTCACAGATTAGTTTCATCATTCCTTCCCGAATCCGTGTAATCCGTGTAAAGGCTCTGGGAAAATTTGTGGAACTTGGAGAATCTCGCAGCTGTTCTCCCTGCCAGGCGACAGACGTGCTGTGCGATAATACTGCAGGTACGGAATGGCGTTGCTTTTGGATGATGCGTGTGTATGTGTCATAGGGTCTTACAGAGAAGCAGCGGTTTTCAAGGTGTGTCCTATGCGGTCGAAAACGGATGTAAATTTAAATTCTGAGTCGTCTTTGACCGCAGAAATCAGTTGCAAACAAGGCATATTAAATGTGATTAATTACAACATTTATTACAACAATCAAATCATTTCAAGCATGCTTAAAATACTTATATTGAGCTACCAAGATATATAAGGCAATGCTATTTCATGTTAAATCTCTAACTAGACTAGCTCTGGCTTTTTAATGATAATGGAGGGGGGTAAATGGCAGGCTTGTTATTTCTAAGTTACTGAAACAAAAGCAGACCTGCATCTATAAAAATACCTGCAGTTCAAGACATGTTATCTATCCCCTTGTTTATAAAGGCAATGGCCAGTCAGCTGGAGAAAGTGGTGGCACAGAAAAAGCAGGCCATCGAGGCAGCCATGGA
>CM050218.1:12940000-13077500 GCA_027475355.1 Coilia nasus | reverse complement strand
TGTCTTGCCACCGAGGGCCCCTGCTGAAGCCTGGCTATGATCCACGCAGTGCGGAGTGAGTGGCACTCTCGCCCCATCCATCCGTCTCTGTGCCAGAGCTGCCCACCACTGCCAATGCATGTGTGCCAACACACCTTCATCTTGAGTGATGAGGGTTTCGTTGTTCTGTGCAAGCAAGCGCATATATAGTAAATTAAGCTGATAGTCGCCAGGAAGTTAATAGTTTTATGCCAGGGAAGAGCCCAACAGGCGTGGCTACACCAGGGTGAGTGACAGTGAGTCCATGGGAGTGGGGGTGCGGGGGGGTTGCTGCAGGGATGTGGGGCTGGGGGAGGGGAGTGAAGGCATGGGAAAGGGGCAGGAAAAGGGGGAAATGGAAAATTAGGAAACACCACAGCTGTGAGCTCTGAACTCCAACTAACAGGAAGCAATAGCTAGACTTTCATTTCCAGTGGCGGGGGGTCTACAACTCACAACCATATGACAAATGTTTGTCACTGTCAAGTAATGTGGCAGTCAGGTCTTTTTTAAAATAAAACAACACAACTATAAATAGCCCTTAAGCTTGCTCCTACACTTCTTTCCACAAAACCATTAGCAAATTAAAGTTGTAATCGGTATATTGATCTCCGTTCTGGCTCCCTTGTAATCTCTCTCTCTCTTGAGTATGTGCTGATCTCTCTCTCTCTCTCTCTCTCTCTCTCTCTCTCTGTCTCTCCCCCGCTCTCTCACACACACAAACGAACACCACTGTACTGTTTATGCAGTATTTGCTGTGTATGCTGAAACATCTTTGTGACTTAGTGCCAGCAGGTGAAAATGCACTTCCTATATGACTACGGTAAATAGTGAGGCAGCATTATTTATTTTGGTGCATTCATATTGATCAGAGTTGTCAGCTGAAGCCTTAATTCAAACATTTTATAGCCCTTTTAAAATGACAATTTTTATTCTTGTCATGTTTATGGTGTTGTATTGTACTTGTCTATGACCAACACAACTAATTCAACAAGAACCGCTTAAAATATACTGCCTATTCTAACTGGTTAAATATAAAGTACATTGGTAACACACAGCTTTGACCACAGCATGCTTATTTTTTTCTGGATGCAGAAAGTGCACTGCCGCTATTTACAGAAATCCTGGAGCCCAAACACATAATGTTTTAGCATTTGTATGGGTCCTGACGGTAGAAGGGTATTTCTTTGTTTCGCATCAGTGGTAGAAGGACTAAGGTACATTTGTTTTCAATCAATGGCAGCTAATAGTTTCTGAACACTCATCTGTTTTCGCATCCTGCACGTATTTGTATTGATCCAAGCAGTCTAACAGATTGACTCTGTCTGTCTTATTGAGGTTTTGGATTCAGGGACTGTCTCTTCAGGCTGTGCTGTGCGCATACTGATAAGCTATGGCTTTTTCAGGACTAAACAACCAGTTTTAAAGCATCTCAAGAGTTTCACTTTTATTTGAAATATATTTTTTTAAATACTTAGTTTTGTAATATCTGTTTATTAAGCACTAGGCTATGTGTTGGATTTAGTGGGGTCAGTTATACTCCAAACCAGGTGGGACAATGAAAAATGTTTGTATTTGTCATCTGTGAAGATTCTTATTCATCCAGGTGATGGCAGTCAAAGGAGCTAAGTTGTAAGAAACTGGACTTCTTTTTAGAACTTGAAGACGTTTCACCTTTCATCCAAAAAGGCTTCTTCAGTTCTGGCCTGATGATGGGGAATCTGGAACACTGGAGGTGGAGTTGTAGACCACATCCCTCATTCTATGGCATAAAAAGTCACATAAGTCACCCGTTAAGGTGTGAGTTTGTATTTGTTCTCTACTTTATTTGAAACCTCACTCCTGTTATGTGTTAGTGTACACACAGAACACAGTTGGTATTCGGGAATGAAACTTCAGCTGGTTTAAGGATTTATTGGGTATACTGAGTAATATAAAACTGTAAATATAATCCAGATGAAATGAAATGAACTAATTCCAGAAAACATTTCCTCTTGAGTTGAAGAGTTGTCTTTTGCGCAACTTCCTTTTTGGCCTCCCGTCGCCATGGGAAAACAGCATAATCCTGGCATGTGCAAAAATCCCTGAAACTCCAAGGCCGTGTGGACTGGAGTTCCCCCACTGACTCACATGATACATTGCTGGATCTCTCTGACCTGGAAACATCTGTCCGCTCTGATGCACAGGCAAGCTCTGGCACGCACCGACAATGCTCTACAAAGTGACACCAGACACTTGTAGTAGACATACTCATAAAGGAGTTCCATAACCATTGGACTTACCTTTGCTCCTGTTTCAGTAAATTGCCGTTAATAAAAATCAAGTCACCAGAACTTTAATAATGTTCAGGAAAATGTGAGAGATACATCTACTGCAATGCCCAGAGATGGCTGCACTTGTTTTCCATAATTGTTCCATTTCTGCATGCAGATGAGGTGGGATTCACAAGACTGACTGTTAAACTCATCAGTGATTCACAGTTATATCGGCACTACTGGTCTATAAACGTTGTGGTCTATAACTGGTTTTGTGTTTACCTATGTTTTCAGTCTAGGTGCTTTCAATTACAATCTTTTGTTCCTAATAAAAGGCCCCACCTGTTTCCAAAGGAGTCTCTGGGTTTCCGATCAGTCATAATGGGGTCATTTCCTTTGTGAAGAAAATGACAACATTGCTGTTGTGAAAGAGATGGCAAGCCCTCTTCAAATTTCTGTAAAGAGTCCCGTGGGAGGAGAGATATTACCTGACACAACAAGAATGAGAAACTGTCCCGATGTGTGTAATAAAATATATCTATTGGCAGTTTTTTTAGTCACTTTTTCTTAAACTGTTTCCTGGATTACATGTGGCCTGTGTCAATCAACCCACGCTAATCTCCATATACTCTAAAGCTCAGGTTATACTCTCTTTGCGTGTGAAAAGAACCTGTCCACGTCTTCCACCACTGCTCACATACTTCCATGCATCCTTCCTGTTGGTTTGGACAAAATGAATACAGGAAACAGGAGGCTCCATCGGTAACTGTATCTGGTTTAAACCATGAGCATAAATAAGCTCCAACCCTTCAGTCACACAGGTGCCAAGGAAAATTGAAAAAGCGACAAGCTGCCCATCACCATTTTAGAAATAGATGGCAATTTGTAGCGGTGACACAAGTGTCTTCCTGCATTAACTAGGCTGTGCCAGTGGCTCCCATGACAGAAATGCTGAATGAGATTTGTCTCTATCCTTTGTGTTTCCTGTGACTGCAGGGTAATGCACAGCCTTTATATACACCCTAATGGGTCCTCCCTATCTAAAGGTCATGCAGTCTTGGTCTGCTTTGCTTGTTACAAGATGTTAAGCTGAGCATAATGATACAATTTATAACTATTTTACTTTATAGGAAAAAAAAAACAGTAACACATAAGCAAACTACTGTAAACAAAGCAGATAAAATGACGCAAGCAGCAGATTGCAGAAATAGCAAATCCCACTGAAGCGGCAACAGATGAACCTGTTTCCCAATTAACCGTCACTGTGCTCGATGCAGGTGCTTGGATGGTTTCCACACCTGTGACCTCAGGGCTTATGTTAATAGCTCACTGGTTTCTGCTGGCTAGCCTCAACATGTTTTTTCTCTGAGGAGCCATAACTCATTTCTCCCTTACACTTTCTCCAGGGGCCTGGCATAGTAACACTTCCTCTTTCACTCCACTCAATCGTACAGTGTTGCTGTTGTGACAAAACAGATGTCGAGCTTCTTCATGTGTACATCATGTTTGAATCAAATCAGTTTAGAAATACTTGCAATAAAGGGGAAAAGTAACAGCAACATGCAACATTCTTTGGATTATGAAGAAATGTACTGTGTCCACAAGTAGCAATGATGCACTAGGTCTGCTGTGTGAACTAAAGTGACATCTTGTGGCAACAGGAAACTGTGGGGGCTTAGGGCAAGGTCACAGATCCAAGATGGTTGATAGTTAAAACAGACCTCAACACAAAACATCAGAAAGGATGGAATGGATATTTTGTCTAACGTTTTAAAAAACAAAAAGGACAGTGTAAAAATGTCCATTCCACATCATCGTACTCCGCTACAGTACCATACTTACTACATACGTACTTTGTTTGTGGATTACAACACAAAAGTAATATAAAATAGTGGCCTGAACATCAAAGGGAGTCATTCCAGTTAACGGTCATCAGTAATAGCTGCTTAACCTGAAACAGGGTGATCTCCTGTCTAAACACAAACACTCAAAATGGTGGTTTGGCAAATGGTGCTTTGTCTGGCGGGCCTAGTTCACCTGGTTGTCATTAACTTAATGCATTCCATTCTTCTGCTTCAAATGGAAAAAAGTCCCATGCCAACAGTGCTTCTTGTGACTGGCAATCACTTTGAATTTGATCTAATCTGCTCGGTCAAAGTTTGTATGGCGTTCAGATCATGAAAATATCAGAATATCTGGAAATTGGTGCTCTCTGACACCGATGGAAACGTGCCAGATGTCACTAACAGAGCTTGCCAATGTGTAAGCAATTGCATAACAAGATTACCATCAGGAAGTGTGCATTGCAATCATGAAACGTGTGCCCAGGTTAAACAATGTCCCACAACCCCACAACAATAAAATGCAGCGATTGGGAATACAATGATAAAGAATGCATTGTTATAGACATAACCAATGACTATAGAAATAATAATCCATATCAGTTTCAATACTGATTCATTCATACTGTGCTGTGCACTTGGGCAAAGGAGGCAGCAGCACACTCTGGACCTGCGACGTGTCGCACTGGGGCGGCCCTGAGGGTGTTTACCTCACCAGAGTCTGTGCCACCCATCACGCCACATACCGCAGGGCTACTGCGAGGGGCATGATCACATTTCTGATGGTAACGAGCTAGCATAGTGTGAGATCTAGCAACGAGACGACGACACAGGCGAGCAAACCTGAAGCCTGCGGCCGCTTACTGTCTTTTCGCCAGCGCGCCTTGCTCGCCAGTGGCTCCTCTCTCTCGACAGGACCAATGACCACAGACCACGTCCGTCTGGTCTCTCCTCCATCCTCGTTTGGCTGGACTGATTAGTCATAGCAGCTAGAAACTGAACAAAGGCTACAGCTCAGTAGATTTTTTTCATGGCTGTGGATGGTGAAACAGTGGGGCCTTTCACTGAGACACCCTGAGACCCTGTTGTGGCATAACTGATTGAGAGCTCCCTCTGCCCCACCCCCCCACCAGCAGTGTCTAAATGAATCCTTTGACGTTGTTGAACATGAGTGAAGAGGTGGCCAAATGTGGGGTAGACATAACATTTTGCACAGCATCAGCAGAGCGGTGGGATCTGCTTTGCCTATTCAAAAATAGGAAAATCTTCTGCATGTGAGTGTGTGGAGAAGTTGTGTCCTGTATAGCGGAGCACTGCGCAGCTTGCACCCTAAACTCCAACAGTATATATCTTCACTTTCTTGTGCCTCAACATGTAGCCATAGCAACCTCATCAGAGACTCAACAAGGCAAGGATTTTTGTGTGGTAGCAATGTCTGCCCTTGTGGAAGGGAGTACCGTTATCCAGCCAGCTAGTTTTTTTTTTCTTCTTTTCTTCTTTTTCTTTCTTTCTTTTTTTTTGCTGTGTGAATGTGCTACTCTCCCGTGGGAGAGTGTTTACAGGATGTTATCAGTGGTCTTCGTCTCTGCCTGTCATCCTCCAGACAGGGTTCCATGGAATGCTAGCTTGGAGGGGAAGGAGGCAATGTGAAGGGGGAGTGCCATACTGGGGGGGAGTCTATATATACATCCCAGCCTTGGGAGGCTGCCGCTCAGAGGCACAGCTGAGATCTGTCGGAGAACACCTCAGCAGTGACATTTTTCAGGTCTTGTGGTGAGTCCCTTTAAATCTGTCTTTAATTTGATTTTTTTTGACAACTTCATCATAATTTGATTTTAAAACAAAACAGGGAGATGTTTGACATTTGAATTAGTCATGCTTGTTATTTCTGCGTGTGACACAATTTATGTGTGTCAGTACTCAGCATTTGAGAGGGGGGAAAAAAGCATTAAAGAAATACAAAAAAAATGAGATATGTCTCTGTTGACAAGCAAGAGGGATTGCTGGAGCATAATGAGCTGATTATAGGCTGTTCAGTTGCAGGATGTTGTTGTTAAATCAATATTGACTGCCAGAGGGTTTGTCATGACCTGTGAAAATACAGCAGGAGTATAGCACAGGGATGTGGCACAGGGTTCTGCTATAGGCTGATGTTTGGCTCAGTGGAATGAGCAATGATAAGCAGTTTGGGTGCTTTTCTCTCATGTTGGAAACAGACGTGGCACATTTGAATGTCAGTAGATCAGATGACTAATCATGTAAGTTAGAGACTAGATTGGCAAAGACTATTTTTTTTGGCATTTTATGAAGCTGACTGTAGAAGTGACCATATTTTCTTTACAAAAGAAGACTTGAAAAATATCACAGCCAAAAACAGGATCTTTATTCAGTAAGTATTTTTTTCCTCTAAAATATTTCTGAGATTATAATGATCTGGCAATAGTGTTGAGTCACAAAGGGCTTACAGTTTTACAAGCATTAAAAACTCTTAAAAGGATTTTGGTAATTAATCGCAGTCTTGCATGATTTACCAATGACCTTTATGGAGGACATATTTGGTAAGTAAATATCAATGTTCAATTTTACTTGAATTCTGTGTTTCACTTGAATAATCTACTACAAAATTGTATGGTGCTGTTTTCTGCCATTTTCTTATGCATTTTTATACTTTCCACATGGGGGCTTGGAGTGCTAAAATGGCTCTGGACAGAGAGTGTTGTTTTCATTAGAGAACAAGTGCAGTGGGAAAGAGTTTCTCAGATCAGGGTGTGCCTTTTTCTGTAGTGAATATAGAGCCCAGGGAAATGAGATATGTGTGTGAGCTCATCTCCCCTGTGCATTTAAACTACCCAGAAACGTCCTTATAAATGCTTATAACGTGTTAAACGTCTGTCCCTTTCACCCATGTTGAGAACATGTGTGTTTGCTGTAGCGCTTGACTATTGTTTGGACCATAAATTGTCTTTTGAGAAGTCCAGCCACTGAGTATTGTGCAACTCTGCCATTACCAAGAGAACATAGCCACCATTTCATGTTCAGTTTGTGTTGCCATACACTCTGAAATATATCTATGCTAACAAATTTGGATGAGCCCAATCACACAGGGGACCTTATCTGTCATTTGTATGTGTTCAAAGGGTGTGGCCCTGTAACTCCACACAAGTTCTAACAAGACCTCTACAACTATCCTAAACATGTTGCTTGGCTTGGTTATAAATGTAAATGCCTTTTTTCTTCTGTGTGTTAGTCAACTGACCGTTGATATTTGGTAGGAAAGCCTATATCTCAAAGGTCCCTTTTGTGTTGTATCTCATTTAACCCATGTGACCTATGTGGAACTTAATCTATCCATTTGCCATGTCTATTGATCTCATGCATTGATTTTCATTTGCACTGTTGTTTAGATGATGTTCATTTTTCATGTCTCATCTCTCTCTTACAGGATAAAAAAAAAAAAAATCACAGGACACCCAAAACACAAAGAGAAGGGAATTGAGTGAGCTCCTGTTTAATTGTGGTGCACAATGAATCGAGTTGAAGAATGGGTCCTGGAGAACAAGGACAAGATTGAGAAAGGAGTGGAGATTATGGGAAAGGGCTGCGAGGTGCTGGCTGCCACGGTGGGCCAGTTCCACCCCATCCTGGAAGCGGTGTTCGTGGCCTCGGGAGAGATCCTCAGCAATCCCGAAGGGAAGGAGGCCCGATACTTGACCGAGCAGTTTGAGAAGGTCAACCAGAAGCTGGAGGGCATACAGGATGAGATCGGTAAAATCGCTCTGGAGTTGCAGAGGAGCAGCATGAACAAGCAGAACTTTGACCGCGAGGCTCAGATCATCAGCCAGTATGAGAAGTTCCAGGAGTTCATCAACGCCAAGCCCAAGTTCAAGGAGAAGAAAAAGGAGAAGTTCCTCAGCCACTTCGAGAACACGGATCGGGACGTGAACCTGGACGCCTTGTACAACGCTGTCACTGGGGAGAACACGTCTGGAGACCCCATACTGGAGACGGTTCTGAATACGGAGCAGAGAAGCAGGAGGGCTGTGGAGGAGTTCTGTGCTTGCCTCAAGAAGCTGTTTGTCATGGGCATCATTGCGGTCATGGGCCATGCCGCTTTGAAAGAGGGCGCCGTCGGAGAGGAGATGGTCAAGAAGTGGCAGGAGCGCATGGAGGACGTGGAGAAACGCATGAAGGTCGCGGTGGACGACTGCACAGAGAACTTCGCTGACCAGGCCAAGATGGATGTAGAACGCCAGCTCCTGGACATGCCAGGAAGTCTTGACCCAGAGTTCACCAAATCTCTGCTTTCCATGCTCGCCAAAAAGTATGACTGGGTTTCCTGGTCCATCCGAGTTTTCAATCACAGTGGAATATTTTTCTGGAATTGGCTAGCTGGCAAGAAGTACCATGGCAGCGGCGGAGGCGCTAACTTTTTTGACCTCTTGACCCCAAACAACATCCGAGTGGTGGTTTCCTTCAGTGCCGACCCAAAGCCTATCAACAAGAGCCAACTGCAGGAACAGATAGAGAAACAGAAGCTAAAGGGTAACATGGTGTCAGTGGCGCAGGCTCTGTGTGGCAGCCAACCCAACTGTCTGGTGCATGCGGTCAGCCGATATAAGAGAGTGGAGGAGACCAACAACTTTCAGCCAGAGTGCTATTATTATGGGATACACAAAAGAGCCTACCTATGTATCCATTCAGAGTAGTGTGGTACAGTTAAGCGGAATGATAGATATCTTTAATGTGGCAATCAGTACATGCAGTTTTTCATACTTGTCATAAATGCTTTTTCTTCCTGGATATGTAAACCTGACAGCTGGATGTATAGAGACATTTGACTGAAGAGATAGTTTGTATGTCTTTTTAACTGGATTGCATTCATGGTTATATGTGCTCATATATTTTGGACCATATGAATGGGCAAAGTGTAAATACACCTGAGGTAATACTTGATTTACAGAACCACGTTGCAAAGAAGATCATTGCACTCAAAAGACAAACCTAAACTTTCATTTGTTTTGTGGAATATTTGACATCAACTGCTAAAATGTCAAATGTGTCTTTAAAAATGCTTTTTTCTGTACTTCTGTCATCATATTCTTTATGCAACAAAGCACTGAGCAAGCTACTCAATGCAACAATAAATATCATAAAACAGTTACCATTTTCTTGAATGTTTTAATAAATAGATTTAAAATAGACATCATTTTGGTCATAACGTGATTATAAATGCTGTTAAATGTTCTATAAAAGTGTCAAGTATGTTCACGTAGAATTACATAACCACCTAATACAAATTATGTCTGAGCAGCACACAGCCTATGCTGACGAAATTAACTTGAGTTGGAAGGCGTTCATGTTATAGCAAATGGCAACATTTTTTCAGCATTGTTGTGTCAGTCAGCTAACATCACTCCTTCACTTCTCCTTCCTTGTGGGTGTGCCAGTCTATCTATGAGCTGCACTTCGCGGACCACATGACCATGTTAAAAAAAAACAGGCAGGGCAAACTTCTGTCTTTACGGCAAAACTACGTTCTGTAGCGTTTTAAAGGTGAGTTAAAGTTTGACACCGCGCTTCTCTGAAGACTAGAGGTGACACATGAAAAATGTACGTAATGCTATAAGTGCATTATACATGTTGGCGTTTCATAGTACGCTATATTTCAAGTTTACATCATAGGGCGTTAACGTAAAAGTTTGTCTAGATTATGGTTGTCTTATGGTTGTCAAAAACTGTCTTATGGCTGCGAGACATCGATTTAATAACACTACATTGTAGCACGTATAGATAGAACCTGCCGAGCTGTCAAAAAGACAGTCTAACTTAAATGTTAACTGTGGAAACTGTCTATCCGGACCCCCTCTTCCGGAAGATTAGGTGCCGATTTCTAGTTGGAACAAGGGAGCAGCCGAAGTGAACAGTGGTGCAAAGGTTGACGTTGTAGTTGACGTTGTTACATTGTAGACAAAACTGTACGCGTGTGTGTTTGCTTGTTTGTTGGGATATGTAAAGTAGTTAGTGGATGTCATCTGCTATGCGTTAGTAAACTTCTACAGTCCCATAGCCCATAGCCTATATATTCATCAGGGCGTGTATCTTCAGCATTCTTGCCCAGTAGGCTACGTAGGCCCGCACAGCCTAACAAGTAGATTATTTGCACTGTAGGGTCTCTCGCCTAGGCAAGGCAAGGCAAGGCAAGGCAAGGCAAGGCAAGGCAAGGCAAGGCAAGGCAAGGCAAGGCAAGTTTATTTGTATAGCGCATTTGGCAATTCAATGTGCTTTACAAAAATAAAAGCAAAGGACAATATGTAAAAGCATAATGGATAAAGTAAGCCTACATGATATAAAGTGCAGTGCGCCGTAAGTAATAACCCTTGGCCTCTAAGGTTTCTCTGTGGAAGCTTTTTGATATCCTAATCTTCAGTCTGAAGACGAACAAACTAACCACATCTTCGTGAAGGAGGAGTGTGGGCTGCCGTAGGAAATACACTCCCTAGTGACCCAAGGGAGGAGCACTGAAGTGGATTGCTGAAATTATAACTGTTTTAGCACAAGTAGATGCACGGACAAATCAAATAAGCATGATAGCTTTCCACCATTTTCTGCCTTTTGGAGCTTTTCCACTGCCTGCTCCAGTCTTGGGTCAGTGGGGAATTTCTGACTACTACAGTGATTTTTGTTTATGAAGGTTATCATTGGCATGATGTTGATTTTGCCATGCTGATCTGTGAGTTTTTAAATGTCTAAAGTGCACATGCACACACATACGCATTGTGAAAAGAATGTCAGCATTTGTGTCATTCATCTATTGTAGACCTGTATACACCAATTGTTTATGATCCAAAAAATGTGTACATTATGCTCATTCAGCAAGCTAAACCAAAACACTTGGGAACACCGAGAAGATAGAATGGCTGACAAAGAGTTTCCATTGTCGTGTTTCTATGGTTACTGTCTGAGGTGCTTTGGAAAATGTATTCCTGCCCAGCAAGTTCAGCTACCTCAGTTAATCATTCCCCACGCCCAGAGTGCCCTGACAAGAGAGCATACACACGTGTTGAAAGTATTTTGCATTTTAACATGATAGTTATGTTGCCACATTTAACTAGGCCTATATCTATATTTGAATTGAAATGATTTTTAAAAAATATTTTGCACACAAATTGGCAGCTGCTTATATATATCATAGAGGGCTGCTGCTGTTTTTTTAAACAAAAAATCTTTAAATTGGTTTTACCAATTTGTTTGCTTGGTGTTAGTAAAAAGTAAAATGAACCAATTATGATTACCATACCTTTAAAAATGAGCAGTTATGTATGTTTTGAAACTAAAACAAATGTTTGCTCTCACTGTCTGTGTGTCTGTTGTTTGAATTCTTGCCAGGGTCTGCTTAACATGGTTTACTATCACCTGTTTTTTGTCCAATTGCACTTTTCAGCAGGACAAGAAATTTTCTTTATGCTGTTGCCTAATAGCTTACTGTACTCTGGGTGTGTCCCACTCTGCCTTGTTTGTGAAACTAACCCTGAAACCACTCCTTTTATCTGCTCCGCCACAGCACGCCCATCTGGGTCTACTTGCACACATCATCAGGTCCACACAGAGCAGGGAGCAGGACCAGGACACTACTTTGTCCCATCTGGGTCTACTTACGCACATCATCAGGTCCACACAGAGCAGGGAGCAGGACCAGGACACTACTTTGTAAGTGGACATATCACTCATTAGTTGTAATTACATAATTGTTAGCATTGCTAAGCTAACCTGTATGCTAACAGGCTTTCTGTGTCTGTTTTTTACAACCCCAATTCCACAAGAGTATGTAAATAAAAATTCAAATGTTATAATTCTCAAATAATACAAGCAATATATTTATTTGAGAATTGTCCAAGGACAACATATCAGTTATTGAAACTGGATTTTTTAATTGTTGTATGGTACTGTATATTTGTGGTCCCAAATTGTGAGACATGTTGCTGGCCTCAAATGTGAAATGACCACAAATATCCCATACAACAGTAAAAAAAATCTATTCTCAAATAAATATATTGCTTGTATGATTTGAGAATTATAGCATTTATTTTTTATTAACATTAAACACAACGTCTCAACTTTTATGGAATTGGGGTTGTATGCATTTTATTGTTATTATTCAAACACAACTGCTACCTCCCACCAAAAATCACTGCAATAAAAAACATCATGTGACAAAACAGTGTTGATGTCTCTGTTTTGCAGACTGCTGACCCACTAGAGGAGATCCTAGAAGATGGCTAATCAACTGCAGCGGCTAGTGGCAGACAAGAAGAGTGTCGTTGAGACAGTCATGGATGTGTTTGAGCAAGGAGCAGAGGTGGTGGCTAGCATTGCAGGAGACCTGTTCCCCGTCTTCGCCATAGCTGCGCCCATTGTCAAGATGGCCCTTGACAACGTTGAGAGCAAGGAGGCAGAGTACATGAAGGAGCAGTTCCAGAAGGTGCGAGACAGGCTGGAGGTCGTGTCTGAGGAGATCCAGCGCATCAACGAGGAAATCAAGAAGAGCGCCGCGGACGCTGCCTACTTTTCTGTGGAGGAGAATCTGACCAACCAGTTCCGCAAGTACATGGACATCCTGAATGCCAAACCCAAATTCCGAGAGGTCAAGAAGAAGCTGTTTTTGGAGCACTTCAAGAAGACTGGAGAGGATAAAAACCTGATCACCCTCTACAATGCTGTCACTGGAGATAACTTCTCTGGAGAGTCTGTGTTGGAGATCACGCTGAACTATGAGCAGAAGAACCGTCGTGCTGTGGAGGACTTCTGCGCCAGGCTCAAGAAGCTCTTCTGCATTGGCCTGATTGCCTTAATGGGGTACAATGCACTCAAAGGGGGCGATGATGAGGAGGACTTGCTTAGAGAATGGGGGGAGAAGATGAAGGTTGTTCAGAGCAAAATGACCACCGTCATCGAGGACTGCATCAACAGCTACCCTGAACAGGCCATGATCGATGTCAAAAGGGTGGTGCGGGACAGCCGTGAGAAATCTAACAAAGACCTGGCTGATGCAATCATAGAGACCCTGAAGACGAAGTACGACTGGGTGAACTGGTCAGTTCGTGTGTTCCACGCCCCAACCGGCCTGTTCAAGAACAAGAAGGAGTTCCAGTGCTTCGCAGGACGGAGCCGCTTCCACGTGCCCTCGGTGGAGGACAAGCTGAACGTGATGGTGTCCTACAGCGCCTCTCCGGAGCCTCTGAACAAGGAACACATCCAGCAGCTGTTAGCTAGTCAGAAGAAGCCCACCATCACAGAGGTGGCAGAGTTGCTGTTTGACAAGGTGCCCGTCTGCGTTGTGCAGACCGTAAAGACCTCTTGCAAAGATGTCGCCTGCTCATATAGCTTCGCGGAGGAGCTGCATTACTGGGAGGAGCTTAAGAACTTTTATGTTTGTGTTCACTCAGCTTAGTGACACTTGATAAGTTTCTTTTGAGACAGAGATTTTGATACTACAAAATGACTGTGTTTGTTTAATGCTTTGTCTTTGTCAGTTATATAGATTTCCTTGCTTAAATGTTGCACAACATTTAGATGATAAAGTATATCAAATGTCTTTTTGCAGACCACCAAAGCCATTGTTTACTGCAGGAATCAATGACAGTACACTGAATGACATTCATGGTTGTATTTTTTACTCAAAATGCTGACATAATCCTTGTCTAGACCAAATAGCATTTTAGTCCAATGTAATGCCTCTCAAATGTTTTTTATCATATGTATGACTTAATAATCGGAAGGTATGAGGAATCTGTGAAAGAATGAATGGATACACCTGCATGGCGTTTATGCCTGGAGTGCCTATTGCAGTATGATGAGAGTAGTCTCCTCCCTTTCTCTTTCTTCATAGTGTTTTTTCTCCCTGGTACCTTTTCACTCTGTCTCTAACTCACCCAGCCACTGGCGCAGTGTGAGGTCATCACTGCGTGGGCATGTTGGGACACATGAGGCATGCTGGTGGTGGCAGATGCAGTGTTTGTTCAGGGATGCCTCACATAGTTCCGTATTTTGCGCAGCCTTTAATGACTGCTTTTGTGGAAATGATACAAATCTCCAGGGAGTATGTGTGTGTGTGTTTTCAAAATAAAATTCTTTTGGATTGTGACAGAAGCGCTACATTGAAAACTACATTGAAAAAGTAAGGGCAAATGAAAGTAGGTACTGATTTGAAAGTGAAACTACTGCAAGTAGTTAGTGATGAATAAATAACAATGACATTTTCTACTACTGTCTTGTAAGTGCAAGCAAATTGTTCTGTTTTAACCCCTTTTTTTTAGCAACAGGAGTATTTTTTGGAAAAACTCGCAAAATAAATCTCTTATGAAGCTGTCTTTGAAAGTATTTTTTATCCCTGTTTCTATGTTTAAATACTACTTTAGAGTTCCTAAATAACATAAATGTCTGATTTTTCTGTTCTTTAAGTGATATGTTTTTGTAGTTTTTTTTATCTATTGGATGACATTGCTGATTGACAAACACTATATCAATGATGTCATTTGTCAAAAAAGTAAGTTGTTACTTAAGTATGTTCCATAGACATAAGCTTACTTTTCAGGAGGGACATTTACACATAGGTTATTTCTAAATACAACATAGTATCACTGACAGAAAGTATACTCAGAAATGAACATCACATCCATGTATGTGTATACAAGGTGATGCTGTGACATTAAGGGGTGCTGACGTTTTTTTTTTTTTTTTTTTTTAACAAAACATTTTTAAATTTCGTATACCAGAAGTATAGCATTTGCTTTTACTTAAATACGTAAAATGAACCTATTATATGCTTACCATACCTTTAAGGGTGTCATTGCATTGTTTCAGGCTGCGTGGGCATGTTGGGACACATGAGGCATGCTGGTGGTGGCAGATGTAGTGTTTGTTTAGGAATGCCTCACATAGTTCTGTATTTGTGTGGCCATTAATGACTGCTTTTGTGGAAATTACACAAATCTCCAGAGAGAGTGTGTGTGTGTTTTCAAAATAAAATTGTTTTTAATTGGGAAAGAAGCACTACATTAAAAACAAAAGTAAGGGCAAATAAAAATAGGTACTGATTTTTGAAACATTAATACTATTAAATACTATTAATACTACTAATACTATTACTAATAAATGAATAACAGTGGTGATTTTTATATTACATTGTAAGACCAAGAGAACCGTTCTGTTTTAACCCTTTTTTTAACAACAGGAGTATTTTATGGAAAAACCTGCAAAATAAATATCTCTACTGAAGCTGTCCTTGAAAGTATGTTTTGTCTGTTTCTATGTTTAAATACTACTTTAGAATTCCTAAATAACACAAATGTCTGATTTTTCTGTTCTTTAAGTGATACGTTTTTGTAGTTTTATTGTCTATTGGATGTCATAGCTGATTGACAAGCACTATATCAACTATGTCATTTGTCAAAAAAGTGAGTTGTTACTTAAGTACGTTCCATGGACATAAGCTTACTTTTCTGGAGGGACATTTACACATAGGTTATTTCTGAGTACAGCACAGTATCACTGACAGAAAGTATATTCAAAAATGAACATCACATCCATGTACTGTATGTGTATATTGGTATATTGGTATAGGTATATTGTATATTAAAGTAGTACTCGTGTACAGCTTTGGTACCTGTGTTATTCCCAAGTTAAGTAGCTCTAGCAAGTGATCTGTTGGAGAAAAATGTGCCTGTGGTCAACCAGTAAGAGAAAACACCCACTGTCCCCTGTAATTACACAGCGGAACTGCTGCTTTGCAAAGCTATATTGAGCTCAGCTGAGCCTGAAGAGTGACAAAGATGTGGCTTAAAAGAGAATATAAATACTAAAGTATGCTGTAGTACTAAGGACAGTACTCAGTTATTGTTTTGTTTGTTTGATTCTTGAAACTACCCAAGGCATCTTACAGTGTTGTGCATATCCCCTTTTTCCTGTCAAAATGTAACCCTAAGCATAGTGAATCAGTGTAGCTCTACCTTCATTAGCCAATCATAGTTTACTCTGACCTATTCAAGGAAATTCTGTGCCCTATCTCAACTTCAAACAATCATTCAGTTTGTACCAGCCAAGAGGATGTTGATCCGCACAAGTGGCCTTGTCTAATGCCTCCCGCTATCTAGAGTACGCCACCTTTTGACGGCCCCCCCCCCCACCCCTTTAGCCACTGCTTTCAGCTAGTGCCTCTTATTCCTATATCCAGGACAGAGCTCTTCCCCATCCTTCCTTTACTAGCCTGCTCAGCCGGATCTAGAAGTGGGCAAATTATTAAAATTTTCTTCTGCCTCCCGAATTGGTCAACTGTATTGGTGCAATTTCAACCTGCCTATTACATTTTTTGTTTTTTCCATGTCAATGGCTTCTGATTTGCTGGTAAAATGTACTCTATGAAACTGAACCCCCCCCCCATTATGTCGAAACGCCCCCCTGTCTTCGGTCGCCC
The DNA here is from genome assembly GCA_027475355.1 of Coilia nasus. NCBI lineage: Eukaryota > Metazoa > Chordata > Actinopteri > Clupeiformes > Engraulidae > Coilia > Coilia nasus. Next base: position 13,060,917 of record CM050218.1, on the reverse strand, counting down.
TATAATTCCTACAGGAATTGTCTCTCATTCAAAGTACAGAGAGACGGCCCACTCCTCCAAACTTACTTAGCGCGTTTATACCCCATGGAGGACAGCAAACTGAATTCAGAAGTGCCTTTCACTCTGAATTCAGGGTGACTTTCACAAACTGAATTCAGAAGTATCTTTCACCCAGTAAAGTTGATGAACCACTGTTCACGATTCCACGATTTTGGAAACATTGTTTTAAGGCTGAAAAAACGACTTTAAAACTCTGTAACAATGTACCAAGGTAAAAGCGATTGTTTATGTCATCATTATGTCACCTCAATCAAGGGGTAGGGAGGAGGTGAGTGCTGAGCCCCACCCCACCCCCCGTGGATTTGGGAAGAATCCTCTGACCATCCAGCTGCATGTCGGACTTGGTTATCACTAGTCCATAATTGCTCCACTTGGATGCAAAAATTAATTAATTACATTTTGAGTCCTAATGTCAAAGTTGAAGGTCATTGTGACTTTTCTATTTTGTAAATTGTCAAACTAAAGAATGCCTCGAGGCACATGCCTCATCTTGCATTAAAAAATATGCCAATTTCAGTTTTGTTGAAGTTGAAGTTTGAAGGTTGAAGTTTAAGGTCACTGTCTAATAAATGTTCAACTGAGCTTGGAGACCAACTAATAAGGTTTGGGATGCTGAGAGATGTTTTGATCATAAAAAGTCATGTTTTTGCTGTAGCCTACCTCAAAAAATGCCTTGAGCCATCTGCTTCAAATTTGGTATGTTCACTTGGATTGAACAAATATATATCAAATATTCATGGATGTGCAAAGGCATACAACTACTACAACACAATAATTCTAGTTTAGTCTGGTCTATTTCATTTTTTTCAAACTGGTGGCAAGGGTACACTGAATGGGCAAGGGAACAGAATGGGTAAGCTGACCAGTGACGTTGTTTTGCAGTCAGAGGTTGAGTAAAGGTGTAACAATTGTAGAAAGGCTTTGTATTTTGGGTCATCAAAGCATTTCAATACATTTTAGAACACCCCTATACAAGAAAATGTATATGTCACATGCATAGATATATATATTGGGCAGAGTAGCATGCAGTGAAACTGCTGATTGTTAATCTAAGCTGTGCATGGGGAGGGGAGAGAGTAAAGTGCGTAGAATGCAGTTGCGGGGATAGCTACCAGATGAAGGGCAGAGGTAGAATAGGTGATGGGGTGTGGGATAAAGTGCATATAGTGCAGTTGGGGTTGGGAGGGAGGACTGGCTGTGGTGGCCGATGATGGGCTGTGTGTGTGTGTGTGTGTGGGGTGGGGGTGGGGGTGGTGGGGGGGGGGGGGGGGTGTAAGGTTTTGAAGATTATAAGCAAAGAACATTTGCATATTAGGTCCTCTTTAAATGTATCTCTTCTAACCACTCTATTTGTTTAGTTTCTTTAAATCTTAAGTGTTGGTTGAGCCTGACAGTAATCTGACAGACTAGCATACAACATATGGGCATTTGTGAACCGTGGTCATTCATTCATCCTAATGGTATTCTCTTGTAACTACAGAAAAGTGAGCAATAATAATAAAAAAATATCCTTAGTGAACAAATTGGCGAGTAAATTGTTAAATTCAGTTGTACTAAAAGTAAAATGCCATTGTGTGGTAAAAATAATGTGTTGCAAAGCAGAAAAGCTTTATTTTGTAACTAATCTTTCAATATTTCGCATATTTTCAAAGCCTTAGCCTTAGCCACTGGCACATGACAAAACACAGATTTACCCAATTATTCTCATATAGTGTCTTTTTTTGATTTAAGGGAATGAATACTGTCTCGTTGCTTTCCAAATTTAAACCTTAACAAGTAACCTCCGGTTTATAGTTGACAGCTACACAGGAAGTAGGTATTTCTTTATGTGATGACACAGGAATGACTGGATTCCCTCTTTGTCATGCATTGAAAAACAAAACATTTGTGCATGTAAATATATGTGAAAACTGATTGTTAGTTACTGGTAGTTGCTTTTAGAATAACTATGGTGCTCCTCAAGGATCAATGTTGGGCCCATGTGTTATTTTAGAATAATAGTTTATTTCTCTGCTCTGAGTAACATGTTGGCTTTCTAAAACATGAAACCTTAATCATAGTTTCCATTAGATCAATTAGATCCTTGAATTAAGCAAAATCATTCTGTTTTAGAGATTTAAGGTAATAATTTAGCACCAAGCCATTAAAGATTGAGAACACTATTCAGTTAATGAATAAAACATATTTTTTTCCGTTGTTTAGTCATACAGAAGATTCAGCATTGTGGCAAATGTTAAAAAGAAGTAATTATTACCTCATGCAACACTATTTTTTGCTTTTGGATAGAAAGTTCCACAAAGAAATATCTCAAATCTACTGGGGCACCTCCCTCTCCAGACGCTTTTTGTTAGCCGGCTGGACTTGGGCATGCTGCAGTGGTGAATAGCTTAAGAGATGCTTTTAATCAGACCCAAAATTGCTCTTCCATAAATATGATTTGCCCAAACAACCCTGCATTGAGTCCGGCCCATCAGGTGACCTCAGGAACGCAGAAAAACATCACGTGGCAATGGGACGGTACGCACAAGATGCAGGGATGCATTGTGCTGCTGCTCGTCACTTCCACGTTGCCCACTCCCTCATTTATAAAGTCTCTATGGCAATAACGCTATTTGGTCCAAGCAGACACACACAAAAAAAAGAATAACTGAATATTGCATTTAGCAGATAGCTGTGCTGTTTGGTTCACCAGGAACATATTAGTGCTGTAACAGAGTAACCCAGTGAGCGAGTCGAAATTTGCCACAATTCTGAGGCACATCATGGGTCCGAAATGCTGTGGACAACAAGGTTATTGTGCACAAAGAGGACATGTTGTGTTTTCTCTGCAAGGAACTTAATGATTACCATTCATGTTGTGTAATGAGAACACAAGAACTCTTCCAGGTCTGTCTTCAAAGAGTTTTCTTTGATGTTTTTGATCAATCTCACTTAAAAATATAAAAATATATATTTTCATATTGTAGCTTGACATTAAGCTGCTCTTAAATTGTTTCTGGACAAATGGAATAACCATTAGGAAATGCTCAGTTCCCATAGGATGAGAAGCTTTGGACTGCTTTTGTCCACTTGCAGTTTTTTAAGTCTTCTGGTGCTTAATTGATTTAGTAAAAACTAATTGGATTTACTTTCACACAGATCTGATCAAGTCAAAATGTAGCCTATACCATGTCCAACAGGGTGTTTGAAATTATTAGACCTGCAAAATGTTTAGGTCATACTTCCATTATTTTACAATGCCATTTAAAGTAAAATAATCTTTCAATTGTAATTCTTTGACATGTTGTGAGTCATCACCTCTATAACAACACTTGAACGCATCCATTAGAACTTACAATCAAACATTTAAAAATAAAAATGAATACTATCTGGAGTTAAGGCATATGGTGCTTAATATCCTATTTTGCACTGGTAACTTGTCATAGATAAAAACTGCTGTCAACTGAAAAGCCAAATAAATTTTCAAAGTGAAATAGGTTAAATACTTATAGATAGGCCTTAAACAGATAGGACTTTGTATTTCCTGACCGATTTCAGATAAGATGTAGATGGCAGGCTAAGCGGCAAAGTCATTGCCATCAAAATTACAATTCTGAATATATCACTTTTATATATATATATACTGCCAGGGAGAAAAAAACATTCACACAAACTACCCTGTCACAGGCTATCAGAACATACACATGTTGCTGTGAAAAACTTATGACTCTCACCTGATGATTCATCCACCACAAAATGGCCCGCAGGGTATTCACACCAACCTGTTTCTGAGAAGGACAGTAGACAAGCCCATCTCTACTAAAAGCCTTCTAAAAACACAGACATAATTGTACTCGCTGCTTAATCCCTTTTTTAGACATCTTTGTCTGATTCTGTCGCCTTCACATGGGTGTTCCATTGTAACAGGCATCTGTAATTGTCTAAGACTAATTGTGATGATTCTTTATCCGGTCCCTGAATACCATGTATAGCATATATTTGTACATATTATATGTCTTTTATCTTATCTTTATCTATACTGCTTTGGTATGCCTTCATTTTGTACCAATGTGGGACGGTGTTTTAATTGTGTTGTACTATTTTATACAGTATGACTGTACAATCACAGTAAAGACATTTGCCTTTATTGTTATGTCATATCAGGACTGTGTTCTTTGTGCCGATACTCTGCTGTTCTCTACATTTGTTTTCAGCCTTGATGTGAAGTTGTGGAAAAAGCCTCTGACAGACTAAAAGCTGTCGTAGAAGGGTTTTGATGGCCTCAGAAAATACTCCCTATCGTATGTATGTCATTGAATATATGGGCTAGCAAAAAGATGTATACTAAACTGATACACAAAGAGTTCCTTCTATTATCTATTGTTGTCATATTGTTGAGATTCGCTTTTTATCTTTTTGTTTGAGTGGCATTACAAGAGCAAGCACCAGTTCTGCCATCTTGTGAGAAGGACGGATTCTCAAATGGAGTGCAATGCTGTGCTTTCCATGTGAGGGAACAGTGCCCCCTCCTGGCTGGCCTTTACCAAGGAGAATACACTTACAATGTAGGACCCCATGCTTCAACTCAGCTTTTATGAAGAATATCATTATTTAGGCCACAAATTTAGAAGCCACTTTCATCTGAAAACTTTGAATGCTATAAAAATAAAATTATGGATGCATTATTTGAACACATTAAATCAAGAGTGCACAGTACCTAAGCATCAATGGCCTCATGGAATAACATGATACTCTCTGAAGAATACCATGCACAGAATATGTCAATACATTTAATGAATACAATGAATACAGTGGTTGAAAGTATAACATGCCACACAATTTTGGCTATCCTATTTGTTCAACAAAACGTTTTTTCAAAACCCTGTATCTGCAAGAATCTCCATATGCTTTATGTTAATTGTGATGGAGTGACCATCACAAGGGTTGTGGGTGTGCTCTGACTGCCATCCCAACGAGCCTGGCTCTTTGGCGTTGCGGTCCAAGCCCCTGTTTGTTAACCCGGAGACCCGGGTTCAAAGCCGGGTGGGGTGACTTCTCCTCCCATTCGCTACCAATGGTGTCAGAAGTGGGATGGCTTGCGGTCATCGGAGGACCAGCCACTGTGTGAGCCATATGAGGGACCCCCAGGTTAGGTTGACGCTGGTCTGAGGAACCCCAGTGATGGGTGAAGCATCAGTATGTGGGGCACCCTGGATGGGAGAAGTATGGTGGGAGATGCGTGAGGGACACCTGAGTGTGTGAAGCACATAGCTGTGCCTTCCAAAGGAGAAGGTGGTGTGATGGAGTGTCCATCACTAGGGTTGTGGGTGTGCTCTGACTGGCTCTTTGGCGTTGCGGTCAGAGCCCCCGTTTGGTACCCCGGAGACCCGGGTTTGAAGCCGGGGGGGGGGGGGGGGGTTGACTTCTCCTCCCCTTCGCTATATTAACCCTTATGTTACCATTTCTACTTTAATTCTGCAAAAAGACGGTTAGAGGGTTATGAAAACCATCACAGCACTGTCAGTTGGTATGGGGAACACAATGCCTAACCACCAATGCCTAACCCCCAAGCCATTACAATACACTTTATCAATTCCTAACATAATTTTAATCAAGGTTCCTGAACAGTTTATAGTTGACTACATCTACAGTTTAACTTCAGATAGCATACATCAGATAATATCAGTGTCACTATGCTAGATTAGAATGGATAAACAGTAGTAGGTAAAACATGTTTTTTTTATTAGGGCACTGCTACTTGATCTTAGAGAACTACAAGCAATAATAGACAATGCCTCATTTGCAATGGTTTGCTTGTTTGTTTATTTTAGTTTGCATAATGTGGCATACGCATATCCTCAGATTTCAAGATGTTATTCATTGTCAAACAACATGACCCAAACACAACACAACCCCACCCAACACAACACATCCATGCTCACCATTCTCATCACAAAGTTCCCGTTTATGGAGAGTATTATGTAAGTATGGTTTATTAAGAAACAATCCCTTTGTGTTGAGACAATCAGATATATTTATTTTGATTGATTACATTTAGAACAAAAAATAATTCCTGTATAGTAAAACCTTGAACAAATAGTACAAATGACAGATAGTGCACACACTTAAGTACAGATAGTATATAAAATAAATCTGAGCTAAATTAAACTGGAAAAATCTGTTTACATGAAAAGTGCCTATTGTGTTTCTGTAGCATTTACGGCTGGAAATGGCCATGCTAGACTGTTGGGTTAGACAATGTTTCATCAACCAGAGGCTCGCTGAGCTCAGGATCCTGTATGAGCAAAAACATGAGAAGATTAAACAGACCGGTCAATACAAAACAGCTTTTTATTACTCCACAAAATGGCATTTTTGGTAGCGTAACTAGTCATTTAGCTCTCAGACCTGTTGAGCTGTTTCCTTTTTGCAAGCAGCCTTGAATGCCAAGACACAGGCACTGATGGCAACACAAAGTTGTAGAGCTGCAAAAATGATCATTATAATGTCCATTCCTATCCCCAACACCTGTGAAAACATCCACAGTAATAACAATTCAAATGTTTTCTTTCTGAGATAATGTATAATGTATATAATTAATAATGTACATCAATAACATGAATAAGTTACATTTACAAAGGACAACCCCAGAGTGAAAATTAAAATTTCTTGTCGTGAAAAGATTTCAGATTAAAATACATAAAAAGCACAGCAGTCAGAGACACTGAGGAGAAAAAATTAGTTTGGGGGCCGATGGTGCCGAAGGACCTGCCACACAAAATGGAGAGCCTGATCAAAAGGTCAACAAACCGCAGTAGGTAGCGCCTACCAGTCAGTGCCTACCATTCGACCGTTGCAGTAGTAACTTGCACATTTTGCGGGCGTTTTTGAACTTCGCAGTGACTTATGGTATAATGTGGTGTTGTTTGCTTACATACCGGAAAAATCTGGTGGAAGCAGGAAGCCATCTGGGTACCTTTTGCCTTCTACTAAAAGCCTACTTCTGTATTTTCTGGACCTACTATGCCATGCCGTCGTCATTTTTGCCTACAACTCAGAAGACTAGTTGGGGTATGAGGGTTCAGTGTCACTGTATGTACACACTGGCAATAGGGGTGCACCGACATATATGTTGAATGTCGATATCGACCAATATTTGCCTTTTTAAAAGTTATCACCCATCGGTGACATTTGCAGATCATAGTGGCCAATACTGTCAGAGTCAAACTGATTACTCAGTTACTTATTTGCGCTGGCTGTCAGTGGTCCTACCTATTTACAGAGTGCAGTTCATTGGAATTCCTTCTCTCTCCATACAGAAAGAATTACATGACATGACAATGACATCCGCTGTGATAGCTCTAATCACTCTCCATCTGAATGTAATAAGAGTTTGAGGGGAGGAGAAGAGTGGCTGGTGTAAGGGTCAGCTCTGCCTTGCCCCTGCACCCTATGTGTGCTGTGTGTCTGTGCTTGTCTCCTTTGTTGCAATAGGTGCTGTGTGTGCAGGTAGGTGGTGACTGACAGGCATACACTGACTGTGAAATGTGCTGCATGGATGGCTGCTGTGTGGCATGTGGCTGAACACTGAGTAATGGTGGTATACACAGAAAGATTTCTAAAAACAGCTACAGTAAGAACAGTTACACCATTGCTTTTCATTGATTTAGAGAGTAGACCTCTGAGGCCAATCAACAGCTTTTATCTATCTGAGGAGTTTTTTTTTAGTATCTAGTTTTAAATCAGAGATGATGTATAGTTTTTGCTATTTATCACTATTCTTAGTTGTTTACTTATTCAGCTGCTTTGTACATTGTACAGATCTACAATACTCGAAACCGCAGGGCATGTAGCCCTTTAGCAGTCACCGTACCGCCCATGGAACCACTTGCTTTGAATGAAAAAAAAAAAATGGAACTGCAACATCACAACATTACTACGACATTACAGAGAGTCTTTAGTAACACATTGCTACTTGGTCATCCCCTTTCTGGTAACAACAACAAGTTATAATACAGGGTGCCTCTTAAAGGGTTAAAGAAGGAATAATTATAAATGTAGATATTACCTGCAGAGCAGCAGTATTTCTTTTGCAAATGGCTATATTTTTTTCCATTTCGGGGGGTAATTTTGTTGGCACTGGATACTCATCATCACACCTATAATCGGGGTCCCATGCACTCGTGGAAATGTCAACTGCATAAACCACAATGGCAGTTACAGCTAAGGCGGCGCTTATAACATTCGTCATGCCAGTAATGCCAACCTGCAACAAATTACAAAACACATACTCAACTTACTGTGCATAATTACACGAATAATTAAACAATAAATAATACAATAAATATTCATTGATTTGTTTGCCGATGGCCTGACCATTTCATCCATTATATTCTCTGGTGAAATAAATGTAGTATTAAAAATGTTGTACAAACTGTATCCGCTGTTATTCCCACATATGTTTCCCCTACATAGCTTGCTTACAGGCCCTCAAAAGGGACACGATGAAAAGAACATGTTGCTGGTGTTCATGGGAAACTTTCTGGTGAGCACGTGAAACCAGAAGTAACCAGTAGTTGTACTTCCTGTAGTAAAGCCTCCAAGCGTTCTTTAAAGAATGGCAGCAGAAAACGATTTACTCCCTTTCTTTCCTGAAAATGCTAAATATTCTTCATACTGTGGTCATATTGTTGTCATAGTGTTATCAAGCAACTAAAGAATGACAAGGTGAATATGGCAATGTGAATATGTCCGTGTGTGTGTGTCTGTCTGTCTGTCTACCAGTATTGCAATGACCCTGTCGGTCCACATGGGGGACCAGGTTGCCATCTCTTACTGTGTTTGTTTTTTAATTTTAATCCCCATGTCCCTTTGGGGGCTCTGTACTTTCCTAGTCAAAGAAAATATTTCAAGTCCAGTGGACACAGTCATCCTGGTCCCACACAAAACTTACCAGACATGGGCTTGGGAACTTCTCTGCAAGAATGCACATCACACCAAAGACAATGAACTGAAAACAACATAAAAAGTTTTTAGATACGTATGTCTTGACACACTGAAGTTAAAATGTAAATATGTCAGTGCCAAACCGAAGCACAGACACACACACACACACACGACAGAAAAACCTTAGAAGCAATAAAACAAAAAATAAAAACGCAGAGCAAATTGGAAAAACCATACCAGTGAATTTAAAAAAAGATGATAGCCCAGCCAAACATTAAAAAAAAAAAAAAAAAAAACAGAAAAAGGATTATGTTGCTAGTGTTTAGTTCTAGGGAAAATCAATAGGACTAGTTTGCAGACCTGAGTGACCACGTTGGAGCATAGATTCAATAGGTGATGATTTATAGGTACGCAGTATGATCTTAAAAGTTAATGCTACAGTGAATAGGGAGCCAGTGATGGTGTACCCTATTTATAACAAAGTGTTAACAAGTAAAAGAATGTGACATCCTATGAATTCTGATTGTCTGACTGTGTTTTCTATGGTTCATAAAATAGTTCTGAAAGTGATCCCAACAGTATGTCAACCTGTCATTGCTGTTGTAGTGGATATGTAAACCGTGCCTTTCACTGGTGAGAACAATTTTACAAAGATATATTTATATTTATCGTTGTAGTTATAGTTCTTGGTGTGAACAGGCTTTTGAAGGAGCATCAGGTTACGCCTTACCAAGGATCCAAGCCAGAAGGAAGCCGAGCTGTCAGATAAAAAACTATAAGAAAAGTTTTGGGTTGCGAATATGACTGCTCCCATACCAATGTTAAGCAATCCAATCATGATCTGAATGGCCTGTGGAAAAAATAAAAGCAGTTTCAAATCCATCATCACCTATCATCACATCAAGTATTACTGAGTATTTTAAAATGTTTTACCAAACTAGTGGCTGAATTAACGGTTACAACGCATTAAGCATAGAAGCATTACGGAAGCACAGGCCAGCCATCCAAACAAAACATTTGCTACTCTTCATAATCCTGTATCAGGAGGCATTTTTGATAATGACTTTTAACACAGCAATGCAGCAATATTTAGACAAAACAAAACCTATACAAGCATGTACCCCCAAGGCTGTCTGTCTTCCTCCTAAGTTCTCCTTGAGCTTTTGAGACACTGAGCACACTGGACTGTAACAGAGACTGCCCAGTATCTGACACAGCAAAGGACAGTTGCTTCTCCCATCGCTGGTCACTGTTAAAACAGTCACTCCCTCCGTCTTGGTCACTGTCACTGACATCCTGATGATAACTGTATGGTTGAGAGAGTAGAGCAGGAGGCAAGAAATAAAATATGGTTTATTATAAAACAATGATAAACAGGGCTACTTGCTTCGCAAGCAAGGATGAGCCTTCAGGTGCTGACATTTTACTGCCTGTGTTAAATTTGAACCATATCAAACATGATTTAGCCTTTATTTTTACCAGGACAGACACCATTGCATTTTCTAATCCATGAAAGGTTGAAACATTCCCAAAATACCCATGGAGGACACTAATTCATAACAATGAATTATAACACACTGCTCAAAGCTGCGAATGTTATGAGCCCAATGGCCATCTTCAGAATGCACCTTGTTGGCAGGTTAGGCTAAGATTGTACTGCATGTCCTAAATACTGTATGAAACAGGTGAAGTGACCTCTTGTGATCATTGTCAAGATATGCAAAAACTACCAGACAAGTTGAGACACTGCCAGCTAGGGCATCATACAGTCTTCTCAAAATCTGCCCTACAAGTCTATTTAACTTATATAACATATGTTTTGGGGTGAAAAACAACACAAGACCCATTTTGGAACACATTAGGAGGCCCACATGACCCGATTAAGTATCTCATAGGAATGAATAGGAAACAGCTGATATACAAATGCAAGCAAAACTCAGTGGAAACGTAACCTTATAGGCTGATTGAGGCTAATTGTGTGAACAGTGCGCTTGAAGGGTGTGGGTACACTCTCAGAAAAGAAGGTACAGAATTGTACTTTTAGGGGTACAAAGGCTTGTCACACCAGCAGTACCCTCAAAGGCACATAACTGTACCTTTTAACCACTGTTTTAGTTTCTACCTTTGGGGCTACATTAATACTTATTGTACCTTAAGATACAGATTATTAAGATACGCCGACTGTCCCCCAATTCTGAGAGTGTACATAAAGGATCCTTCTGCACCTGCTGTGAACTTTATTTCTTTCCTTGCAGGCCCCTTTACTTTCTTGCACTATCGCCTATCTCCTTTTCTCTACTCTCTTTATCTCTATCTTTTCTACTAACTTACTGATAATTACATCCCATTAACCAAACAACATTTTCTTTTCCTTAGACCACCTTTATGAAATATTTTCGCTCTTAATGAAGAGAATGAGAACAATATAGGTTAACACCTTAACAACAGTCAGTTCTCTCTCTTTATGTCGTGGTCTTTCTACAAACCAGGCCATTCAAATAGCCAAATCTGGGCCTTACCTCTCTTGATAAAAAAAAAGTGTACAGTGGCCCACTGCAGACATACCAAGTAATTTTATGGGAAAGATGCTGTTTACAACTTTATTTTTATTTTATTAATACACCAGTACACTACCAAATCAACAAACAACAGCCCAAGGATCCTGGCATCTGGTCTGTGTCCTGTAGAGTCTTGTCTTGGAGGAATGTATTTTGTCTTGCATTAGATTAGACAGCTGCAAGATAACGCTGTTTTTCTTCTTGTGATATAATGGCTATTCTGTTATTTACACCACATCAATAGGGGGCGCTTTTCTATTTACTAGGATATCGATGTGTTGTTTGTTAAATAAACCATTGTGGAAATGCAGCTGCTACCATGTGTGCAGTTGCGTCTTAAAGAACTAACATGTTACTATAAGTACATTTGATAGGGTAACTATCGAGAGAAGTCAACATAGTTGTTGTTCTGCTTGTACTTTGACCGTGTCACACAATCAAAGTGCAAAAATGTCAGAACACTAGGACTAGGAGAGAAAGAGAGAGAGAGAGAGAGAGAGAGAGAGAGAGAGAGAGAGAGAGAGAGAGAGCGAGAGCATTTAAGAGGTAGAATACTAACAATTATGACACAAACTCAGGATTATGCATAACAAATACATTTGGTGGGTCGGCTGAGCATTTGGCTGTTCTTGGGCTAACCACTTCACTTTATCTGAAAGCCCTGGGATCTGTTTCCTGGTCCTGTTTCCTACTCCCTCCTTTTTTCTTCTACCTGTCTCTTCAGGATAAACTGCCTATTTAATCTCACCTCTATATTTTTACATCACTGCATTGAAGTATGGTGCAATAATCTCCTCAAACTAACGTTAGTATAGCTGCCTTAAAGCAGGTTTACTTTCTCTTGTTTCTGTTTCTTAATCCCTTAACTCTGCCTCTCTTCCAAAATATTTTTGTACGTCACTCATGCCATACAAATACTGACAATAAACTAGGCAGAAGTAACATGGGGATGCATATGTGCGTTTTGTTTAAATTAAGTTTTACGTTACTGATGAAAGAAGAACAAAGTAAAAACGTAATAGGAAAACATTTCAATACGAACACGCATTTCCTGATTGGAAATAATCTCACAGTCATCGTGGAAAGTGAAAGTACGAAACACACAGGAAGTTCGAATATTCAGGAGTGTTGTCGTGTTTGGGCTACATAAGAACAACAGAAATCATTAGATACTCACATTGTTTACATTGATCAAAAGAAATATGGCGGTGTCACCACACGGTGGTTTCCAAATGGTTTCTAGTGGGCACGACAGCGCAATGGCGGAGTTTCCTTCTACTTCTTCTTTTCCCAAGGCGGAGTTTCCTGTAAGGTCGAGCTGAGATTTCAGATTTCCTGAAACTTAACCACTTAAAGTCTGTTATGACCACTGTATCTATGTGTATCATAGGCTACATTCTTTCCTCCGAACTAACAGGCTGGCAAGGAGGAGCAGACAGCACAGGTGGTATGCAGTTGGTAAACATGGGGCTCTTTTTATGTCCATAGATTTGTCTGCCCATCCAAACTTTGGGTGCAGTTCAATACTTAAATACTTCTAGTTGGTAGCGTCATGCCAGGCAGGTACTTTGGGCATGTGGAGGTCATTGTAATCATAATGTACAATATTTTAGAAACTTTCAAACCAGTCAGCCAAGGAATCGTAAATTTGTGGGAAATTCTGTGCTAATGAGATGAGATTTAAATTGTTGTGTGTATGACATACAGACTGGGTGTGCACTGTGTTTTTTGAATGGTCATGTGAACTATTTTTTTTGTGTGTTTTATCCTCTATGTGTAAGGATGTGTGTATATGTGTGCATACCTGTGTGGGTGGCTGATAAGTTTACATACACATAACCTGAATTAATCTAGAAATGTAGGATTTAGGATACACATTCAAAAGAAGTGGGGGAAAGATTTGATTATTAACAGTTTTAACATTGCATGCAGCATCATTTCTGCAGCTTCATTTCACCTTTAAACCCCAGGAGGTGGCCAGCCTCTTTGATTGCCTGGACTCCATGGAATACGGATGTCTGGTAATTATTTGCAGCAAAATTCATACAAAACTGATGTCTTAATCATTGCACCTGATAACATCAACGGCACTATTAAGAAGCACCTGGGCCCCCTCTTGCCTGCTGTTCACCCGAACCTGAGAAACCTTGGTGTGACATTAGGTAAGTCCGTTATTTGACTCACATGCCAAACAGCTGGCTATAGATCATGTTTTTTTCCACCTGTGTAACATTAGCAAGAACAATGGTGTTATACTCTGGAAATGCTAATTCATTCTTTTAATTCCTCACACTTACTACTGCAATGCACTCTTCTCCACTCTCAATAAGTCTGTTCTTTCACGCCTACAGTCTATACAGAATGCAGCAGCTAGGCTTTTAACTAGGTCAAACAGATTTTGCCATATCACCCTTCTTCTCAGCTCCTTACACTGGCTTCCACAGGATACAGTACAAGGTTCTTACCATCACATACAGGGCACTACATGTCTAGGCACCTACTTGTACAACTGATCTTATCCATCCACATCCATCCGTTCCCACAGATCCCATCAAAATTTGCCAGTTAAAGACCCACCTCTTCAGGCAAGCATTTAGGTAGATCCCCTCTCTGTTGCTTTGACCTATGCCCTATGTATTTTTAGCTGCCATGTGAAGCACTTTTATTTTAATGAATTTTATCTGTCATGTGAAGCACTTTGTGACCTCTCTCTGTGAAAAGTGCTATACAAACAAATTTTACGTACTTACTTACTTCCTTCGGTGACCCCACGTGGTCAATGTACAGAATATCTGAATTACTGGACAAGTTGGGGCAACGCCAGCTAGAGCAGAATATGCTTTCCTCGAAATCTACCATATAAGCTACATTTGTTTATGAGAAAACAGTGCAAGAAAGAGCTTGGGAAGCATGCATGATGTGCCAGAGCAGAGAATAAATGGGAAACGAGAGGTAGAGGTAGACTCTTGGAGAGAGTTGTTGGTAAATATGTTGGGTTTTATGAATATGCACAGTGTGAATAAAGACATGTTTGTCCCAACACCATAGTTTCTGGCCATGTAGCAACGTGTTTGATAAGATAACTGTGAGTGGCCATGGACAAACACATGTGAAAAATGTGAACCCCTATAAATGCGTCCTCAATGCACTGTACTGTAGGTACGGTTGCAGGTATACCTTGCATTCCGTTAAGTCACGAGATGTGCAAGTGGACCAACACCCTGAACCTTCCATTGTGTTAGGTCACACGACCTGGCCTGTGCCCTTAGTTCAGTTTCTTCAGCTTATTTGATGTATGGTTATTTATAGAGTGAAAAATGATGCAAGGAGGGGTCTGGGAGGCCCACAAAAGTGCTCAAGCAAAACTATAATTTGTTTGCAGATGCAGAAAGTAAAATTTCAGCATAATACTGCTGCCATAGCTCTAACAAAACACCATGTTGTCATATATAAGTTAGTCAGCATTATAATACGAGTTCTGCACCCTTGTATACAGTACGATCTGGAATGTCATTGTACGCACACCAGTACTGTACATGAAAGAACGATACCATCATTATATCAGTGTTGAGACACAGACTTGAATGCTTTACTAGATACACAATATAAACATATTTAACACCAGTGCCCCCAGCTCTTTATGATGTTATAGGTTTAATTAGATATTTGATTCACAAGTTCTGACAATACAATAAAGCCATGGAAATTCATTTATGTCAGTGCATATTGTGTTCTGACTATGAATTTTGATTTGGATCAACTCAAAAATTTGACTGTATTTATTCTCCACATAACACAGCAACTAAAACATTATTGATTTAGGATTTAGGTTGATTACAGTTTGTATGAGGTCAAGGCCAGGGAAATCCATTGCAATGATGCCAAGACAGGACCCCTTCCTTAGATGAAGTCCATTCAGATAACCATAGAACCAAGGGTCAATTTTCTCTGCTACTCTTTTAGGTGTTAAAAACATACCCTCCAGGGTGCCAATGCCAGTGCCACTTGAGTAAGACAGTACTACATAATCCCCACCACCACAATCTCTCTCAGCCTCTTGCAAATGTGTCTCAATTTTACGCTCTTTCTCGCCAATGTGGGTGACCTCATAGTCACCCTTTTTGTCAGTTCCCAGGATCGGAATACCTAACTTGAAACTGTCTTTCTGCAGCAGAACGATCTTGCCTCTTACATCGCCCATCCTTGGTATGACTGACTTTACCCAGACATCTTGATTGCCAGCGATGAGCTCTGCCACCATTCCCTCGACCATGTCTTTGTCAAACAGGTCTGGTTTTACCCTTACAAAGACAGCCTCACTCCTGTACTGTTCCAGAAAGGTCCGAATCGTGCTGAGCACTGTGGTGAATGTTGTGTGCTGATAAACGACCCCGTGCATGATGTAGAGCGTGTGGTCAAGGGCAAACACCCTGAGGTCAAGGTAGCGTATGCCAGCCCTTAGCTGATCTGCCAGGGACCAGGCCTGGCATTCAGCAGCTGGACCCCCGTGAAGGGCCATCGTGTCGTGAGTCCCTGGGATGGTGATGTCGGAGACCTTCTTGTGGTCGTCAATGGATCTCATCCAGTCAATGTGGTACGACTGTGGTAGTCTGAGATCTGCTGCGTCATTGAATGAATGGTCCTTGCTGTAGCCGGTGTCCTGAAACGTCCTGAGAAAGTAAACAATTGGTTTAATCCTTTTTTTTAATCCGTCAGCTCTTGGAAGTCAAGGCTAATGTGTTTATTAAAGAAAGGTGGTTAGATTAGATGCCATTTTAGTCCATTCTATGCATAGTGATAAGATTTGGCTGCACTTTGGCTGATAGTGTGTTTGCCTTCATGTTAACCTCTGATATCAGCCAGCTCAGGTACCAAACACTGATTGGTACCAACTCTTTGCAAATATTAAAAATAAATCCTGACTTTTCATTGGGGTTTAATGCTGAATTAGGATTTTTAATCACAAGTTTTAATTGTGTTATTATTACAACATACTGATTTCATTATATTCAACTCAATTGCTTTGACAACCACTAATATAAATGCATTTCATTTTACATGCTAATTATTATGTAGTCCAACATACCTGCAGTTTTTTATACTTACATGAGCAGGGAAACAAACAGCAGTTTCTGAATGACGCAACTGTCCATGTCTGGGTTTGGCTAAATCTGTACACAAATTAATGACTATGTTACTAGGAACTAGCTAGGAACTTTTGCATGCTTAAAGTAAGAAATTAAACATTTTTTTACTATATCATTTAACCACTCTTTATTGACTTGGAAAAAAATCACAAGGGAAAATGTCCAATGTTGTGTTGTTCCAATGCTGTGTTTAGCACAAACAGGTAAATGAAAGAATGACTTACCTTCTCAGCTTAGGTCTAAGGTGGAGAACGTTCTGGAATGAGTTGGAGCAATCAAGCGCTTACCTACAGCAAACATCGCCTTTTACCAAGTGAAAAAAAGGGCGTGTCCAAAGCAAATTAATTTTTAACTAGATTTGTCATTTCAAGGAATTACCTACATGCAAAGCAAGCACAAGAGAGTTCTTAAGAGCAATTTACATTAGTATGTTAACATTAATTTCACAGACCAACTAGACCCTGTAACTAGGGAAAGAAACTCAAATGCACTCTCATCCATCCTGAAGTGCCCTTGAGCAATGTATAGCCGTTTTCACACTGCAGGACACGGGGTGGCGACACGTTACGACACGCTAATTCACCTCGGGGGGGCAGTGGGAATGCACGGCGTGTTTTTGAACCCTCTTCTGAAAAGGTGGGTTGAGAAGGCGTAGCCCAGCGGCACTGTAACATTACACCACGCATAATGCTGGGCGTGTACAATGACCTGAATGACCAGTGCATCGTAGTAAATACACCTGTCTGCAAAGTTTTCATTCAGTTTTTTAAAACAACCATGGCGAGACACAGAGTTGTTGCTGGCTCTTTGCACAACCATTCAAGGGCAAATGACATGGTACTTTACTGCACCTAGATGCTTAAATGGGATTGCAAATATTTGCAAAGAATACATTTGATGCCGATTTACTGTAGCTATTTGTACGGCACCATCAGGTGAACTATAGCGCTATCATTAAATAATGTATCCACACATTTTCGCCCACTTCGAAAAAGCCCACAACACTTAGGGTGAAGATGCACTGGGCATATTTGCAGTCACATATTTCAGGATATTCACAGTATATGGAGATATATTGATGGATGCGCTCTGGACATATTACAAAACAGTAGCGCTATCATCAAACATCACTCTACAGTTTTCAAACATTTTACTCTCCTGGTTAAAAGGCACACAACACAATGATTTATCTCTCAAAATATTCTGTTTATTTAACATAAAATGTTCGGCATAGCATTTACCCTACCGTTTCCATTGTCATGTCATTGTTTTGTGTTTCTAAAAAAAAGTTTACCGCGACCACGGAGTTTAAAATGACGCTACGACTACCGGGGTAACAGGAAGTGAACTCGCAATGTTTTTTTTACTCAAAAGCATGTACTTTCAAACAACACCGAAATCGGGGATATTATTCCTTGTGCATTTAGGCTACATGATAAAGCTGTTGGCCAACAGACATGTACAGCATCTAAATTAAAAACAAATTACGTTGGTTGGTACGTTGGTATCAGGTTGGGTGAGTTATATGATTTAGGCCAAATAAACAGCATATTTCGGAAGACAGTTTGCAGTTTGCCTCTGAACTTCTTGTTGGTGTTTTTGTAGCTCTGCTCAGCTGTTTTAAAAGTCCCGACGGTGGGCAGTGGCAGTTGTGAAACGTCACCATACCACACCCTGTGCCCCGTCTCGCCTCGGCTCGTGTTCACGCTCGCCCCATGTCACAAAAAAGTGTAGGGTCCGAGGTGGGTCGAATTGGTGTGTTGTTTGGACACGCCACCCCATGTCGGCAGTGGAAACGCAACAGACGACCCACTAATTTCGGCTGAAATTACCGGTAATTCTGCCAGTGTGAAAACGGCTTATCTAACCCCACGTTGCTCCAGGGGGACTGCCCCTGTACCTCATTCAGTGTAAGTCATTCTGGATGAGAGTGTCAGCTAAATGCAATGTCATTCTGTAATGCAGTTTCAGAGACTGATACATAGAAGATGAATTCATTTATTCACTCATTTGGTTTGGAAATAGCTGATATAGACTTATGTTACGGCCCGCTGGGCCTTTTTGCTCTTTCTGTGCCTAACTGATTAACTACCCACAGGTTTCTAGGGGGCTGGACTTCCCTAATTGCTGATGAGCTGCTCCAGGTGTCTCACCAGCTCTAAAAGACTGCTGCATCTCTCATTCTGGGGCCATTTGATCATCTTACTTGATTTTGACACAGCAACACAGCACTTAGAACATCTTTTGTCCAGCAACATGCATGCATTACGGATGACTGACTTTGACCCATCACATTGTGTTTTGTCTTTTGTTTGTCATGTAGTTAATAAATATATTTCGTTAAAATCCAACCTTTTGCCTCCCTCTTTTTGTTGCGGCCTTGGCACAGGGTCGTAACACTTAAGAGCAAGATACAGTTTTTAAAGATACACTTATTTAAGCAGTAGCTACATTAAAAAGGATTCATTGACTGGAATGTGTTAATCTTGTTTTATGTGGTTTAGCATCTAATCAGAAGTGCAAGGAGCAGCAAGTGTGATATGTACAGTATATACAATATAGACAGTATAGTTTGTACTGAGTTATGTACAAATACATGTGGGAATAATTAGGTGTTAATCTATGGGAGGGATAGATTATAGATTATAAACACAAATACAGTAGCTATTAGAATATATGATATGCTATGAATAAGTATACAGGGGTGCTATAAATATATAAGTAAATAAATATGTATGAACAAGCAAATTACATATATAAAGATATATACCAGATGAAGTATGAACACGTATGCATGATATGCAGAGGATATACAGTATTGACAATATATACATATGTGGTTTGGGTGAAGTGCAAATGGATGAGGGGATTGGGTAGAGTACATTCAATGACATTGGGAGGGGGTGAGAGTGGTGGCACGGTAGGGGGACATGGAGGTTCAGTGGGGGATGGAGTTCAGCAGGGAAACAGCTGTGGGAAAGAAACTGTTCCTAAACCTGCTGGTTTTAGTCTTAAGGGTCCTGAAGTACCTTCTGGAGGGGAGGAGTTGAAAAAGTCTATAGTTGGGATGAGGGGTCCTTTATGAGCCCTGCATCGCTTCTTCTGGACGTCCTGGATAGCAGGTAGTGGGGTCCCTGTGATGCGTTGGGCAGTAGACTACAAATCTTATTCTAACATACTATTGTTTGGGAGAACACTTAGCTTCAGGTTTATTCTATTAAATCCCGACTCCTTAGTCAATCATCCTATTGTTGAGTTTGTTTGTCGCAGGGTCTAGTTGGTCTGCAAAGTTAATGTTTACATATTAATGTAAACACAGAAAAATGCACAAATATAATTGCAAATAATAATAGTTGGGGGTAAAATTTACGCTTCCATTGAGAGGGTGAGAATAGGATGGCTTGCTGTGATGACTAATAAATGAGTTTAGCACTTTTAGTAAGTCAATTGTCAACATTCACCTTAATTTGCTTATTTCCTAACACCATCTTTACTAAAACAATGCTCTCGAGTTTTTTTTATATTCTTGTGTTCATCTACATTCAGTGCTTTATCATCCGACATTGTCTGTTGTTGTAAAGTTCACTTTGCACTAAGTGGTCAGAGTGAAGTGTGGCATGGTTGGCCTGGAGTAGCCTACCATTTAGAAGAACTTATTTCTCTCTTAGTGCATTCATAAATACCTTAACAGTAGTTATATGCTGACAATAATACTTGTCATGGACCTAAGAAAGATGATTTTGAGTCAATTTGGCAAACCTTTTTTTCAGATGCAATTTCCCTCCCCACCACCAGAGTACACCGTTATTGAAGAGGTCTGGGTAGCGCAACTTCCAACTCAGCTTTCGATTCTTGTCAGTCCGGTGATGTAATGAAGTAAAGAGGAGTAAAGATGGCGGAAAACAGCGGCACAGATCCTGCCGTGAATACGAAGACCGAGGAAAATGCTGCCTCAAGCGGGACCATTATTATGGTCACTGTCAAAACTCCTAAGGATAAAGAGGAAATAGCTATATCTGAAGATTCGTCTGTTGCGCAGGTATTTAGTTGTTTCATGGGAAGTATACCATATTTTGTCAGCTAGCTGAGTGGCTAGCAACCCACCTTCCTGCCTAGCGAGTTAGCTGACTGTATGCAATATCAATGATAGCTTATGTTAGCTTTGTCGGGATGGAAAGCTAACAGGGTAGCTGGCTTGCTAGCTAGCTAACTTATCACGTAAAATTGGGCGTATATTGTACAAATTGTGTTACATTTAGCAGCCATTTGTGTTTGTTGTTGTGCCCTTAATGGTGGCTTTAGACTGTTGGCGTGAAAGAAATGAACAGTTGATTTAAATAATGGAGATTTGCAAGGTATAAAATATGGTATGTCATGACGCTGTTGGCTAGCTAGTCATTCCAGTGTGTCGGCGTAATGCTAGCCGGCTATGGCGGCAGCCAATCGGAAGGTTCTTCGTAAAGGTAGATCAAGAGACATTGTTGATGTCTAGGTGTTGGTTAATAACAGATTTGTAATTACTTTTTATGGTTTAAGAGGGAAATCAACATGCATCCTAGCTTAAACAGAAGTAATGACAGTTTTCACTGCTGTTCAAGGTGGTTTAAATCAGATGTACACATCGCTTTAACAAAGAGAACATTCTCGACGGATCTGATGTTATCTGGATCAGTTGGTAACATTTAGGTTAGCCAGTGCTATTTTTCGTGTTTGAAGCACGACGTAAGGTATGAATTAAAATTCTAATTTCACCTCGTCAAATGTTTAACCAGTCATTTACATCATACAGAAAGACCCTGATAACATTGACGTACTAGCCACTGTCATGACACTTGTTTTCATGGGTCACCTGACGACAGTTTCGTTATGACCACTGTGTTGCGCATCTCGCGTTGCATCTCATACAGGTATATAAAACTTCTCTCTCTCTCTCTCTCTCTCTCTCTCTCTCTCTCTCTTTGATAGTTTAAAGAGGAAATTTCAAAGCGATTTAAGGCTAAACAGGACCAGTTGGTATTAATCTTTGCCGGGAAAATCCTGAAAGACGGTGACACGCTTAACCAGCACGGCATCAAAGATGGACTCACTGTCCACCTCGTCATCAAAACCGCACAAAAGTAAGCATGGACTGCAAACCGTGACTTTATTGTTTTGGTGTTCGGTGTGGAAGTATGTGCTATCTATAGAATAACATTTCCAAATACACTTATATCTGAGCTTGCAAATGCATATAGCCATCATACAGGTGACAAATAGTAATGGATGTTCAAAATTCTCCTCCAGGGCCTCTGGAGGTGGCAGCTCGCAAGCATCCGTGTCCTCGGCTCCTGGCACGCCACCTGTGAATAGAAGTGGCGCTAGCTCTGCCAATCCCAGTCCAGCATCAGCTGGTGGTACGGCACAGGGCACTGGACCGTCCCCTGCCCCTGTCCAGCCTGCCAACCTACTGTGTGAGTCTTGGAGGAGATCTCTGTAGTACACTACCTTACAGTGCAGCTAGGTTAAATGGATGTCAGGCTTACGACAGGTGTGTGTCTGTGTCTGTGTTTGTAGCTGGGTTTGGGGACCTGTCCAATCTGGCCGGGATGGGCATGGGCTCGGCTAACTTCATGGAGCTACAGCAGCAGATGCAGAGGCAGCTGATGTCCAACCCGGAGATGCTGTCGCAGATCATGGAGAACCCGCTGGTGCAGAACATGATGTCCAACCCGGACCTGATGCGGCAGATGATCATGGCCAACCCACAGATGCAGCAGCTGATGGAACGCAACCCGGAGATTTCGCACATGCTCAACAACCCTGAGCTCATGAGACAGGTACAGATCATGAGATCACCTCCCTTTTATTACTTCCATGCCAGGCACATGATATATTGATTTTTTTTTTTTTTTTCTGTGAGTTAGCCAAGTAGGTTTTTGTTAATAATTTGGTATTCGTGGTGTTTTACATCACTTGGGAGAAAAGTGTTTACCAAATACTATAACTATGACTATGTATGGTTGTGTGGTATCGTGTCATTCATTCATTTATTTATTTATTTATTTATTTATTGAGGACCTGGTTGTTGCATGATACAATCCAAAACTAAATTCATTAAGAGGTGGTGGTGCTTAAAAATATGAGGTCTCAAAGGTAGAATGGAGTGATATAATCGCGGTATCATGCATTTGGATGACTATACGCAGTATCAAACCAGTTTCCTTCCCGCCTTTTTGTCCTGCTTAGACTATGGAGTTGGCAAGGAACCCAGCTATGATGCAAGAGATGATGCGTAACCAGGACCGGGCGCTTAGCAACCTGGAGAGCATCCCAGGTGGATATAATGCCCTAAGGAGGATGTATACAGACATTCAAGAGCCTATGTTCAGTGCTGCAAGAGAGCAGGTAATCCATCATTTAACCTCCAAGTCTGCTTTACTGTTCAACTCAACATATATTGGATATATATATATATATATATACATGTGGTATATTGGGTAATTGGTTCACATGCCATGACCTTTGAACTGATGAGTTGGGTCTATATATTGTGTAACAACATCCAATTTTTGTCAACTCAGTTAAAAAGTAACCATGTTTTTTTTTTTTTTTTAATGTAAAGCAATCAGGAATATAATACATACACAAAAAAAATTTAACCATTGCATTCACCCCATTTTTTTCCCCTTTGTCCAGTTTGGAAACAACCCCTTCTCTGCCTTGGGCGGAACTGACAACTCTGGCGTCCAGCCCTCCAGGACGGAAAACAGAGAGCCTTTACCAAACCCATGGGGGCCCCCAAGCAGTGGCTCCACTGAGAACAGGCCCCCAGGCACCACCACCACCACCACCAGCTCCTCGACCAGCGGAACCACCCCCAGTGTCTCCAACCCCCTGGGCATCGACGCAGGCAGCCTTGGCAACGGTAACAGCATCATAATCTTTAGAAGAGCCCCCCTTTGCATATTTGGCTTTTGGTTTTGTTTATTGAAAATCCCTATCCAGTATAAGATTGTTATTGTAAGCTTGTATTTTTTTTGAATCAGAGGAATATTCTCTGTAAATCTGTAAATTTTATTTTGTAACTTTTTTAAAAATGCAAAGTTCAGGCCTCAAGTCTTTTGTTCCTGTTTTTCTTTTTTTTCCCCTGTTCTCTCTCCACGCATCACTGTGTCCTCTCTGCCGGCACCTGTAGGCATGTTCAACAGCCCCGGCATGCAGAGCCTGATGCAGCAGATCTCAGAGAACCCTCAGCTGATGCAGAACATGCTTTCTGCTCCATACATGCGCAGTATGATGCAGTCTCTGGCGCAGAACCCAGATATTGCTTCACAGGTCTGTGACAAGTGCTATTTTCTTTTTGTTGGGTTGGTGGTGAAATGCACCACAACAATTAAGTAGTCTGATGGCTTTGTAGGATGGTTTATGACAATTCCATTTTCTCCAGGTTCTGATGAACAACCCCCTGTTTGCTGGCAACCCACAGTTACAGGAGCAACTGAGACATCAGCTTCCTGTTTTTCTTCAGCAGGTCAGATCCCACTCTGCCACGGGAACCTTCTGTTCTTGTTCTCCCTCTGTTAGCATTATTACAGCAAAGTTTAACCTTCACGAATTCAGCCGGCCGTGCTGTGCTCCTTAAAACTCGAATGGTGTTTTTATGGTAGCCTTGTCCTCCATTGACCCACAGATGCAGAACCCAGAGGCCCTGTCTGTGATGACGAACCCAAGGGCCATGCAGGCTCTCATGCAGATCCAGCAGGGCTTGCAGACCCTCCAGACCGAGTGCCCTGGACTTATGCCCAGGTAGGGTGTTTTTGCTACCTTATTTGGTGTCTCCACTTTTCTTTCTTCTTCTTCTTTAAAAACTTTTGTTTGTTTTCATTTTGTCTGTTTGCCTCAGAAACAACTTTGCATTGTTTAAGCGTATTGCTCTATTTCTCCACAGTCTCATCCCTGGTGGTATGCCTGGTGGTATGCCTGGTGGTATGCCTGGCGGTATTCCTGCTGGTATTCCAGCCGGTATCCCAGGCGCCATCCCAGGCGCCATCCCAGGCGCCATCCCAGGTGCCCCTGTGCCTGCCGCGGGCAGCGTGCCTCAAGAGAACCCTCCACCTCCTCCTCCCCCCTCGGGCCAGGGACCCACCCCCGCTGCTGCTGCTAACCCCACCCAGCAGCAGCTTATGCAGCAGATGTTACAGATGTTCGCTGGAGGAAGTGCATCAGTAAGTTTTTGATGCTAGCATCTGATACCACCTCACAAGCAAATATTTGTACATACAAGCACAGCACCTGTGTTATATATTTATATAAGTATGCATCATGACAGGAAGTAGATGTACAATTATGTATTGTAAGAATGTTTTTGCTGACTACACACAACACAAGCCCTGTAGGGTAAAGAAAAAGTGGTATGTGGATGAAGGAGTTTGTAAGCCGCATGTGACCTTTGACCTCCACAGACCCAGACCCCGGAGGTGCGGTTTCAGCAGCAGCTGGAGCAGCTGAGCGCCATGGGCTTCATCAACCGTGAGGCTAATCTGCAGGCCCTGATTGCCACAGGGGGAGACATCAACGCCGCCATCGAAAGACTACTGGGCTCCCAGCCCTCCTAACTCCTCGGCCGCCTGGGCCCCGGAGGGGGGAGGGGTGGCGTGAGGGGAGGGGGGCCTCTGTGGGAGGGATGGAGGGAAGATCATAACAAAATGAACACAATCCTTCACCACATGAGAAAATGAAAAAAAAAAAACTACAAAATCTTCAACAACAGCAACCCCCTGAATAGACTGAATTCCAATTACATCTCATCTTTCTGTTTCCTTTTTCTTTTTTTTTTCTTCTTTCTTTTATCTTTTGTCCTTCCAACTGATCTGTGAAAATCATCGGAATTGTTTTTTTCCCCCCGAAATTTAAATAACATGGTCAAAACCGGCATTCGGTATGAAATGTCATACTAACATCTTTCCCCTCTATTCACTGACAGTCGCCTACCCTAACAAGATGATAAACACAGCTGAACTTTTGACCCCCATGTCCCCTTTTTAGCCAGCCATTCCTTTTTGGATTGACACAAACGTACATGCGTAACACACTCTGTCCAGGCAGTACTTGTGGTAGGGGGCATTTAGGGGGAAATAAGCCTTTTTAATTCTTAGAACAAAAATTCCCATGTGTTTCATAAGAATGCTTACTTCATAATAATTCTCTCAGTCTCTCCTTGATCATGCTGGATTAAGATCAGTATTTATTGCAAAAGCTGTAGACGTTTCCCCTTCACCCACCTCTCATTCTCTCCCTCCCTCTTTTCCTTTCCTGTACCACCCAGTCTCATTTCACACTGCTTTGAGAATTCCTTGACATTTGACGTGTTAATTGAAATCTAATATTGATGAGGATGTTGCAATCCCTGTTTGAGCACCATAACACCCTGGCTCAGATGATTGCTTACACTTCAGCTTCTATAGAGAGGGATGGATTTTGGAATGGAAAGAAAAGAAATAAGTACTCGTAAGAAAAGGCATCATCATCTTTAGTCATTGCTTATTGACAGGTGTACATGAAGCTATGGTTGAGGTTTTTGCGTATGGTTAAGAATGTAACAAGGTATCAATAAATATTTCTAAGCTGAAGAGTCATGTTAAGAAGCTTACAACTTTTATTTTGTCCATATTCCTACGCTTTGACATAGAAAAGATTGCTGCTGAGCTTGGGGGAAAAAAACTTGTACATTTGACGCAGCATCATACATTGGATCTGGCAGTAATGAAATAGCATGATAGCTATGATGCTTTATTTCAAACTGTTCACCAACTATATGGCTAGCCTACAGCAGTCTAATGCAACTAACAGTTGAATTTTGATGTGAATTAAAATGTCTTCAACTTTGCCTCTCGCTGCATGTCCAGAATCCATTGTTCAGACTTGCGTAGAAATTACATAAGGTAAAAGCAAGTCCTGTTGTGGCTACAATGTCCTCAGGTTGCACACATTTTTAATGCAAGCCGATTAGTTCGGTCCATAGTAGTGTGTTCTAGATAAGTAAATATTTACATTGTTATAGTTTGACCAATGAGGTCTTTACTGTCATATTGTATACAAGGCCCCCTTTTGAGTCAGGGAAGTGCTTTACCAAGATACCATGCTGGCCCATTAGTCATTGCCAAGTCACCTCATTTGGCTGTAAATTCCCTGAATTTTCTTTTTTATCATTGGCAATCTCATACAAGTGAAATGTAATCCAAAATGAGCCAGACGAAGCAATGATTTGCCAGGTTTTAATAGTGAATTTGGCTTTTTTTTTTTTTTTCAATGATCATGAACATTCACCAATTATGATTGCTTTTCTCAGAATAGTTAGCACAGCACAACACTGGACTACTTGCAGAAGCACATCACTTGTTCAGAATGCTTACCTGATGCCTTGAAAGCAGAGTTGTGAAACCAGGGCGTCAGAATGAAACCGTGTCCTACTGTGGATTCGCTTTTCTTGTGCTCTCAAAACAGGTGATTTCACTCATTTAATCATCCTCCTGACTGAACAGTTGTACTGTTTAGAATAAAATGCTTTAGGGAATGGTTGGAACTAAAGTGTGGTAGGACATATAGTTTCTGAACAAACATGACAGTGGCATCAACCTGACAAGACCTTGTCGCATTGTTGATAAGCATTTCAAAATTGCTTAGTCACTTTGTTGATGTAACGGTGTAGTTGGTAAGTATTTTGTGATTTTAATTATGGTGTTGATAATTATAATGGGCATAGGGATGCACAGTTTCCGTGTGGCATGTATCAGTTTAAGAGGTACTAGGTAATGCATGACTATGCGGAGGAAGGCTCATTGCAAGATATTGTGCAGGGCACCCATTCATGCATTCACCTACTCTTTACATTAGCGCTTTTTATAGATCATGGCATTGCAATATGGAAAAGAAAAAGTAATAGCAGAAAATTGCAGACTCTTGTCTCTGTCAGGACACACACTGTCTCAGCTATTGTGAGGTCAAAATTGAGAACATTGTCCACATATCTGGCCTGCATTTTATTTGACTGCCTTCTCCAGTGCTTTGTAGTTTTTACCCACTTGCCCTACTACTCAGTACTGCTCTTCTTTGTGGCTGAGAACACTCTGCAGTATGGCTACTGCATTATACCCTTTCTATGTATGTTTAAAAGTTCTGAGATTTTTGGAGGTGTACCTCGGGTGCAATATTTCCTAAAATGCCATGCATTACCCTTTAGAAATCAAGAGGCATCTGAAAGCAATTTATCAATTAGAAGACATTTAACAGACATGTCGAACAAAATATGTCGTACAAGAACACAGGTTGTTCTGTGAAACAGCGCCGTAAATAGGCAGTTTTATTTTTAATTTTAAATAAGTTTTTTAAAGTTTAAAAACTCAGCCTATAGGCCTCGTTGGCCGTTGGGCCTCGATCGATACGCGAAGCTTTTCTGACGTAGGACTTGAGTTGTTGAGAAATACATTTCCCACAATGCAACAATACAAACACGTGCGAAATCACCTGATTGCTTTTTCGGAACGTATGTATGCACATATTTGCACTCCCACTTCAAATCGTCTGCTTGGACATCTAATATTTTGAATTGTAATTAGCTGTAAAGATGTTACGTCCAAAAGCTTTGACTCAAGTTCTCAGCCAAGCAAATACAAGCGGAGTTCAAAGCACATTGTAAGTATTGTCTGTCTTTCAATCGCCAGTAGGCTAACGCTTATTTGCTAAGGAAAACTGCAGTGCTTAGTGGTAGTGAATTAGCTAGCTAGCTTGTTAGGTCATGCTACTAGACACTTTAAACTAGATGTTTTTGCTTCTCAGATGAACTGGTTAATGATTTAAATGTACAAAGTATAGACATCGCCTGTTTTCAACGTGAGGTGATGGACGAGTTATGTAAAAGCTATTGTAACTAAATTAAAGGTTATTCAATGACTTTTATACGGTGACAGGGTAGTCAGCTTTCAGAAAGCAGCTACTTTATTACATTGCCTGGCATGGTCTTCACGTAACCTACGACATTTCAATGCTCTCTCAGACTTTTGAACAACGAAGGTTCTCTTCTGGCTTACTCTGGCTATGGTGACACAGACGCACGGGTCACTGCTGCTATCGCCAGCAACATCTGGGCAGCCTACGACAGAAACGGGCATTTGGCTTTCAACGAGGACAAACTGAAGTTTATCTTAATGGATTGTATGGTCAGCATGCTTTCCTTTTGGGTTTTGTAGAAAAGTGCATTGATTGATTGACTGACATTGTGAATTGTACTATCCAATGCTGAGTGAAATGGCCTTGAGAAGAATATATGTCTGTAGTGCTGTCATGTTTTTAGTTTTGCTACATTTCTGTAAGTAAAGGGTTGACAATGAAGTAATTGAATATACTGAAAAACTGAAAATATCTAGCTGATCATTAGGATAATGCCTTTCTGATTTTGTAGGAGGGGAGAGTAGCCATCACCCGTGTTGCAAACCTGTTGTTGTGTATGTATGCCAAAGAGACGGTGGGCTTTGGGATGCTAAAAGCCAAGGTAAGAAATGGCCAGACATGCTGACACAGGAGTTACACATCAGTGGCAACTGAACTGCTTCATTTAGAAGCTACAGTTTTTTTTAAAACATTGTAATGATTGTAATTGTACACATGGTTACTCCAACCAAATTCTTCCATTAATAAAATGTACATTTTCACTTGTGCGTGCACACTGTATCTAAAAGCATTTGTTTTTTTGCATTATTTTCTTTCAGGCCGAAGCTCTTGTACAGTACCTGGAGGAACCCTTGACACAGGTGGCTGCATCTTAAAGAGCAAGAGAGAAATTACACCTTTTTTTTTTTTCTTGTGTCGTGTTTTGGGAGCGGAAAAGCCTAGCTTTGTGCATTCAAGTGTGACTGCATGAGAGCTAAGTTTGGACTCTGAGATGGAATACTCTCAACTGTGTTTGGAGGATTTGCTATTTATTTACATATTTGATCGATATGCTTGCAGATGTTCTGTATGGACTGCTGTGTATTTTCTTTGTAAACTAACAATGTTTCCTGTTTGTTTAGAAAGAGACACATTTTATTTGTGTTTCTCCAACATGCTCTGTTCAACAATCTGACAAATGTCAAAAAATGAAAGTTTTTTTGTATGAAATGCATACACTGTCTACATTTTGTACAAATATACATAAAGGGTGCAACTGAAAATAAAGACATTTGTATTTAAGTATTAAATTAAGCCACTTTAAACCCATCATCAGTTGTTTATACAGGAACATTTATCACTTAAGATTTTTGAATAAAGAGTATATATATATACATGTATGTCTGTAATATGTGTTCAGTTAAATATAATCAAAAGTATTGGCATAGTGTAGTCATTTTGGACACAAAAATCAATACTGGATTTGTAAATATTTACCTTAAATAAGGAACTCCTAAATCACTTACAGTGGATTCTTTGTCAGTGGCCAGTGTGACATTACCGTTCAGTGATTGGCTCTTTGTGTGAGGAACTGATCTCATTGGTTGAGCAGGTGCATTGTGAAAGCCCTTTCTGTATCACTGCACCTGTGCTTGCATCGCCCTACCTGCTCAACCTGCCTTCTCAGCTTCCCAGAGGGCACGCCTCCCCCCAACCCCCACTGCTCTTGTTGGCGGAACTACCTGACTTCCTAGCGAGGCCAGTTCCTTGTACAAACAACCAAACTCTCCTCAACTGAACAGAGAAGGAAAGGCAGTCTGCTAATGGGATAAAAATTCCCTTTTACAATTGGCTTTTACCTTTTTGACCGTGTGGAAACAGTCTTCAAGGTGTTGTCATCTCTCAGTTTGAGAGGAATCCCCAGATTTTAACCAAGGCTGTTGAGGAACTACTGAATGGGCGAAGTATGGGGTCAGATGAGGCTTATAATTTCGTCTTTAAGGGTGAGTTGTATCTTTACTGCTTCAAAATACTGTTAGTTTGTGCAGTATGGTACGTTGTGTAAGTCCAGTGAGTACAAACAAAGGTTAAACTGTTGCAGTTTTACAGTAAGAAGTTACATTTTTACAGTATGAGGTGCGTGGCAGGACCTAACCTGAATAGTTATGGCTTGGGTAAATAAAGAAAGAATGTTTGACTTTTTTAAATATTTTGATGAATGTGTGCATTTCAGAAACACTAGTGAACTAATTTACACAGTCTGTGAATTAGTTGAGAAGCAAAGGGTGAAAAAAACTTATGCAGCATGTCAAAGCTTAATGTCTAAAATGACATTTCTCAAATGGGCTATAAGTGTGGGATAGAATAAAGTGAGGCCCTAAGAATAGAAAGTGGTATGTAATAACACTGTGCCAAGGACTTTCTGAATACTAATGTGCCTCATGATTTACATTCAAAGTGTTTTCTCATAATGATACCATCTTTTTGTCATGCCATTCATTCCCGTTTACTCAGAAGCATTCAAAGCCCTTCAGATGACCCCATGCTGCAGTTATGCAGTCAGAAGGAAACAGGCTGATATTTTGAGTTTCTGTTACTGAAAAAATTAGGAGTTACATTAAATGTAAGGCTGACAGACTACCTTATAAGTGGGATGTATGTGCCTTTTAGTAGTTCATATAAAACCTATAGTGTATTCTTCGACCTTTGTTACTGTTGAAAGCCTTTCTAGAAATCAGAAATGTTGATGTAGGGACAATAAATGCAGAACTAGGATTTGATATATCAGTTGCGGGTTGTGAAAAAAAAAAAACACAGACGGTGCTATTCGAAATGCCTCAAGGTCTCAGGCCTTTCCATGGCGACCCGACCACTGTTTGCACAAGATAGGTTACTGAGTAGAGGAGGGGAAGCAGAGTTTGTAGTTGTTTTCATCTTGCTTCATGAACACCAAAGGAAATAATGGTCTATCATTGCCAGTGTGGTGAACAATTACCCAAAAGCAGACCAAAGTTGAGCAACTCAAAGTTTTCTTCACACTATATCCTACATTATATCCACCCACTGCTTGGTTGAAACTAAGCTAACTGCACTTGTGTGTTTTGTGAAGTAAGCCCTTTTGAGTCCTGTTTGTCGCAATCACAAAAAAAATGCATTGCAAAATGGATCTATACCTTCCCTTTGACAAACATGTTAAACACAGAGACATAGCTACATTTTATCAAGAACAGTTGGCTAATACAAAGGAGTTGGTAAATCCTGGTGTTTTGTAAATAAAACAATACACACTATACAGACAATAATAAAACACACACACACACTATTTTTTCACAAATATTTATCTTCAAGATGGCATGAATGTCTTACTCAGCTTACTCTTCTCCTTCCCAAGACACATGAAAAGGTATCAGCTGTCAGTGTACTCAAAGTAGGTTAGTTGTTAAATGCCACCACCATTTGTAATGCATACCAGAATATCTCAGATGTCCTATGAGAATATCTCTCAGGATTGGTATTTTCTCTTTGAGTGACTGATTGCTTCCCTCTCCCTACTCAGAGAAAAAACATGCTTTTCTTGTGTCAATCAGTATGAAACAATGTTTTAATTTCTGTGGCCACATACCAACATGGCCATGAATTCCTTTTTTTCCTCACCTTGTTTGGCCTTGAGTCATCGCATCCAGCCATACCGCATTGATGAGTAAGACAATACCACAGAGTGCCTCTCCCAGTTTTTCCCCTTTCTTTTCCTCAACATGTTGTCTCTACTAACTGCTGGCATTAACACGGGGGGCAGAGAACTCACACACAAGGAGTGTCATGTCTACATTTATGTAGAGCACTGAGGGTCCCACACAACCACATAGTCAAGCCCAAATTCTACAGAACCAAAGCAGTGTGGATATATGCTCAATATCATCAATATCGTATCTAATTAATTAATTCATCTTATTGAAAATTCATGTTATTAATTTGTAGCGTCTCTGTGTTGCTAAGGCATCCTTTTACTATTTTCTTTCTGTCATGCTACTATTTACTTTGACTAACTAAGAACAAACTACTAATAGTAGTTGTAGTAGTACTATAGACTAACTAATAGTTTTTATGTGTTTTGAACCCAATATGTGCTATTGCCTGACCATGTTACCTCACATAAGTTTCACAATTAATTGTAGCGAGATACTAATGCTAACAGCTGTGGAATGCTAACTGTCAGTTAACTCTGTTCTACCTCTTCTCAACTCAGTGGTTCTGATTGGTGAGTCCGGTGTAGGCAAAAGCAACCTGCTGTCACGCTTCACCAAAAACGAGTTCAACCATGACAGCCGCACAACCATTGGAGTGGAGTTCAGCACCAGGACCGTTCAGCTAAACGGCCTCACCATCAAGGCCCAGATCTGGGACACGGCTGGGCTGGAGCGCTACAGGGCCATCACCTCAGCGTGAGTTAATGACTGAGTTTTCTAACACTTCTACCTTAAATTGACAATCTTTCATAGTCTCATGAAGTGCCTTAGAACACCTTTGTGTTGTGTGTTTTCATGCTTTCGTCTCTTCTTTTCATATTATTTGTTTGTTTTTCACACATATTGTGTTTTGTAAGAAGGTGGCTTTCTTTAAAGTGTTAGATTATTCCATTGTTTCAAGTGTGTTGCATTTCCTTTTTTGTTCCTATGTCTTATCATTTAGAAGGAAATAATGGCATATCTACAGCCTACTGTCCTGTTTGACAAATAATGTAATTGATACTTCCAGATCGGCTGGATAGAAGTTTATTTTGCGTGACCTTTGTTATAGGATATTTTATGATTTTTGGAAGAACAATACAAACCATAAATGGATTCCATGTGATTTTTATAGGAGCATTCAATCTGGGATTCCTTTCGGTTAGCCAGGAAAGAAACCACTGCTTCAGATAATAGAAGCACTCTTTGCATAGTTGTTTGTCTCAGTAAAAAATGCTATGGCATGAGGTTTTTAATGTGTTCCCAATTTATATTGAAACAAAGTTTTGCCATTCTGTCTATGTAGGTATTACAGAGGTGCAGTGGGAGCCCTGCTTGTCTATGACATTTCAAAGCACCTCACCTATGAAAGTGCATCCCGGTGGCTGAAGGAGCTGTATGACCATGCTGACCCCCACATTGTTGTCATGCTGGTAGGAAACAAGTCCGACCTGGCATCTGTGCGGTCGGTTTCCACTGAGGACGCCAAGAACTTTGCAGGTATACCCATTATTATATGAATGATACAGTTGGGTCATTGCACTTCAGATAAGCGTATTAATTTAGAAACCTTTTCCCACTCAGCTTAAACTTACCTGTGCACTGACATGTATGTCTGCTTCTCAAAGGAAGGTCTGCAAAGTCATACCTTAAAATTTCAAGCACCTGCCTATTACATCAAGGAAAGTGGCCTCAAGCCATTTTGACTAAATCAAACATTATCTCAAGTACTTAAAACAAGACTAACTTTGTTGTGCCATCAGGCTACGTACTTATAATTAATTATAATAATTACATTGTAATTATAATAATTACATTTACCTATGGCTACTAATCTTGGCCCGCCCATGCTGAATGTGATGCTGCATATTTCACGTTCCAGTCAGTCTGGCCAACCTGCCTGTTCTCGGCTGTTCCTTCACCCCAGAAATCAGGCACCATGAGAAACGAATGATATGCATATGTCATCGGAATCAGTTGTCTGATTGGTTATAGCTCTGTCTGGTAGTATATAGAGGCATTTTATAGATGCCTGTTAACCCCGCCAGTTAGACACTGCCTGAGAATGAAAAAAGTAAATATCAAGGTCTCAGGAGTAAACTAGATAAAAGGATATTTATTTGTCACATGCATAGACATACTGGGTAGAGTAGGACATGCAGTAAAACTGCTGACTGTTAAAGGAGAACTTCGGTGTAAAATGAAAATCGGCATGTAAAAACATTATACCGAGTTGGTATGTGTACTGAGGAGCAAAATTGATTTAGCCTGTTGCATTCAGAGTTTAACTATTTTTTTTAGTTTGACCCAGAAGGCTAACAATGGAAGTGGTAGGTGCCCTTAGACGAAGCATGACGACTACGCTATTTTTAAACCATTAAAACAGCTCGAAGAAACTCCACACTCCATCGGTAGTACAACAAAGGCTCTGGCATTCAAAACAACGCACTGAGAATATTGTAAATGTACACAACGTTTATTTAAAAAACTGTTCTTACATGCAGTAGTTTGCAGTTGTTTCTCGTCGCTGCCATGATGAAAGTCCAAACAAGTCAATTGTACTACCTCTCCTCCTATTCTTCCTGCTGGTTTGTGTTCGTCAATCGACTTGTGCGGACTTTTATCATGACGGCGACGAGAAACTGCAGCAAGGTACTGCCTGTCAAAACTGTTTTATTAAATGTTGTGTACACTTACAAAGTACTCAGTGCCTCTTTTTTAATATCAGGGCCTTTGTTGTACTACCGATGGAGTGTGGAGTTTCTTCGAGATGTTTTAATTTTCATTTTACACCAAGTTCTCCTTTAATCCAAACTGTGCATGGGAAGGGGATAGAGTAAAGTGCATAGAATGCAGTTGGGTGGATAGCCACCAGATGAAGAGCAAAGGTAGATTAGGTGATGGGGTGGTGGATAAAGTGCATATAGTGCAGTTGGGGTTGGGACTATATGCAATGTTGCCAGACTCTTAATAAATATATTAGCTGCCTCAGTGTACAGTTCATTTAATTTTAAAATATCTACTTTAGTTTAGCCAATTGACCTGGCCTTCTCACCGCAATGCCCTTTTTTTAAAATTAAACTCCTATCGGAAAAATTGTAATTATGCAATAGATGTGGTTTAGAATTTTGAATGACAGAAGTCTATGTACATATCCCAGTTTATATTACCCATGAATCACAGCATTAAAATGAGTACCGCTTGAATGCTAAAATAATTGAATGATTTCAAATAATACTAATATATGTAATGCTGAATTTTAAATGAATATTTTTGACCCTTGATACAGAACAGAATGGTCTGTTGTTCATGGAGACCTCTGCCTTGGAGTCAACCAATGTTGAGGTTGCATTTAACAATGTCCTTGCTGGTAAGCAATGTTTCTCATGAAGTTCGCTTCAAAATTGATTTTAAAATACGCGATTAAGGTCCTCTTATATGACATAAATTGCTCCATTCTCTTGCAGAGATCCACAAGAAAGTGTCCAGCAAAGAAGTGACCAGAGGTTCAATCAGTGCTGTGACATTGTCCAGCCCAAATGCTCTCTCAACAAACACTGAGGAGAAAAAACCATGTTGCAAGAATGTATGAATTTGTGAATGTACTTTTTAACTTCCTTCAAGTTCCAGAATTTCTGGCGAAAGGGTCTATGTCTTCTACTCAGTGTACTAGCCAAGCTGTATACTACAAATTATTTTTCAAATAATTATAGAATGATAAGTATCATTCTATATGACAACACATTCATTTCAGTGAGAATAAATGATGTGCTTTTTCAAACATAGCTGATGGCAAAGACATTCATAGTGTTCTTTCTTGCAGTGCAGTTTGGCTTGTTAGGGGAAGAAGTATAAGTCAGTGTGTATTACTGCACTTGTTATATCCCAATTCTCCTGCTGTGTCATAGAGCATAAATTTTGACAGTTAACGGACTAGTGATTCATCGATATGCAGGTTTAACCTGTAACCAAATTGACATACCCCATGTATTTATCGCTATACATTTTGTACCTAGCATTAGCCTATATTAAAGAAAGCATCATTGTTGTATGATATTCATGCAAATGTTATTATTAAATGACACTTCAATTTGACAATAAATATGATGTATTTAACAATTAAATAATGTTTGCACCTACCTGTTGTAACAATGCCTGGGCTCTATGTTGATTTTTTATTTTACAGTTACCCTATTCTCCAAGTTTTGGCATTATATAGGCTACTGTAGATGTATATTATGAACATGTTGATTGGGATTTCGACAGTAGGCCTGTAGTTGGCACTCATTACTCCTGAGGTAGAGCCTAGGCTGTATGAATCGGCCCTCACACCGACTTGGCCTACACTTGTGTGATGGCTGTCACTCAAAAGAAGTCCACGTGTCGTTAAAACCGTGACATTCCTACAGAGTGAGGTCACAGCCTGTAAACACAGTTTCTGTGATATGGATACTGGTAAGACTCGGCTTCAAGGAACCTGGGGCACCACATATCGTTTCAGTTAAAAAACTCCAGACAGGTAAAGTGAGGCAACCCGTGACTGAACGTCCCATTGACCAATCATCGTAGGCACAATGACAGCTACTGCAGCAACTTTTACTTGCCAGTCGAACAAGAGGCGGGACTGAACATTCGTCACAACGCCGCTCGGAAGTGAACGAGTAGGTTGTCTAAAAACTTTCGAAAAGGTCCAAAGCGTCTGTCCTCGCACTCGTTTCAAACGTGGGTGAAATAAGATTATTTCTGAGGAAGGGAATTTTAAATGTGGAAGTGCGATAGGCAAACCAAAGAATAGTTGGTAGGTTGTCACGAGCTGAGTGGATGACAATTTGCCTTGACTCACGCGATAAACAAGGAACTGTTAGCCGAAGAGGAGTCAACAAGTCAATACTTACAATTCCATTGCCAAGAACGAGAAGATATTTAATTGTTAAAACCGAGAAATAGTACTTGCAGGAAATGGCGACAAGAGAAGACGAATATGACTACCTCTTTAAAGGTAAGTCCTCCGCAGTAAATGATGACGTTGCCTCACAGCTAACGTTAGCCACCTTGTAAATTGGTTGGCTAAAGCTAGTGGGCTAGCAAGGTTAGTAGCTAAGGCCAGTGGAGTCTGGCTGAGCTAACTTATCCTGCTAATATGCTAGCTAATCTACCTGCCAGCAAAACTAAAATGTTAATAGAATGATCACTACATTCACTGAATCGCTAGAAATGAAAACGACTGCTTGGGTGGATTAATGAATAGACGTTAGCGAATCAGCAGTATATACTGCCAGTTTAGCTAATGTGTAATTATCATGTATGGACGACAGCCAAAGTTATGAGTTTTACTACAGTGAAGGTATCAGCGTTACATTGATTTTCGTCTGACAGGTGACCAAGATATTTGAAAAATAGGACAGTGACGGCATTCTGAAAGTCAAAATTGGTCTAAGCCAAGCTGGCTGGCCAGCCAAATGTAGTAGGGCATGTGATGCAATCTAATTAGAAGATGGTCACCAGGAGTTTTAGTTGGCAATGTGACACATCACAATAAGTCAACCAGGGGTGGCCATAGGTACCTTGCGCCATTGTCTAGGTTGTCTTCTGTATTGTTGTAACGCTGTGTTATGTTTTTTTGTTCTGTCACTGCTGTCTAAATATCAGATTTCAATACTCTTTGAAACAACTGTTTTATCCTTGTCTTAATTATGGCATTAAACAGAACCATATCAGGTTTAGAATTGGATACATTGATGCTCAATCTTGCATATCCATAGGTTACACATGTGTATATCTTTTTTTTTTTTTAGCTTTCATTACCATCTTTTTTTATTTCCGACCGCATTTAAAAGGTACACTAAAGCTTTGATTGAATCTGTGCTCTCATTCCTTGAGCTTTTTCTGATTCCAGTGAGGATATTCAAAGAGTATGCTCCTTTGTTCCCAAGTTGCACGGGCTCTACAGTTGTCAAACTGGATAGACCTGTATGACTGTCAGGAAGTGTGTGTGTGTGTATAAGTAAGAGTAAGTGTGCCTGGCTTCAGTGAGAGACTAAAATGTCTCCTAAAGAAGAGGCCCTAATGGATTACATGTGACAAAAGCACTTTGTTACTTGATGTCATTAAACAAAACGAGTGCAGTTAGTGTGAGAACATGGGCGTACTCCTTGTCTCGTGAAGCAAGGCTGACTTCACACAAAAAGTGTTTTCAGATCAGATGTGTGTAGATTTGACTGTTGTTGCAATGCGATGCTAGTATTTAAGTTGTTGATATGAATTATGGAGTATACAGACCCACCTTACTGATTCTCTAACTTTTACTATGTTCTGTTGCAGTTCTGAATCATTGAGTGTATTTTTAAGCAGATTTTTTTAAATCGATGCATTTACAATTTGAGCTAGTTACTGGAGAGACTAGCCTACATGAAAATGCTAAGAAAAAAACAGCGATGCATCAATCACATGTGTTGGCACCATGTCATTGTTTCGCCATTGGGCTCTGTCTGTGATTTCTGCCGGGCCTCGGCCTGCCCTCAGACACCCAACCCCTGCATTTCACAATGGTATGTGGGTGAGGATGGGAGGGGTGCACTCTTCTCAGGTAGCCTTTCCTTTAGCATTCAAAGAGCATGGGGGGTGGGGGGGTGGGGGGGGGTGGACACACCCTTAACAAGGCCACACAGCTGACACCCATCCATTTGCTTGCGTCACAATAGGGAGTGTGTGACTCGGGACGGGCCACGGCAACAGTGGAAAACAACTAACCTGTGTGTGTGTGGGCTGTGTGCGATAAAGTTGAACATTCAGGTTTGCTAAGCCTTATCACATGGCTGGTAGGAAGGTAGAGGTCATGTAGCCCTGAGAAGAGGATCACTTCTCTGACCAAGCGGGGGGATTCCACAGCGATTAAGTCATGGTTGGCCTTGCTGGTGTAGCAGTGTTTCTCAAACTTACAGAAAATTATGCTGCTGTGGTTGGGCTGCCGGTGGAAAACGGGCCATGACGAGGTCACTCGTGTAATTTTTTCCAGAAGCCTTGGCAAAACAGTTATTGTTTCTTTAGGGAAAATAAATCAAATAAAAGACAGCGCTCACAGTTTCTTTTAACACCTTTTAATCACCTCATGGACATGATATGATATAATATGATATAATGATATACCACAGTTCTTCATTGTGTTATTGCAATTGCATCCATGGGGCACTTAAAAGGGAAAACTGTGAGTGCTCTCTCTCTTATTTGATTTATTTTGATCACAAGGCTCCAGCATCCAGTTGAATGTATACAGGTGTTCATTCATTTACATCTATTTGTGTCTTCATTCACTAATTAAAAAAGGATAATAAATCCCTCAGTCAGTATTTAAAGGAAAGTGGACTATGCATCCAAAGTAACCACTTATGCAGTCATATCTCATGTGTTGTGTGTTACCGTACTGTGCATTACGGCTCCTGTACAGAAAATTAAAATCAGGTGGTTAAAATTCCCTTTTACATTCCCAATTCCCTTATTGTGCTTCACTACCTTACAACTGATGAC
Source organism: Coilia nasus (assembly GCA_027475355.1). Taxonomy (NCBI): domain Eukaryota; kingdom Metazoa; phylum Chordata; class Actinopteri; order Clupeiformes; family Engraulidae; genus Coilia; species Coilia nasus. Next base: position 13,021,074 of record CM050218.1, on the reverse strand, counting down.
ACTCTACTATGGTCCAACCCTGCAGTGGTGCTAATTGGGGATTCGGGTGTGGGCAAGAGCAACCTGCTGTCGCGCTTCACCCGAAATGAGTTCAACCTGGAGAGCAAGAGCACGATCGGTGTGGAGTTCGCCACACGGAGCATCCAGGTGGAGGGGAAGACCATCAAGGCCCAGATCTGGGACACAGCCGGCCAGGAGCGTTACAGGGCCATCACGTCCGCGTAAGACACACACACACATCCATTGATCTCTATTACTGGATTGGACAGATCCTATTGCCTATTATTGTAGGTAATGTGTGCATTGCGACGGCATTTTGAAGACTGTTCGTACACATGTAAATAAACAGCCGTTAATGGTGTAGGCTGCAGATAACCTGGTATTTTACTTCGTTTGTGATAAATAGTTAAACTGATTAAATTTTGCAATACTGAAGTACTATGTGGTATGATATTTACATATCATCAAACATGAAAAACATTTCTTACGTGTGACAGGAGATGCCCTGCTGTCTGAGGTATTCATTGGCATAGTTGTAGCAGCCAAAAGCAAAACACTGGATGCCTTTAAAGAGATAATTTCCTTGCCTTGGCTTTGCATCCTTGCATGCTTGCAGACAAAAGTAGCACTTTTCAAAATGGCGGCGCTGTTGGCACACCAAAAAGCATGTGATGTCCAATCCAGTAATAGAGGTCAATGCACATGCCTCTCACGGTTACAGTGGAGCAATTTATATATTTATGCCTGTCACTAAAAGGAAAATTGTTGTGCTGAGATGGAGGTCTCTCTAAGCAGGTGTGTAAAAACCAGTAGTCAAAAGATGAGAGAAGACCGCTTTGCACACTGCATGACTCAAAGACAAAGATGTATTAATGCGTTACAGGACGTTTATCACTACTTATTGTTGCAAACCTGTCATGTCATGGGGAACTGTACCAGGGACACGGTCTGCATTGACCTTCAGGAGCAGTGTTGATACAGAAAGTTCATTCACAAATTTAATCACATGAGACAACACGTTTTCCTTTTATATTTCTTCCTCACTGAAGTACTGTACACGTGACTAGGGATGGGAATTGATCAGATTTTTACGATTCCGATTCCATTTTCGATTCTGCTTAACGATTCGGCTCTTTATCGATTCTCTTATTGATTCTCATTTGGAAAAAAAGGAGAACAAACAGGTCGATTAGCATCAACTTTGGTTACTTTAGAAGCAACATGACTTTACAAACCCAACAGTGAGGTCAAAAGAGGCCCACAGCCTAGATAATAATAACAATAAAATACATATTCTTCTGTAGAAAATAATAGATACAACATAAATTATTCTGTGGCATGCCCGCTAAAATCGATAAGGGAATCGTTTGGCAAACTGGCAAACGATTCCAAGAAATTGAAACACAGGGAACCGGTTCTCAACAAGAATCTGTTTTCGATTCCCATCCCTACACATGAATTCATTGTCATAAATGACCACCTTCTCTTTTCTGCCTTTTTTTTTTTTTTTTTTTTTGCCCTCCACCTGTAGTTACTACCGTGGCGCCGTCGGCGCTCTCCTGGTGTACGACATCGCCAAGCACCTGACGTACGAGAACGCGGAGCGCTGGCTAAAGGAGCTGCAGGACCACGCCGACAGCAACATCGTCATCATGCTGGTGGGCAACAAGAGCGACCTGCGCCACCTCAGGGCCGTGCCCACTGACGAGGCCAAGGCCTTCGCAGGTAGGCGCAACCAGGGTTTACGCTGGGCCAGAGCCCTCCGCAGCTCAGCTCCCCCCTCCTCACCCTCGGCAATACAGCCAGCTGGAGCTGAGCTCCCTCTGCTGCAGTATTTATAGTAATACAATAGAGTGAGTAAGGAAGGGCTCCCCCTACTTACAAAAGCCAATTTGACCATTGGGCGCAACCCTTTCTTCGGTTCAGCTAATACTTACAATGTTATGCTCATGCATATTTTGCAGTGCCTAAAATGGCATGTAAGGATCATTTTAAATATACCTGCAACAAGGTTAACAGGGGTCAGAGAACTTGGTTAGTCTGTTGTGTGCTTTCCCAGAATATTTGGTAAGACTTTACTTTTACAATATCTACATGTAACAACATGAAACATGTACTGACACTGTACACATCTTAAACTGAGACTTTTCCTAACCCTTAGTTGCAGTATAAGTACATAATGTTACATATTGTTACAAACTTTGATATGCTGTACCTCACAATGTAGATGATGTCCTCACTGTGTAGACACAGTGTTTTCTAATCTTTAGTTTGGTGGTCATGGCAGTAGAGTGTGGCGTCACATACAAAAAAGCTCTATGTGAGTTCTAAATAAACTCTATACAAATAAGAATACAAAGACTGTCAGTGTAGTGATGCAGTAAAGCAAATTACCAATACAAATTTGGAATTATGCATACTTGTGAGGCCCTGAAAACAATGTCTGGTTTGTGCCGCAGATTGTGAAGCTCCGCTCCTCCTAAAATATCTCACCCCCAATGGTTGTGCTTGTGTTAACAGAAAAGCATGGACTGTCCTTCTTGGAGACGTCTGCTTTGGACTCATCTAATGTAGAGTTGGCCTTCCAGACTATTCTAACAGGTGAGTTGGGATCAGGTCATGTTGGGCTGTCTGTGACCAAAGTAATACACACTTAACGGATTTGCATGGAATATTATACCCTCCCTATCTTAAAGGGGGGATTGCATGCATCTTTGGCAGTGGCTACGGGTCCGTAATTCTGTACCAGTAGATGTAAGAATATTGGTCCGTAACCTATTGAAACCTATACTCTATATTCTTCCGGACCAATGCATGTAAAGTCATGGGTTCGTAACTTGAAATCTGTACCATATTCAAATTTATCACATAAAAATTCCCTACTAACCCTAATCTTAACCCTAGATTCTGATAATTTGAATTTCCGTACGAATAATGGCAGTTCTAGGGGCATGGAAGCTGCCGTACTAGTAGCCACTTCGTTTTTTCATAATAAAGTTCAGTCATAATAGAGATTAATATATAGATTAATATATTTTAAGCCATGGAAGCATGTTGATTTATTTTAGTTTACCTCGAAACTGCATACTGTATTATAAACAGTGAAAGTAAGCAGGTTTGCCAGACTGTCTTGTTACCAGTAGGTGGCAGCAAATTCCAGGTCTTTTGTTAGTGAGCACTCTGAGGTCAAACACACTGCATGCTTATTACCACACAAAGACTTTCAGGACAGTAAGAACTATTTAATTACACAGTTCTATATTGACCTGAAACAAAATAGCAGACTCCCTGTCTTTTATTGTGTGTCTCTTGTATGAATGATGCTATATCTTTATTTTATGTTGAAATTCAATATCCCCAGAACTTGGGTTGACACAGTGCTGTAGGGTCAAAAAATAATGAGACGGTTGACTAGGCCTGCTACTCAGGTAATGGTGTGAAAGAGCGGTCTGGGTCGAAACCCCGACCTCAGCCCTTGATCTTCTTAGACATCTCGTAAGGCTCATTGACTGTGATATTTAGCAGCAAGTCATTGAATGCTCTTAAAGGGAAACATCCATTTATGCCGTTACCTTCGAAATTTGGGAGAAGATGGGCGAAAACTTTTCACATAACAGTGGTTCAAAAAATGCTGTGTATCAGTGCAATTTGCAAGGTGCCCAGGTGGGTAATTGAGATTGTTACAACTGGCTGTGGTTGCTGAGGAAAGAAAAGCCATGCATTTAACCCACAGTACCCCAAATGTTGGCTCAAAAATATTGAAGATGCAAAATACACTTACATTTAACTGAAAACAAAGCCACATCTAATGCTCCTTGTTCAAAACGGTGGTGTACCCTGTAGTGAACCCTAAGCCATTAAAACAAATGAGGCTCTACTCTGACATCTCCTACCTTGCATCAGATGCAGTAAATGGGCATTGGCTTTTAACCTCTTGGATCTCTGTCCATGTCCTGAAAAATGCTGAAAGAAACCATGTGACTTTAAAGTCACAAAAACAGTTGGAAATGCTAGCCTGGAAAACCAGCCCCTCGCAGCTTATTTCATTTTGGCAGTGCTTTCATTGACATTGCTGTATTAGGCAGAATTTCTACCTAGCCAATTAGTGATCAGAGGGAGTGTTCATGAGCGATGACGTTGACTTTGTGTGCTACATTTGAATTGTAGTGCGTAGGCAGGCTAATTGCATACGTGACGACCAGACGTTAGCGATTGGGCAGAGGCAGAGCCACTTGTTTTAAACTTCAGCAGAGTCCACACCTCCAGAAAGAAATCGTTTCTCAGTACAAAACTGCCAGACCCTCTGCACAAAATGAAATGAAGTACGAGGGGCTGGTTTACGAGGCTACAGGTGTACTACTTCATATAAAAAAAAAAATCAGAGTACAAATCTTGAGGTAGTTAGTTTCAGTAGCAACACAAACAGGAGCTAGTACAGGCGCAGTATTTACCATCTATCCCCTTCCCAAGTCTTGTAACTCTACCAGTGAAAGTGTTTTCTTGCCTTTTTTGCAACACCTACACCTACATCTCCCTATGATGTCTTCCATCCACAGCCATCTACCACATAGTGTCCCAGAGGCAGATGTCGGGACGCAGCGATGCCGATTTCTCCCCAAACTCCAACGTGGTGCCCATTACTGTGCAACCCACCCAGAGCTCAGCGAAGCAGGGAGCCTGCTGCCAGAGCAACTGAAGTTCCTGCACATGCTGAGGATCCTGGGTAAAAGCAAAGGAAAAAAGAGGGAAAAAAAAACAAAACAAAAACAAAGAAAGGCTAAAACAGACAGAACGCTGGACTGCAGCACAGAGACCCCACACATACACACACAGGCAGGAATACATATACACACACCCTCATTAAGAATACAAGTGCACATACATACATGCATACATACACACACACAGACATACACAGACACACACACACACACACAAATGCACAGAGATGCACTCAAAGGGGTCTGCATGAGTGTTTTGTGCGCTGTACTCCCCTTACTCTGTCTATGCATTCTTGTTAACCCACAAATCGCAATAAGCTTCACAGCTACGGCCCCCCTGATTCTGCAAAGGTAATAAGCTGTGGACAGACATAGAGCTCCAGGAGAGAGCTGGGTGAATGTAGAATTAAAATGAAAATTTTGGTTGGAATAACTGAATAGTCTGTTCCTGAAACACCATATCTCTGTTTATCTCTCACACTAACATGATTGTTTGGGCGGGTCGTGGCGAGGCACAGTGTGTGCAGGGCAGGGCGTCCTCGTCTTCTCTCTTTGCTGGGGTCTCTGTCCTCTACCTCCATCTGGACACGGGAATGTGGAAGTTGGGCCCATGCACTAATTTGCACATCTGATGTTTTATTTTACCACTGAGATAGAAGTATGTGATCAACATTAGGGCACAGGTTAAAAACAAAAAACACACAACTAATACAAAAAAAAGAGTTTATTCTGGATAACCTCCCAGTTGGACTTGAGTAACCAGAAAGGGAATTGTGCTTTCCAGAGTCAGTCACAGTTCAATTGATTGCTGTTTATTTTTTAATTACACCCATTCGATCACAGTTGTGCACATGGCTTCATTACCTTTTTTTTGGAACATCCTTGCTGTATTTATTTAATGTTTATACGGTTTGTTTATGGTTTGTTATTGTTTGACCTGAGAACTTTTAATTTTTTTTTTGTCATGCAGAGAATCATCTCAAAGCTACACTGGGCTTTTAATTTAATGTTATTCCTGGGTTACATGAAGGGTGTCTTTTTTTCCTTTCTTATTTTTTTGCTTTATGACTAGAGGGTCACACGAGAAAGTCTTTAAGGATGAAATCACTATATGCGGTTCATTTCAGCTTCTAGGAAATGCATGATTGAGGAGAATGCCGTGAGAGCTGTCAAGCACGGCTGATCAGATTGTTGATGGAGGGTTGAATCGAATCAAATCAAATCAAAAGCACATGTTGGCAAGATTTTTTTTTGTACTTCACTGGAAGCTTCTTTTTCCTCTGACAATGTTGGATTAAATGTATGGTTTTTTTTTTTCTTGAAAATAGTATTTTATTTCCTTCTCACATTTAACACATTAATGCGTTGCAAATTTGATACTCTTAGTCTTCTAAGTCATTAAAAGGGTCTATCCCAGGGCCACGTAGTCTCTGGGCATTGTCCACCATGTTTTGAAGGTGAATCTCTGGTTTCTGTAAGCCACATCTCTGTTGGATAGAAGGAAAAAAAGGCTCTAAGGGTTTGACTCGGAGCAAGTTGGCATGCAACACTTCCTCTGTTTCTCCCCGGCTGCTTCCCCATCATCTGTGTGCATGTATTGGGTTGCAATGCAATGAGCAGGGAGGGGGGGGGGGGGGGCACCTCATTGCTCCAGGCCTGTTTTATGCATGTCTGATGAGCTTCTCTTATAGCCTTGTCTCACTGTAAACGAAATCCTGATCTTCTGTGTGTGTGCGTTTGTAACCTAAAGAGAGCTGAGGTCTTAGGGGAAATCTTACGAATTGTGGCCTTGCTTTCTCTTTCTGAGTCCTGACCACAGCAGAGTGGTATGGGGGGAAAAAGGGGCAGACCAAGAGAGTGTATGTGTGGGGTGGGGTAGGAGGAGTGCTGGGGGTTGGCTCATCTAAGACCCCTTCTGTCATGGAGGTAGGGGGCCGTGTTTCAAAGTAGAGGTCGCTGCAGTGAAGGTCAATATTAACTGGGTGCCCGCTGCGATGCTCCGATGCAGGCAGACTCGCAGGCACTTAAATCGGATTTCCCTGTAATGTGTCAAAGCAGCAGAACCCTAATACCATCAATGGCAGTGCAACTGAAAACTCTAACATGCAGGAAATACCTAAGCAAGTTTAATTGGTTAAAGACAGATAATGTAACTGCTGTAGAACCCAGTATATTTTCCATAACTTTAGCTTGGCAACACTAGTGGCATTGCTCACCAGGTATGGGTTGGTAGAGGGTAGGCATTTTTAATGGTAAATAACTATGTATATTTGGAATAAATATATGAATAAAATTAATTTGCTAGTAGACAAGCGGCCAAGGCACTTGGTTCTGTTCTTAATTCTCTTCCATTTCCTGTGTGTCATGCATGCAAAGCGTCATTCAGTCTACAGATTTCTTCAGAGCACACACAGCAACATCATGTTTTCTTGTTTGTTTTATTAGAAACATTTACAATACATTTTGAATTTTATAGAATAAAGAAAATAAAAAAAAAACTAGATGGCATAGAGACGATAATAAAAAGTATCCCAAAAAGTAAACAAACAAACAAAAGTAAACGTAACGCACAAAAATCGTGCAAGGAAATAAACCTGCGATCTGACATGCCTTATGAGGGCACAGCACAGAAGAGGGGGGAAAAACACCAAAAAAAAAGGAGAGACTTTTTTTTTTTTTTACGCAATGGCTGACCATGAGGTGGCCAACTCTTCTCACTCACCACAAAGAAACCAGAAACTGAAGACTAGGAGTTGACTGGCTTAAACCTAAAGCACTAAGACCACTACTGTATGTATGTATTTATTCATGTAAAATTGGTATGGAACACTTCTACTGTGCTGGGAGATTCTGAAAGCTACCTAACGACAGACGAGAATATCACCTTCTGAAAAGGATGAGACACTTTGTCCCACCCATGTCTTAATTCAAATACCATTCATGACTGAGAACATACCACACACGATTTCCTGTAAATGCATATATGAAACAAGATTTGAAGAAAACCAAAAGACAGATGTAAAGAAGTATGAAGACCTGATCACACAATTCAACAGACATGTTCCCTTCACTTCAGGCTGTTGAAGAGTGCAATTGCGGTCAGATGGACCTAAATTGAGTCCTTTATTGATGTAATGTTGTAAATACACAATCTTCTAAGTGTTGAAAATCTACAAGCAGAAAAAAGCACCCGAGCCCTTGTGTATCAATAGGTTCACCAACAGCACAAACACAAAAGATTCAGTGCTATTCTCCAGTTTTGGTGATGATATATGATACATGCAAACTAGTTCAGATATATTGGGTTGTGAGTGTGGGTTTGTGTGTGAGTGCATGTGTATGTGTGTGTCTGTATGTATGTATGCACAGAGTTAGAGACACCATCATAGAGCCACTACACATAAGCTCAGCTATTCAGACAAACATCCTGCAAATATGGTGCAAAATCCAAACAACCGTCTCGACGCTTCTTTGCTCTGTTAAGACAGTTTATAACTACAGCGCCACTGATTTCACATTTCCTCTATCACAATTTCCTCCATCATTCCCCACAGGCTGTGCAGTGTCCACAGGATTTTTTTAAGAGCACCAGTATATGTAGTAGATTTATGCTTGTAGGTGTGCAAGTTAGTGTCAGTTTACAGTAATCTGACTGTGATGAAACAGCCTCACCTGTGATATCAATTCTCAGCACTGCGATCAGGGTTGATGCAGCAGTAAGGAGAAAAAAAATCATACAAATCAAAGGAGAAATTGTAGGACACAAAATGGGTGTTATGTGTCGAGTTGCTTATGTGGGATTAGTCAGAGGGTTGGCAAACAACACTTAGTAAGTGTCGATGCGAGACGCAAAAGGAATGCGCAATTGAGGCACAAATTTGATGCTGAGTAACTAAAATACTTCCAAATCCTAAAAATATTATATTACACTCTGACGTATTTCCACTGTTGAATGCACTGGTCTTCCTTTTAAAATAGTGCATATCTGAAGTTTAAGAAGAAGTCGCAGAAAGCCTCAGTCACCTGAAGTCACTTGGTCAGGGAAATCAAGTGGGAAGGATTTCTCGAACTTTAATAAATAAAACGTCTTTCATTTTGTAATATTTTTTTTTAGTAGAAACCAACTTCGAGTTTAGAAATATATTAACTTTTGTAATTTTTAATTAAAAAACAAAATGTCTTGAGGTCACTCATAAATATGTTTGATTTCATAAATAACATCCAGATACTGACCCTTTTTTTCCTCTTGCTATGAAATAATAACTCATGTTAGCAAAATAGAATTTTACGAAACTGTAATAATATTTTTTTTCTTCTTTTAGTTGCTTTCTATAAATGTGGAGAGGAATGACCCAAACATAGACTGTGATTAACCCTTCTCATGCTCTTGCCATGGCGACGGAAACTTAAAGCTCATATCTGATAAATAAAGAAAAAGGCAAAAGAAGTACATTGGTTGGGGTAGAGGTTAAAGGTCAGTGGACGGGAGGGGAGGGTAAAGGAAATTTTACATTCAAATGTATTAACTGCCCATCTCTCTATACCGATAGGCCTTAATAATGACTTAAGTGCATCTAAATTATTTCCAATCATTGTAAAAGGGATACTGCCATGATTATAAATGTAGAATGCAGCCTCGAAAACTCTTACTCAGAAAATAAATTATCATAAAGTTTCTAGCATAGCTATTGTAATATAGGCCTATGTAATATTGTATGAATAATACTAATATTATAGGAACGAGGATAGAAGATATATATCCCTATATGTCACAGGAAAGCTCTGCTCTCTTCATTTAAGACATGGGATAGCATCAGTTACCATTTGAGGGAATATATGAAGCTATATCTCAAAGCAAACATTTCATTTTAAGATGTGGTTATAGTCATTATTACACTGTTGCTAACATTAGGTAAAAAAAATCATTGCTAAAGCTTTCATCTTACAGCCTGTGGTCCATATCTTACTCTTAACATTTTACAGGTAAATGTTCTGTATCAATTCAACAGCATGCAAAATCAAAGAGCTACTTATAAACATAATTATCAAAAAATAAAGAAAATAAAATACAATACAATACATACTTGTGAAACCATAGTATACTCTTAACCTAAACCCTTATTTGTAAACCCCATATTAATTCTATGTCCCTGGGGGGATTAAAAAATGATACAGCCCATGAGGCATTTGTTCATAAAAAACAAAATCAACAAGTGTAAACAAAGATCACCTCTTTAATTACGTTTGCCTGACCACCAGGTAAAGTTGACTGAACTGTACTCCCACCACACACCCTGGCGTTGTTACCTGATGGCTAACAAAGGAAGTGGAGTTCAATGTAAGACAAGCAGGTAGGATTGCAAATGAAGCATGCAATACTACAGGGATCGCACATGGATGGAAATGTACTCCACTGAAGTGCACTGTTGTTTGTAACATTTTCTCTTTCTTTCAGTGCTGTAAGACTTTGCTGAATGGATGCTGCTACTAAGATGGAGGGGTTGCTATGGACTGTTTGAAGTGAGCTGCCCGAACGTACTAAATCCAATCTCTTTTCAGACAATGCTTTCTCAGTATTGCATTTAGTTTTTATATTTTGTTTTACACTTTCTCGCATCTACCCCATGTGGTTATTCTTTGGCTACCATAAACATTTGATCTTAAACTTTTTACCCAGAAAATGGAAAACTAGTTGTACCATTTTTTAAGACCTAGCTAAGCAGTCCCATCCATTAACTACAGAAAATAATTTTTAACTTCAATACTGAAATATATTTCCATGATATGTGTATGGTAACTATATATTTTGATAAAGATTTTCCCTACATATGAGTATAGTTGATAAAGTAAAATAAATGCTACTTTTCCTTAAAAGATATGTTTGGCTCAATAGTGTTAGGGGGCATCAGTTTGTCCATGGCTATAAAGGCCTTATTAATGCTCACCTTAAGGGGTAATAAAATAAACCATTCATAAAATAGCTATTGTGCTCACAATATTTATGACTTGTTTTGACACATTCCCATCTTGAACATTTCCATCTCACATACTCATGGACCCCCGTTTTCCTGTTTTGGGCAAACAGAAAAGCAACTGTTGTTCTGGTTTCTCCATAAAGAACTATAGTTTGTGTTTAAACAATGTAACTATATTCACTGGTGTTACAATGTGCTGGTATTCTTGAATATGGATGCAGTGACAGTGGGGGGAACTCGTTACTGTAAAAGGTAATACACATCGTCCTGGCTAACGACTCAAAAACATAAAATAATACTTATACACTTTGTTGCCTAGAATTTCCCATATTGGAATCTCCACTGAATGTAGATACAAAAGTACAACAGAGTATGTTAACCGTTTTAAACCGTTTTGCTGCTTGTTTGTGGACGATATTGCTTTTTTCCAGCATCAGTGTGCAACCTGGGTAATGTAAAGGAATGACTTGTATGAAAATGTATTTATTTTAGTGGTGGAAATTGTACTCAGGGAACATTTCAATCTAACAGGTGTATGTGGCCTGATGCCATGCACTGCATAGTCACACTTGTCTGTATATGGTCTTATGAATGGGTCATATTTTAGCATTTGGTAATAGCAGTGCTATAGAGTGTGTACACACTTGACTGTATCTAGGAGTATGGCTGCTGTTTCACCTGTTGTTAACTTCACCAAAGTTTCAGTGAGAGGGTGGTTGTCGTCTAACATACACAGCTGTGCGGATGTTTAAACAAAAGCAAAGTCACGGTTTTAACATGCCTACCACCATTCAAAAAGACCAGCCTCCCAAGTGCAAATCAAAGCACATCCTGTGTACTTGCCATTCAAACTGCAGCCACGCAACATCAACAACAACCATCTTGATAGATAAACTCAGTTTTGTTTTGTGCACATCTGTCAATTGCTATATGTCTACCATCAACAATCGTTTTATCTTCTGCTCATATTTTTCTTTCTTGGTAATAAGGTGCTTCGTCTACATTTTCCCATACACAATTATTAATCACATCTAATCATGTTTTCCATTAAAACATCATTTCCACCACATTTTGAGTTAAAATTAAAATTGCTCATTTACGTCAAAATGTTATTAGGAAGTTACACTAGGAATCTACAAGTAACTGAAACCTGAAAACTTAAGTAACCAAGTCTTAAATTATCTACCCATGCTGAATGTTAAGCTGATGTCAATATTTAAAGGCAAGTTAGCCTCTGAATATTCTATTTAAATCCAAGATCAAATAACCATTTCATTTATTTACCATCCTCAAAAACCACTTGTTTTATGAGGAACTCGGAGGTTCCTGCATAAAACCAATTCTGAACATCAATGTTCTAAGTTCTAAGGAAGTCACACAGACCTCAATCTCATCCTCACTCAGCGGGGCATGGACGGGGTAGTAATCTCACCCAAATTCCAACTACGTCTCGCCATTCTGAAACACTGTAGTCCGAACAACTCTCTAGTCTTGCAGCATTCTCTTCTCTCCTCTCAAAAAAAGACACTCTCTCCAACAGTCCTACTAATCCCCTCCTTTAAAAAATCCCCAGCTTGGGTATGTGGTAGGCAGTGGGTGTGTAATTCGATTCAGCGTGGACAGAAGCTAAATGGGGCGTTTCCTCCACTATCCTTGTCAATTACAATCGTGTGATTTCATTCCAGAGTCCAGTGTGGTCCTCCTATTGGCTGGCTGAGGTCACACACAAACCCTGACCTGTTGTGTGTGTGTGTGTGTGTGTGTGTGTGTGTGTTTGTGTGTGTGTGTCTCTGTGGCAACTGAAAGATACACCCAACCGGAGACAGACACACATTGACACACTAGACTTCACTGCCTTCTTTGACTAACATACCCTTCACAGTTGTGTATGATGGAGAGTTTTAACCCTCTCACTCCGTTTCACCCCCCCCCCCCCCCACACACACACACACACACAATAACAAAACATCCAGCTCTGCAGCATCGTCTTATGCTCCTATTGTTGTTTGTGGGGACCTTCATGCATGGGGACACCCTTTCCTAGGCCAACACAATACCACTGTCATCCTAAAGAAAAGGAGAAGCGGGGGAAGAAAACCAAAAGAAAAAAAAAACACACAAAAGGCAACTTATTAGCAGTAAGCAGTCTGAGCTGGCATCCATTTCAGCTGGCCCTGTTTTTTTCTTTCTTTGAAATCTTTTTTGTTGTTTTTTTTTCTTCTTCTTTTTTTTTTGACAGGACAAAGGAGGCCCCTTTCCCCTGTGGAAGCACTGTAGATTAGAGCAGGAGGGAGTGTGAGAGAGGGAGGTGGTGTGGTGTGTGAGGGGTGGGATGGGATTGGATGGGGTGGGGGGTACTGCTTTGCGTGAGTGTCTTGTGTGTGTGTGTGTGTCTGGGTGGAGAGGGGGTTGGGGTTGGGTGTAAAGGTGGGGGGCGGTGGGGGGGTTGGTGGGCAGTCCCAGCTGCACCGAGTCCAGGCTCCAAATGAAAAGAGTCAGGGGGAAGTGAGCGGCCTGCATATGAGAGCCGACTGTGGAGGTGGCTTTGGCCGTGTTGTCGGTTACAGGGACCGGCAGCTGGAGCCCGTCGCCGGTCCTCCCCTGCTGTCTCGCTACCACTGCCCGCACCTGGAACCGGCTCACGTGATTAATTATCAACGCCTCGCGAGGGAGGGCTGGGCTGGGCAGGGCTGGGCTCTGGTCGAGCCCAGGGGAGGGCTACACGCCACTGCCGGCGTGACAGGAACAATTGTAGACCGTAGTAGGGAGGGACCCTACTGGTGCAGTAGCTGATCATTAAGGTCTGCTTTGGGTGTGAGCAAGGGGGCGGGGTGAGTGAATGAGTGGGTGAGGGAGGGAGGGAGGGAGGTATGAAAAAAAGGCCACTCATAAAGAAATTGGAGGGAGAGAAAGACAGGCTGGCGAAGAGGAGGGGCTGGAGGGGTGGGTGTGAACTTGAGGTCACATCTACAGTGCGCTATGAAACACCTGCCTCTGTGCTTCTTCAGTAATTACAGCAAATAACGCACACACACACACACACACAAACGTAGGAGCACACACACACACACACACACACACACACACACACAATCGGACAGCAGGCACTTTGTAGCCCAAATGCATGGCTATGGAGGATGGGGGAGGGGAGACATACTGTAGCGCTAAGCCTCTCGCCCTGTCCCCTTCTTTGTGCAGGGCTTTTTCCAAATCTGATTATGGGCCAACTTTTCTCTCTCCAATTTATCGCTGCATCATCTGTGACTCACAGCTCAAACTATACTGTGAAACTCCAACAGTTAACATACACACATGCTCACCCAAAAACAAAACAAAACAACAACAAAAAAAAATTTCACGCAACACCCACTGAACAGACAAAAAATCTGGGCACAGGGGGGAGGTTTTGAGATGACGGTTCAGAGGAAAAAAAAAAATATTTCCTGGAAAGAGCCGACTGAACAAAGGCTACACCAGACAGCCATTCTCGTTCAACTTCCACTGTGTACTACAAACTCAGAAAACCACATGGGTGTCATGTGAGTGGCTAATGAAAGAGGCCTCCCATTAAAATCTCAAAATCTAGTCAAGCAACTGTTTCAGAATGTAATCGTACTAACAGATCTCTAACGTTTCGCGAGGCAGACTGGATGGTGGCGACTTAGGCACTTGGCCAAATATATTGTTAAGTAAAAATTCCTTAGGTTCCACCCCTAGCCCACCACACCCACCCCCCCAATCCCAAATTTCCAGAACATTCTAGTGGACATTAACAGGACTGCTAGCATTTTGCAGGGGTTCTACACTTTGCTAATTATGAAAAAATCTACGAACTAAGCTGTAAATTGTCAGTCCTCTGAGATTTTGTTCAAATTCTTAACTGTTAGTTTGGTATAAATCTAAAGCCAAGTTTAAGTCTGGAGAACCCTATATATGGACAATATTTTAAATACCAAGAAAGGTTGACAATCATTGTTTGATGTAAAATAAAAATGTAAGGTGCAACTAGTTTTTCTTTAAACATATTTTCAAAATATGTTTGTTTCTTATGTGTTTGAATACCAGGATGTAAAACTATCCTCCATACTTTCTCGTTTGAAAAAAGACAACTGAAATATTTTAAAATATTCACATTATGAGTCCTCCATTTACACCCATTCTTGATTAAGACGGGGTAAACAGCAGCCATTTTGAGTCAACGAAAAATGTTTCGACCTATATTTTTACATATAAATGAAAAGTTTTATAAAATATATATGTGTGTATATTTATAAAAGAAAAACTTAAAAATATTTCTTACTTTTTTCAGTAAAGCAAGCAGTGCCCTCTAAAATATCTGCTTGTTTGATTAAAATTCACTTAAAAAAGAGCAAAGAACAAAACGTAACCAAGAAAGAAAAAAAAACACAAACATAAAAAACTTATTTCACTGAATATTTAAATCATTCATTCGATCACAGAGTAATGTAAATAAAAATGAAAAAAAAAGCGATTTGTTTTTTTTTGTTTGTTTTCTATGAGAATATTCGGATGGCCTGCGTGACGAGAGTGTGGCAGACAGGGCACTCGGGGTGGTTGAGCTCACAGATGCGGATGGCACACTCCATGCAGAAGAGGTTGTGGCCGCACGGCACCAGCGCGGCTGTCACCTTGCTCTCGAAACACGTCATGCAGTCCCTCATGGCGGGCGGGGAGTCGGCCAGTGGCAGCCGGCCGGGAGGGAAGGCGGGGCTGCTGGAGGTGGGCTCGCTGTGGGCGCGCCGGGCCTGCGCGTGGGGGGATCCCCCGACCACAGGGGGGGCCGTGGTGCCGCAGGACTCTGGCAGGCTGGGGGACAGTCTGGTCAGAGGCAGGGGGAGACCCCCGAAGCTCTTGGAGCGCTGCTGAGCGTAAAAGGCCATTTGATTGGGGTAGTCGGGGTCCACCCAGCTGGAAGAACCGTCGGAGCCGAAGTAGGAGCAGGGCTTGTCGTTGCCCCCGCCGCTGCTGGGGTTGGGGTACTCGCCCTTGCTGTAGATGCTGCCGCCCCCTCCGCCACCGTTGGTGCCTCCCACTCCTCCTCCGTTGCCCCCCACCATGGCATCTGAGTAATTCTGGCGGTAGCTGCTGGTCAGGGGCTTGCGCTGGCCCCCCTGCAGGCCCCACACCTGCTGCAGGCGGCTCTCCAGCCCCGTGGTGGCGCTATCGGGCCCCAGGCAGTCGTTCTCGTTGTTGTGGTCGTGGATGCCGCCCGTGCGGAAGGCGATGTGCGCCTCGATCTCCTCGCGCGCCCGCTCTGCGTTGCTCGGGGAGCCCGTGATCTCGAAGACAGGGTCGCGGTCGCGGCTGGGGGTCACGATGTAGGTGCACGTCTGCTGCTGGATGCGCTTGATGGTGGAGCCCTTGGGTCCGACCACCAGGCCCACCACGCGGTACGGGACCCTTACCTGGATGGTGGTCTGGCCGGGCAGGGGCGTGGGCGGGGAGCCGCTGAAGGACACGCCCAGCTTGTTGCGGGACGCCCGCAGCATGGAGAAGTGCTCGGCCGCCGAGATGATCTCGCGCCTGGCCAACGCCACATCCTCCTTGCGTCCGGTGATGAGGAAAACGGGCTCCTCACCCCGAACAGGTGTCTTGATGTAGGTGTTGGTCTTGGCTCGGAGGGCCTTGATCTTGCAGCCTGTGGGGTGCAACAACAGACAGTGAGCCAAGGGAGAGGGCAAATGTTTTCGGGGTAAAGGACATTCGTTTTGCAGGGGAAACATTTTCGTTGGCAGCCAAATAAATCAACGCTGGATTTTTTTTTTTTTACATAACGCTAAGAGCTTCATCTCCACAATGACCGTACTGAAGAGATGTGTCCAAGCTGGCACAGAGGGGCACATGGGATGCCAAAATCTGGGCTCCTTTAGCAAAGTAGAAAAGAAACACCCTCCATCCCAGTTGGATTTACTCAGTAGGAGTACCCTGTTGTCCAAATCAGAAGAACAGTATTTCTGTGATTCTGATGGGCCTTTACAAAGACCGATTGTGCCCCTGACATAACCAGCAGCTGTGCAAGAGACACACCTAACCATGTAGTAGATGGTGTAATTTAACCACACAACGTCTTCCAGGAATTTCGGTCCTAATGGAATAATTATTTGCATGACTGTTGAGTGTCTTGTTGAAGTGTGAAATATAATAGGTTATTTGCACACTGGTCTTCAAATCTATTTGAAGTCTGATGCCAATACAAATAGCCAATGACAAAAAAGCTCAGGGCACAACCAGACACTGTTGAATGGTGACACAATGAATAGTGACAAAGCCCAGTTTAGACCAGCCATGGCATTAACAGTAACAGACAACTGAACACTGCACTATGCTAATATCCCTGACTGAGACTGGTTGGTATCATACCAAACTACAGGAACTGATAAAGTTTACAAGTGCACATTGTGATATCATTACAAGTGATCAAGTGATACAAGCTACCTTATTCAACTAAAGACTTTTAGTTTTTTTAGTCTTTAGTCTTTTTTCTGGCCTATTCTTTACTTTATCTGAGCCTGCAGCCACCCCCCCTCCACCCCCCTCAAATTACACATCAAGATCCTGGAGTTAACATCAGCTGTGTACAGCAGTGTGTGTGTGTGTATAAGCCATCAGCTTTGTAGAGCAGTGTGTATGTGTCTCTGAATCTGTTTGCATGTGTGTACGGGTCTGTGTGCGCATGTGTGTTTGTGTGTGTCTGCGTGTGTGTATATGCCCAGCCCAGCCCAGCCCCTCTCACTATTGGATCTGGCTCTGACACAAGCGTGTCCATAAGTGATGGATATGCCCAAGCATCATCAGCTTATTTGCATCCTCAAGAGGATGACAAAAACTCTACCTGGATGAGCGTTCGGGCCTGCAAACATTCCACAGGAATGTTTTCACACAAATCCACTGAAAAGCAAAGGCCCAGCATTTTAAGGAATTTTGCATCTTTTGTGGTCGTACCTTTACACACTTTTAACAAAACGTGTTTAAACCCAGTGCACAAATTTGTGTGAACAATATTCAACAGTGTGGCTCACTTCCAAGACCCTTTGGGATCGAATGGGTATTGCATCAGATTGGTGTTCCGCTTAACCGTAGACAAAAGAGCCTCGATAGCATGTGGTCGTGTCAGAGAATATTTGTCTGTCATTTTGACTAAGCAAAGCTTTTGTGTTGGAAATGCATCAAACTGAATCTTTAACTTCGTCATAATAAATGCTTCAGCTCAATGTATATATTGAGGGCACGGAGCAAACGCACACAATGCACTGAAAACAAAAACTGAAATACCAAACATAACAGCAGTCATGGCTGTGTTACGATTGCTTGTTATTATCACATTTGCACTGTTATAAGGCTGTTATTAATGGCTATTTTTCATAGTGTCATTGATGAGCGTATATGATAATGATAATAATGAGCATATGTGGCTAGAAGAAGAAGCTGAATTAATACAAGTTGTACAAGCAACTAAGGTAATCATTAGATTGGTATGATACATCACAAGTAATTGTTTTTATTAAGTGTTATTGTCGCTCTGAACATGGCTCTGGAAACCCAACTGACTTATTACCTGCAGGACTATAAATCCCATAAAACAGGCACACCTGAAAATAAAAAAAAATGGGCTACTGACTGATATCCCTTCAAGACAAAAACAACCTGCTACACCAGGTGCCAGAGGTCACCCCACATAGCTTTACTAAAATACCACACAATCCATTAGCATAAGGAAATCTTTGGTTGGTCAACAAAGGTTTGATCTAACCACGTAGAACAAACATACACATTTAAGCAAATCCCTTCCAAATCAGCATTTCTCAGTGATGGCAAATTCTGCCGCACGCGTGCTCTGTGGATCCACCCTACGGCGCTGTCGTCTCCCACATTAAAATTCAAACGCACACTTCAGATAAACGCACGAGGATGGATCACACAGGGAGGGTTGTGATGGCCAAACAAGACGAAACAAAACAAAACATGACCGCCAAAACCCAATGAGCCATGACTATGACGCCTGAAAATGACCGTTTACAGAGGTTCAATATGTAGGTTCTTCAACCACATTCCAAACTAGTAGAATGTTGGGCTGAACTGTCTTATTTGCTGTAAAATGTATTGAATGAATTGATTCAAAGCCTTAAGACAGCTGTTTCATTGGCCTAATTTCACAGACTCCTTTGACCCCACGGTTTCCAAGCTGGCTCCATAGGGGGTATATATTAGGGACTGTTGTATTGGGTGGCTGGGCGTGACTCTAAATGCTCACTGGTTCCAAAAACGCGCCCCCCCCCCCAATCGACTTTTGTATGTCCGTCTACTCTCAAAATCCAAGCAAGGCATAATAATAAGCAATCCCACATCTCTTACAAACGGACAATACACTTTGCTACTTTTTACTCTGGATATCAACGACAAAGACTTTACACAACGTTGCCTAAAACTCCAAGACGTGGCCAAGTACGGTACGACCATGTGCCCACATTTGATCATTTGAGATCATGTGCAGCTTAGACTACATTGGTTAATGTGACTCCAAAGCCAGACCACCCACAATTCACGCAGTGGACAAAGGAGAAAATGTAATTATGGTCAAAAATAATTAATAGAAATTAGTTTCCCGCTGAGTCACGTTTTCATTCTCCTGTTGAGGGGAAGGGATAGCTGAAGCCCCTCGCAACCACACCTCTCTCACTCTCACACCTTTGTTTGACAGCTGCTGTCAACGTCAGTGTCGTCCAAATCTTTGGACATCAACCCATTCATAAGAAAAATGAAAAGAACTGAAACTACGTCCCTAAACTCACCGTGGCTAGAGCAACTAACTTACAACGTGAACCTTCGCCATTGTCCGCTGTCACCGAGGCAATCCGAACACAAAAACAACCGCCAGCATTAAAATTTAACGAAACAGAGAACAACTTGAGAACAGAAATGTTTTCAGAAACACGCCTTGCCTGATTAGTAAACACAAAAATTATTAATTAGGCTTCAATTACCTAGCCTATCCCAGAGTTGCTTTGAATAGCCTACGTTTTTTTTCTTATTTGAAAACTGTCGCCCGCGCTCAGACGACAAAGGAGTGCTTCCCGTGCGTGAAGTGTGCGCCTGCATGCTGACATTGATGGCGTGGAGCTAGAATAATGCGCCCATGAGGTAACGGTTCCACTGGCGCTTTGTGTCTGTCCAATGATAACACGATGAGACACTTAAAATTTACGATGTTTGGGGCAAGTGTGTCAAGTTGTGACAGTTCAGTATAGCATATTTGCAACAATGTTGCTGTGTCTCAGCGGACTACAACATAAATGAGCACCACTCCCTTTTCTTTATCAATAACCCCAGGTATCAATTCTGGCGCAGTAAAACAACAGGCTATAACAGCAACCCGAGCAAAAAACTTAACTGACTGCTAGGCTTGAATTAAGAGGGAAAATGATATCTCAGTCTTTACCTTGTCTCCCCACTATTTCGGCCACATGTTCAGAGCTTGGCACAGGGACGCATTCTGTTATGTTGCAGCCACGTCCTTTAGTTTCAGTTGAGGATCCCTCGTACAGGACACATAACTTGCTCTTCCCTTGCAAAAGCCCAGTATCGCCGCCGCCGCCTCCACCTCCGACGCTGTTAGCATGGTTGTGGGGGTTATTGTTATTGTTACTCCGGTCCTGTACTCCAGTAGCTGGAGCCCCACCGCCGTCTTCGCCTTCTCCGAGACCCAGCAGAGACAGCTGGCCCAACGCGACCCTGAGGGCACGGGAGTCATCTTCCTCCTCGTCGGGTGGCACCAGGAGACCTTCGCTTCCGAAGCCGGAGCCGGCTAGATCCCCGCCGTAGCCCCCATTTTTGTCCATGATCCCTGCTAGAACCAGCAGGCTAGGCATGGCTAACAAAAGAGTGTGAGACAAAGACACGGGAAAGAGACTGGAGAAACAGCACCCGTGCCGCCTCCCCACCCCCTCCTCCTTCCAATTCTCCCTTTGCAGTAGTCCCTCCCATAGGCCGGCCCCCTCTTTCTGTCGGTTAGTTTCAACAGTTTTTTCTCTGCTCTAGGCAAACGGGACACAAGGCCGTCTGCGGGAAGAGGGGCACGGCAGTGTTATGCTCCACCCCGTCTGGTTTATACCGATCCCTCCTCGCTGAGACAAAACGAGCCGCCCTCCCGTTAAAACTGTTCTGTCTCGGGCTCCTTAGCCTACGGTAGCCTATTCTGTATCTCAATCTCAAGTTTTGCATCACTTCCTAGACAAAAGAGCTTAGGGTTTTTTCGGTGTTTACGCATTCGCTTTCTCTCAGTCAGCTTCTAAATGTCAGTAATCTCACATTACAAGGGTACAATAGATTATTCTGGTTGGGGGCAAATTTACAAGCTAAAAAGTCACAATTTGAAGCCCTCACATCAGTGTCCTAGACCAAGCCAAGCAGTCAGCTCCAGGCAATCATAAATTCATGTGCTTTTCTTTCATTTCGGGGTGCCACATGGTCGTTGAGACTGAAAGAGTTAAAGTGACATATTTTGTCGGGTCCGCCCACCCCTTTCGCTGTGGGTTGCAGCAGGTCAGTGTTGTTTTGGCCGCCGTGGTGCAGGGGATGACAGGCTGGGTAGTGGGAGTGGGAGACCACAAGCAGAAGAAGAAGGAGAGCTGTCACACGGGCGTCGCAGAGCATGTGCTCTGCTGCAGTAGGCTACACACTGATACAAAAAGAGAGAGAGAGAGAGAGAGAGAGAGAGAGAAAGGAGCAAAAAAAAAAAAAAAAAACACTGTAACCGGAGCTTTTCCAGCATGGTGAGCGAACCTCGAACAAAGACCAATATGCCCCTAACACGTCAGTGTTTCAAAAATCCATGTATGGAGGCAGATGTAAAAAGAATCATTGGTATGCATACATACTCTTTTTTATTAATATTACAATGAATAAATTATTGTTTACAATTTATTTTTTTGTGTTTCTTTTTTTATAGCCACTTCACCAGAGAACAAGCTCATCAGATGTGGGGCTTACCAGTTGCGTGTAACCTATTACAGGTAAAGTATTTACATGTAACGCTTTTGTCTTTGCGTTGCAGTGGGCCAGTATTCTTCTCTGGAACATTGGATGAACTTCTAGTCTTCCACTGAGCGGTGTGCTGGTTTGGCTGCTGCCATTGTGGCTCTGTGTTTGAGCCTGTGGTAGCTCAGGCAGATTATCTGGGACTTGAACCCCACTGGGTAAGTTCAATTAATCACTTATCAGCACCAATGTGCCCTCTCCATGCAGTGAAATTGGGTTAGCAGTCCGGCAACAATAGCGGTCATATGTCTGGCACGATTGGCACTAGAGTTGAGTAGCCAGCTTGAGCCCTGAGACTCTGCCCTGGTACTACTGGGCATTGCTGTGGCACTAGTGACACCTGGCCAGTGTCACACTGCTGGTGCAGTGTTCTGGTCTGGAAGTCCCACGAGATTTGTTTTTTTTAGTAGCCTAATTCATATTGTTCCTACGGAACAAGATCAGAAAGGAACAAAGGAAAAAAAATCCAGATTGCTGATGCTGCTGTCTGCTTTGCAAAATATCACAGGTTACACTCCTCAAAGAGAGTATAATATCACTTAGTCAACGACATAATATCAGGATGGATATAAAATGACAACGACAGTTCCGTTTTGATCTGTGATTCACCGGGTAGCATCACACGCCACTCAACAGCTAAGCAAACAATTTCTCACCCCAGTCAATGAGTACAACAAATAATACTCAATGACTACGAGGCATCGTGGATGGCCAAGAAGACGACGCAGCAGGATGATGTCATGGATGGTGGTGGTGGGGACAGTTCAGGTGCACATAATCGGCGTCTAGACATGTCCCCCCTTGCTCGCTAATTAGGGTAAGGGTCCCCCGCCGTGTGTCTGACTAGCCCTTTCGCTCCGGGGAGAATCAATGGCCCGGCACACACCCGTGCGAACGGACGGCAGGGATCAAAAACCCGCCACGCCACCCATCCGAGGAGCAGCTACAGCAGGCCCGGCCATCTGGGAGCTGGGCATGGCGGCGGGATGAACCACACCGCACCGCACTGGACCAGCCTGGATAGGGCATGATGGGAAAACCATGGAGGCCGTGGAGCGAGACACTGGTCCACACACACATACACACACACACACATACACACACACCTACACACAAACAGACACACTCACACACACACACACACACACACACACACACACACACACACGCACACACACATGCACATGCACATGCAGACACATACACAAACATACACAGAAACACACATACACATGCACACACATACACAAAAACAGACACACACAGAAACACACACACACACACAGAAACATACATACAAACACACACACACACACACTCACACACAGACACACACACACACTGGACCCTGGCTGGGTGGAGGCCATGGAGTGAGAGAGTCATGCACACACACACACACACACACACAGTGGACCCCGGCTGCGTGGAGGCCATGGAGTGAGAGAGTCATACACACACACATACACACACACACACACACACACTGGACCCTGGCTGGGTGGATGGGAGCGAGCGAGCGTGCGTGCCCCCCTCCTGACTGGGTGAAGACGGGCAGGAGCAGGGCCAGCCTCCTGGATCCAGAGCCAGTTTGGCCAAAAGGTCATCTGCCGCCACTAATGGTGTCTGCTGGGGAGCCTGAGGCCCAGATCAATAGAGGCGATGGATAACAGATACTGTTTCCTGTGCTCTCCCATCTGTCTGCGTGGGTGTGTGGATGTGTGTGGGGTGTCTTTGTGTGTTTGTGTGTGGGTGTATGAATGTGTGTGTGTGTGTCTCTGTGTGTGGATGCGTCTTGGGGGCTCACATGGCACGAGCATGCGTTTTCATGTGTTTCACTGCGTGTCTAATTCCCAACACTCTCACTCTGTCCTGCTCTCTCTCTCTGTCTCCCTCTCTCTCCCTCTCTCTCTCCCCCTCTCTCTCTCTCTCGCTCTATCTCTCTCTCACCCTCTTCTCTCACCCTCTTGCCACTTACTGTTGCTCCAACTCTTTCCCCTGGGTTTACTTTGAGCCCACTTTTTTTCCCCTGCACAACACCCTATTATTTGGACCATCTGCTAGTGCGATCCATCTGCCTCTTGCTCTCTGAGCCCCGTGCTGGCCAAGGGTTTGGACAGCTTTCAGAGCAACATCCTTTACGGAACCACCTTTGTACCGTGTCTTTGCTCAGATTTCACCTCCTTTTATTTTATTCATTCATTCATTTGTCTCTTTTTTAACAGCAGTAGCCAAATGCTCGCAAATCAACATCAACATCAACACCAATCATATGCTGCTTACTAAACAAACAGCTATGTAGTTTGATTTGTTGCCCTGGTCTTGAGGTCTTCCTGGTGGGGCATAAGATTCTTTTTGGTTACGTGGGCAAATTGTCTGCTGGTGAGGTCAGTGTGACTCAGAGGTCCAGCTCAGCAGACTCAACGCTTTATTGGAGGAGAACTTGAATATTTGTGGATTTTTTTGTGTGAATAAAGAATTAGCTGCTAGCACTGGATATGAGAGCTAGCTAATAGCATTGGCATGAATATTTTTTGAAGTGGCATTTGGTTTTCTTCCAAAGCCAAATATTGAAGTTCCATTTACCAGAGATGGAATGGAGTGACTCATGTGTGGTGATATCACTGAACATCATAAAAAGCATTTGCATTTGCTTATACATTTGACATTGTGTGTGTGTGTGTGTGTGTGTGCGTGCGTGCGTGCGTGCGTGCGTGCGTGCGTGCGTGCGTGCGTGTGTGTGTGTGTGTGTGCACGTGTGTGTGTGTGTGCGCGTGCGCGTGTGCGCGTGTGTGTGAACCATTTTACCTAAAAATAAATTTTAGTAGTATGTATGTAGTAGTAATATGTTTTTCACAGTTTGTGGAATGTGTTGACCAACAGTAAATCACATTTTAGCACATATATGCTTTTTGAAGTAGATTGACCTTGGGTGTGGCTTGATTGTTGTCAGGATATTTCGAAAGCAGCTGAAGACTGACACCATTTGGGCTTCATTTGACTTGATGTGTGTGAGTGTGGTAAATACAATTAATTAAGGAGACACCCACCCCCACCCCCCATGCCCAAAATGGAAAACATAAACAGTCACATATGCTACCATGCACACAAAGACATGCATCCATGCACATGCGTGAACACACGCATACACACACACACACACACACACACACACACACACACACACACACACACACACACACACACACACACACAGAGAGAGAGAGAGAGAGAGAGAGAGAGAGAGAGAGAGAGAGAGAATTGGAGAATTGCACAGGGAGTGGTAATACTCGCCTCATCTGGGAATATGAGTCAGGTGGCTATGACTTCATCACTTTCCCTGACTATTAGGTCATCTCTCTCTGTATCCCTCCCTCCCTCTCTCTCTCTCTCTCCCTCCCTCTCTCTCTCTCTCTATCTCTCTTTGACACACCCCCCTCCTCTTGACTACCAATCACATGTAAGCTTCTCACAGGCTAGTGACACACCTTAGGTGATAATTCAGATAATCAACACCTCTCATTACAAGTAAGCAAGTCCTGAGTGACTTCACCATGTTAATAGTAATATTTCTCTTTTTTGCCAAAATGAGGGCTTGTGATACCAGGATCTTTTATAAACCAAACCTTTTTTTGTTGACCTTGTGTATTTATGTTTGGGAGAGAGTGAGTGCAATGCAATGAACAACTAAATTCTGTGTTCTTCTTGAAATCTGATGTTAGTGTGAATTGATGCTTGGCTGATAAAACAAAAAAGTGGCAGTTTATTTCAAATCATAATCAAAAGACAGTATTTAGATTGCAGTCACTTACTTTAAAATGGGGTAATATTACTTATTATTAAAAAAAAACAAGTAGGCTAATAAATAAAATTTAATAAGTAAAAAAAAAATGTACGTATAGCTTACTGGCATTTCCTGTTAGCGTGAGTCAGTTATTGCCCCAGCAAAATTCCGAGAAGGCAGCTGATTTGCCGCGTCTACATAATTTGTCCACACGAGGGAGCCACTCCTCAGCATTTGAACTGCAGTCATTGCTCGGTCAACACAATGAAACAATGAAAACACCGAACAACACGAGGAAACAGGATGCCGAGACACGGGAGCATGTGAGTAAATCCTAATATTTTGCTGCTAGTACATCATAATAAAAGCAGCTAAAGAATGCCTATATGGACAATGGCGCATTATACAACAACATGTCAGTTAAGTTTAGGGTATGGTCATTGGATGGGATACTGGGATGCATCAAATCAGGAAAACCTCCAATGCACTCTCATTTTTTAAACTTTTCAGATCTTTTCAGAACCACCTCTCGTCACCTTCAGAAGATGCCCAACTCTACAAGATAAAATGGTCCACAGCTGCTTGAAATCAGACAGGCAACAAATTTAGTTGGGCCCCAAGATCAGAGGGTTTAAATGCCATCACTGCAAACACTGTGCTATTGTTACACATACAAAAGCTTTCTTTGGTTTTATATCTAAAAAAAAACATTTCGTTTTAACCATTTAACCATTATAAATTGTAAAACAGTTTTTGTCATTTGTAGACAGGAGAGACTGGCTGAACACAAATATGCAATATGAACAGGTGACGTAAACTACCTCATGGCAGGACATTACATTGACCATCACAACAGTAACCCATCCACCTCACTGGCCTGTGCTATTGGTCACTGTTCTTAAGGGAAGGCAATAGAGGAAGGCAATTAAGTCAATGGGAAACATTTAGGATACACAAATTGAAAGTTAATACTAAATATCCAGGCCTGGATGAGGACCTACATTTAGGTCTTTATTTGAGTTTTCACACATGAATATTTAGTTATTCTGGACTCACACACTCTGCCTTTTATTGAACTTTTTACCTGACCTGTATTTTCTGCTGTCTGTGCGAAGGTTATGTCAAGTGGGTAGGATTTCATCTTCCCGTTGTAAAGTGACTCCCTGATGAATGCTCAAAGCCAAAATGAGTTTTTTAAAGGTTTAAGATGACCAAGCCATTTTAATAAAAGCTTTTTTTTAGTTTGTGTGTAAAAGTGTGCCTTGGAGTTTTGCCTGATTTGATGTGAAAAAAAGCAAAAATATGTGGTTAAAAATAAAGATAAGCATGTAGCACAGCGGTTAGATATGCTCCAAATTACAGACATTAATCAAAACCTAACAACTCAGACCAAAAGGCGAGTATACCAAGTCCTACATATTTCCTCTATATTTCATGTATTCAATCACTTAAATATAAACTTAAACTGCTTCGATCTAGTGGCTTTATATTTACTCTATCCTTGATGTAGGCTGCAGATCTCATCTGGTAAACTACACTGACAATATACTGAAAACTTGTTATATATGATGTGCATTCAAACATTTAAACTTAAACTGCTCCAATCTAGTGTCTCTATGGGTCAACCACAGAGGAGAACCACGCTGTATTTAAGCGTATATACATTTTATACGTGTTTATTTCTATAGTCTTACCTCTCGCATGTTGCATATGTTGCTAACAGCTGGTGAGCGGTATATAACAAGGGTGTGTTTACATGCATATTACTGCACTGCATACAGTCACGTATGTATACAGTCATGTAGTCATTGCACACTAATCACATAATGCCTGAAATCAAGTCTGATATAGTTTCCCTGTGTGTCGACCATATCAGATAACCACACACACACACACACACACACACACACACACACACACACACACACACACACACACACACACACACACACACACACACACACACACAAAGGCATTTTTGTCTGGTCCAAAGTTCATGTAGTTACTGCACTTTGCCTTTGTAGAGCCGTTAATGAAAAACACAGATCTTGGCACTATAGATAGGAAAAGATTGTAGAGAATTAGACCACACCATAAATAATCCCAGCCTATCACGACACCAGCCTGTCATTACGACCAGGAACATGGACAGGCGTGGTGCTATTTGATCATCTGCTGAACTCAAGTATCATATTCAAACCTTTTAATGGAATCGCAGGTCTTGAAAATCGGTGGGAGGCTTGCGGAGGACCATATCGACTGGAGCAGAGTTAGGGTGTCAACTCACTATGATTGCTGTGAATGGAATGGCAGACTATACAGCCAGGAGAGTGCTGACAGTCCCCTCCGACCCCACCCGACCACACACACACACACTGATACATACACACACACACACACACATTGTGCGATTCACTGTTGTTGGACGTGAGTGAGGTGTTGGGTCACTGCCTAGGGGGACATTAGTGGAGCTCTCCACAGCGCCCTGAAGCGTTTCTTCTGGCACTATTGTATTTGCACAATATTTGACTATAACAAAGCCTGTTTTTCTGTCTTGTGTTCCTTTGCTAAACTGTTGGAGAATTTTGAGCTACATGCTTTCTATGAATTGTGCTATACAAGTAAAGATGACGATGATGTTTTCTTCTTCTTCTTCTTCGTCTTATTATTATTATTATTATTATTATTATTATTATTATTATTATTATTATTATTATTATTATTATTATTATTATCATCATTATTATTATTATTATTATTCTCCACCGTTGTAGTTTAAATATATTTTGGCTGTTGGTCTGTTGGCTAGCTACACCTCTGCTTGGAAGGTTTTGACACAAGGATGAGATAGATAGCTTAGATAGATAGATTAAGGTAGCTCAGTCCAAGGAAAAATAAAAATGAATATGTAAATAAATAAACAAACAAATAAATAAGAAGTAGATGATCAGTTCAGTTTAGCAGTGTTCAGGAGTCTGATGGCTGAATTGAAGAAGCTGTCTCTGAAACGTGTTGTCTCTGTGGATAGACCTAAACCGTCTTCCAGAGAAGTTCGAACATGTAGTGACATGAATGAGAAGGGTCCTTGATTATTTTAGAGGCTCGGTATGAGCTGCACCAGGTGTACAAAGAATGGACAAGTGAGACAATCAATGATGTCTGAGGCTTTGGTCACAATCTTCTCCAGTGTTTTTTCTGGTGTGACTGTCTGCACTTCCATACCCGACAGTGATGGAGGAGGTGATGACACTCTCAATGATGGCTTTATAGAAATGCACCAACAGATCTCTACTCACATGGAACTTCTAGAGAGAGTGAAAGACAGAGCAGTGAGTACAGTGTCCTCTACTTTCAGGGCTGGGTGTCTTTGGCCAGCAGAGGGCGCTGTGTTGGACTGGTGATCAAGTTTATTCCTTTCTAAACTATTTCCAGATGCCATCAAAACAAGTTCTGTGTCTTAACCCCGAATGAGTCAGTGGAGCTACAATAAATTAAGGAGATGCATCTGGCCTTTTAAGGGAAAATAAATGCAACTAGGGGAAAATAAAAGATGAGAATGCAGGCCATCCACAATAATTGTGATGCAGAAAATGCCACCTCCCTGCAGTAGTAAAACTTTCTAACTCCTTTGTACTGTCATCATCACTCTCCCATATCCTTTAAACACTCACTGAGGCATTTTGGGACCTTCCAGTGTGCCCAGATAGCACTGAGCCATTTCATTCATTGGCTTCATGGAAATGGTGCCGTATGGTCGCATGAGTCACAATGCAAACACACACAGATCCGGAGCATAGCAACTGCACCGCAGCAGACAATAGCAGCTTCAGGGTACCGGTACCTTGCAATGGATTTATCTAATCTCTTTTATCTTGTTGCTTTATGTACAAAACACCGTATACGGAAACACTTTTGAATAGTTGAATGCAAAACACGTGTTCCATTCTGGTTCTAAGAGGTGCCTGCATGAATGTTGCATATTTGCATACTTTACCTGTTGTACAAACCTGTGTGTGAACCCTGGGTACTCTTTGATGAGATATACATTAGTTAAAAGTCTTGTGAGGCACTGTGAATTAAAGGTGAGACCAAGCCAGTAAAAACTGAGCAGCATTCTATATCAAATGGCAGAGGATGTATTTATATAAATAAAGAATACATTCATAATGTAATTTTAGAATAATATAAAAACTCCAGAAGACATATTTCAGTAATGTTTTGTTTTACACACACACACACACCACATTAATCTTATATATGTATAGTTTTCACTATAAAATCAAAACACACTTTAGCGGAGGTAAAAGGAGATTAAAATAACAAACTACTGACAAAATAGGTAGTGCCCCATCCTTAAAATGGCATATTAGGGGGGTGCTGTGGCGCAGTGGGTAGAGCACCCATACCATGAACGGGCAAAGTGCCCATGGGGACCCAGGTTTGCATTCGGGGGTCCGTCCTGGGTCATCTCCAAACCCTACCCGATCTCTCTCTCACACTCAATTTCTGTCCAACTCTTTACTATCTTATCCAATAACAATGTCTTCATTAAGAACGTGGCAGGCAGGGATCTGTTCAACGGTAGCAGCTGTCTCCTGCCTGGTGCGCTGCTTTGGGCTGAGTCAGTGACAGGTGAGTGACAAAGCAGTTTAGGATATTAGCACGAGAGAACCCTCAGAGCAGCTGTGAGAGGAACAGTGAGTCTGATACAATTGTTTGCAAAAATACTGTATGCTGTTTTCAGCAGGAGATACGACAATCAGATTGTTTATTTAAAGCGCTGACACTTTAATCCCACAAAACTCTAGACTTAGGTGATGGTGATACACATGAATTAAATGTTTATTGTTTTTTCATAGAAAACAAGTTACACCTTCAGACATTTTTTTGGCTGCATTGTCCCCATTTACTGTAGGCCTAATTATGGATATACTGTAGGTTTAGGCTCGACTGGCGATCTTGATATTTTTAAAGTAATACTAAGTAGTTTTCGTCTTCGGTTGCACTACAGGTTGTAAGTGGAGTTGTCTCTCATTCCAACTACAGAGAGGTGGCTAGTTCCTCCAAACTTACTTAGTGATGTTATGGCCTATGGAGGGTGGCAAAGTGAATTCAGAAGTGCCTTTCACCCAGTTACAAGTTGACAAACCAATGAAACGATTTTGGAAACATGATTTTAAGATTGAAAAAACTACTTAGTGTTGCTGTAAGCTTTTTCAGTTTCAAGACATTGTGATGAAAGGGCAGAATACTGTCCTGACCTCTAATATCAGTGATGTTACATTCACTACTTACCTTGGTACTAACCATCTCTTTACCTAGGTGCCTCGTGCTTGTATGAGTGTGTAGGGGTGTGTGTGTCTGAAGTGTCCCTGCCCCGGGAAACTTAGCTGTAGTCTGTTTAGTCTGTGTGTCCTTCTTTTGTAAGTCGCTTTGGATAAAAGCGTCTGCTAAGTGTAATGTAATGTAATGGTACTGCCTGCCTGCATCTCCCCCTAAAGTCAGAGAGTAGTGCAGCCCTAAGAATATCATGCAGTGTATAACATTGGCCACAAGTGGCAGCACTGCTTCCTCTGAGGCCTGGAGAGGCATGGAAAAGCTTCGAAATGTTTGCAGGCCACTCTTTAAGAAGTATAGGTAAGTAATATGTTTTATTGGATCATCCTCACTTTAATTGTGCATAATGGCAAGTTTAACATTGGCAGAGTTTTACTGGCAGCCTGCCTTAGTTGGTTTGGATATTTCTAAAAGAGACACAACATTGCAATCAGCTGCATACCCATGTGTGTTTTAGCTGAAAAATCACAGCACACCTTTTGCTGCTGGCCTTTGCTTCTGGCATCCATGTGGCTTGGTTGTAGATAGATTACTTCTATTGTTCCTTGTTAAAAAAAAGTCAGACAACCTGTGCCATTTCATCTTTTTGTTTGGTTTGTTTGAGTGTGTAGGGACAGCCTTCACAAGAAATTCACATGGAGGCTAGTTAAAGTGATTGTGCTTTGCATACTTGGAATGCTCTTCAAGTCAAGAGTGGAAAACCAGCCTGTTATGTCTTGCAGTCTTCATTGTGAAAGCCTACACGCTTGTTGTCAAACAACATTTCGCAAGTCCTCTGTGACTGACTACCAACCACACATTCCCATAGCCCTGCTGGGTTTGCTTGTTTTGGAAGAAAAAAAACAAGAGTAATAGGCTAGGCAGGTATGTGGCCGTGCCAAGTGTGCTTCCTACTGATAGTGTCCCTCAGGAAACCAAACTAAATGTTCAGCCAAAAATAAATTAGGAAAAAAAAAAGTGCAACGGGAGGAGTAAAAAAATGTCTTGTCTCATGTAGAAAAGCACGATTGTCTCTAGGAATGCTGGAGGAGCCTGAGAAAAAGCGAGGAAATGAAGGTTGCAAAGAGAGGTTTGTTTGTGTGTAGGGCGTGAACCATCACCAGTCACTCTGGCCCTCTCCCTCTCTCTCTTTCTTTCTCTCTCTCTCTCTCTCTCCCTCTCCCTCTCTCTCTCTCTGACCAGTCTTTTCCATGGCCAAGGTCATGCCTGCCTACTGAGCCAGCAGCCATCCCTCTTGTTGGTGGCAGAGGTGAGGTGGCTGCTGGGTAGTCTGTCAAGGGTTACCCTGGTCCGAGCCCGATCCCGAAGAAGCCGAAGAAGGGATTGGATTGGCCATTTTTTAGAACTCCACCCCTTTTTGATAAATATTAGCACGGGATTGTGCATCCCTGAGGAGGTGTATGGAGATGTCTCTGTTGAGGGAAACCATTTCCTTTTCTGATCCAGCAAACTCCATTGTTGTTTGGACTGTTAAGGTCCCGCTTTAAGTCATTTCTTTTTATTCAGTTTTTAGTATTCAATTGTTTGGGATTTACCTAAAGCCACTGTAACCTGCACCTGTGGTTACAGCAGAGTTTCTCATTCTGAAAGTGAGAGTCTCATTCTGGTAAATGTTCTGCACTCTTGGATTTGTGACTAAAAAGAACATCATCATATTTCAAGACACTGGATATGATAGGGGAATTTTTTCTCAGGTCAGTGTTGGTGCTCCAGCAACGTGAGAGGATGACTGGGACTGGAGCAGAGAAGAAAAGAGAGAAGGAGAAGGAGAGGGCGCGGGAGCAGAGAGGAGCAAACGCAAGTGCAAGTGCTAAGCCTCCACCCGACGCCTGTATGGGCCGGCCGCTTCTAGTTCAGTTGCTGGCTCCTCCTCTCCCCCCTCCCTCTCTCTCCTTCTCCCTCTCTCTCTCTCTCTCTCTCTCTCTCTCTCTCTCCTTCTCTCTCTCTCTCTCTCTCTCTCTCTCTCTCTCTCCCCTACTGCTCTTGCTCCCTCCCTCTCTCCGTTGCACGTTAACTCGGGGCAGAGAAAAGCTGGCAGGCAGTGCTGAGCTGAGCTGAAGCCAAAGGCACACAGAACGAGGCGGCATTCCTGTCCTGAGACTTCACAGAGCGCTCACAGCTCCACAGACACAGCACAAGCCGAACTCTCTGACAGACGCCACCAGCCCAACAGGGGAAGCAAGACCCATTATTTGCACTTAAAGGAGCAGGTAGAAAAAACTCTTACATGTGGCTTTGAGTTTGTGTTTTGTGTAGTCTTGTATTTTTTGGGTTAGAAGAGTTGTGTGATGTTTTGACTCAGTGAGTCTTGAATTGACTTTTAGGCATGTGCAAAGGCGTGGTGGGGTTCACGAAGACATGTGGTTAATGTTTGTTTCTGTTTGCACTCTGGTAAATATATGCTGAACCTGAAGAGTCACATAATTCTCCTTATGTTATTTCATATATATTTCTTATACATTTTATTTATTGTTTGACATATTTTGCCCTAAATTGAATAACTGTCCCATTTGTTGTTGTCTACAAATGTGCAAGTTATTGCTATAAACACTTTCATGATTTAAAATATTATCTCAGCCCTGTGATTTTCAGAGCCATAAAAGGCACCACAGTTTTACATAGTTTATCTTAGAAGCAGACTGGGTAATTGTGATGACAGACTAGGCTGGATTTATGCCTGACATGATGAACAGTGTAGTGATCAGGCAGCGTGGCCAGTATTAAGCAATGTAGGTGATGGGTCCATGAAACTTTCCTCTTGGTACTTGCATGGACGCACTGAAAGACGATGCTGTAAGTTTTTTGAGATGAATTATAAATGTTGCCCAACTCCTCTTGTTAGGCCCTACTGAACATAGTGTGCCTTGTGGGTAGTAAGCTCTGATGACTCCTCATTGAAATCCACCCATCTTCTGGGGTGTGGCAGGGCTGGGCAGAGCAGAGCAGACCAGAGCAGGAAAAGACCTAAACGGGGGGAGGAGGGAGGTTGCGTAGGAAGGTGGACTGGAAAAGGAGGACTGAAGTGAAGTAGGGAGGGAGGGAGAGAGAGAATGAGAGAGGGAGAATGAGAGAGGGTGAGAGAGAGAGGGACAGAAAATGAGGGAGGGAGTGATGGGTGGGTAGAAATGAGGAATCTCTCTCTCTCTCTAGATGAATTTCTTCCATGGTTTGTCATGTAGCTCAACATTTGGAGGCCGACAGCTCCTGAGGTTGAGACAACCAGTCAACCTCTTGAAGGTGCCCAGCTCCGAGCCAATGGCTTACATCAACCAACAGTCATCTTTTCACCCCCGTCTCTCTCTCTCTCCCCCTCTCCCCCTCTTTCTCTCTCCCTCTCTTTCTCTATCTCGGCTTCTAACCTTCAGCTCCAGTGTACCCGTCTGTTCGATACCAAGCGATGGAGACCCCAGCTCAGAAGCGCAGCAGTCGCGGGGGAGGCGCCAACGTGATCTCCCCGAACCGCATCACGCGCCTCCAGGAGAAGGAGGACCTGTGCAACCTCAACGACCGGCTGGCCATCTACATCGACAAGGTGCGCTCGCTGGAGACCGAGAACGCCGGCCTGCGCATGCGCATCACCGAGTCGGAGACGGAGGTCAGCCGCGAGGTGGGCGGCATGAAGGCCGCCTACGAGACGGAGCTGGCCGACGCCCGCAAGACCCTGGACTCGGTGGCCAAGGAGCGCGCCAGGCTGCAGCTGGAGCTCAGCAAAGTGCGGGAGGAGTACAAGGAGCTTAAGGCCAGGTAACTGGGGGGGGGGGGCTTATGACAAAGGGTTAGGGTTGCCACCTATGTCTGACAATAAACCTGGACATTTCGGCAACCCAATCAACCTTTTTGCTTGTAAGCAGTGTTCCGGGAGAATATTCTTTCCCCTGGACAGACCACTAAAAACCTGAACAATCAGGTAAAACCTGGGCAGGTTGTCTTGGCCAAGACCCAGTCATTCCATGGCTTTGGTTGTCAAGCTAGCTATTTCAAAGTTCTGTTAAGCCTTGCTTAGCAAAATCACATTAGTAGAGAGTCCAAATGCAGTGTGACAGCACTAAAAAAATGATCTCAGAGGCATATTACATGTTGCATCTCTGTGCTCTTCCATTTGCTTGTCATTTGCTAAAGCTGTCGCACCACAATGTGAAATTAAAGGAAACCGTGGTGTAATCTAAAAATAACTATTACTTTTAGTATTTTGATCATGTTTTAAAACCAGGTTATCTCTTGATTGTTGTAAATTAACTGTGGATAATCATACATAGTCTTATTTAAAGGTGGTGTTAAGACTTTTATTTATTTTAAGTAGGTTATTTTGAAGGAGTAGCCCTCCACATTGTGCCTCATCCCTTGGGTAGCTCTCAGTCGCAGAAAGGTTGGAGAGCACTGGAGATCACTTATGAGGAGTGTCTGAATGGTGTCAAAAGTACACATTGCACAAGCAAAAAGAACAAGGTCACTGTCTTCCATTGATTAGTTGGAACCTGCTTTACAGTGACTCAGTGTTCGCACATGCACACATAGCTACTGTACAACTGCAGTATTTGTGTTTTTTGTTGTATAAGATATACAACAGACAGTATTTGACACGTATTGTCAAATTGTGTATACAGATGGATAATACAGACAGATGTTGTAATTAGCAAAAAAGGGGCCAGCACACAGTGAATCAACAAGCAGACAAATTCTGTATCAGAGCATTTTTTATATTTTTTTATGGAAGTTAATAGCCAAAGTGCAAAAGTGGTTTTAGTCCCAGATGTGGACTTTTCTCCATTTGCGCAGATAAATGCACTATAAAATGCTCCAAAACAAACTTTGTCTGCATGTGATTGACTGCGTGTGAGTCACTGCAGCTATAGTTTCTGAAATAAAATCATGTGTGGTTCAATCATTGGACAGAAATATTTGAGGCACAAGAGGCTGACTAAGAAAGTGAAAGTAAACAATCACAGAGATCTTGCGGCACTCTTTTAGACCTCAAACTAGCTGCACTAGGGTCCAAAAGTCTAAACTAAGGGAGGAAACAAACTTCAGTTAGTTTTACGCAGACTGAACAAGGTGTGGATATGCCCTGACTTCTTTGTTTTGTTTAGGACTACTACGCTAGAATAATTTTGGACTTGGACATGAAGTGCAACTCAATTCTGTGTAATTTATTTTCAAAAACCCTAAATATGAATCTTTTAAGATAAAAAACAAGCATATGTGAAAAACAATTGAAAATTTAGCATTTGAATTTGTTGATTATGCCATAAGGATGTTAAGGCTTCTTGTATGGTACAACTCGTGATTGAATAAAAAAAGGGACTCTGAGTATAAATGTAATAAGAAATAATATTAAATGGCACACCATAACATCTCAGGAGCCACTGACCTACTTCATATCAGAGAGATCTTATTTGCCATTCAACACAAATCTCAGAAGTGACTCTTTGACATTTGAAAGTAATTACACAGACCCTCAGGAAGAGTGCGTGCTGGAGAACAAGACTGTCTGCTTGTGTGCTGTAATGCCGTCGCGATGCACGCTTCATCCTCCGCGTGGCTTAGCGTAAAGGGTTTTCCTCGTGCCCTTTACCGAGTGGGGCATTCCAAAGACGAGGGGGAATGCAAATCATCCTGATTTCAGAGGGTAATAAAAGTCAGAATCGAAGCTCTTTGACGGTGACGTACATGTAGAGCCCGTCATAAAACAAAGGGTTTTTCTCACACTCTTGCTCTCTGAAAATGTCAAGTTAAAACTCATCCATCTAACATGTTCTCAAAGCTTTCTATTTATGGGAAGCTCAGCATGCACTCTGTTCTCAGTTGACTTTAGCAAACTAGTGACAATTACATCACTCTATTTTAGGTCCTGTGCCAGATATTCAGGGGCTGGCACCAGTTTGTAATCGACACTCCACTTCACCGTTGACTTGGCTGTTGTCACTTGACAAGCCAAGCGCCACAATATAGCCCGCCAAATACGCTTTGGGTCAACTGTGGTAGGACGCTGTGCTTTTGATGTGATGAAATGGATATTTGGAGTGTGTGTGTGTGTGTGTGGTGTGTGTGTGGTATGTGTTGAGGGAATCCAGGTAGTGGGGTAGAAACACCTGAAGGCATGGAGGTGGGTAGCAAAAAGGCACAGTCAGGCGGCCACACCCAGTCTGTAGTTGGGGTGAGTAATGACTAGTTAAACATCCCTCACACACCCCTGGCTTCTCTTACTGTGAAAGTGCTCTTCCAATGTAACTCTTCCCTGAGCCTTTCACAATACAAGTCTGCTTTAGACTTTGATGCTAGTCGGGGGTCTGTAAAGATCAGTTTAGATGTTCATCGTAGTTTCTTTAAGCAAGGTAATGAGAGGTAAATGTGCCTACAAGACCCCGTTTAGACTCACCTGTCTGCCTGTGGGGTGTCTCACTCTCATGTTGCTGATTAGCATCAGTGTGCAGAGAGATGGATCACACAGCTTTGCTGTAGCCTACCCCTGTAAACGAGACTCGACGACAACATTTTTCAAAAGCTGTTGTGGGTGCGTGTCAACACCAAGCGGCAGTGGCTGCAGGCCTCGCAGTGTTGGCTCATGGCCCCTTTCACTCACTCACTCCACTCATTTTTGAATTAATTCGTTGATTTATTCAGTGATTGATTGATTCCTTCATTCATTAGTTCATTTTTTGTCAAGGTTACCTTTGCTGTAGGACAGTGTCTGTGTGTAAATATATAGGTGTGTCAGTAAAGGTGTGTCCCATTCCTCAGTTGTTGTTTCAGACCAGAGATATTTAACATGTTGCATAATTCTCTCCCTGTTATGATAATGAACATGTCTAGTAGTACACGTGGGACAGCGTGTTGTATAATTTTCTCCATTTGAATTGAATATGTATTTGGTACACATTTAATTCTTTTGCTTTTTTAACATCTGATTGAGGGATGGCTGTAAATAGTTTCCATGGTTACTCGATATTATTATTTTTTTTGTCTTTTCTCAAGCATTGCTCCCAAGTAAACAGTAGCTCAGTTAGCCTTTCCCCCTTTAGAAATGAAGCCTCCGCTGACAGTGGGAATTAGTTCCTCCGAAGGAAGAGACCAGTCCTCAGATGCCACATTGCGGAAATCGACCAATTATGAGGTTTAGATCCCAGTGAGAATCCATCTCTGATGTTGTGGCAGGCAGCAGTCTGTTAGGGGAGTGTTTGGTTGCTATAGCAGCGCTGTGGCCCTGCCATGGGTGTGTGAGGGAGTGGGAGGTGTGGAGGTGGTGGTGAGCAGTGGTAGGGTGGCGCTGGTTGAGCTGACGATCGTGTGAGTCAGAGGCTTTTTTTTAGGGCCTTGAGGGAATTGCCTTGCCATGGTCACATGATCTGTAGCCAGACAGTCAGTCAGTCAGTGCTTGGAAACTCTGTCTTGCTTTTCCACTACTTTTTTTTTATGAGGTGTTCGTAGCTTTGAGCAACCTTTGAGCAACCTTTCGTAGCTTTGAGCTTTCTTTAATATTTACTTTTTTATTGTGTGTTTGTATAGAGACCACAGTGCTGGCTAATGTCCAGTGAAAGTGTTGAATGGGTGGAGCTGCGATGAAAAGGATTAGTTAAATACTGACAGTTGATAAGGCCCACAGAATGTTTTGCGTAATACAAATGTTTGCACACTTTGTCACACTTTGGTCATACTGCAGTACAGTAGATGAGAAACACGCCCTTCCTGCCATTCACAAAACCTTTCAAACATTTAAATTAGGCCTTGCCATCACATTACAGATCTATCTCATTCAAGTTATTTTGTTGAGATTGAAGTGTTATTAAAATACATAGCCACTCTTTAATTGTATTATTTTTCAGCATGACTGTTTTGTCCAACATTATTTCGCCTTCAGTGGCCCAGTGTTTGATCACTTTTGTCTCGGTTTAGCAGTACAGAGAAACAGTGGTGTGTGCCAGCGAGGAACAACTGCTGCAGTGCTGCTGTTTAGCCATGCCATGTGTGAGGGCCTTGTGATCCAGTAACGCAGCTTGTGGATGAATGAAGGACAGACATGGGCCTGCTGCCTACTGCCTGACTGACTGACTGACTGTAGCCGACACATGCTCCTATGGCCCGTGTGCACAGCTGGTCAGGCCGTTCGCACTTCAGGTCATGAGTCGGCGAATGCCCCTTTCAGCTGTGTGTCTGTGTGTCAGTGTCACAGCTACCGCCTGTTGTCTCCTGAGTTGTGTGACGTGGAACCACATGTGAGGGCTGCATGCCACTGGTGGTTGTCCGTGCTGTCCCCTTTTTACACACACATGCCCCCTCTCTCTTTTCCTCTCTCTCCCTCTCTCTCTCTCTCCCCCTCTCTCTCCCTCCCTCCCTCTCTCTTTCTGTCTCTCTCCCTGTCTGTCTCTCGTTTTGTCTCGGTCTCTCTCTCTCTCTCTCTCTCTCTCTCTCTCTCTCGCTCTCTCTCGCTCTCTCTCGCTCTCTCTTTCTCTTTCCCTCCAGTCTTTCTCTCCCTTTCTCCCTCCCCCTCTCTCTCTCGCTCTCTCTCTCTCTCTCTCTCATTCTCTCACTCACCCTCACTCACTCACACACACACACACACCTTTTGCCCAACTGCAGACAGCTGAAAGGTTTTCTGCTGTGTACAGTAAACCCCCTGTCATCACCCAAGATGAGGAATAAAAGGCTCTTTAATCTTGTCTCCATAATAAGGCCGCATGTAAACTCATTTGTCTGAATTTGGATAGCTGCCTGAACGCACCAATCGGGTTAATGGCAGGAGAACTGTGCTGTAGGTCTCTCTTGCAGAAGGGACTTTCCCTTCAGTCTGTACAGTAGGAACCAGGCCCTTAGGGAAAAATGTAGACTTTTCCAGTTTGTTTACCACTGCTTCAAACTCAGTTTTCTGCTGTGACCATATAAAGTTACTTCATTCACCTTCACAATGTTCACAGTGCAGTATAGTGAACAGGACATTACATGGTAGACAACGCACACTGGTGACAGTACAATACAACAGACTGTAAGATGCCACTTGAGCTAAATTGGGGTTATTGGGGGGTTATCTTGAGTGCTGTTATGTCTGTGGTAGCATGCTGTGGCTGGCTGAAGCCAGCACTGCTGAACCTCAGAGGCCTGTGCCCATGTCGCTTAGGGCAATTTGGAGAATATAAATAAACTTAATGCAATATAGTTGGCTAGGCCAATGCAATATATTCTTTGAGATATTGTTTGATTTGTTTTGTTGAAGGCATATGGTCGTTACCACTTGCAGTTATTGAGGATATGGGTGTGGTGGAGTTCAGGTAGATTTTGGTAGTAAAATATTTTGTGTGCATGCACCCGTGTGTGTGTGTGTGTGTGTGTGTGTGTGTGTGTGTCTGTGTATGTGTGTATGTGTGTGGTGGTTGTGCCCACATTTATTTTTCCTGTTCGCCAACCATCTCCTGCCCCACCCTTTGGCACAGGGAGATGGCATTGTGTTTTCCAGTAAGGCGCCACCTCAAACAACACGATAACACCCAGCAGCCACCATCTCTCTGATTTGAAATCGTCAAAATAATGTTTGTTGTACCCACTCATTCTGCCTTAGTCAGATAAATGTCTTGTGTGCATCAGCTTTCCTTGCAGTGTCCCTTACTAGGCATTTTCTCCCATGCGGCACTGCTAGAATCCCTTGCACAATGTTTCAGCTCCTTTCTCCTATTTGTTGGATAACACAGTGTGTGACATGTGCATGTTTTTCAGCATTGCAAAAGGCATGAGAGATGTGTGGGGTATTCACGTTCTCTTGACTGAGAACCTTTTACCCCATTTTGGTAACTTGGGGCATCAGAATTATCCCAGAGTGCAGGCGGTGGCAGACTTGTGATATGTCATGAATCATTCCTTTATCATGTGCTTTTCCCTGCTCTGCTTCCTGCAAGCAGGACAATATGCTGTATGTGTCTCCATTTAAGTGTCAGATGTTTAGCTGCAATTGTATAATGGCCAAGCTAAATTTAAGAACTTTTTTATACACAGTAATTCCAGTTACTTCAGTTAATACTTCAGTTTTAATTCCAGGTTTACTTTCTCCAGAGACGAGATCCCTGTAAGATAGGCATTAAACCCACTATATAAACCTACCAACTATATAACAAAATCTCTCTCTGTCTCTGTCTCTGTCTCTCTCTTTCTTTCCCTTTCTCTTTCTCTTTCTCTCTCTGTCTCTGTCTCTGTCTCTGTCTCTCTCTCTCTCTCTCTCTCTCTCTCTGTCTCTGTCTCTGTCTCTCTCTCTCTCTCTCTCTCTCTCTCTCTCTCTCTCTCTCTCTCTCTCTCTCTCTCTCTCTCTTATATATACACGTACAGTGTTTATGTGTGTAACAGAGCATGTAGGTCAAACCTGAACATCCCCCAATGCAGTTTTTTATTATGGAATTCCGTGTCGTAAAAGAGACAGGCGCACACCTGTGTCTCTGAGACCGCCTCTGCCAGAAAAGCTTATGAAACACTGGCAATGCATTCCAACCATTTTGT
The DNA here is from genome assembly GCA_027475355.1 of Coilia nasus. Lineage (NCBI taxonomy): Eukaryota > Metazoa > Chordata > Actinopteri > Clupeiformes > Engraulidae > Coilia > Coilia nasus. Next base: position 12,979,732 of record CM050218.1, on the reverse strand, counting down.
CATTTTGACGACAATGCATATGTCTGTCTACAAATTACAAAGTAACTTGAGTTAATAGACATTGAGCAGTTAGAGACCCTTTCAGTGGTGAAAACAATGCCTGAACAGTCCGTTATGTTCCCAAACTAATTCGGCTACGTCTGCTACATCTTTGGGAATATGAAAATGGAATTCCTTTGGGAACAGCTACATTTCACAACGTTGGGAATGTTAAAGCGAAATCCCTGTGGGAACAGCTATCAAGCTAATAATCGAACTATGTTGAGTAAGATGCATGATTGAGATAACACTCCCCTCGTCGTCAGTCAGATTTCAGTGTGTTTCACTGTATGCTCGTTAGGCTTCCTATCCTTATGGAATCTCCCCTTGCAACATCAGTCAGGATCTGGTGTCATGGGCTTCTCAGGTGATGCTGGACCTGTCTGGAAGGCTGGGTGTGGGTATCCTCTGCCCCAGTTCTTTTTTCCAGTTTTAACTGGTGATACTGGTGAATGTGTGTGTCTCCCTTTACTGGGCCATGCTTAGCAAGATCAGCTTCATCTTTCTAAATATGACTTTGGAGCAAAGCTACAAAGATGCTTTGGTTTTTTATTATTCTCCTGTGTTTTGTCCTTTTAGTATTTCCTGAAGGATACGCACACCAAATGAACTCTAGTACTTGATCATAAAAAAATACAACAATAATATTTTATATCATCCATGTTGGTCCTTTAGGCTCTGCTCCTGGTACCTTTAGGCCTTTTGCAGGCACGTTTTCCCATTGGCAAAGCCACGGAGGTACAGTACTCTGTAAAAAGCCTCTCGTACAAATGGAAAGGCGATGGAAACCAGATGTGGGAGCATTGTAAATTGGCTGTATGGGTATAGAAGCCTCTTTGTTGGTTGGAGTCGGGCTGAGAGTGAAGATAATGAAAGGGAAGGTTCTGACCATCCACGCACCATTTCTGTGTTCCAGTGGCACCACAGTGTATTGGAAGGAGGCTGACTGTGTGTGTGTGTGTGTGTGTGTGTGTGTGTGTGTGTGTGGATGGTTCAGAGTTTCCATGGCACTGTAGGCTTTTCCAAACCAAACTGTAGCCAAGAACTAATGAGTCACTCACTGAAAGTAAATCACTTAAATATGGTGGAGCTGTGTGGACACGCACGCACGCACGCACGCACGCACGCACGCACGCTTTCTCTCTCTTCCTCTCTCTCTCTTCCTCTCTCTCTCTTCCTCTCTCTCTCTTTCTCTCTCTCTCTCTCTCTCTCTGTCTGTCTCTCTCATGCATTTGCGCACACACATGTATACCTAAACGACAGTTCTGATTGGATCTCTGATGGAGACATGTTTGACTCATTTTCCTTCGTTATGTAATCCCTGGTACCGCCCCAGTGGTTAAAAAATATTTCTTTTAGAAGTTGGCATCCTTATGTAGTGAATGGCCTCAAGATGTTTCTCATGGGGCTTTGTAAACACTCACCAGTTGTATTTGCTGTGCTCTTCTAGCTCTGCACAAAAGCATGAGAATGAAGTCTGAGATAAAGACAGAAAGTTCAGATTTTAGTGCAATGATCCACGCATATTGTGTGTAGTAGTGGAAACAGCAGTAGAGAAACTGCAGTAGTGTTTTGTGGCTTATATCCTGCATACAACTTTGCATCCCCATCAAAGAGTCTAGACTGGCATATGCAGTGGTGCAACTAGAAAGTTTAGTCCATATGCAAGAATCTTAATTAATAAATATTAATAATGGCATTAATACAGTCTTCAAAGGTCCCTCTGTCAATACTGGGCCATTAGGCATATTGGGCATATCAATGCAGGAACCTTTTCCTTATCAGAAATTTGGAATATTCTAGCAAAATCAATTTAGCTTGCAAGCCATATTATGTAATTCTGATGTGCCTTCTGTAGATGGCATGCAAGCACTTGGATTAGGCAAAAGGCAGGGGGCTACCTGCAGGCTTAGTTCATGTGCAGATATCACTTGCTTGTTGCTACATAGACCAGATCTGCGTGCAGTAGTCTGAGGAAGTGGGAACCTGGTGTGCCAACCCTAACAAATTGTCAGAACTCTCATTTCATCCCACAAGCATAAGCACATTTTCAATCCTTCAGACTACCTGTACTTCTGTAGGCAGTGTCACTGCTACCAATTTAGACACCAAAGCAATGCTGCGGTCCTGTCCTGCCAGCACTGTAGAGCAGGGATATTATCTAGACGTCTGGAGTCGTCTTGTGCACTCTTTTAATAGTAGATGTTGTCGTCTTGGTTGTCTTGCCACAACCAATGCTTTGAGGTCCATCATGTCCAGACCTGAGTGTGTCTAGTGTTTGTGTCTTTGTTTGGCTTTGAGCTCCATCTGTGTGTGTGTGTGCCTGTGTGTGCATGCGTTTGCCTGTGCGTGCGTGTGCCTGTGCGTGCGTGTGTGTGTGTGTGTGTGCTGTTACAAAACTACTGACAACACAGTGCATCTGCAAATCCCAGTCAGCCCTGTGTAATAGCCCTGTCACATGGCAGGCCCACGTGGCCTAGCGTGAGAGAGCGGGAGCCGAACATCTCCAGCCTTTAACCACAGACTCTGGTCCCTCTCCAAGCTCCTGATACCAGGGCCCGTCGTAAAAAGGCAACCCTCCCCAATAATTCAGCTCGACCAAACTCTCCAAACCTTTTGCAGCTGCAGGGAGAGAAACAGCTCGCAAGTAGATCTAAGCGCCTGGGCCTCGCCTGTGTTTATTCTCTGACAAACCCAATCAGATGGTGTTTATTGTTGCTGTACATGAAGGGTATGGTGTACAGCAGAAACTTCAGAGGTTGTGTTTGGGGTGTTGGGGGTGGGGGTGGTGGGGTTGGGGTTGTGTGCTTCATTTGTCAGGAAAGAGGGGCCCATAAAGAACGATGTATAAAGAGCCTAAAATCTGGTGCTACACCTCTGACACGTGGTAACTAGCTAGTATTCTCAGGAAGTGTAATTATAAAGCAAGACAAAACGCTAATTGTTCCAGATGTGCTAGTTATGTGGGGAAGCTTGTTTCAAAAGGACCCCATGTTATTTGCACTTGGATTGTATTGTTGGACAGTTTATGCTCCACATATGAATTAGCGTATACGTCTGTGTCATGGAAATTTAAATACTTTTTTAGCTAAACAAACAAGATTCAAATGCCTCAGGAATATAATGCTAATATTGTGCTCCAGACTGGTCTTGTCGGTTTTGCTTTCCCATCATGACAACAATCATTGTCCTGTGGTGTGAATGCTTGCCACCCAGTCCTCACACTCTTGTGTGATATGGAGCAGGAGGAAATCAAGCAAACACACACAACTACCTCACAAATTTGGCTTTCCTTGGAAGCAATTTCCCTACTCCGTACTGTACTGTCTGTAGTAGGGAAATGCACTTGGAGGCAAGGCGGTGACTTTCATCTGTGGAAAAGTGTTGACTTGGAACCAAATTCGAGATAAAGCCACTCAAACGTGCAGCACAGATCTACCCACGATCAGCTTGTGTGTTAAGATAGCACAGCACAGCACAGCACACCACACCACACACTTTGATTAGATCGCCTATCTTTTGAAGTCAGTTGTACAGTATGACTTTGTCAGAAGGGCATGGAAAGTCCAGTGTCTCAATCCGCTAGACCAGTGGTGCCTAGAAAAATGACATCTGATTTACATCACAATCACCACAACTTGTCACAGGACACCACATATATGAGGCAGACTGTAGACAACAGACACCATAAGGAACATTCTTCCTACACTCACTAGCATATTGCATCATGGGTGAGACCAGACCAGTTACATGACTACATGCACGTACAGTTAATAATGTAAATGTTTCCATTTGATGCACTGTACCAGTTAGCCTTAGGCTAATTTACATCTGTAGTCCCTGGCAGGGCACAATAAAACAATCAGCAGACACAGGACAACATTCAACATACAGACAATACAAATAATGCAATACATGGACAGTACATGACAAACATAATAAAACAAACACACTTGTAAATAAACGCCACATGTAAATAAAGTATATGAAATATCTTTTGTCAGTAATCAGTGGGTGCAGTGTTAATTGGCTTTCAGTAGATGTTTTAAATGGTCACTGTTGGTCAACATGGGAGAAGTTTGCAGGCCCATGTCAGAGCTCTCCTTGCAGACATGACTGCATGGTTGGAGCATCATCTTACAGGTACAAAAGATTTAGGCTAAACAAACATTGTCTCGTCACCCCCATAAAAGTGGAAGAGAATGTGTCTGAGCCCGTCAGTACTTGTCTCTTTCTGTGTGTGTGTGTGTTTGTGTGTTTGTGGCGCTGTGGGTTGTGGATGTGTGTGTGTGTTATCAACTTCAGTGTGATTGTGTCAGGGAGGTCTTCATGCCTCTTAAAAAACACACACACACACACACACATTGAAATAGACCCTGTGTCTGGATAAATTGCATCTGTCAATTGAAGCAGTTCAGCTTGCAACACAATGCTTGCACTGCATTTCCCTAAACTTCTGTATGTAGAGGTTTCTCTGAGTACTTTTCCTTTTCCAAAGTATTCCAAAGGTGGTATGAATCATTTAGGCACAGCATTTTCACAGCACCCAGATCTCTCTGATTCATAGTGGACTGTTGAAGTATATATGCACAATGGTAAATCCCAAGTTAAGGAAAAGTGTGCTTTCGGGAAGCTGTGAGTCATAGGGCTATATGTAGCCTATTTCCACTCCTGGACCGTGGGGCAACCCACCAACACCACCTTCTCCAGCCCCCCATTTTCCTCCATCGCAAATGTACTCTTTCAACACACGCACACGCACACGCACACACACTCACACACACACTCTCTCTCTCTCTCTCACACACACACACACACACACACTATCAAACACACCCATCTTAGTTCAGAGGAGACCTCCTTTGGTATGTGAAAGTGACTCAGACCGTATAGTACATTGAGTGGGTAAATCTTTAATCAATCATCCACCGGTGAAAGGGGGTACCCCTGGCTAATTATTCCCTGGAAAAGCGGGGTTTGTTTGGACTGTGACTCACGAAGGGGTCCCCACCCTGGCGTGCTCACACATGCGGGCCAGCTTGCTGTAGTAGTAGTAGTAGCAGTGGCAGAAGTAGTAGTAGCAGCAGTAGTAGTAGCAGCAGCAGTAGCAGTAGTAGTAGTAGCAGTAGTAGCAGTAGCAGCAGTAGTAGCAGTAGTAGTAGTAGCAGTAGTAGTAGTAGCAGTAGTATCAGTAGTAGCAGTAGTATCAGTAGTAGCAGTAGTAGTAGCAGTAGCAGCAGTAGTAGTAGCAGTAGTATCAGTAGTAGCAGTAGCAGTAGTAGTAGTAGCAGTAGCAGTAGTAGTAGTAGTAGTAGTATCAGTAGTAGCAGCAGTAGTATCAGTAGTAGTATCAGTAGTAGCAGCAGTAGTATCAGTAGCAGTAGTATCAGTAGTAGCAGCAGTAGTATCAGTAGTATCAGTAGTAGTAGCAGTAGTAGCAGTAGTAGCAGTAGTAGCAGTAGTATCAGTAGTATCAGTAGTAGCAGTAGCAGTAGCAGTGGTAGTGGTGCTACTGGTAGCAGCAATGAAGTTATTAGATGTGTGCAGTTCTGCGTGTGTGGCTTCTGTGGCTTCTGTGGGTGATTCTGCAGAATTATGAAACTTACAGAGATAACCTAAGTAGGTGTCTACCTGTCTAGTACCTGGTGGTTCAGCTTGAGCACATTTTAAAACGGGTCATTAGTCTGCCCTTGTGTTTCAGGAGATAATGTGCTTCTCAGAATGGGCCTAAAGAATGCGGAGAATGTTTTTAATGCTTTTGCTTTTAACTGCTTCAAGCTTGTTTGAGTATGAGCACCATAATTACTCTAATGGCATTGCAGTCTATATGTCCTATAGGCTTTCTTCCCCACACATTGCCTTAAACACTAGAGATGAAATTCATGTCTATCTAGATTGACATATGACCGACACAACTTCAGAGACCACAAGACTATATGCAGCCTAATGTGCAGACAATTTAATGTCATAATTTTGCAGATTTAGTGCTATTTTGTGTCACCGTAAGATCTCTAAGATTCAGTGCACAGTAAGAGTGTCCTTTCAGAATGCAGAGAATGTCCATAAAATGGTTTATGGACACAAACAGGTGTTTCTGCCCGTGTATCTTAAGTATACCTTATGGGGAAACTTGCTTGTGACCCAGCCGTCAGTTACAACCATAATTCTTTGGGCAAGTAAAACCTTCAAAAACACCAGAACAGATGGAACAGACCTTTTTTGGATTAATGGTGGAGCATCCCTACTATGACTACCCTTGTCTTACAAGTGGTGATGTGAGTCTTTTAATTATCTAAATGAAATGATCAAAAAACTAATACATTTAAAGACGGCTGCTTCTTTTTCTCCAAAGTTGAATGGTGAGGCTTAGGAAATGGTCTTTCCACTAAAAGCCTGATGTGTGAGTCACCAGATTACATTGTTTGAATGAAACAGTCATGCAACAGCGATCTGGTTTTCATAAGCACTGGCTCCGGTGTTCAGCATTTTGAGCTTGCTTGGATAATAAGCAGTGTCTGGGCTAAAGGCTAAATGCGTTTTTACTGTATCTGCCTTTTGACATTTCAGATTTTCCATCCGCTGCCGGACCCTCTGGATGGAAAGGATGGTTTATTTCTTTTGGTTCCCGAACCCCTGATTTGAGAATGATTTTTTTTTTTTTTTTTTTTTTAAAGTGGGAAGTTGCAGAAAGGGAAAAGTTTCTGTCTGCGCTCCGCTCTGCGTCGGCCTCCCCCAGAAACATGATAGAAGCGCGACACACCAGTGTTTCCACCAGAACTACAGTCTAGTTCCCGTTGGCATGGCAACGCTACAGCAAACACACATTCGCAGCCGTTGCTTGTCTTACACCCCCACCCCCCCCCCCCATTTTTTTTCTGACTGTGGCTTCCATTTTCGTCACAGAGGTGGACAAAGATAGCTATGAGTCATAGTGGGCTGGAGGCAGAGGGGGCTGATGAATTCTTCTTGTTTTTTTTTTCTTTCTCTCTCTTTCTTTGTGCCATGAAATATTTCCAAATCACTCTCTCTCCCTCTCTTCCTATGTCTCTCTGTGTCTCTCCCCCCCCCCCCCTCTCTCTCTTTTCTCTCTTTCTTTCCCTCTCTCTCTGCTGCCCCCTCTTCTCCTCTTTCTCTCCTCACTTCCCGGCATTGATCTGCCTCAGAGAGCCTGTATTTGTGTGGAGCAAATGTTAAGGCTGTCTCACTGCAAATGTGCTCTCCACTTATACTGATGTGTGTGTATGTGTGTGTATATGTGCCTATGTGTGTGTGTCTGTCCACATGTGTTCCCATGTGCATGTGTGGTGGATGCATGTTCACAAGGCTATTGTAATGTCTTTGTTTTGCACCGTGCGTCCGACTGCTGTGTGGCTGTGTAAACACAGTCACAGGAGTGTGGCGACTTTGATTTCATTTCCTCAAAATAAACCTCCGTGAGTATCTCCTATGTCATCCCTCTTCCTAAAATTAGCACCGCTCACTTCCAGCCTCCCTGGTATCACTCTACCAGAATCCAGCCCGTTCCCGTGCGGTCTGCCAGGTGGACTCAGGCCCTACAGCACACTGGTAATCCTCTAGCGTAAACATCTCCCACTCGCACTGCATCCCCTATGATAAACAGTGGTCCGTTTACGCTCATATCCTGCTGAGTGACTCAAAATGCGTCGGGCCGCAGTGTAAACTATGACGGAAATATTGAAATATGAAGGCAGTTTTAAGTGTAATGTGGTGGAAACCCACCCACGCACTGACAGGAGTGGACCATAATACCTCTTGGTCTCCACGGAGACACACGTTGCATTCGGGTGTGCTTTGACCGCATGTGGGAACGTATCCTTCCATTGTCCAGGCCCAGTGGATGTGACTTCCTGATGAGAGAGATTCTTATATTGTTGAGAAGGGGTTTCCCCCCTAAGTGCATTGTCAAGGAAGAGCCAAATAATATACAGTAAATATTTCTGTTTCCATGGTGTGCATTGATGTAACCCGATGTCACAAACATGGATCATGACACACACACACACACACACACACACACACAAACACACACAAACAAATGGACACACAGAGGCACTCTCATACAGTATGACGCACACTAGCAAGGTACATTCATTTACATTGGGCAAACACTCATTTGTCTAGACTCAGAAATTGAATGGGGAGCAGTCCACCGTTCCCTTGTAACAAAGCAGTGTTCTGTTTCGCAGCCTGGTGGTGTGTGTTGAGGGAGACCAGGCAGGGCGGTGGGAAGGTATGCCCACCCACCCAGCTTCCTCCTGGCTTTGACACCGCACGTTAAGCCCCCCAGTAGATGCATACCTTTCAGCACCTCTCTACCCAGCCATTAAAGCTGCTCTAATGCCAGTTTTACATTATACTTTTATATTTCCCCCACTGCATGTGAATATAGGCATACTTTTTCTCCTAGCAGCTAAGAAAAATGAAAGGCTTGACAAAATCAGCCGTGCCTGTGTTTGCAGATTCAACCTCCAACACCCATATGCTAATCCACACAGTCATTCTTCTTACCAGAAATTCTGGCTAACTGTGTCAATTTGTTTAAAATGCAGTCAAGTCAGTAGCCCCTGCCCTAATCTCTGAAGAATGTGGTGAAACACTTTTGGTGGGTGGGAGTGTATCGCTCCAGGAAGTGATGACTAGGTGCCAGACCCCCCCACCCACCACCCCTCCAAAGGCTTCTGCGTTTCCTCCTCTCCCTCGAGTCCTCTAACATTCCTGACATTGCTCGTAGTTAGCGACACTGGCCCTCCTTAAACTGTCACCCGTGTTGGCGCTTATCAGCTCAGGCCATTACTTACGTCTCCGCTATGCAGGTGCAATGGGCCTCTTTCCGTGGAAATGTGAGGGGTGTGGGTGGCTTTTGTTACACAGCAACTACGTGTCATACGCATGGGTTAGCATGGGCACGGGCCGAAGTGTCCCCATTATCAGTTAAAAGAAAAAGGATGGTGGTGTGATGTGCTAAGCTGCCCTGTCGAGATGAAGAGAGGGGTGGGGACAGGCAGGGTTACAGGGCAGGCCTAGCTAGTAAATCACTCGCCACCACCCTCCCCCAACACCAGTTTGTTGAATGGTTGGGCCTCTGCCCTTTTCAGCCTTTTGAAAAGTGAGAGGATGAAGAGGCAAGGACCTCCAGGCTAGCGAGGCACCCTTCGCACCATTCAACTGGGTGGTTTATTGTTGAGAGAGATCTGTTGCTTGTTAAAAGAGGCCTTCTTTTTGCTGTGTGTGTGTGTGTGTGTGTGTGTGTGTGTGTGTGTGTGTGTTTGTGTATGCATGCGCTGTTGCTGTGTGTATATCATCTATAAATGTAAACGATCTGTATGTTTTGGTGTGCTTGTGTTATATGATTAAATGAATGCACTAATTTGGGATGTGATTGTTGGAGACAGGCATTGTTCTGAGGGCAGCAGTAGTAGTCTGGAAGCTGTCTCGTTTGCCAGATGAGTGTCATTAGTGTCAGAGAACCCCGGGCTGTCTTTAATAACCTGGAGTTATTTTTTCCTGTTTCCAACTTAAATTTAACAGTGGCCCGTTAAAAATGGAAAGCTCCTGATTTTTTTTTTTTGATAGAAAAATCTAAGTGCCTTGTTTTGCCCCCCATATGTGGAAGTTTGCCATTTTGTGAATGTTTCCTCAAGAAATTGACTGCATATGTTGCATGGCTATGCTTGCAGACTCCTGCTAGACATGTATAGAAGATCTCTGATACTGATGTTGCAGGAGGCTGATAGCTGGTAGCTGACAGCTGATCTTGTATCTGACAATGGTAGCTGATATCATAAGTCTGACTGGTTCCCTCAACCATATTAATTTGATATGGGTAGATAATGCCAACTGCCTCAGATCTGCAGCATATCTGCATGCATGTAATGCAATAATTGCTTAGCAAGGACAAAATTACAAGACATACTGGGAATCATTCCCCAGTGGATCCATAACACATTAATTTGCTCCCAGTATACCGTTTAATTAGGCCAACCATACATTTTCATTACGGATAAATGTTGGTATTTATACCACCTGTGGTAAAAAAGTGGCTTTGGATAATTGTGTTGTGGCTAAGTGAACAACATGTAAACAATGGCTTTGGTTGTTCTCCCCTCAGAAATGGGAAGAAGGAGTCGGACCTGGAGGCTGCCCTGGCCCGTCTGAAGGATCTGGAGGCCCTGCTGAACTCTAAGGATGCCTCGCTGTCCACTGCCCTGGGGGAGAAGCGCAATCTCGAGGTGGAGGTCCGCGACCTGAAGGCCCAGCTGGCTAAGGTAGGATTTTTGTTTTGACCCAGAGAGGACATCAAAGTCAAAATGAGAAACAAAATGCACATTATACTTCTTTCCTAACTGTTTTTATATTTTCATAATGCTGTGTGTGTGTGTGTAGTCTGTATAGTATAATCTCTGATGGTTTGACTTTTTTGGTAAAAAAGAGAGATTGGGGCGGGGGACCGAGGAGATGTCCTTAGCTTTCCGCTTGTCCTCTCCACAGCTGTCCTCGGGAGAAATGTTAGATTGATGGTATGACCTGTATTAGTCTCAGAGGACACTCTTGTGCTACTGTTGGCCATTCATTTTCTAGGGCTCAATGTAGTACTTCATAGGCAGCAGCAGTGCAGGGACAAAGAGCCAAAGTAGATGAAGTGATCTGTACTGACCTCTGCTGGCTACTTGTTGAACTGTTGGAGAACTTTTTAGTAAAGGCAGTTACTTTTTCAAATAGACAGGGTAACTGTATTCAACAATGTATGGTGGTAAATGGTTGCACATAAGTTTGATAGATTAACTTAGTTCTGTATTACACACTTCATTCTTTTACGTTTTAGCTTTAGACATGAACGCAGACATGATGAGGCTTAGAGCCACTGAAATCTTCAGTACACCGTCACGACTGTGACCCAGATTTCTGATGTAATGTGGTTCCTCCTCCCACAGCTGGAGGGTAGCCTGAGCGACGCCAAGAAGCAGCTGCAGGATGAGATGCTCCGTCGGGTGGATGCTGAGAACCGCATTCAGACCCTGAAGGAGGAGCTGGAGTTCCAGAAGAACCTCTACTCTGAGGTCAGCTCTCATACACATACCTTACCTAACCCTACCCCTTTTTCTTCTTTTATGTTTTCTTGCACTATTATTTATTATTTATTTTATTCTGTTGTAATACATCCACATGCATATCTGCACTGGAGAAGGGGCTGCCTTTAATCTCGTATAGTGACAATAAAAGGCATTCTATTCTACTTAATTATACCTTGCCTTACCTTGTATGCAGCATACTGATTTGTATGGTAAGATATGCCAAGTGGATACACACGCACATAGAGAAATGATGACAATGATTATTAGAAAGTTTGAAAAAGTTTTCTAGAATTTAGCCAACTACATAGACACAATCCTCCTTAACTGTTATTTTTACCTCATCATTACATTACACTGCTCTTAGGACACTCTCTTATCCAAAGCAGGAGCTTACATTGGGGACAAGACAACCATTACATCTGGAAAAATAACCCCTAAAGATGATTTCCTTCTCTTTTCACCCTGCAGGAGCTGCGTGAGTCCAAGCGCCGCTATGAGTCCCGCATGGTGGAGATCGACAGCGGCAGGCAGCAGGAGTTCGAGAGCAAGCTGGCTGACGCCCTCACCGAGCTGCGTGGTCAGCACGAAGAGCAGGTCCGCATCTACAAGGATGAGATCGAGAAGACCTTCAACTCCAAGGTGGGCACTGTGTGCTGGGCAGATGGGGGGCACTGTGTGCTGGGCAGATAATGGGCACTCTGTGCTACGAGGATGATAACCATATAGCTGCTGTTGTTGTAGATTAGTGTAACTTATTATTATTAGAAGTTTAACTTTGTTTTTGGCAGAATTTTCCCAGATTGATACCTGTACTGTAGTTCATTTCTAAATCAGTTGAAGACATAATATAACATAGCGTAACATAGTTTTAACAGCAGATTCCCTTCCATTGTTATCCCCTTGTGCTTTATAGTAACTTGTTGTAGATATAGTCTGGATCTTGTTAAGGTAAGCATGTAATGTGACTGACCTGTGCTGTGTGTGTGTGTGTGTGTGTGTGTGTGTGTGTGTGTGTGTGTGTGTGTGTGTGGTATTCCCCTGCAGCTGGAGAATGCTCGTCAGTCTGCGGACAGGAACAGCCACCTGGTGGGTGCTGCCCATGAGGAGCTGCAGCAGACTCGCATACGGGTGGAGGGCATGTCTGCCCAGCTCAGCCAGCTCCAGAAGCAGGTGGGCATCAGCACGTCACATCACTGCACCGTCCTCCTCCTTATCCTCTTCGCCTTCTTCGCTTTCTCTGGCCCTGTGGCAGACTGGCACTCTAAACCCCTCACTACAGCTGGGCACAAACTGAACACAGAGCCAGGCTGAAGTTTTTGATGTGTAGAGTTCAGACAAGGGAGATGTTTTAAATACATGGTTTGGTGACAACTAGGTCTCCCTAGCTTAGTGTACCTCCTAACAAAAGAGCCCTAAAGCTTTATTGTCAAAGCAAAGCATAGGTATAGTAGTCTTCTATTAGCACTAATGTGCATACTAGGGCTTGTCATTAAATCATGTGCTTTGAAATGGGGCTTAAATGTAAACAAAAAACTGATTTTTAGTTGTATGTGTCACCTGGACAAATCCAAGAACCACATAATTGAAGCCCTAGTCAGCCTGCTGAAAAGCTACTATGGATTCACATCTAGGCTAAGGTGGCATTGGTGCAATGCCCTGTATAGCTTCTAATATACACATTTCTGTATTTTGTATCCTTTTTGCACTTTAATACTATTTATATTGTACGGTGTTATATGGGCCTGTGTCTGTAATAAAACTTTATACATATTCTATTTATTATCTACACCTAGATTAACTAGAAAATCACTGAGAACACATACCTCCACCAGGGAAGCTCAGATCACCACCAAAATCTGATCACTTTTAAGTTAGCCCATTTTTGACCTACCCTGAAAATGTAATGAAAATCCGGCTATAACTTTTTGAGTTATGTTGTGTTATGTTATGTTATGTTATGCTAACTAACTATCAAACTAACAAACGAACGCTGATGATTACGTAACCCCCGCTGGCGGAGGTCATTACGACCCCGTATTTGTGCTGAGCAACAACCAGTCGCCTGTTTAAAGATTATGATGGTATTTTTACTGACTACTGATTACTGACCTAACTAACTACTGGAGGAAGTAATTAAGACCTCATGTCCATGGTCATGCCTGGTGTCAGTGCCTAACTGCGCAACTAACGGGTCTTTTCTGTGGTCAGCTGGCTGCTCGCGAGGCTAAGGTGCGTGAGCTGGAGGAGTCTATGTCCCGGGAGCGGGACATGATGCGCCGGCGTCTGGAGGACAAGGACCGCGAGATGGCTGAGATGAGGCAGCGCATGCAGGAGCAGCTGGACGAGTACCAGGGGCTGCTGGACATCAAGCTGGCCCTGGACATGGAGATCGCCGCCTACAGGAAGCTGCTGGAAGGGGAGGAGGAGAGGTGAGGGACCGACACAACTAGTTCTGCCCTGCAAGGGCAAAGGGCAGTAACTACATTAGACTGAGTAGAAACTGAAAAATGCCTTTAAAGTTGTCACACTTCCCAGTGATGCTTTTATAGACTTTCTTAATAGGAAGAAGCGAGAGTCTTATTTGCAAGACAAAGGGGGTCTCATAAAGTCAATTTCCAGTCTAAAATCTAAACAAATTATGAAGTTAGTCTGTCTTGGATTTGTAGGGCAGAGTTCCTCAGAGGCAAATATGCTCGATTAAACCATTTTAGTTTAAACATTAGCATCCTAGCTGTTTCCACAGGGGTTCTATTTTAACATGTAGAAGTAGTAGTTTGGGAACGAAATTATACATTATTTTAGTATATTATAATATTTAGTTGTTACATATAATACATTATTTTTGGTTTCACCATTGAAAGGGTCTCATAGTGTATCAAGGAATACTGCGCTCCAGGTCAGATACACTGAACATGAAAATCATTGATGGGAAAGAGCTGCTTTTTGATTGAGCCTGGCCCACTTCAGAAGAAAACATTACAGATAAATTATTAGGTCGAGAATTAAATGTGAATAACATTAACATGACTACTGCTAGTGTCATTTTCTCATTTGCACCATGTGACAATTCAAGTGTTTTTTTTTTTTTTTTTTGTGGACCGCATTGAATAGTGTAACGTTTGTCTGTGGTAGAACAGTTGGCTAACTTAAGTTGATGAAGGACTTTCTCTGACCTTCCTCTCTTCTTTCACTCTCTCAATCTATCTACCACAAAGCACCTTATCACATCACTTGTTTACCTCGTGGATTCTTATTACCTTACTTATTATCATTACAATGTTTTTTCTTCCCTCTGTTCAGTGAATGTGGTATTATGCAGACGTGTGTATTAGGCTTGATCTGTTTTTTGCAATGTGTATTATGTGTATGCTACTGTGTGCAATAGGCTTGATCTGTTTTTTGCAATGTGTATTATGTGTATGCTACTGGACACCTTAATTTCCTTCGGGATCAATAAAGTTACTCTACTCTACTCTACTCTACACATAGGCTGCGCCTGTCCCCCAGCCCTCCGCCCACGCGTGTGACCGTGACTCGCACCTCGGGCTCGGGCTCACACCACACCCGCACCATGCAGACCACCAGCAGCAGCAGCCGCAACTCTTCCGGCAGCACCAAGAAGCGCCGGCTGAACGACAACGACAGCGACGCCTCCAGCGTCATGGGGGGCACCGTCACCCGCACGCGCATCGCCCAGCAGGCCTCCGCCAGCGGCCGCGTCACCGTGGACGAGGTGGACCTGGAGGGCAAGTACGTGCGCCTCAGCAACAAGGCCGACCAGGTGAGAGACCCCCCCCCCCCCCCCATTCCGATGCCCTGCTGTGAGGCCCCGTATATCACTGACTACTGTGGAACTGTACTGCCCTACAAAGGCAAAGTGCAAACTGAAAAAAATGCCTTCGGAGTTGTCATACTGCCCAGTCAAGCATGTTGTTAACAGTGGTGATGCCTTTATGTACTTTCTTAATGGGAAGAAGCAAGAGATTTAGTCACAACACAAAGACACGTTATAAAGTCGATTTCAAGTCTAAACTTAAACCTCACTAAATGTGTAGTAACTGCCTTTTGGCTTTGTATGGCAGAGTAGCTGCTTTATTGTCTGTGTGATGTTATTTCAAGTCTAATTTGTTGTGTGTGTGTCTGTGTGTGCAGGACCAGGTGCTTGGGCACTGGCAGGTGAAGAGGCAGGTTGGCACCGGCACTGCCATCGTCTACAAGTTCCCACCCAAATTCACCCTCAAGGCTGGAGCATCTGTTACTGTACGCCCCCCCCCCCCTCCACTGTTTAATGACTCTCTCTCTACATTGCCATAAACTGTACGGTTATGTGGTTCCATAGCAGCGCCTTTGCTCACTGCTGTCATCCTCTCCTCCTGTGGCCGTTAAAAACAGATCTGGGCAGCTAACGGAGGTGGAACCCACAACCCCCCCACTGACCTGGTGTGGAAGACCCAGAACTCCTGGGGCACTGGGGACCTGTTCCAGACCATCCTCATCAGTGCCAACGGAGAGGTGAGTGGCCCTTCATACCCAAAGGGTGAGGTAGAGAGGGTATCAAAGTCAAAGTCAGCTTTATTGTCAATTCTTCACATGTGCTAGACATACAAGGAATTGGAATTATGTTTCTTACTATCCCATGCATAGACAAGACAGGACATTAAACATTAAAGTGGAAGATTTGTGTTCTTACCTATCCTGAGTGTAATATGTAACTTTATCATAGTAAGTAACATTTTGCCTGACCACTATGGTAACCCCAGATCAATAAATTAACTAGTTATAAATAAACTGTGCTAGAAGGTGCAAAAATGGTGCAAAAAGGCATATAGTGCAAAGAATATGGTAGACATATGGTGGACAGTGTAATATGTGACATTATTATAGTAAGTAACATTTTTTCCTGACCACTATGGTAACTTCAAATCAATAAATTACTTAATTATAAATGTGCTAAAAGGTGTGCTAAATGGTGCAAAAAAAGCATGTAGTGCAAAGAATATGGTAGACATATGGGGGGTTGCTAGAGCCATATAGTGCAAGGGATAGAAGTATGGGCACAGCGTACTCTCTGCACTTCAATTCACTCTTCACCACCTTTTCTCAGCTTTCCTTGTCCTTGGACATGGTTTTTTTTTTCTATTTTAGCATCTCGATTTTTGAGAATTAAATTAACCATGAGTCCTTTTTCTTTCTATGTCTTTCTCTCTCTGTTCCACTATACAGGAGATGGCCATGAGGAAGGTCACAAGAACTCTATTCCAGGATGAAGACGAGGAGGATATGGTAATTTCTTTGTTGTCTTGTCTCTGTGTCTCTGAAATGGTTTCACAAGATATCTGTTGATGAATGTACAACCCAGCATCATAATCTTTTGTTCGAATGAGTTAATGAATCCCAGACAGTCTTATTAGTGATTAAATCACATGTAATGGCCTTCTCCATTTATTGCCTCATTCATCCCTCTTTCAAATCAGATAGTTTACAGTTTATTATACCAAAATGAGAGAACTTTTGGAAAGAAAGCTGAGTCTATACCAGCACAGTCAATATGACGACCATTGTCCTCACAAGGATTGTAAATGGTAACAACTGTAAGAATATACATCGTTTATATTCCTATAAATTTACACAGCCTGAGTAAGAAGCCACAGGCCGGTTAGCGTTTCCAGCAGAAGTTTAGCAGGTCCGCAGGGCCACCCGGTGAAATGAAACGTGTGCTTTGTCTCCCCCTGCAGGCGGCCCACAGTACTGGCGTGGACAGCGAGTACAACCTGCGCAGCCGCACGGTGGTGTGTGGCTCTTGTGGCCAGCCGTCGGAGAGAGGGAGTGGCAGCTGCGTGTCTGCCAGCTCCTCCCGCTCCTTCAGCAGCGGCGGGGGGCTGCCAGAGGGGCTGGTCACACAGTCCTTTGTGCTGGGCAACAACCAGCCGCGTGTACATGTAAGCACATCCTCAAGCCCTTTGTGTTCCTAGCACCACGTTCATCTCAGTCAGGTCAAGTTTAGAGCACGTTGGTTTAAATTTTAACTAATAAAATCATCCTTTGGTTAACTTTATAAGGTACATTTAATAAGCCATTTATAAGGTGTTGTATAATGTCTTTACAGAACATTTTAAAGATGGTATTTTTACTGACAACTGATTACTGACCTAACTAACTAAGTACTGGCTCACCATTACTAAACATGCATGAATTATCTATTTAAAGCATTTCTTAATTACCATTATACCATTACCTTATAAACGGTTTGTAAGTAATCTACTGATGTTTTCCAAGGGATTGTGAATATTCAAATACCCATTTGTTAATACTTGTAAATGGTGTCTTAACACCTCTCTGCATACACACATATACACAATACACAATTTTGGATTGGATTTCGGAGGACACACACACACACACACACACACACACACACACACACACACACACACACACACACACACACACACACTTGTGTCAAGTGGAATTTCACTTTAATCATACTGTCAGTGATCCATCATATCTTGCACAGCATTCACCTCTCACCTGTGGTCACCTTTCACATTCCTTTGGATTGACTCGACCTTCTCTTGACCTTGTCATCTTTCAGGGAGGCCCCCGGCCGGAGAACTGCTCCATCATGTAGACCCCCAGCCAGAGCCTGAGGCCCACCTGAATGGGGACATCCATACACAGCTGTCATCCACCCACAGCTAGAGAAAGGCAGCCTCGCCCTTAGAAGGGTTATTTTTTTCTATATATATATTTTTCATTTTTATATATATATATTAAGAATCAGTCTTATTTTGTACAACGTAACCGGCGAGGGTGGGGTTGTGGGTTAGCTATGCATGTGGCAAAGGGCTTATAAACGGGGAGAACAAAATAGTTCACTGAAGGTGTATGTTTTTTTTTTTTTCTATTCTATATTCCAGTATTGCATGGTAGCTGGGCTTGCTTCTGTAAAGGCTTTCTAAGGAAAGGGTTGTTGTTTGGGCACTAAACAAACAGTCACTGGGTTGGGATTTCCCTTCTGGGGTTTAACACTATGGCAGTTAGGATTTATGCGCAAAGCTCGGAAACCCATCTCCGAATCAATCTTCTTGTCTGTTTTCGAAACTGTCTTTACTGACCTGGCACGGAAAGTGTAGAGCGTTGAGATATACGCCGGCTTTGGCCTGCGCGAGCAAGGGCTTGGCCTGCATGAGGATGTCGGGGCTGCTTCTGTTAAATTTACAAGTTCACTCAGGAACCAGAGCTGTCTTGCAGATGTTTCGTGTAAATTTTTCTTCTTGGAATTTCCAACATTTCCAACCGAATTGCCAGCTGATCCCAAACTACTGTTACCATGTTGGGAGATGCTTGTGTTAATGTTAGAAGGAATAAGGCAGGGCTTAACTTAACACATGCCAAAGACGCTCTGCTCTCTGTGGTCTTGACGTCATGTTTTTTTTTTAATTAGTACTGCACTGCCAAAGACACAAGGTACTTTGCCAAAGCCCTCCAATAGTGTTTGTTGAAGTGGAGCTTGGAAAGACGTCTTGAATATAAGTTGTTCCTGTTAATGTTAGTTAACATTTCAGTGTGTGTTCTTTCCAAGTATTCAGGAAACGGATACATTGGAGATTAAGTTAGAGATCATGTAATGTTTACTAAAAGTATATGTATAAAGAGAAACTTGGGAACATATGGCAGCATAGACTGGAAATTGTATGTTTTGTTGTTGACAGATGGAGGGACAGCTCTTCTACAACTACAGGTAGTTGTTTGAGATCATTAGATGATCTTTTCTTTATATAGAAGAAAAAAACATGCACCCTCAGACAGGATCTATTAGGAGTACGTTTTTTTCCAACTAATCAATAGATATATTTTTTTTTGTTTCCTATTGAAGGTTGTTATATTAAGATTTGAACATATGCAGATCTTAGAATGGGCCCATTTAGGCATAACACTAATAATCAGTAAAGTACCATAGAGTTTTCTGAATATTTTTGCACACCTCAAAGAAGCAAATAAATCCAAAGAAATCTTGAGTATTTTTTTGTTACCATTGTTTATTTTTTGTACAACCAATGTGGTTGATCCTCTATGCCTAGACTTGTGACCACAGTGCCTTGCACCACCTCTGTGTTGTGTTGTGATGGACTTGTGACTAATGGTGCTCCTCTCACTCCTCTTTCCTGCTGCTTGGTTTAAGGAACATATTCTTACTTTTTGTTTGGGGGTGTTATGCATTTACTTGTGCTTATAGTGGGGACATGGGTTGGGGAGGGGTTGGGGAGGGAGGAAGGGGTACATAGGAGGGGCATCATGTATTCTTTTTTTTGCCATAGATTGTTCAGTATGACTTACTACTTTCTTGAATTGTTATTTTTCTTTGGTTTGGCTAGCCATAAGTACTGTAGATTTAGTAGCATTTAGTTTTGCTACCGTAAATAATGTAGTGTGTTTACGTTCCGTTTTGTTTTTGTAACATTGTTTTTTTTCTTTCAAATTCTGAATTTTCCAAGTGGTTGTGATAAATGGCAAGTTAATGATAACAGATAGCTGTCTTGTTTTGTAGTACTGTTTCGATCATGTATACAGATGAACCACTCCTTCACTGCCTCCTCAGCAGTGATGGTGTGACTGTGCAAGTCAGCCTTCTCGGGCTGTGTCCAAAATGTTCGCTCATTCACTATGCAGGTGTGTATATATATATATATATATATATATATATATATATATATATATATATATACAGTACATAGGGTGTGAGTTGCATTGTTTTGTCCCCTACATAGTGTACTTTATAGTAAACAAGCGAACATTTTGTATTCAGCTTCTGTCTCCTCAGTGAAATTCTGTGTTTGGGCTGAGAGAATTGAATTGTCTATTGTCTAATGTCACTTCAAAATTTGCGCTTCACAAATTCAACCACATTTTTGGGAGCTTGGTTGAATGGTAGACCAACCCAATAACCTTGATGAATGTATCAGAATAAGTGTCATATTGTATATGGAATAAGTGACTTGCATTGCCCTAGTGTGTTACAGAAAAAAGCTTAAAGGCAGGGTGTCTTAAGAGCATTTGTGTTGCCTTTTTCATATGTTAGAAATGTTAAGCTGTCTGCCAAACATTCTTTTTCTTTTGTCTTTTGGATGTTTTGTAAATCACTGCTCTGTTCAATGGGCATCTATGGGAAAATAAATAATGCATTAATAAAATAATCTTGTAATCTTTACCTTATTTTTATGCAACAAACTTATTTCAATGATAAAACATTAAAACTTAGAAAAGACTGAAAATTATGCTAAAAGGGAATAAAATGACTACAAGTAATGAAGTGTCTAAAAAGGTCTACATTTTAGACATCTGCCTGGTTGTGCCATGTTATGCTGTTCCTTAATAACAGTGCAAAGCTATGTGCAGGCACAGATAAAAGATTGTGTAAATTTTAATTTTATAGACAAAGTGGTGACTACATTCAGTAGTGATGTGATTCGGACATATATAGGCTCCATCACAGCTGCAATTCATCTTTTGCCTTTCCACCAGACCTCTGTTACATACGATTGTGACTACATATAATAGCCATTTAAGCTGTAATGGAGTCTTTTCATGATTTGAAATTGAACACGACTGACAGATTTCCTCAGTATTGTCCAGCATGGTTTAAGGAACAGCTGGATTGTCCACTAGGTGGCAGTGCTGCACCACTGACATCTTGAGGAAAGCTTTGTTTTCCTGGTTACCATCCTAGTGCATGGCTCTCAGTGTGTGCTTGTCTGGAGCAGAGTGAGATAGTAATGTGGGGTGGGTTGTTCAGTCATCATCATGGTGATGGTGAAGGGGGGATCAGCTGATAGGGTGGCAGGGTGTACAGTACTGGCCTGAAACGTGGCTGTTGGTGGGCAGGATGGTTCCAAAGCTTCTGATCATGGATGTTGCCAAGGGAACAGCATTTTGTGAGATGGGGGTGGGAGGTTGGGGTGAAGTTGGAGTCATAGTGAAAAATGACAGTTAAAACTGGAAAACATAAGTAGATATTGTAAAAATAGATGTGTAATGACTGCCAATATTAAATTAGCTGCAGCTTTCACTTTTGTGCCTGTCTAGTTTTGGAGACAACAGTATTTTTTTCAAAAGTACAAAATAATTTTGTTCCATGAAGCAATACCTTTAAGTACGATGTGTGAGAAATATCTTTAAAGCAGATAAATTCAGTGAGTTTGATAGGCCTACATTATCTGAGTTGGCAGAGAATTACAGACTATTTTCTGTCAGTTAACTGTTTAGATTTTCCACCCAAAACTGATAAGATAAGTTAACCTTACAAGAGCAAAAAAGAGAAATGTCATTTTTATAGGACCCTGGTAAAAATCACGTTAAGAACTGAAGATTGATGACCATAACAGATACTGACAGAACAGAACAAAGCCTGAACCTCAAATTGTGTAGAATTTAGTTGATACTAAACTCCCCACTCCCCACTTTGAAACCTAGACTTTTGGACTGAGCAATGAACAACTAAACACTAAGCCATTCAGTGTTTTAATGTGTGTGTCTTACAGTTTTGCTCCAAGATACTCAAAACACAATATTCCCCTTGGACAGTTCCAGTGTGTGACACATTTGCAAAAATATGTGATTTGAGAGAGAGGCTCAAAACATGGCATCTTGGTTTTGTACACAGGGCTGCCTATCTGTGAGCATTATCTGAAGTAATAATTAGCCAATTGCAGCAATCAAGGATGTAGATACAGGTAGACTTTAGTAGCGAAAACTGCTCTTTGAAAAGTAAAAGTGAAACACTGCTTATCACTTTGTTTATCTATAGTCCCTTTCACTTATATGTAGATATATCTACATATAACTGTGCAAGGTCCAAAGTGAACCAAAATATTTACATTACAGTTGAGCTTTGACACTCAGTTTGGCAGCCAATTTGGTTTGTATGCCAAATTCAGTGTACTGAGCAGGCTCAACATGGACAGGTGGGCATCTGTGGCCTAGTGGTTAGAGAGTTGGTCTTGGGACTGGAAGGTTCCAGGTTTGCACCCCGTTCCAGTAGGAAGAATGCAGGTGGGGGAGTAAAACAACAGTGCTCTTCTGCCCCCTCATCCACTGCTGAAGTGCACTTGAGCAAGGCGTCTAACCCCACTTTGCTCCAGGGACTGTAACTGAAACCCTGTACCTTAAACCCTGTAAATTGCTCTGGCTTGTGTGGGATTTAAATGCTTGAAGGAGAACTTCGGTGTAAAAAAAAAATTGGCATGTTAAAACATCATACCCAGTTGGTATGTTTGCTGAGGAGCAAAATTGAGTTAGCCAGTTGCATTCAGAACTTAACTACAGTA
The DNA here is from genome assembly GCA_027475355.1 of Coilia nasus. Classification (NCBI taxonomy): domain Eukaryota; kingdom Metazoa; phylum Chordata; class Actinopteri; order Clupeiformes; family Engraulidae; genus Coilia; species Coilia nasus. The sequence goes on along the minus strand of CM050218.1, from coordinate 12,957,276 downwards.
TTTTTTACAGTTTGTCCCAGAAGGCTAACAATGGAAGTGGTAGGTGCCCTTAGACGAAGCATGAAGATTAAGCTATTATTAAACTATTAAAACACCTCGAAGAAACTCCACACTCCATCGGTAGTACAACAAAGGCTCTGGCATTCAAAACAAGGCACTGAGAACTTTGTAAATGTACACAACGTTTATTTAAAAAACTGTTCTTACATGCAGTAGGCTAGTTTGCAGTTATTTCTCGTCGCCGCCATGATGAAAGTCCAAACTAAACTAACTAACTAACTTTACTAAACTAAGTAAATTGTACTACCTCTCCTCCTATTCTTCCTGCTGGTTCGTCAATCGACTCGTGTGGACTTTTATCATGGCGGCGACGAGAAACTACAGCAAGGTACTGCCTGTCAAAAGTGTTTTATTAATAAATGTAGTGTACACTTACAAAGTTCTCAGTGCCTCGTTTTGAATGTTGTGGCCATTGTTGTGCTACTGATGGAGTGTGGAGTTTATTCGTGCTGTTTTAATGGTTTAATAATAGCGTAATCTTCATGCTTCGTCTAAGGGCACCTACCACTTCCATTGTTAGCCTTCTGGGACAAACGGTAAAAAATAGTTAAGTTCTGAATGCAACTGGCTAACTCAATTTTGCTACTCAGCAAAGTTCTCCTTTAAGGTATGTGATAGCAGTACTATGCTTAACACTAATGTCACACCAATGCTGCTCTAATAAAGGCAAATACTTGGTCTCACGGTGTCAGTGCCCATTTGCTGATTGGTGTCTCCTCAGTGTGCATGGACAGAAGGGGAAAAGAGGGCAAACTCTCAAATTTACTTACATTAACTAGGTGACCTGTTTTGGTCACTATCTGTCATTACAACATGAATCACTTCAAAGAACCTCATATAACAGTTTGCCTTCTGTGCAGCAGAAGTGGTTGGTTCACAACAAGAGGAAATGGAGTAGAATAAAGGACGCCTTTAATGAAAGTGAAGGCATTGCAGAAATCATGTAGGCCACTCTTTTTCTGGTCAGGGCACAGAATATGCTTAAAGCCACCCTTCAAAGACGAGTGGAAGGTCTAGGGACATACACCCGACAGATGAAAAGAAGGAAGATCATTTCAGGCCGGATGAGGCAAACCTGTGTGACAGTTTACAAGTGTAGCAATGCAAAAAAAAAGTATTTCCGATGAGGAAGACGGAAGTTCACAGGCGAGCATTTTAGTTTTGGTGATGTTAAAATCAGAGTTGTTTCACAGCGAAAACATGATTGGTTAATTGGGTTTGCAATAGCGGTATCTTCGCAATAGCAGCTGTGTTCAACAGCGCAATTGTTCCTATTTATAATAGCCTATTCATTTTGGGGACTACTAAATATTAACATGTTTGTGGGATGCAATGCACCTACATGTTTATCACGTTATACAATTCTACTCAGCATCTGCCTCAGTGTCATGTCACTGCTCAACTCGTCCGCTGATTGGTTATGACAGCTGAATTGTGATCCCGCTACAAGATCAAAAATGAAAGTAAAGGTGGATTGTGACTGATTATTGTGACTGATTTTGTTTTGGGTCGAAAGTGAGAAAAATTGCATCTGGGTGAGTAAGAGAAATGGTTTCTGATACTTCCACTAGCGTGTATAACACTTTGCAAACCTTTTAAACGCACAAAGGTCACATGAAAGACGAACCGCATTCGATATCTCTCTTAAAACCACTGCACACAAGAGGCGCGTAGTCTGCTGTTGAGAAACATCAACGATTGTTGTTTACTTTACTTTAGCTCTACAACATCTTAAATTATCCCAGTTTAGAAGGCAAGAGGACAACACTGCTGCTTACATTTACTCTTCGACTGATATCCGTTTTTCATAACAAATAAAAATGTTAAAACATATAAAAACCATGATGGTAATGCTGCTGGTAAAGTTCTTCTTCTTCTTCTTCTTCTTCTTCTTCTTCTTCTTCTTCTTCTTCTTCTTCTTCTTCTTATTATTATTATTATTATTATTAATAATATTATTATTATTACATGGTCCCCCGGAGGGGATTGACCAGGTATTGCAATGATCCTGTCCGTGTGTGTGTCTGTCTGTAATGACCCTTTCCGTCCACATGGGGGACCAGGTCGCCATCTCTGATTGCACTGTGCTTCAGCTCGCCTGTGTGGTACTCACTAATGGAGACCCTGGTACAAAGGCACAGCGGCCGTGGAAAAAACACACCTGCTGCACTCTTGCCCAACCTACGCATCCAGCGCCTCCAGGAGAACCAGGACCTCATCGCCCTCACCGACAGGTTGGCCACCTGCGTTGACAAGGTGCGGTCACTGGAGGCGGAGAACGCTACCCTGTGCCAGCACATCGCTAAGACGGACACCAGCCGTAGGCTTACCATTTATGAGGCAGAGCTGACTGAGGCCCGCAGGATGCTCGACTCTGTTGCCAAGGAGGGCACCCAGGTGAAGCTGGAGATGAAAAGGCTGAAGAAGGAGAATGAGGATCTCAAGGCCAGGTAAGGAGATAGAGTAAAGATGAGGATGCTTTAAATGTAATCTTCAAGTGTGTTGAACGAAAGGCAATTAAATGGTGCTCAAGTAGTGTAGTTATATATATATATAGTTTTCAGAGTGGTATATATATATATATCAGCAGTATATAATTTAAGCACTGCTGAGATCGCTTGTATAGGCTATGGATTTGTGCAGTCCAGGTGAACAGTGTGTGTGTGTGTGTGTGTGTGTGTATGTGTGTGTGTGTGTGTGTGTGTTTGGTAGGCATACATGGTCTTTAGTTAATGTGGATGTGTTTAAACCCAGTCACTTATTGCACAATATGTAAGTCTACTGTGTAATGCCATAGGGGACAGTTGTGGTAGGCACAGTGGATGGTACCAGCTGCTTCCGCAATGTGGCATGTACCAAAGTATACTCTTACTAAAGACATATGATTCCTACAGATGAAACAATTACTGCAATTGTTTGTCTTTGTGTGAATGACTGAGTTCGACTTGTCACAAGTACACACAGACAGAGGTCCACCATGAGTGCTGTACCACTGGAGAAGTCATAATAAGTACAGAAATATGTCAGCATACGGTCATCAAAGTGTTGGGATGGGACTGCAGAATAAACGTTTTATAAAAAAAACAATTGGGCACTTCGAAAATGCTGACCTCCACAAAGCCCAAAAGCAGTCTCGCAGCACAAGAGAAAGTGAAACTAAATTTAATGAAAACCATGCTTATAGTTTTAGCATAGTCTTACAAGCAGATAAACACGCAGACAAACTTAATACTCAATTTTGTGTTGTACTGCCTGGTTAGTTATTTTTTGTTGATGATGAATGCCAGTGCTGTAAATGATATAGCCAATGAAAGGCTATACCATACAAAGTCATTTGTGTGTTTTAAAGGCAAGGGTCAATACATTTGAAACGTGAAAACAATGGAGATGTGTTTATCGTTTCAGGCAGAGGGTCTGTGTGTGTTACAATGTGTAAGTGAAACACCAAGAGTTTGTTGTTTATTTTATCTCTCTAACATCCTAAATGTTCCTGAATTATGAGGCCAATACTGCTGCTTACACAAAGTCTTCAACTGTGATATTCATTTCACTAGCTAAATCTTGTTGAAAGATGTTTAAGGATTTGATGCTGAGCCTGCACTGATACAAAATGATGATGGTGATGCTGCTGATGAAATGAAGTACAGTACAGTAAGTGAAAGGAAGTGATTGAGACAACGATGATTTTGAACAGCTTGTGAATGGAGGATCTGGTGCTTCTCCCCCTAGGAACAGGAAGAATGAGACGCGTCTGGAGGCTGCTCAGGCCCGCCTAAGGGGCATGGAGGCCCTGCTCAAGTCTAAGGACGCCTCGCTGTCCACAGCCCTGCGGGAGAAGGGGTCACTAGAGGTGGACGTCCGGGACCTAAAGGCCCAGCTGGATGAGGTGGGAATCTTTACGCTCAGTGAGGACACACACACGCCTGGTAAACTTGCCCCTCGTACTTCATTTCATTTTGTACAGAGGGAGTGGAGGCCGTGAGAAACGATTTCTTCCTGTAGGTGTGGACTCTGCTGAAGTTTATAACAAGTTGCTCTGCCTTTACCCAATCGCTAACATGTGGTCGTCACGTATGCTATTAGCCTACCTACGCACTACAATTCAAATGTAGCACACAAAGTCAACGTCATGGCTCACGAACACTCCCTCGGTTCGCTGATTGGCTAGGAGTTGCTCTGTCCTCTTACATGAACTTCAAAGGCCTTCGGTCCAGACCCTCGGGTTTACCAGGCTAGACACAAACACTTCAGGCTGAAAAATCAAGGGCATACACATTTTACATAGGTGTTTTATGGTGAAGAATTCAAACATTGTACTTCAAGTTTATCAATTCCTTAGCCAAGTAAAGTTCCTCAAATCCTCTACACACACAGTTCTGATGTGCTGTGGTTCCTCCTCTAACAGTTGAAGACCAGGCTGAATAACAGTGACACACAGCTGAAGGACGAGATGCTTCGCCGGGTCGATGCTGAGAACCTCACTCTGACCCTGGGGGAGAAGCTGGAGTTTCAGAAGTACTTGCACTCTGAGGTCAGTTTCCTGCACGTGGAAGAGCCACAACATGGAGGCTAAGGGCTCATTCATACCGACTTGAGCGTGTACAGCGCCTATCCGTATACAATATGTTTGTATAGGGACAGAATACGCGCAGATCACGCTTGCGGTGTGAAGAGTCTAATTTGTTCACATGCATTCTAAACGAATACGGACAGAAAACGGCCACGCGCTGAATACGCAGAGTGTTTGGTGTGAATGAGCCCTTACACACACAGCTTGATTTTTACATTAAAATTTATGCAACTGTTATGACTGTAAAGTGAAATTGTCAGTAAGTGCACATAGAATCCGGCATTTTAAAATCGTAATCAGAATGAGAATACTTTATGAATCCCCTAGGGTGAATTGAGACTATTAAACTATTAAAGCTATTTGTATTTAACTATTATGTAGTAAAGCATATGAACAAAATCATGAACTGGTGTATTAAACTATAAAAACCATTTGTTTTTAACTTTTGTATGGTAAAGCAAATGAAAAAAAAAAGACGGACAGTTGCACTAAACTGTTATGACTGTTTTTACTTAACTAATGTATGGAGAAGCATATACACAAAGTTATTTACTGTCGTTTTACCCCTTTATTTCATACCTACTCAAGCTTCACTCCTCTCCCCCTGGCCTGCAGGAGCTGAGTGAGACCAAGCACGGCTATGAGTCACGCATGGCGGAGATGAGCACCACCAATCAGCAGGAGTTTGAGCACAAGATGGCCGACGCCCTCGCCAGGCTGCGTGCCCAACATGAGGAGCATGTGAGCCTCTACAAGGAGGAGATGAAAGCAATCTTCAAATCCAAGGTGGGGGTGTTGTGCATTGGTTACAGGGCAGCCTACACATAAAGTAGTGTCTGCTGTTCTATCATAGCATTTGGAGCATTGTAGCATAGCATTGTATAGCATTTGGAGAGAAATTCAGTTGTGTTTACTTAGTTACGTAATCTATGACAGGTTAAGAGTTCACATTTATTATGTAGTACTGTGTTCTGTCATAATGTCCTGTCGCTTGTGGCAGAAGGACACCTACCTTAGCATGTAGTGAGGAAGACCTGTGCTGTGTGTGTGTGTGTGTGTGTGTGTTTGCAGCTGGAGAACGCTCATCAGTCTGCGAACAGGACTAACCACCTGTTAGATGCTGCCCGTCAGGAGCTTCAGCAGACACATGCTCGGCTGGAAGGCGTGTCCCCACAACTTAGCCAGCTGCAAAAGCAGGTGGGCATGACATCTGCAGCCTCTTCTCTCTCTCTCCTGTCTCGCAATAGGTTGTTTTGTCTCTCTGTCCCATCACTTAGCTCCAGCTCCAGTGTGTGGACTAAAAGCCAGACTTCCACTTTTGTAGTTTGAAATTCTATTGTAACATTCTGCTATTGAACTCATTTCCAGATATGATGTGTCACCAGTGGACAGTGTGTAGAGCAAAAGACAGACTTGTAATTTTTTACTTTTATGTCCTGGTTTTCCAGTAATCAAAATATGGTCACCCTAGCATGTTCTCCATTGGCAGCTGTCGGCCCGTGAGGTCAGTGTACGCGAGCTGGAGGAGGCTCTGGCCCACAATCGGGACGTGACCCGCTGGCAGCTGAACGACAAGGATCAGGAGATGGCTGAGATGGGACAGCGCATGCAGGAGCAGCTGGATGAGTACCAGGAGCTGCTGGACATCAAGCTGGCCCTGGACATGGAGATCACCGCCTACAGGAAGCTGCTGGAGGGAGAGGAGGAGAGGTGAGGGCACGACTAATGCCTGAGAAGCAAACATGCTCGGTTAGACCATTTTAAGAGAGTTTAAACATTAGCGTCATAGCTGTTTCCACCAGAGGTGGACAAACCGGATTGAGAAAGTAGAAGTCCTGCCATGTATTCCTTCTGCCTGTGCTCTCAACATGGATAATCTGTCTAATTGTCTCATCTAGCTAGGATCAGTTGGTTCAGTGAACTGACTGGAACAAATATGTGGCAGTTTTACTTTCTGAGTTTTGCTTTCTGAACCCAGGAAATCCACCTCTGGTTTCCACAGGGGTTCTGTTTTAATATTCCCAGTGTAGAAGTAGTAGTTTGGGAACGAAATCGAACACTCAGGCATTGTTTTTTTTCACCATTGAAAGGGTCTGTAGTGTATCAATACTGTGCTCAATGTGAGACACACTGAACGTGCTGCTAATCACTACCATGAAAGAGTTGTTTTTGGTGAGGGACCGAATGCACAGGATTTGAGCTGCGCCTTGTTTATTAGTCCGTAAGTGTTCTGTTGCAGTGGTCAAAAGACCATTGAGTACAGACAGGGAGGACTCACACTCAAGAAAACACAAAAAGTCAAAAAAGTTTTAGTTACGTTTAGTGAGGGACCGACTGGAACTGAAGAGATTCTTCACATTCTTCATTGCTCCTTCACTGCATAATTAAGTGTGCTACAGTCAGTAGTGTGACACATGTGAAGTGTCCACCTTTATCATACATAAGCTAAATTTGTAAAAGTAATTGGTAATTTATTAGGCTGTGTATTGAAGATGGTTATTAAACTGAACCAGATGACCCTGTCTGAATTGAGCATTTATTTGTATGTGCTTTTCCAAGAATCTCTTGAATATTTCTGTGCAGCCGAGTGGCAATTGTTTTTTCAATTACATCATATATAATCTGCTTAAAATAATCTTGCTTGCTCTCATCCTGGTATCCCAGGCTGCACCTCTCCCCCCGCCCCTGTGCCAGCCCTGTGATTGCAACGCACTCCTCTGGTACCGCCACACCGAGTCACATCCTTCAGGTCAACAGTTCGCCCAGCTCCTCACAGTCAAGAAACCTCAGAATCACAACACATTCTTCTGGCTCAGACACACTGACCCACATCATTCAAAACAGTAGTACACCCCACTCCTCAGGGACAACCCACTCCTCAGGGTCAAAAAACTTCTTGCAGCGGTGGCTTAGCTACACGGAAGAGACGCCCATCTTTGATGACGACGGCAACAACATGGACATGGATGACACCAGCAACATGAATGACACCTTCATCCACACGCATATTACCCAGCAGGCCACTGACAGTGGTCTCATCACTGTGGAGAAGGTGGATCCGGAGGGCAAGTATGTGTGCATCAGCAACAAGTCAGACCAGGTGAGGTGCTCCACTGCTCTGTGGCCTTAAACTGACTTATGGTTAAAGCAACAAGCAAAGTAGTTTTTTCAACCTTCAAATAATGTTTCCAAAATCGTTTCAGTGGTTCATCAGCTTGTAACAGGGTGAAATGCACTTCTGAATTTGCTTTGCCCCCTTCCATGGGCTACAACCACACTAAGTAAGTTTGGAAGAGCACACTGTCTCTCTGTAGTTCTCCATGAGAGACAATTCCACTTCCTACCTGTAGGGCGAGTGAAGACGAAAACTACTTAGTATTGCTTTAATGTTTAGCAGTCACATTATCTGAGCTTACTGTGACTTTGTACCTAATAGCATTTGCATTAAGTTATTGTAAAATGTATTATAGTGCATGTAAAGCAATGCACTAAGGCTATAATTCCTGGGCATGTTTTTACTATAACAGTGCTTGCATATCATCCTTGCAGTTTGGCCTTTATTCCTCTGTGTTTTCCATCCGTTCTTGCACGATTCCAGCTGTTACATCACACTCACAGTATTCTATTACAGTGTCTTTGCACAGTATCTCATGTTTAAAAACATTCTTAAGACCGTAACCTAACACAGTTAATCACTATAACGGCTAGATTCATGGATTTGCTATGCTCCATGATTACCAAAGATTGTAGAGTGGACACATACAGTGCTTTTGGAAGTGCTTGGTTTTTAGCCCAGAATCTGTGCTGTTTGAAACCCTGTCTGTGCTGCCAAAACTCATGGTCATTCAATGCTGGTTTTTGGCTTTGTCCCTTGCCTACAGAGATTTATTCAGATTCATTAAATCCTGTGTGTGTGTGTGTGTGTGTGTGTGTGTGTGTGTGTGTGTGTGTGTGTGTGTGTGTGTGTGTGTGTGTGTCCATCTTAATCTACAGGACCAGGCTCTTGGCCACTGGCAGGTGAGGAGGAGACAGATTGGATCCAGTTCTCCCATCATCTACAAGTTCCACCACAACTTCATCCTCAAAGCCAGACAATCTGTCACTGTACGTCTCACGTTCACCACCAGTACTGTAGTTCCACATGTCCAGCCACTAGAAACCCTAGGTGGTTGTGTGCTGATGTCATTATTTCTTCTCCTCCTTCTCTCCTCCTCTGCGGATGAGTAGATCTGGGCGGCTGAAAAAGGGGGCTCCTGCCATAGCCCTGTAGTGTGGAAGAAGCAGGATTCCTGGGGCACTGGAGATGAGCTCCAGATTACTCTGTTCAGTGCTGAGGGAGAGGTGAGTGTCCCCAACTACTCTCAACTACCAAGACTCAAACTCACAACCTTAGACATGGAAAACACATGGACGCATGCACGTATCATAAACTGATGAGGCTTTTATCTGCTGTGTCACTCTGTATTCAATGACTGCTGGGGAAGGATGATGATTAAATTACACTTAGCTGACGCTCTCATCCAGAGCGACTTACAGTTATTTACAGGGTTTCAGTTACAGTCCCTGGAGCAGTGTGGGGTTAGATGCTTTGCTCAAGAGCATTTCAGCCATGGGTTGGGCGGGATTCAAACCAGCTACTCGCCGATCCCAAGGCCAACTCTCTAACTCCTAGACCACAGCTGCTCCGATGATGATGGAGTTGTTGGTTAGGGAATGGCTACCTCTTTGATCTCTTTTTGTGTGGATGTGGCCCTGCACTGTCTTTCTCATGAACAGTTTGCTTTGACAGTGTGAATGACAATGTATTTGTTTGTATAGGTAACTAAGCAGGATTCTGAGAGTTGGCCTATTCCGCTTCGCACATTTAGGCTTTTAGACTTGGTTACTTCCTTTGCAATGGCCTGTATTTTATATTTTAGTATTTAGACATTTTTTTATAAACTAAAACTCTTTCTTTATTTCCTTTTTCATCTTTCTTTACATCTCTCTCTCTCTTTGCCCAACTAAATAGGAGATGGCCATGAGGAAGATCACACAATCTATTCCAGGATGAAGATGAAGAGGAGGAGGTGGACATTTTCCTGCAGCTGGTTTTTTAAAACATCATATTGAATCTGTTAAATACAGTAAGTTAATGTCAGAGTTCCTGATATCGGTGCAAAATGCTATTTAAGTATGAAAGCACTCTAAGTTAACAGAGTCATATGGCCTTCTGGGGATATTTGACCATGTGAATCAGACTCGGTGCACATCTCGCATCTTCTTATCTCACTGCTGTACCTGCCTATTTGGACAGCATCTTCATCCATGCTGAGCCCTGGACAGAACACCTTGGCAGACTATGCAAGGTTCTTGAAGCCATCTGGAAGGGTGGTTTCGCCATGAACCCAGACACGTGCCACTATGGCCTGTCAGACGCTTTGTGCCTTGGCTTCCAGCTTGGTAGACAGAGGACTCCTGAAACCCCAGCAGAAGAGGCTACAATCTCTGCAGTCCTTCCATAGGCTCACAACCAAAAAGCAGTTGAGAGCATTTTTGCGTTTCCCTGAGTACTACTGCGGCTTCATACTTAGCTTCCCCTCTGAACAATTTCATTGCATTTAGCCGACATGCTTATCCAGAGCGACACACAGTGACTTAAGTTCGGGGGCTGGAACAGCGTGCCATGAACAAGAGCTCCTTGGGGTGAGGGTGGAGGAGAAGGCTGGTTGTTCACTTCCCCACATGCATTTTTCCTAATGGTTCAGGAATTGAACGTGTGACCATCTGATAACAAGACCAACTCTACATCCGTTATGCCACAGCTGCCTCAAGCACTGCGGATGAAGAAATATCCTGAGCGGAGAAATCACTAATGATTTCACCTCTGCTGGTATGACAAAGTGAAACTCTGCGTACTCTCTCTGCCAGTGACCCCTGGTGGCCACTGCAGGGACTACCACAGAGCTACAGCCGACCATATTACTGATCTCTGGCTGGTCTTCTGGTCTTTTCTGGGTTGTAAATCTGCTTTAACATATCTTGATGACACACATAAAGCTAAAGCCATACAATGCCTGTTTGTTTTGTTTTTATCGTCTTTACCTACACACTTCATGCATTATGCCTAACCATGGACCAATAGTGCCTTGTGCCTTTAAATTTGTATAAAATGAAAATGATAGAAATAGAAATTAATTAAATTATTATTAGCAGCACTGGTAATAGTTACGTTTGATTGTCCTATTTTATTGTACTTGATAATATGCAGATTGGCCAGCCCCACTCTGTTTCCTCAACAATGGTGTGATTATGCAAATCTGCTTTTTTTGCCACCTTAACATGCAGACATCTGTGACAATAAATTATACCAAATAAATTATAAAATCAGTAGACTTATCTATGAGTGACCCTGCCTATTATCCAACAAACATATCAAATTTAACAATTTTTTTTCCTGGGGGGAAAAACATTAAGTTACAAAAGAAATCACAACTATCATCCCAATTCAAGAGATAATTGTGTGATGTAAGTCTTACAAAAAAATCTGCGATTCTTTAAGAAATATATTCCCATGATATTGCTTTTCTATGACTAAATCTCTTATACAATAAAGCAACCCTGCAGACAAGAACGGACACAGAACTGCATACAAAGCTCAACTTTATTATTTACATATATACAAAGGAAGTGGTTATTACATTCATCAGTGATGGACTTTACAAGCAAAGGCTCCATCTTATGTGCGAAACAAGCCTTTGTCTTCCCACCAACGCCTGGTGGATACTATTTACATATTGCAATGGCAGTTTTAGCTGTAGTACAATGTAATCCTTGATCATTTGAAGCTGAACCCCGGTGACAAAAACAGCAAGCTTCAAAAACATGTAAACATAAGAGCAGTTGTATTTCCTTAATCAGTGATGGTCAACCTGGCTTCAGAAGCGACAACCTCGGTTCCACATATTTGCCCCAGCCATTCACTAAATTAGTTGATTCTGATAAGCTCAACTCTTCAACCAGATAAAGAATTGATAAGTGAAATGTGTATTAAAGGTGTACTTCCATCGTGTTTTCATTAATTTTGCGGTGGTCTCTAGTATTAATGAATGCCCTGTGAGCTGGTTTTGGTGAAAAAAATGCTTTAGTGCTTCTGTTTTAGGCTGTTGTAGTTTGGTGGAGGAGATGGAGCAGGCAGAATGACAGGTTCTCAGCTATGCTAGTCACAGGCTACAATCATTCAAAGCCCATTCGGTCATAGCGAATGAAATAGAAGATCTAAACACATACTTACCTATACTTCTATAAGTGACTGTGTTACTTCTCCAGTAATCACAACTGTGGCATAGCTTTTTCTAATTTACAAACCTACGTCACTTTGTTGGCCTTTTTCTTATTCACTCATTTTTCCGCCTACTTTCTTTAACTGACTAATGGAGGCAGTCGGGTTAGAAGAACATTTTCACGTGCAGCACGCATATGCAACTCGGGGTGACCTGTCGTATTTCAAAAGAGCAAGTACTAACCGGTTTCTCGTGGAAGTACTCCTTTAACCCCACATGTAGAACTAGGTGATTTGGAATATGTGGTACTAGATTTTAGTTTCTGAATCCAGGTTGCTTATCGATGCCGCCAACACTGTTTAGAGTGGTTCATTTGAACTCAAGAACCAATGGAATGTCCACTAGGTGGCAGTGTTATGCCACTACTATCGAGCCACTTGAGGAAAGGCCTGATGTTGCAGCGATTATTTGTGCATTGCTCTACTCCCACTGTGTGCATGTGGTCTGGAGCGATGTGGTGGTGGTGGTGCGGAGTGGGGTGAGGGTTGGGTGCGGGTGTTGAGGTTCGGGATGGGGGTGCGGCATCAGTAATGCAGTCTCCGTGGCGACGGTGAGGGGGGTCGGCGGACGGGGGGCAGGTCGTAATGGCCGGGGATGTGGCTGTTGGTGGGCATGTCATAATGGTTCGGAGGCTCCTGCTCAGGGACGTTGCCAAGGGAACGGCGTTCTGAAAGATGGAGCAAAATTATGTAGTGAAACATGACAGTTAAGACGTGGGATATGATGGTCACATTTGAAATTAGATCATGTAAGTAGTCACATAATGAGTAAGAATATTAAATTAGCCACAGCTGTTGTGCTTGTATGCTTAGGAGCACAAAGGAACTACAGTACAGCATCTTGCACTTCGTCGTATGGGTATTTTATTCTTCAACTACACTTTTATTCTTCAATTGAATGGCCATATTTTTGTATTTAGACATAATGATGGGTCACAGAAAAAGTTACCAATCTCAGTATACGTATGACACTCTTTCCCTTTGCTCTACAACAATCTTAGTCTAAGCTTAGTTTATTAGTAAAGCACATTTAATTCAGTATACACCACCCAAAGTGCTGTAGCCGCTGTATAGAATTTTGCATTCAAGTCAGTCTGGGCAACCTGCCTATTCTCTGCTGTTCCTATGCCCGAGAAATCGGGCACCAATCAGAAACGTAGGCTATGCATATGTCATGGGAATTAGTGGTCTGATTGGTTTTAACTCTGTCCAGTAGTATACAAAGGCATTTGACAGATGCCTGTTGATCCTGCCTCTGAGAACGTCCTGTCTATGGGATCTTTGTCAGAACAAGCTCCGTCTACGAGCTTGGTGTGACAGCCAGGCTAATAAAATAGTACAATATAGATAAAATAGAAGCAAAAAAAAAAAAAAGAAATTAGATAAAGGTAAAATAAATAAAGTCTAGTACCTCTGCGCATGGAGGAGGAGGACAAGGGTGAGGCAGCGGAGGCAGCAAAGGCACCTGGGGCAGCAAAGACACCTGGGGCGGCAAACACACCTGGGGGAGCACAGGCGGAGGCACAGGCGGAGGCACAGGCAGCCGCAGCCCCAGAGGCAGAGGCAGAGGAAGAGGCCGAGAGGCCGGTGGGGGTGGGGGGCCCCAGTGCGGGGGGGCTAATCTCGGTGTAGCTCCTCTCTCTGGGCATGGGCAGCGCCGCCTTCATCTCCATGTAGCTGCTCTCCGGAGGGCACAGCGGCAGGCCGGGCAGGTCCTTGATGGTGGCGTACGGGTTCTCGCTGTTCAGAGAGCCGCTGCTCGCCGCCACGCACGAGTCCTTCAGCTCTGCACGTTCACAAAGAAGACAAACAAACGTTTGAGGGAAAGAAAATAGTGAAATCATCACAGGAGACAACATTTTGTCACAATAAAAGTGGGGGAAACACTTAATTGTATATGAATTGTGTCATTGCTATATTGTGTTCTTCCACTCCGGCGCCACTGGACTGCAAGAAATGTTGTCTTGTGTTTCTCTTCACACTCGCACCAGAGGGCGTGAGGAAAAAGTAGCTGAATTTGAAATGAGAGAAATGTTTTAGAGTTGTGCACCTTACTTTACAAAAAGAGCTACTCCTGCAAGTAGACGTTATGAGGCAACATTTTGAGTAATGTTGCTGCAACAAGATTCTCCTCCTAGTTTTTGGACAGGATAATCATGAAAAGTTGTCTGCGGCTGATTAGAGTTCTCCTGATAAAAATGTGTTGCCTCATATCAGTATTAACTTCCCCAAACAACGTCTGTGAGTAATGTTCCCTGGCAACACTGCTGACAAAGTTGCCTAGCGTATAATCATTTTTAGACCGCTATTTTGCTTTACACACACATACTTAAAAATAATAATACCTCCAAGTATAATGGCGCCATTTCTGTACTTTCTCCTATTCAAACCAGTACCACAAAGGCCAAAGTAAAACATATAATTTTTAGAGAATGACTGCTAATTGTATGTATGCTGTCCATGATCTTCACTCTTTGCCTTGAGGGGAAACATAATGATGGATAATAGGATTTTGGGGGCATAGATCAACTAATAGTTTCATTCCCTTATCAGTAATTACAGGCTTCATTACTGATGTGAGTCATTCCACAAATGCCTATTGCATGTACATGTGATAAATGCCATAAGAGACTCAAATGAACCATTTAAATGAATCTATTTAAATCAGTGTACCTTTGTTGAAATATTTCCCAAGGCTGGCACTATAGCTGTAACTTCGGTCAATTCCGAAAGCTCCTAAAATGACACAATAACAAGTTTTGGTAAGGAATATGATGACGTTTTCCCTAACTGTGAATAATTCCAGATGTAGACAAGAACGGGGGAACCCACCATGTTCTTTCGGGGGCTCCTGGTGCTTCCAGTCGGCAGGCAGAGTAGCATTGCTGTCCAGCCCGAAGAGGCCACGCCTCTCCCTCTCCTTGTTTTTCACACTGCAGAACAGCTGGTTGTTGGTGTTCTGTGGATCACAACAGTTCTTGTGTCATAAGTTATTAACATTTCATTGTGCAATTATTGGAGTTCTGTGGAGGCTCCATATCAACTTCAATTCATTCATTTATCCACAATGATATTCCACACTCTAGTGTTTTATTCGCTTTGATTAAATTCTGTTCTGTCCTATTTAAAATCCACTGTCTGTGGTTTTAGAGACTTTAGAAAATTTTACATATTTAAGACAGTCACTCCAGATCTTATGGTTCCTTTCATGATTAGTCTAATTATTGTTGCCATGGTGCTGCTGTGTTCAGACGCCTTTCTGGTTGCTCCGTCTAAACTGTGCGTTTAGTTACTTTTTTACCTTTTATTAACCCCTTATTTTGTTCCATTCATCCTACTCACTTATTACCTATGATGTCATTTCACTCCAAAATATTGGAAAGGAATATGCTTTTTTATTTCATGATGTTTTAATCGCTGATTCTACCTGGCCAACTGATTCAACTGATTCAACAGTTTCACCCCATGTCCTACTACCCAGTATGTCTAGGCATGTGACAAATAAACATCCTCGTCATCACCCTGGTTTGTATCCATTGTTCCTTTCATGCTTAGCCATATTGATATCTTGATTTACTTCAGCATTGTACAGAATTCACTCCTCCTGAAGCATTTTTATTATATATATATGTATTCGTTTATTTCATGTTGGTGACAAGAGACTGCCTGCCAAACATAATCACAAGGATGTCTGAGGCTACTGTAGTCATGATACAGCCTTTGAGATGTGTGGTGGCGAGCACTTGCCTTGATGTAGCGGTCGTGGTTGTTGGGCACGTGGGGCAGCGGTGGCCGGTTCTGGGTAAGGGTGTGGTAGCTGGGGTTGGAGTAGTAGTGGTGGTAGCTGTGAGGGATGTCTAGGACCAAGCACATATCAGTGTTACTGTATGTTAGGGCTGCTCAATTAATCGAATTCTAATCGTGATAACGATTTCAGGGCCAAATGATCGAGAAAAAAAAACAAAAAGCGAGGGCAACAATGTTTTTGTCCTAATTATTTTCTACTGTTTGTACATTAGACATCAAAGGAGACTTACTAATGTTTACAATGAAAGGTATTTTCGAAATGTTTTTGAATACATTTTCAATAAATGAAGCATGTTACTGAGGAAAACAAAATAATCGTTTGAATAATCGTGATTTCAGTTTTGGCCCAAATAATCGTGATTCAGATTTTTTCCATAATTGAGCAGCCTTACTGTATGTCATCAGACGTGAACTCGTATGTGAGAACCAGTAGCACTGGCAAGGTTTTGCCATCTGCCAGAAAACAGTTATGTGGGGGAGGAGAATTAGCACATAAATGTGATTGAGTGGGCTCAAATTAGCCGGTTCAGAGTAATTGTGCTGGGCCTCAGTCTACTGGTCTAGAGAGTAAGAAGCCCTACCTGCAACACAGGTAATTTCACTAATTAGTTCATCTTCCTAGCTGAAGGGTTGTGCTAATTAGAATCAGGTTTTGTGAATGTCTGGAACAAATATGTTAATAGACCTTTGGCTCTCTGAAGCTCATCTACCTCTGAGTCAATGATAAGCAGTGCAAAGTGTTTAGTATAGTTGCACTTTCTTTCTCTCTGTCTCTGTCTCTCTCTATCTCTGTCTCTCTCTCTCTCTCTCTCTCTCTCTCTCTCTCTCTCTCTCTCTCTCTTCTCTCTCTCTCTCTCTCTGCATTACCTGGGACAGCATACTCAGAGTTGACGGTGCGTGTTGAGGAGAAGGAGACGGTGGGCGTGTGGTTCTGTTTGTCCTTCTGCCGTTGTCTGTAGAGCAGCAGCAGAGCCAGCAGGAAGACCACCAGGATGACCAGGACCACTATCCCTGCGATGGCCCCCCAGGAGTCACGCTCCACGGGGGACACGGGCACCATGGTGCTCCCCAAACGCTCTGGGGGACAGAGGGGATTGTGGGAGCGGAGATAGAAGGGACACTTCAGCTATGTTCAAATTCTCAGCCCAAGTCAGATTGTTAACATGTCTAAATGTATTTAGCTTGGGTTTTTGGTTGCTTCAATAGCAAACAAACACACAAAGTGGCATTTCCCAAACCTGATTTAATCCACATACGGAGGTGGTTTTAAATGTGATTCCAACTGAATTTTTACAAATGTGACTCCATCAAAACAGCCAAACCAGAGTTTAAATTGGGCCGGAGCCCTCCGGAACTCAGCTCTGTCAGCAATACAGCCAGCCAGAGCTGAACTCCCCCTCCTACAGTATTTATAGTAATACAATAGAGTGAGATATTGACCACTGAGAGTAAAGAAGGGATCCCCCTCCTTACAAAAGCCAATTTAACCACTGAGCCAAACCACTGTAAATGGATATT
>CM050218.1:12922500-12930000 GCA_027475355.1 Coilia nasus | reverse complement strand
CTCAGTCCGAGACACTCTTTCACTTTTCCTTTTCCGTTTAGCAAGCCAGAACTGAACAAACACACTTTATTTTTTAAGTGCAGACAGGCAAATGAAGGGACTGCACCTTTAAGTCAAAAATACTTAAGCTCCTCGCTAAAAGTATACTGGTTAACATTGCATTTTTGTGTCAGGTTATGGTAGGTATTTAAAAACACTATAAAACACTATGTTCTAAGAAATACTATACTGTAAATAACATGCTTATTTTTTATGCACACACACACACACGCACATGCACACACACACACACACACTACTCACAGAGTATCAGTGAAGCCCTCTTTGCACAAACACTCTCCGGTCACTTTATCACAAGTCCCTCCGGTGCCACACTTGCAGGCCTCTTTGCAGCCCGGACCGTAGGTTTTGGGGGGGCAGGGGTCGTCGCAGCGTGGGCCGGTGTAGCCCGGCGGGCACTTGCAGGAGCCCGTGGTGGGGTTGCACAGGCCGCCATTGCTGCATTTGCAGACCTTGCTGCAGCCAGGGCCCCAGTGCTGGTCATCGCAAGCTGCACAGAAAAAAATATAAATAGATAGATAGATAAATAAATAAACAAATCAAGACAATATGAGCATCAGATGCTGTTCCATGTCAGAGGTAGCCTGGTAAACCAGCCCCTCGTACTTCATTTAATTTTGTACAGAGGGTCTGGAACAGACACCGTCAGAAACGATTTGTTGGAGGTGTGGACTCTGCTGAAGTTTAAAAAAGTGCCTCTGCCTTTACCCAATCGCTAGCGCCTGGTCGTCACATATGCAATTAGCCTACCTACACACTACAATTCAACTAAACTAAATGACCCTCAAGAGATTCTGGTCCAGACCCTCTGTACAAAATGAAATGAAGTACGAGGGGTGGGTTTACCAGGCTATGTCAGAGGATCAGAAAGCTGAC
Source organism: Coilia nasus (assembly GCA_027475355.1). Lineage (NCBI taxonomy): Eukaryota > Metazoa > Chordata > Actinopteri > Clupeiformes > Engraulidae > Coilia > Coilia nasus. The sequence continues at coordinate 12,929,064 of CM050218.1, read as the reverse complement.
AAAAAGGGACCACCAAGAGTGAGCAGCCATTTGTGATACATCTTCTTCCCCTTGCACAAACAGAGCTTGGCCTCCCTCTTTCCCACAATCTGTCTGTCTGGTTTGTCTCTGTACTAGTCACGAATTTCTCACAAGCCAACCTGCATGGTGAAGGAATATGAGTGAAATGTCCCAATATATTTTGCATCTGTTATTTCTGTTACCCATGACTGTAGGTGTACCAATGTGTACTGTATGAGTCGATTCCAAATGACTAGCCTAGCTAGCGCCCTGTCGAATCCACACCAACTGTGACCTCCTGTTCCCAGGAGAAAAGCAGACTCCCTGTCTTCTTGCCTCAAATAGGATTAAGATTAAGATTATAATCATTAATATCCAGTCTCCCCCTTTCTTATACCATTTGCTTCCTGTTTCTTAGGATCTATCACCTTCAATCTCCTGATCAACTCTACAGCAGACGCTGATTTGAACCCATTAGCCAAAAGCTCCCACTGCACCCAAATTGTAACAAAGCCCCCTTTCCCGTACAGTTGCCTAATGCACATTCATTTTGGGTGGGTCTAAGGCTTACACCCCCTTTTGGCCTAAGAGTACTTACTGTTTGACCATTTCCCTGACTAATTCAGAGATACGGGTAAATCTTGATTGTGAGACTAGTGTCTCTCACTTGATGCACTTCATTGAAAGCATAAAGCCTGTCTCCTGATTGAACATCCTAACTGAGTCTCCAGAATCATCTGTGGTATAAAATTACCATCAGTGGTTCCCATCCTACCCTACCCCCTACCCTGCTGCAACTAACCCCTCCACCCACACCCCACCACCCCTCCACCCAACCCTGTGCATATCTGTGTGGTTCAGCTGCTCAATATCGTGTTACCTGTGCTGTCTGACTATTGACAGGATGATTTGCATGGGGCTAACAAGAACGATGAGGTTAAAATCTGCAATTTTACAGCTGGAGCTAAGAAGGCCCTGAAGGTCTCAGGTGAAAAACTACGCAGCCCAGGGATGGACGCCGAAGACGGGATTTCAATCATCCCCACGTCTAGACAGATGATGATGATGATGGTGGGAGCATCAGGAGGATCTTTCGTGTCATGTGAATCTTCTACAGGTTGCATAAATAACACAGCCTCCCACAACTTGACACTTCTCCCTCTCACTGTCCAAACGCAAAGGGGAGGAGGCCATCTATAGCCCTGTGGCTCTGTCAAAAACTTGGTTAGGTTTATTTAAAGTAAGGCATAAGCCATCTGGTAGACGAGTCCTACGTACCTGTCTGTTTACATACGAGAATGAGATCCATGAGGCTCTTCGATTTTTGTTGTTTACAACTCACTTCACTTGACTTAGCTTTGCCATTGAACCGTGTAACTAAACACTCCGGCCTGATCTCTTGGTCTCTCTTAATCTGACGCCAATCACACACAATCACTCATTCTCTGAGCTGAGTCACTTAGAATGCTTGTCGTTGTTTAGCTGACTGTGGAGATAAATGTTTGTTAAGTTTAGTCAAGGGTATGGGAAGGTCACCTCTGCTATTTCCCTTAGGTTCAGCTCCAGGCAAGATGCACTTTATTAGGCCAAATCTATTTTTTTTCTTTTGTTAAATGAATGTGTTATTGAAAAAGGTCATAGGTTTTACGAGCCAATGCTCTACGCGAACAAATAAACACGATCGAGGTCTGCGTGTGCGTCACACACGCCACGTTATGGAGGAGTCCGACAGAGCACGTCGATGTTTAGACAAAACTCCTCCGCAAAGGAGGACTCAAAAAAAAAAAGAAAATACTGACAAAGCAGGAGAGCCTTGTGCCACGGACCAGATCCAAACTCACATGTGGAGCTTTTAAGAGCTGAGCAGAAGTCTAGCAAAAAGCGGTACGGTTCGGTCCAAAGCAGCTCTGCTGAGCTGACCCAAAAGTCATCTGGTTCCCAGAATAATGCAGGGGAAGGACATTGTGAGCTGTTTTTTTTCCCAGGAGGAGGGGGTGGGGGGGGTGGGGGGGGGACTGGTCTCCAAAAACGGACAGATTTTTGGGAAAAGGCAACGAGTACAAAGAACGGCTCTCGTGGGACTGGCACGCTGAGATGCTGTTGAGGGGTGCCAAAGCTGTCACCCAGCTTTTTTGGTGCTTGTCACTCTGGGCCCCGCTGGTCCTCACGGTGACATTTCCAGAGAAGGTGGAACACATGTGTGCAGATGTTGCACAGAACCGCCACAGGCAACCAGATCCAGAGACTCCGACACCTCATCCTGTTATTCTTGGGAGACTGACCTGAGTGTGGGTGCTGAGGCTATAATCCCGGAAGATTTCACAACACATCCCACACTAGGAACCTTGAGGATGGTGTCAGAACCCAGCATCTACCCTCTAAACCGCCCTCTACTCAACCCTCACCCAGCATCTACCCAACACACACACACGGTCGAGTATAGTCTTAAGAACTAGAACTTACTGAACAGTACACACACTCACACACACACTCACACACGCACACATGCACACACACACACACACACACACACACATACACACACACACACACATGCATCCACAGACACACACACGCACACACATACACACATGCACTCACAGACACTTCTCACACTTCTCTCATCTGATGGCGTGTGTTTGTGTCAGGCTGTGCTTTCCACCGTCCGTCTTTCACGTGATAAGATAATGAGGGGTCTGCAAACGCCAGGTTTCCACAGGAGTGCAAGAGAGAGAGAGAAAGAGGGAAAGATAGAGAGAGAGAGAGAGAGAGAGAGAGAGAGAGAGAGAGAGAGTGAGAGATAGAGAGAGAGAGAGAGAGAGAGAGAGAGAGAGAGCGAGAGCGAGAGCGAAAGAGAAAGAGTGAGAGATAGAGAGAGAGAGAGAAAGGTTTCCACAGGAGTATGAGAGAGAGAAGGAGTAAAGCATAGATAGACAGAGAGAGAGAGAGGGAAAGAGTGATAGATAAATAGATAAATAGAGAGAGAGAGAGAGAGAGAAAGGTTTGTGCTGCATAGACCAATGCTCGCTGTGCAGCTTGGGGCATGTGGGAAAAATTCCTGCCTCGTCCCAAGTGCATTCTCCGGCTTGTGGTGGAGGCCTCGCTAGACCCCTCGCTAAAGCTCCCTTCCACCCCCCATCCCCCCCGCCACTATCTCCCACAAAGCTATCCTTTTCCTCCATCTCCCCCCCATCCCCTCCTCCACTATGTCCCACAAAGCTATCCTTTTCCTCCATCGCCCCCTTCCCCTCCTCCACCACCTTCCCCTTCTCTTTTTTTCTCCTCCACCACCTTCACCGTATCATCTTCCCCTCAGCAGAAACCTCTTAGTGGGGTGTTAACAGGGAGCATGTGCCTCTCTCCCTCCACGGTTCTCCTTCACTCCCCCCCCCCCCCCCCCCCCCCCGTGGTACCTCACACACGCGCACACGAACGAGAAGTGTCAGCCCTTTCCACCACCAAGCTCTTCTCCCTTTACTCACCCCTTACCGCCCCACAACCCCTTCCAATTACACGGCCTCCAGGAAGGGTGATGAGAGCATCCAACAATGCTGTTCCTGACCCAAGGCAAAATAGCTGGATGATTTTCCACTTCCCCCTTCTCCCTCTCATTGCTACCCAATCGAACGGCCAGCTTGCTCAACTTATCTTCACTAAGCCTTTGCGCGTATCTGTTTATCTCATCCCAACACAGGTGCTTGCTTGCTTGTTTGTTTATTTGTTTGTTTGTTTGTTTGTTTGTTTTAAAGTGCAGTGGTGTTCTGCATCAGTAGGGGCGAGCAGCAGCCTGCACGGAGGCCGTAACACAGGGGTCACCGCCACAGCGAGTGGCTGTAATAACAGGACCGGCTGTTGGGCAACACTCCCCAGTCTCGTGTGGCTGCATGAATAGGGCCTTTGTGACGGTGTGTGTGTGTGTGTGTGTGTGTGTGTGCTGCTGCTGCAGAGGTTGTCTGGCCAGGGAGAGGTGGGAGGATGGGGAGAGAGGGGGAGTTGGGGAGAGAGGGAGAGTTCAGGGGAACTGGATGGGGAGAGGGGTAGGAGGTCAGGGAGAGGATGGGGAGGTGAAAGACTGGGGACTGGATGGAGAGGGGAGAGATTAGGGGGACTGGATGGAGAGGTGGGAGATTAGGGGGACTGGATGGAGAGGTGAGAGATTAGGCGGACTGGATGGGAAGAGGTGGGAGGAGGTCGGGGAGGACTGGATGGAGAGATGGGAGGAGGTGGGGGAGCGGATGGGGAGGTGAAAGACTGGGGACTGGATGGAGAGGTGAGAGATTAGGCGGACTGGATGGGGAGAGGTGGGAGGAGGTCGGGGAGTGGATGGGGAGGTGGGAGAATGGGGGGACTGGATGGAGAGGGGGGAGGAGGTCGGGGAGTGGATGGGGAGGTGGGAGAATGGGGGGACTGGATGGAGAGGGGGGAGGAGGTCGGGGAGTGGATGGGGAGGTGGGAGAATGGGGGGACTGGATGGAGAGGGGGGAGGAGGTCGGGGAGTGGATGGGGAGTGGGAGAGTGAGGGGACTGGATGAGAAGGTGGAAGCAGGCCACCAATAAGGGGGGAAAAACACGAAAGCTTTCTGGGCCCAGTCAATTGACAACCATAAGGTTTTTTGGGGGGGGGGGCAACAATTGGATTTTTTCAGGTGTGGTGCTGGATGGGGAGGTGGGAGTAGGTGGGAGGAGGTGGGTAGTGGATGAGGAGGTGTCGGGAGGTGCAGGAGTGGATGAGGAGGTGGGAGGAGGTGGGGTAGTGGATGAGGAGGTGGGGGGAGGTGGGGTAGTGGATGAGGAGGTGGGGGGAGGTGCATGAGTGGGAGTGCAAACTCACCGCTGGAGCAGTCGTCACCACGCCAGCCTCCCTCACACTGGCAGCGGTCCGGGGCGATGCAGCGGCCATGCACACACTCCTTGGTGCAGCGGGCTGTGTAACACACACACACACACATAACCACACACACACAACCACATACACAGATACATACACACACACAGACACAACACACACACACACACACACACACACACACACACACACACACACACACACACACACACACACCCACACACCCCCACACACACACAGACAACCACACGCAACCACGCACACAGACACACACACACACAACCACACACACCCACAATAAACAGAGGACACAGAGAGATGAGATACTGTTGAGAGCCATGTTCATGATTTACTGCAGATGTCACTTATGTGTAGGGCTGGTTAAACAAGTATTTAGTCGAGCATTGCAATGCTAAGGGGGGCGCGTGCCGTCTTTTGTCATACTCTGTGAGCGAACACTTCAGCAGCAAAGCCCAGGACAGAGCAGGGGGTCTAGCAAGAGAAAATCATTTCAACGGTACTGAAATCTTCCAATTAAATCAACGGTTTCTTGGCCTGCTCCACCATTCCAGCACTCTGCTTAGCAGTGAGGTTTGCCTGAAGAGAGAAATTAATGTCACGCTGGGAATAGAAAGTACCGATATTTGGACCTCCATGCCTGCAAATTACACCCATCTCAGCAGAGAGAGAGAAAGAAAGAGAGACAGAGAGAGAGAGAGAAATAAAGAGAAAGAGTGAGACATAGAGAGAGAGAGAGAGAAAGAGTGAGACACAGATAGACAGCGAGAGAGAGCAAGAGAGAGAGAAAGTGTGAGAGATAAACAGATAGAGAGAGAGAAAGAGTGAGATCGAGAGCAAGAGAGAGAGAGAGACAGAGAGGGAGAGAGAAAGAGAGAGAGAGAGAGTGCAAAAGAGAGAGAGAGAGAGCAAGAGGGAGAGAGAGAGAGGCTTTTATCGATACTCACGAACACATTTGTCTCTGCTCTCGTAGAAACCTGGACAGCACTGGTACCTTCGGCGGTAATCTGTCTTGACTGCCTGCCTGTACGCTGTCTTGTAGGTTATCCTGAGGATGATGAGAGGACATGATGGTTTCATTATGCTATTCTGGCCCACAAACGCAGTGCAGCAACTACATGAGCATTAAAACTGAGGAAAATGCCTTTAAAGTTGTCATAATGCCTGGTCCACCATGTTGTTTGTGTCATAGTGGTGATGCTTTTATATACTTTCTTAATAGGAAGAAGCAAGAGGTTTAGTCACAAGACAAAGGAGGTGTTATGAAGTCCATTTCCAGTCTAAACTCAGTTTTGAAGAGTTATATACTTACTGCCTTTTGGCTTTTTAGAGCAGTGTTGTAAACGGCTGATATACTGGCAGTGCCAAAGCAGTGCCCAGCCATAGGCCAGGCACTGTAATGCTTACCTACAGTCTTGCTACAAAGTTGATTTTTCTCACACACATAATTTACACACCTTTTTTTTTAATTTGTGTCAAAGTTTTAAAATTTCGGCGAAGTTGTTTGAGTCAACGCTGTATGGTAGCCTGCCAATGACAGGCCACTGTTGTTAATAGGACACTTTCTGCTAGTACTAATCATATTTGCCTGTTTTTCAAAAACACTCAAATTCTGCCTTAAGAATCTAAGGATAACCTAAGAGCATTTTTTAGATTACATACATAAAACATTTATCACACAAGGCAAGGAGATTGTGATT
>CM050218.1:12867500-12907500 GCA_027475355.1 Coilia nasus | reverse complement strand
TCTGTAGCCTAATTGTAACAGAAAACAAGAAAAACTGAGATGGTGTTTTGCTCTTAGCCACTCAGTGTGCATTTGGCACATAACATTAAGTTCTTATTCATGTTCTATGCCTCATTTGAGAGGTTGTTTTCTAATTTAGATATGGCATGTGACTTCAATAATAATTTCTTGAACTCCATAATGCGGTCTTCTGGAAACTCCACTAAAATGCCAATAGCAACACTCACTAAGCCACTGACGTGAATCATCAGAAGCCTATCGTAGTAGTCATACTTCAACCTCACCTCTTCCTGCACCACTTCCTTCGATTTGATCATGGTTTCATGTCAGTTACAGCCAAATGAACAAGTGTTATCTTGTATATATGGGAAATATAATCTCGGTCTCCTTGCAACAGAACTCTGTGATCGCCATTTACGTCTTCACCAAACATTTTAACCACATCAGCGAGTGAAAGTTGTGTTTTCGAGATTATGCAATCACATTCCACTGAAATGCCAATCGCAACACTCACTAAGCTTCGTGCCATGAATCATCCGATGCCTATCGGAGCGGACACACTTCCACCTCATCTCTTCCTGCAAGCCAGCTCACCCAGTAGCTGCTGAAGGAGGAAGAGGAGCTGGAGGAAGTGGAGGAGAGGAGGAGGGGGGGGGGGGAGCCCATTGGGAGTTGTCTTTATCGGACAAATAAATTCGCGCAAGTCCCTGAGTCACTGTGTCGTGCTGTGGCGGGGTTAGGTCACCACTTTTAAGTTAGCTTATCATTTATGACTCATTTCACACTGACACAACACATCGCCGAACAGCAACGTGCCTCTGTGGAAGATAAACTGCATCAAAAGCTCCCTGCTTGTCCAAATATGGTAGCCAGACTATAGTATGAATATGGCAGATTGTAAATTCACTATCTGTTTTAAAGTACCTTGTTTTCTTTTCTTTTTTTTTTTTTTTTGAAAAAAAGTCATAATTTGTGGAGACCTAAACCACCTGGAATGTCAAAACAGACCAGATGCAAGGCCTTTTTTGGCTGCTTTGGTCTGTGAAGAGCTGCTTGTTAACTTGAAAAACGTGCTATGTCCAAGGGTGCTGTATGTCTCTTTTAACACAGACCTGGACACTCCTCCTCCAAACATCTATCTGCAAAGACAGAGAAAAAAGACATACTATCGACCCCTCAATGCAAGGCAGGGCTAGTTAATTAGTATAGCGCATTTAATACACAAAGGCAGTTCAATGCGCTTAACAAAAATAAAAGCAAAGAATAGTATGTAAAAGCATCAAAGACAAAATAAGTGTAAATGCTTAAAAGAATAAAAATAAAATAAGTATTAGGTAAATAAAAGATATTATTTACAATTGCAGGGAGATTGGCTCTTTTCCCTTCGACACTTTGCCAAGCCAAGCCAGAGATGTTATAAAAAACACCTCCGAATGCTGGAGAGACATTACCAAGTACTGCCAAGTATGACAGATTGGAGACTCGATCCACACTCAGCGCTCCACCAAAACACACAAGAGCAGAATGAGGTCATGGAAGTTCTTCTGGGGATAAAGTAAATGAGAAGTAAAGCTTTCTCTCTCTTTTTCTCTCTCAACAGCACAGCATATTCTGGAAGTGTACATCCATCCAGAGAGAGAGAGCAATGCTGAGTCAACAATTCTATTACAAGACCTCATGTACAATGCAGGTTCTAAGGTGCACACCCATAGGAGATACCGTATGTTTGCAGTGTGGGGAAACTGAGAGTGTGTTGAAAAACTCTGTCAAGCCAGAGCCAGACACATCTTGGGCACATTGCAGTTTAGCAACTAATGCAGTTAAACACAAGCAAAATATGGAGAGGGGCGTATATGGTAAAACTATGTAAAAATGTTCCAGAAAATTGTGTCTTGTGTCTGTGCACTGAACAGTTGCCTGATTAAACTCTGTCCGGGAATATATGCACAGAAAACCAGCTGTACAATGCAGGAGGGGGTGCATACAGTATGTACTGTATGTGTGTGTGTAAAGTTGGGGTTGGGTTGATCTGAATATTTATCTCATTCTGTACCAAAACAGCTTTGCAGTTTTTTTTTTTTTTTGCTTTTGTGGGAACCAATCTGGAAGCTGGGTGCAGAATCGGAACACATGGCTTGCTCTCCGTGCTGTGGTCCCAACAGGACCCAAAGGAGCCCTGAGGAATGCCTGCCCATAAACCCCAGCAGTGCTATGGTACAGAGCTCAGGCTCCTGTCTCTAAGCCAATAGGCCATATCACTGGCCTCACCTGTCAGGTGGTGGGACACTTTGCATTAGACATCCAGGCCTGGCATGCTGGGTTAATATTGCTTTGCCTGCCCTTTGACCCCCAGAGAGAGTGAGTACTAGGGTAAAAAACAACACCAGTGGAAACATCTGGTTTGAATGAAAAACACTCCCTTGGCTGGTAAGTTTATTAGCAGCCCTTAATACTGCCTGAAACTCATTTAGACTGTTTGTCATGCTTGAATGTGTTTTTATTTGTTTGTTTTTTTCTGTTATTGCTTTTTTATTGGCCCGTGTCTATGCTGACCTTCAGAAACAGGTATCTCCCATGGGTACCTACCTTAGAAACTGGCTTGATATTTGAATCCATTAGAGCCAGAAGCTGGATCACCCACCAGAAAAGAATGCAATAACGCAATGCACTGTTCCACTCATGGACACATAGGGGATATAAAACCTAATGCTGTTCTCTTAAGGCATTATTTCACAAAGACTTGCTTCACAAATCAGGAGGATGTTAAGATGTTAAGGATTAGGGCTGCACAATATCTAAAAAATATCGTGATATCGCAACATACAATATATACACATATCGCAAAACATGGCTTAACTGGAATAAATGGGACATTACTGTGAAACCGCTTACAGTGGCAGTTCATTTCTAAACCTAATGGCAGTTAATCTAATGGCAGTTCATTTCTTTTATCATCAAAAAATGTTTTTTGGAATGCTCCCAATTTGATTAGGGATTAGGGGGTCTCATCCTTGCTAAGTCTTCAAGTACGCCGTTTATCAGTAGAGGGTTTCCTGAGGGTAGAGGTGGTGAGCAGTTCTGGGGGCAGCAGAAGGAGTATGTCTCGTACCATGCAGTATCAGTCCCCTCGCTGGCTGGCTTTATAGCATCTCCAGTCCTAGCCAGTAAATTCTTCCCCTGTTAAAACCCTGCTGATTTACAGGCCAGGCTTCCAACGGTGTGCTGCTTTTCTGGAGCGCAGCAGAGCAGGAAATCTGTTGCAGATTAATGCGGCGATCATTTTAACACATTTTTTAACATGGGCAGAAATATCACCAGATGTGGTGGCTTGATCAGCACACTTAGGCAAGAGGAAGACATCTCTCCCCTCTACCTTGGAAAAAAACACTTCAAAAAACAAAATCGTCTGCTGCACTCTGTCTAACCTGAAGGTGACTCCAGAGAAGGGGTTCCAAATATTTGTCCCCGCTGATTGCAAAGGGGTTTCCAAGCTCAAGGCTGCTCTTCATGCATGAAAATGAAGAGCGCTGTGTGGACGAAGCTGTGCACCTTAACTTTGATTGCATAACTGGCCATGGCCTGGGGTCATAAGTGCAAATCACAGTGAACACAAGTTCCACAACAATATGTCCTCATTGTCTGCAGTGTGTAGCTAAGGATATGAATGTTTCCATACATGCCACTGCAAAGAGACCAGAAACCTCCCTTTTCTCAACCCAAATCAGCTGTGATGTGATTCTTTCCCCACAGACTGTAGTATTTTGGTGTCCATAATCTGGCAATAACTTTAAAGGCTGTTCATGTGTGCGAACAAACAAAGCTGCTTTTTTAGATCCACCAGGCCGTGCCTTCACGGAGGCAGAAATAACAGGAAGACAGTGTGGAGGGCAGCGGTGCTACCAGCCAGATGCTACAACACAAAGGATGTCCTGGGCAAAACACAGGCGCTGGAGAGGGGAGGGCAGGGGAGGGGAGGGGGAGGACAGAACAGAACAAGAATGGCCAAGAACCTGTCCTGGTTGGGGGGTGCTCACCTCCAAACAAATAGGAAAAGTCAACAGACAAGAATAGGAATTTCCCCCAGAAGACAATTCACTAAGGAGGTTTTTAGTCTTCGGAACAAAGCATTGGAGGCTTCCTGGAAATGGCACTAACTTGATCTTTCTTATCATGAATACCTTTTAGAAAGCGTAACTTACAAACCCTTGAAACTCTGAATTATTTAAATTAGTTTATAATAAATATACATAAAAACGGATAGTGCGGTGTGGGAATAGTACATATAATGTATCAATGGTTATGATGATGTCATATACTCATTAACAATAGAGTAATAAAGCGAACCTTATCTAGGTTATCTCTTAATGACCACAGCAGATCTGGAAATAAGCCAATCTCCAAATAACAATGACACTTCACATTTCCCTCGCCCTTCTTGGTCACAGGCAGGCTGCACTAGGGACTGAGATGGCACACACACATGGGAAGCCAATAGGAAACATCTTGAGAGAAAAGACAGGTCTACATCCCATACATCCCCTCTTCCTCTGCCCAATAAACAGCAAGCAAGGTGGAAATACATCTGAGTGAAGCCAGGTTCATCTCAACACCCAAACACACACACACACACACACACACACACGTGCGAGCACACGCACACACGCACGCATGCATACACACACACACACACACACACACACACACGTGTGCGCACACATACACACGCACGCATGCACACACACACACACACACACACACACAGACACACACACACACACACCCGCACACACACACAGGGAAAGAGAGAGAATGAGAGAGAGAGAAAGAGAGACAGACAGACAGAAAGAGAAAGAGAGAGAAAGATATTTTATGAAGAGGCGAAAATTCCAGATGCTTTGCTACCAGGAATTGTGTGTACTTAACTCTTTTCACTTATTTTCCATCTTTAATCTTGTCCATTGTTTTGGAAACGAGACGATGAGTCTTTTCCACTCATTGTTTCCCCTCTCTCACTGGCTGACTCTCACTTTTTTATTTCCTGCGCTGGAAAATAGAAACATCTGAGTGGATCTGGGAGGATAGTATTCAGAAAGAAAACCCTCCATGATTTAGCATTGAAGTGTGAAGGTGCAACCATGCTGAGGGGGAGTATGGGGTGGTTTTTAATGCTGCAAAAATGATTTCATCACCCATCTCCACAGCAACAGAATGTAGACCACTGCCAATTTGCTGTTGGTCAAGCTGTTATGAAAACACCAAGAGCGAAAACTACAATCTCGTGCTGACTGTTATTCCCTTAAATGAAAAAAAAAAAAAAAAAATGACGCGCAGTGTGTTTTACCACACAAAATATAAGGTTTCTCCATGTTCCAGTAAAGAGAGATTGAAGGCGCAGCCTGGACTTGGCGGCACCCGTTGCGCTCACATTTTAATTGCAGATGTCTCCAGTGCTACCCCACAAAAGCCTGTCCAAAGAGAAAACACAAGCAAAATGGCAGGAAAGACCCTCGCCGCAGTGCAAGTAGTGTGCGGTCGCTTCAGCACCCCTATCCCATCATACCCCTCGGTTCCCCTCGCCACACTGTCTTTGTAAACGCTTATTTGAGCACGGGCCCTGCCAGAACCTGCAGAGCCGGCCTGTGCGCCGCAGAGAGAGCGAGGACAGAGAGAGAGGGGGGGGGGGGGGGGCAGAAGCAGAGAGAGAGAGAGAAAGAGAGAGGGGGGGAAAAAGAGAAAAAGCAAAAAATAATAAACTCTAAACCCCATGGCCTGACTCCAGAGAGGGAGAGTGAGACAGAGACAGAAACAGAGAGAGAGAAAGAGAAACAGAGAGAGAGAGAGAGAGAGACAGGGAGAGAGACAGAGAGAGACAGAGAAAGAGAGAAAGAGAGAGAGAGAGAGAGAGAGAGAGAGAGAGAGAAAGAGACAGGGACAGAGAGAGAGAGAGAGAGACAGAAAGCAAGAGAAACAGAAAAAAAGAGAAAGGTGTAGTGGGAGAAAGAGAGAGAGAGAAAGAGCACAAAAGTGGAATAGAGGGCGAGAGGGGGAAAAGAGGGGAGAAAATGAAAACCCCCAAACTCCATGGCCTGAGTCCAGCCGCGTCTGCTCTAAATTATCTGCGTGGCTGCCGCACACATGTGTTTCAAAGGCTTATATAAGCACGTGGCAGGAATATTAAATACTACCCCTCGTCTGTTAAGTACACCACAGAATAACGTTTTCAGGCTGTTTTGTCCTCAGCGTGGCCAACAAGGTAAAAACAGAGTTTACGTTCTGTTTGCCTAGGGATAAAATCAATGTCGCCGTAAGGCTCGTGAGTTATGTCCCCTTAGAGGCCCCCCTCTCTGTCCATTTCTTGATAGAAAGAAAATATGATTAGTGCCTATGAGGATACACTGAAAACAATACACAGAGACCCACAAACCACTTGCTTCCGATATTGAAGATCGGAATCTGAAATATATAAATATTCCACGCATCTGCAGGGACAGTGGAAAGTTATCAGAGGAAATACATAATTTGACCTTTTTTCTGAGCAACACAACCGCAAGGTGCTTCTGGTGGGAGACTGCTCACTGTGTGAGAAACACTTAAGTTATCCCTTCCTTCCAGGGCCACTACTGTGTTATGTGCTGCCAGTGATGAGATCTCATTTCTCAGACAGGTTCATTCACAAGGCCTGCCCTACTGACATACATAATTGCGTTTTGTTTAACAAAGCCAAAAATATTTCAGAATTCAAAGAAAGAAAAAAATGTCTTAGTAGCATTGCCTCAAAATTGCCTTGGCTCAAAAAGAGAGGCTCATTATTGGAGCTTCGTAAGAAGTCCATTAGCAGTTCACCTCAGACAGATTTACTGCCACACTTCAACACATAAAAAAGCACTAAAAACAATGCATTAAAAACAGCATTACAACAATGTGCAATAAAAACAGCATTATTTATTTGAAGAAAATCTCAACTTTAAAACAGTGATGGAAATAAATTCTATATCAACTCAAAAGCCCCTGCTGAAGACACCTTGTCGCACTCACATTACAACAAGTAAGAAATTATGTGTTTTGAACTGAAACACTTTAAAAACAGTGACAGAAAGAGGGAATCACATACCTGTCTCCCCTGTAGTATACACCAAAGGCAGAGATCTCCACAATATTTTTATTTTTGTCAGAACTTAACGTCCGCAAGGAAATGTGACTGCACTGTGACAAACTGGTGCTGTTAACCCTAACCCTAACCCTAACCCTAACCCTAACTGGTGCTGTTTCAGTTAGTTTATGGCTGACTCAATAAACAGGATATATCAAAGGGATCCACCAAGAGAACTGTCACATGAGTACTTCTGTGTCACTTTACTGTCTGCCACAGGACTGTTTAATCTACAAAATAGCCTGATCTTAAAAAAAAAAACCTAGAGGTCAGTTTATTAAAAAAAAACAACTTTACAAATAAGGAAGTAGAACTGGGGGCTATTGCTGAAGCACAATAGACTAATGACCACCTATGTCCTGTCATTGTACACTGGAGACCTTCCAAGAGATCATTCTCATGTTGACAAGGTTCGTCAGAAAGCCCAAGGTGCATTCTAACTGCCAGTGAAAAATGTATAGCTGTAAAACTGGGTGTAAGCATAAGAGGCACTATTCATCTCAAGATATGGGGGTGCATTATGCCAACACAGCACAGAGAAATATGACACTATTAATAGAGGATTTGCAGCTCAGTGTAAGTTTGAATACATACAGCTTACAAACCATCACTATATTGACAACGTTTTCAAAGCAGAGGAAAAATAAAGTATGTCCATGTTTAGGATATTCAGTAGCCACAATTCTTAAAAAATAGAGAAGACCAAGATGTAGAAAAAGAAGCAGAAGTAGAAGTCAAAGAAGAAGAAGAAGAAGAAGAAGAAGAAGAAGAAGAAGAAATGCACATGGTGAGCGTAAATTGTGTAAACAATAGTATCACAACAAATAGCCTTACCTATACAATGAGCATCTGCCAACAGCTTGGTCTCCCTCACGATTCTATTGTTTCCGTCACTCCGATGGAATTTACAGAACGACTTCAGTCTTAACTGTTGCAACTTGCAAGTGATAGACTACATCAGTTAATAGAGACAATCCAAAGAAATTCCATATGCCATCGTCGATAGATGCAGATACGGGGGCTCAAGTAAAGTTTTTTAGCGAATATGCTTGCGAAGTAGAGATTTAGTTTGGCAGCTGTCTCCCGGCGCCAAGGGGGAGTGCATTTGTGACAGGAAAGATGTTGGGGGAGAACGCCTCCTCCACTCCGACAAAAGTTTCTTTCTTGGTTTGGCTACTTTAGAGTTCGTCTGCTAATATGAATATCACATTATTGGATGAGTTTATGTGATGAATCTTCACAATATTACATTACTTTGTATGCATCCCAAATCTTAATATGCATAGCATCTATTATTAACCTACTTGGTTGTTGACGTTAGTAGGCTAAATGTAAACATTAAAGCCTGCATTGGGGTTTATGGCATTGCTTTTATTTGTAACATAAATCTACAATAACAAATTGTGAATGCACTGGTAAATAGTTTCAGTTTTCAGTATAGATTCGTTTGTGAAGTTGAGGTGGCCTTGACTTGCATGTGTTTATTTTTGCGCTTTGGACCTTCCATTCTACAACAACTGTGGAACAGACCGTCATCCTCAAATTTTGTGAAAAACTGAACAATTTCCATTAAAGAGATGCCCACAGGGCATTGAGGGTGTTTGAAAAGTATAATTCAGATTGTATACAAGGCCTTACCGTGTGTACACTAAATTCTACTGGCTTCTGTACTATGGTAGCAAAATGGGCACGTGTAGTTGATGTACGGCGTGACAGAGGCAGAATGGTTTCCGGATAAGCAGTGGGTAAGCACTGATAACACTGCCTTTGGGACGCGTTTTCCTGTGAGGGACTTGCCACAGATATGCATGTAGCTGTCTTCTACTGCACCGTACAAAAACAACACAAGGAAACACAAATAAAGGAAAACGTTTCCGTTCTGCAAGTTTAGCCTAACGACATCCTCAGCATAATGTGTTTTGTCTCAAGTCTTGGTATTCAAACAGGTGTAGGCCTATATGATCAACAGGCTGTACAGACACAAATGGTTCATGGACTTTAATCAGTTGTTATAAATGCCATGTCTCTTTTTCATTCAGCATTCAGAGTCACTATAGCATTGGTATATATATTGGTATCTTTCCCTAATATATATATATATTTTTTTATGCGTTGGTGCAAACAGTTGGTAATGAGCAGTAAGTAGTAGACATTTTAAATTTTAGAAGTAAACGGTGGTTGTAAGTGAATTGTGGAAGTACATTTTGGAAATTTGGGTAGCAGGTAGCTAAACTGTGGACACACGCTAAAGGATTGATCGCCTTTAGTGGGGCCGCCTCAGGGGAGGGTGTACAGTGAGTAAAGGCCCGAAACACCCGTTGATCCTGAGGTACACTGCTGAGGATGTGTCCCACATAGTGTATGGATAATTGTAATGGCTGTAGTTAGGAAAGCCTGAAGTGTGGTACAATGGGTGCTCTCCCCACATGTGCAAGTGTCTTGTATTTTTATTTATTTATTTATTTTTTTAATGTAATTGTTAAGGAAATGTTGGAGGAAACTGCAAAGGCTTGCCAGTGGTCCTGGATGAGATGCATGTTGTTGGCATGGTGAAAGCCATGGGGGAAAGCGATAGGTAGGTGCTGCTGAGTGGATCATGTAAACGGCCCCAGCAGCCCCAGTCACTGTAACGGTAGCCGGCTGGTTCAGGTTAACCCTTGTTGAGCATCTGTCTGTACGGCTCCAGTTGGCCATCCCCGTCCTGTACAGCTCACATGAGGTTGCGTGAATAGCTGTAGTCAGCGGCCAGTTGTGCGTGTTACTCCTGGGAGTAGGGACTAACAGCCTGAACTATTTACTTGGTTATAGATAGTGTAGGGGTAGGTGTAATAGCTATAGTTTCTCCCTAAGGTGCTCTTCCTACATGCACAAGTACTTTGTGTTCTTTGTAAACGGTATAATTTCTGAACATGAAGGACTGTTCAGAGTCTTAGTGGTAAAACTACTAGGCCTCAACTCACTCATAGAATTCTCAAAGTTGGTCAGACAGGAAGAGTAGTAAAAGCAATACATAAAATGATCGCCTGCAATCTCCCCTCCCTGAGCAAAGAACATCATCAAAGACAGCTCCCACCCTGACTTTGATCTGTTTGATCCGTTACTGTTGACCTCCTGCTGTGCAATATTAATATTTAATGTTATCAACATACTGTGCAATATCTGTGTACTGTGCAATACCATTACTCTCTCTGTCCAGTATCCATTTCTCATAGCATAGGACCATCATGACACCATGACATATTTAATCAATGTGCACTATCCCACACTGCATCACAAATATAAAAACCTCATTTATTCTTTAAATAGCGTCTCAGGACTGTGCAGCCTACCGCCTTCTTTATTCTTGTATCCTTTCTTGCACTGTTATTTATTTTATGTTATTCTCTGTTGTAAATATTCATGTCATACATGTTTGCACTGGAGAAAGTAGCTGCTTTTAATGTCATTGTACATGTCTATAGTGACAATAAAAGACGTTCTATTCTATTCTATTATATTCTCTAAAAGACAGCGTATGGAAGGGTAAAAAGCTGGCAGTAACAAAATGGTTTTTAAAAGTAGTCCCCACACTCAAAAATCCCACCTCTTATTTTCATTCCAACCTGATTGTGCACAGTGAAGTCACAAAGCAGGGAGGTTGGCAGATGGGCCATTTAAAGATTTAATTCGGTCCAAGGGACATGTTTGGATAGAACTACAGATGTGGCTGCCACAGATTACGTCTTTCCTTGTTTTTTGTCAGACAATATAACACATATTCATTTAAGACACTCTTGAGAAAACTAACACAAAATGCCTCTAAGATACAAAGACTACCCCACCCTTCAAATCAGGCTGGCCTAGTTCTTTCGTCAGTGCACCCTTTTTTAAGAACTGACAGTCTTAAAGAGTAAAATGGCAAAATATGACAAAAATGGCAAGATATGTTTGAGTCTGATATGTCATTGCAAAAGGTCTCTGTGTAGTAAAACTGCCACACTAAAGTTTAGGTTAAATGTGGCATAGGCCACTGAAAGGACCCCCCTTGCAATCTTTGATAGAGAGACATCTAGTGGCGAGTCTGCAGTCCTACAGGGTTTTTTCCTACCAGAGACCTACAACTGGTGTTTATGTTTGAATTTTGATTTTAACATGTACAGTATCCCAGAGACAATGCCTTCGTATATGGGTCTTCACTGCGAAATCATAGAGGTCCGATTATCACATGACCTCACGAGCTTCTTAAAGGTGGAGAGGGATGGCCCTACTTGTGGAACAAGCTACCAGTCGTTATAAGAGTGGGCCCCCTCTCCACCTTTAAGAAGCTCTTGAAGATTCTTCTTTTCCAAGAGTGCTTCCCTTCCTAACAGAAATAACCTCCACTAACCAGCACGTTATCTGGGTGCCTTTGTGTGTCTGCTTAAATGGGTTGTATCTGAAGTGTCCCTGCCCCAGGAAACTGACCTCCTGTGTCCTCCTTTTGTCTCTTTGGATAAACGCGTCTACTAAGTGTAATGTAATGTAATAGTATTCCCCACATTACCACAGACATGTGCAGCATTTCTTTGTGACATACAATAGTTAATTCCAAAATCATTCTAGTTTTCTTCCCTCATTTTCCCATGCTGTCAATATGCTTTAGCATTTTTAGGCAGTGGGTTTTGGATCAGTTTTCACAGATATTAATGTAGCCTTGGAATTTCCCTGTGGGATTACCACAGTATCACATTTCTAATAGCAGGCCTGCGCTCCGCTGACAATACATAGTTCAGTGTCTATGTATATTTGTCAAACAGCAAAAGATGGAGCTGGTTTAATAAACACATGGGGTTTGAGCCATGGAAAGAGAGACTTGAGACCAAAGCTACAGAAAGAAAGCGTTGTTTGTTGATTTTTTTTTACTGTCTATCTAAACCCATAGACAATAGAGGAAACCTGGGGTAAACATGACTCTGTCGATTTGGGGGCGGGACTTGGTGACGACACATTAAAGCTACATACACATCCGGTGTCATGTCTGCCACCGTTGCAGTCTCGTGGCCTCTGTATTAGCAGTTTTACACATGGACCTTTCACAAATCTCTTTCGGATTTTAGTCTGTCATTTGATTATTTATTTGTAATATTACCCAGGGATTTCAAGCCATGGCAGAGGCAGTATCGGAGAAAAGTCGTGGACTGTCGTTCGCAGAACAGCAAATGCTTCGCCACGGTTGGCAACCAGGTAACACCGGCTACCTAGCATACGCTGACGTTACAGTTAAGAGAGACTCTCTCTAAAAAAGTTCTCTTTACTTTATAGGGAAAGGTCTGGGACGACTCGAAGATGGAATGTCTGAGCCAATCAAAGTCAAAGTGAAATGCGACAAAGGAGGGGTTTGTATCAGCGTCCTAAGTCGTGCACGTTTGACATACTAAAATAGACCATGTCATTTTAATGCTTCCCAAATCCCAAATAGTGGACGAATAATTGTTGCCTTCAGACATATCTATGAAATAAACCCCTAACGTCACTTATAACTCTGCCTATAGGTTGGTCATAAGCTGGGTGATCAGTTTACATTCAATTGGTGGGACCATGTTTTCAATAAGGCTTCGTCAAACTTGTCTGTTGAGTCTGGTCAGGTAAGAATTTTCGCTCAGGGAGCTTTTTTATTTTATTTTTAACATTAACTTACATTTTGCAGGTCCGCTTTGTATTTGATTGTGAGCGGATGGAGTGGTTGTCATTTGTAATTTGACATACATTTTGTTTTGCGTGCAACATGGATCAGGATGGGATAATGATGAAGAAAATCAATGATGAAGAGGAGGAGGGCATGATTTCCAACAAGAGGCCACTCAAGGCCAAGCTGTCCAAAGGCATGCAGTACGGATGCTTTGTCAAGGTACAACAACAGTAGTTGTTACAAGAACTGTTGGGAGGCAGTAGACTAGTTACCACAAACATAAGAGTATACGACTAGAAAAGGTTATGCATTCACAGTGTGTGTACAGATGTCCTCATATCTACTTATATGTAGTCTTATGTTACTTGACATTGTTTATTTTCTGTTGTAGTCGGCCACTCTTCTGTCTGGTGAAGAACAGCCTGAGCAAAGAGCATCAGGTTCAGATGACAGCAGCGACTCTGAGGATGATGACCAAAAACTCGACCTCTCCTCCGCCAACAAGTAAGGAATGAACACTGAGACAGCATTATTGTGAGCTTCATCTGTAATGAATCATTCAGTAAACTTGATATACTATATTCTCTCCCTCTTTCTTTCTCTCTCTCCCTCCCTCTCTCTCTTTCTCTCTCTCTCTCTCTCTCTGTCTCTGTCTCTCTATCTTTCTCTCATTTTATAGTTTATCGGATGCTGAACTGCTAAAAATCTGTGGCGGGAGGACCGCTCACAAGTAGGTCTTCACCATGGTCCCGCTGTAGGGGCATTGTTGTCAGTTGAAGGCTGCAGTAGGAGTTGTCAATTTAATGATTGATTGTGGTTATTATGGCATGACAATGTGGCGTTTAGACTTGCACACTTCAGCTCCCTGGGCAAACACTGATCTTTTATCCAGATTCCCAAAGTATTCAGACCTCATTTTCTCTTTTGAGGATACTTTTAGTCTTTAGATTCAGCACCTTCTGTGTTACAGATGTGTGCAGCGTTTATGTAATGTGGGGCACTTAGGGCCTGACGTGTGCTCTTACTTACCACTCCTCCTCCACAACTGTCCACAGGGGTGCCAGGCATGGGCTTACCATGAGTGCCAAACTGGCCAGGCTAGAGCAGCAGGAGCAGGACTTCATGGCCAAGTACGGCAAGAGGACAGCACCAGCGGCCCCTCCCCCTCAACCCGTCACTCCTCCAGCGTCACAGAGCCCCAGCGAAGATGGTGACGTCTCTAAAAAGACCAAGCGCAAGAAAGAGAAGAAAAAGAGAAGTGAGGCTGAAGAAGTGCGGGACACTGTCACAAATGGAGAAATCACAGAGACCCCCAACATCCCGGATGGTGAAAGGAAAGAGAAGAGGAAAAAGAAGAAGAGTTCCAAAGAGGAAGTAGACAGCGGTGCAGAGAACACTCCAGTGGAAGCTCCTGTGGAGGACCAGAAGACTGACGACTCTCAGTCAAAGAAAAAGAAGAAGAAGAAGAAGAAGAATCGCTCTCGTCACCAGGAAATGTGTGAGGAGGATGTCGAACATGTTGTCACTACTGCGTCAACAGAAGAACCTGTAGCTGATCACCTTTCAAGCACGAATGTTGATTGTCAAAAGACGTCAAAAAAGAAGCGTCCAAAGAAGGGGCTAACAAATGGGCTGGACTCGGTTGTAAACGGACATGACGCAGACGGAGCAAATGAGTGCGGCGAAGCCTCTGAGGTCGTGGCAGCAGGTGTGGAGGAATGTGCTGTGGAGGACCAGGCGTGCGTAAACGTGGACTCCAGAAAGGCAAAGAAAGAAAGAAGGAAGAAATCGTCAAAGACCAAAGAGGACATGCCCACACTCGACCATGAGGGAGAGACGCAGAACGAGGGTCCCAGAGAGGAGGGGCCAAACGGCACGGACGGAGAGGAGAGGGCGGATGGACAGGAGAGGACAGATGGACAGGAGAGGGCGGATGGACAGGAGAGGGCGGATGGAAAGGGCAAAGCCAAGAAAAGGAAAGCAGCTGCACTAAATGACACTGAGTTTAATGATGGGGACACGAGTATGAAAAAAAGAAAAAAGGGAAAGCGGAAAGATTGAAAAGTTGCAAGCAGCCACTAATCTCTGATTAATAGCTCTTATTCTTGCTGCCTTTGCCCTGCATTTATACATCTGTGTGGGCTGATGATGCACCAGGCAGTGGCTTCCATCAAGTAGAGGTGGACATCATGACTGCAGAAAGACCTGCCATGTAGCTGTCCCAACCATGTATTGAACCAGCCAGTCCTAATTAGCACAACTCATCAGCCAGATAGATTTGGTAATTAGTAAAATCACATGTGTTTAGGGCACAGGAAGAAGAAACGCGTGGCAGGAGTTTTACTTAGTGAAGCCAGGATGTTCACTTCTTCCAATAGCTTTTTATAGTGGAAAGGTAAAGAATTTTTCATGGACTTTTTTAATGACTGGACTGATTTCGCCTTTTAAAATACCAAAGTGCTGCCAGGTATGAATTGGTGAATGATGAACTGAAAAATCCCTGTGACATGAAGATTATTAGTATACATATGTCTTGCTCAAGCCCCATGCATTGAATATTTAAACTCCAGGTATTGAAATTAAATCCTTAAGTCAAATTCTAATGAATATTGGTCATTACTGCCCAGTTAACTGTGGGAAACATGGTTTTCTTTGTACCAGGAAACAGTCCTATGAAATGGCACACATTTTGCTTTTCTTAATTGGATTTGTAGGCGCATGGATGAGGGTGAAGAATGTAAGCAGTGCCTTTGCACAGGCTACATGACATTTGTTGATGGCCATATTGTGGAAAATAATGGCTAAACTGACTTGTAGCCTTAAGTAAAATAATATCTCCTCTTTTTTATATGTGTGTGTGTGTCTGTATGTAAGAGACAGGGTCTCAACGTTTTTTTTTTTTGAAGAGCTGCAATCCAGCTGTGTAATAGACACCTTCAATGTTGCTGTTGGAATTTTTATTTTATTTCATAAAACTAGAGGCGGGCCGTTATCGGCGTTAACGTGCTGCGTTAACGCGAAACTCTTATCGCGCGATAAAAAAAATATCGCCGTTAATCTATTCTCAAAGTTGGGTTGGGAGCTGGGTCTATACTACACAAACTATGATGACTTTCACCAAAGATCTTGGATTCTACAAAGATAAGCCAACATAATACGTTACTATGGGACCAAAATGCCAACAAATTCCTATTTCGAACTCTTAGAAAATAATTTAGTGTGTCTGTAAAGCGAGCTAGCAAGCTAACGAACTAGCTCTACCTCATTCAAGTGAATAGTAGTAACTATAACAACATCATGTGCTAAACGCTAACAGCGATTGGGCTCACCTTGAATTTAATACATTGCTGTAGCCCTATAACTTTATATTACTTTGTCTGCTTACACTATAACCAGTAACAGTATCTAGGTGGGTGTTAGTGACAGCTTTCAATTCAAAACATTACGTTAGCGTAGTTCGCTAGCGTTAGCGCGCTAACAACCACATAGTAAGTGGTTGCTGCCTGACCTGAAATAAAGCTAATTTTCTCAAAATCCAAACAGTAACAACTTACACTATTATGCTTGAAATTATTACAAATAGTTGCAGATTGTGACACATGATTCCAAAAAACCCTTAACAACTCCAGAAAAACGTAATGACCAATTTATTAGTTAAACTCCACATGTGTCCCATTCATTTCAGTAAAACGAACCTAGAATCTGCTCTGCACTTCCCCCCTCCCCCTTGCGAAAATAGAACACGGAAGCAAACGGCTCCCTTCCTCAACACTTTCTGCTTTCACCTTGATATTTTAGCGCGGATGTATACCCTACCTCTATATTTTAATGCGGATGTATACTTAGCCGAATTGCACTGAAGGGGACTCCTGCCACAACTGTCCCATGCGAGAGACTTTTTTCTTTAGCAGGCCATATTGTGCAGAAAAGGAGATCTACTTTGCCACCAGAAAATGTGAACAAGCTGGTCTGCCTAAGTGACTGGTGGAAGAAGGAGAAATAGAGCTTGGACTGATGGACACAAAGCTACTGACTGTAAACAGTTCATCACAACTTCTTATGTAGGCTTACAGTTCAAAATCCATGTTTCATGTTTCATTTAGTTCATGTTTAACTAAATAAACAGCTAGTAAACACAAGTACATTTTATTGAACATGATTTATTTCCATCACCAAGTATCAAAGTAGAACAGCTTTTTCAAGCAGTTAGTGATGCATTTTGGAAACAGGAGATGAGCCCCTGGTCTACTGTGCCACCTGGCTTAAGAAACCCGTTCTCAAAGACTTACTTCTAGTCATTATTTAGGTAGCACACATATTCTGAATGCCTTCGGCAGAATTCAAATGAGCCATTTTAATCTAGATTAATCTAGATTAATTTTATGATTAATCTAGATTAATCTAGATTAAAAAAATTAATCTATGCCCACCACTACATAAAACATACATCTTTAGTGTGAGATGGGTTTAATAATCAGTTTTTTTATAGCGGTACCAGGTTGATAATAGAATTATGCATAAAGAAAACTCACTACACATTATCTTTGCAAGTGTTTAGAATCCAGCAATTAAGCAACAAAGCAATAATATCTGTGCATTCAGTCAGGCCATACAGTAGCTTCCATCTCACAGATCAATCTGTATCTATAGTAGCAGTCTTTTGCCTTCCAGCTCTTCAAAGGGTCACTGCTAGGCATTGTTGCTGCACATTTATGCTTTTCATTTGTAATCCAGTACCTGAAAGAATAAATAATACAGTGAAAAATGTTCGACAAACACGAAAAGAAAAGCCGTTTAGAATTCTCTCTCACTCCGTTATGTACTTTTATATTCCTAAGTGTTACACAAGAGTTGGGTTTCATTATTGCTGTTGATTTACCCGCCAATGAGCTCACTGCCATTCACCCACTGCCATTTGTCTTCGGTTTTCTGTAAACCAATCCAGTATCCAAATTCCTTATAGTAAAACTTTGTGTGGTTATTGATGAAGGCCTAATAAACACATTGGTGTGACAAATGTAAAGTTAACTTCTAAACAAGAAACACCCAATGGTGACAAACTGAAACATTTGCTTATATAAATAGATGTATGCAATTAAAATATATTACTGCAGTTAGGTATTTGGCATGTAGCATTATACAACTGAATAAGCGCATCTTTCATAAAAGCATTTGTGCAGATTCTTTCTTGTCTCGTCTCGTCTAACATTTCAACTGTGAAAGACTCTTACCTGTTCCTCTTTTGTGTCAATAATTACCAAATGAGCCCCACTCTTATTACAATGATTTTTACTATCCTCCCAGTACAAATCATCAGAACAGATAAACTGGTAACAGCTTGATTGGTAGTATACCCATCCCTCTTTGCAAGGTCTGCTACACTTCCTCTCTGTATTTGGAAAACACAAATGAAAGTTGCAATAGTTGAGTCACTTGTAACCACAGAGATGTGTGCTATTTAAAGTCAGCTTCATTTCTCTACCTTGTGTGGAATTGCCTGAGATCGGACAGTAGTGGTCAACTGGAAAATCGCTGAACTGGAAAATGACTCCAAGGGTCATACTGAGATGGTCACGTTCCATCCTCAGAGTTTCCTTCTCCTGCTGCAGTTGAACCATTTTCAAATGCAGACGTTGGTTTGCAATGCTTGCATCTTCATATCGAAGCTGCACTGGAAAAAAAAAACAACAAAAACTCATATAGTTGTTACAACTCTTCATTCAACTTCATTTTTTATATTTTCTTAAAATTGTCCACACAACACAGAAATATGTCTGAGCTTTGCTGATGTGAGTCATTTGAGAGAATAAGTGTAGCCACATCTAACCAGGAGAAAAAAGTATTGCAAAATGGCAATAACATACTGTTTTTTTATTTAATGTGCACTGATACTAAACCTAAACTCTTCAGGCTGAATAAACGTAATGGCTTTGACTAAATATGATCTTTGTTTTAACCTTAAATCTAGACTGGAAGGTAATGAGGCATTAAAGGCAAATGCTGAAATGAGAAATAACTAATGTCAGTTTATGTCAGATAACTACATTGCCTTTGTTGTCACAATGAAAGTTCAACTATAGCATGTTGTTAACATATTGTTCACAAGATCTAATCTGTTTGTATACCACATTAATTAAAAATCATTCAAAACTTTTTTTTATCTTAAAACACATGGCAGCTTCATTTTTGAAATTGAGTCAGTATGTCATGTTTAATAGTGCATAACATTCCATTTTAATCACTCAGGTTGGCATTGGTGACATATAAACTTCTGCCAGTAGGGAGCTAGGTTTGTCTTTGAACTGATTCAGCTCCCCCACTAAGAGTGTGATATTCAGACACATAAATCCCATCTGGGAAGAGAAAGCGAGATAAAAACTGCCGTTACACTGGCATGTTTCAGGTGAAAATAATTAGACTTGAGTACTTACAGTAGGCAACCAATGCCACCAAGGCAGAGAGGAGTGCAGCAGTCAGCAGCCCAAGGGCCACCACCGCGCGGTGACATCGGGGACGGCCAGGCAGGGGCCCGTCATCTGCTGTGGAAACCGAAGAACTGGCCAGTCATTATTGTGGTACAGCAATGCACATCATCAACACACCTATGCGCAGGTGACATTTACTCAGGGTTGTAAATACATGCCAAGGTACACAAAATGCTACACAGTCACAAACCACCCTTACGGGGATGATACACAGGGCAACATGTTCAGCAGTGTTGCCAAACAACGTTACTAACACATTGTTTTGGCCACTTTTTAAACTAATCCTTTTGTTGCGTGACAACATTGCCCAAAAAGTCACCCCATGTATTGTCACCTTTAGTCTCCGTTACACAAATAATTTTGCTAGATTACCCGATGTGCATGTATTTAACAACACTGAAAAGTGCACACCCCATTGTTTACCTGTCTGCAGTGTAACCCACCTGGTGTTTGGCTGGGACTGGGCTCTGCCTGGATGCCTGTTTTCTTTACTTCTGTGTACACTGTTTCTTCACTCTGTGTTTCCACACTTTGTTCCTCTAAAGATGATTAGTGGGGGAAAAAACAGTTCAGTTGTGACGTGTGTATATCGTAAGGTGTTTATATCCTTACAGTCACCTGTCCTATCTATTTTGTCTTAAGGTGATGATACATAGAGCAACTTTTTGAGCAATGTTGCTGGGCAATAGCATAAAAGGCTTCTAATATTCTTTTTGGATGATAGTGACAAGTTTTGTGCTGGTAACGTAACTTTCTCTGATGTGTGTCCAAAAAGTTGCCTAGTGTATCATCATCTTTAGAGTGGCGAGCAGTTTAGATGGCTTTAGTGTAGTGGCTAAATTAATGCCAGAATAAATGGTTTGCCAGGCCTACTCTGAGAAAGCCATTCATTATATATCTAATGTACAGGTCTATTAAACCATACCCATCTCATTACGTATCACAGGATGGATTTGATGGCAACCGTTTTTTAAGCATATAAACACACATTTTAAAATGTGAAATTGTTTACTGTAATGGTTGGTGTTTCTACAGGGCAACCAACCATGGCAAGCCAAAGTCTGAACTAATTTTCTAATTGACATACTATTGATATTAAGAAGAAATTAACCTGTTCAAAGATTCTGATTTAGTTTTACAGAGAATTAAAAACGTGAAGTCTATGATAGCTAAATAATAGTACAGTAATAGAAACCTTCTCTCCGTCTCTCACACACTCATATCAATTCAGCAACAACTGTTATTGTAATACATTATAACTAAAACCTCTTGTGCGAAACCTAATTGAACGTTGGAAGGCTGAAAGGAAAAGACATACCTCTTGGCTTTATTTCTTCTGATTTGACAAATGACACACTTGAGTAGCACACCTCATCTTCCATGTTTCCTGTCTCACTGGCTAAAGTGTCAGGGTACATTCAGTTAAACCTGTAAACTTTAGAACTGTCATTTCAACATTTTGTGAAAGAGCTTGCATCAGAGGATATGTAAAAAACCCTTGGTGTTGTCAAAAAGGGAAGTTCCTGATGCTCTTTTAACAACTTAGTACCAGAGCTTACTTCCTTCAGGGAATATGTGGTTCCCTTCCATCGCAACTTAAGTTAATGAACAACTCTCATTATTATATATTGAATAATCCTTATTTTTTGGAACCTAATACATTGACATTGAAATATTATCACTTGCTTTTATCATATATCATAACACTTTTGTAAATGCATTGAAATTTATACCATGGTAGCTTTAAAAACACAATTTGTCTAGTCACCAAATAGTTCTTGATATCTAAATGTACACAATGAACTATGTACTTAGGTTAATTACAGAAATCCGTTGAGTTTTTGTTTTGAGAAAACACAAGATACTTGGGAAGAGTACCTTTGGGAGAAGATATTTCAGCCTTCCTGACTACAAACTTTATTCGGACATAATAAATACTATATGTCAAGTAGGTTTCACACAGGAGGTTTGCTATGCCAGATTTTTGTATTGCAGTTTGTCTTGCTATTATGTATTTGTCTACAGCGTTTTCAGAGAAAGATCGTATTCCACTTCTTCTCAAAATTGGCAGCGCCAGAGAATGCGTACCGGTGCTTCGTGTATTTCAGCATAATCACCACAAGAGGGAGCAGTAAACACAGACAGACGGAAAGACATTACACTTTGTTTGTGTAAAAGTAAAAGAAGACAAATTACAACATTGTTTTATTTCAGTGTAATGATTACAATAAGCATGACACAACACGCTTGACCATGTAATCATACATCACAGTGTGTGGTACCTTGATTCACTCATAAAGCATACGTTTGGATATGATCACAGAGACTAAAATCAAGTAATTTTGTTTAAAAATGCTCCACGTCATCAGTGAAATGTTGAGATGTGTTTGATATGAATTGTTACATCACTGTTTTGTCTCCCTTGACTAATTCAACATTGAAGAGAGACTATGTAAAACATACCTCACAAAACAAAGACCAAAGAACCCAAATCAACACCCAACCAACTCTCCATTGACCACTCGTATCGCTGTCCTTCGAAAGCCATGCTGCATGAAGCAGCAGCAAGAGTAGGGTATCCCATCAGCACCGGCAGAGTTAACTCCACAATGACATCACTGCACTGCACTGCCCTCTTCCTCCATCCTGCCCCGCCCCATCCATGCTCGCGCTGGTCCATCTCCATCCCCGGGGCCCCTCCCCTCCCCGGCCCCTGCCCCCTCTGCAACCCTCTGCAGCCCTCCCCCCTCTTCGCTCGACTCTAAAAAGAAAGGAGACTCTCACCATGGGTCACTCTCACTGGGGCACTCAATCTCTAGACATGATCTGACCCTCTCTCTGCCCTCTCTTTCGACAGGACAGACAGATAGATAGATTCACACACTAAGAAGA
Source organism: Coilia nasus (assembly GCA_027475355.1). Taxonomy (NCBI): domain Eukaryota; kingdom Metazoa; phylum Chordata; class Actinopteri; order Clupeiformes; family Engraulidae; genus Coilia; species Coilia nasus. Next base: position 12,885,326 of record CM050218.1, on the reverse strand, counting down.
ACAGAGGAGACTGGTATTCTCTCTTTCTCTCTCTCTCTCTCTCTCTCTCTCTCTCTATCTCTGCATCTCTTCTGTTGCACAGCATCGCCTGTCACCCAAGCATGGAGAACCCCACCACCCGTCTGTCCCAGAGCTACACCTGCCTGGGCCAGGAGAAGCAGCAGATGCTGGACCTGAACCGGCGGCTGGAGTCCTACCTGGGACGGGTCAAGCTGCTGGAGGAGGAGAACCAGCTGCTGCGCGAGGAGATCCACACGCTGAGGAGGAACCAGGAGCCCCAGACGCAGAGGAGAGCCCTGGAGGCGGCCCTGCGGGAGGCCAGGGTGGAGCTGGAGCGGGCCTGGAGGGAGAAGGACGAGGTGGAGGTGGAGGTGGGCAACCTGAGCGCGGAGCTCCAGTCGGTGGCCGAGCAGAGGCAGAAGGTGGCGGCCGCCCGCGCGGAGGCCCAGGGCAGGCTGTCCGACAGCAGGAAGGAGCTGGAGGAGGAAAGGCGGGCCCAGATCTGGCTGAAGGACAAGGTGACCCAGCTGGAGGGCGAGCTCGTCTTCCGGGCGCAGGTCCAAGAGGAGGACGTCTCGTGCCTGAAGGAGTCGCTGGCCCATGCCAGGCCCGTTCAGGTGGCACCGGCGCCGCACACGGACGCCGTGCACGCCAAGAGCGTCCACAGCCTGGGCCTGGAGTACTCGCAGAAGGCGGCCCAGGTGTGGAGGGAGGCGGCGGAGACGTACCAGAAGCAGGTGGGGCGGCTGGAGGAGTCCCTGAGCCAGGCCAAGGCCCGCATGGGCCAGATCTCGCAGGAGAGGAAGGAGAACCAGCTGAGGCTACAAGGCCTGGCCAAGGACCTGGACACGGCCCGCGCCAAGAAGGAGATGCTGGAGAGAAGAGTGGGCCAGCAGAAGGATCGCCACAGCCAGGAGATCAACCAGCTGCAGGTGAGCGGCAACAGCAAACTTGTCTAAAATATTACCCATAGTTCAAAAGTGATGCAAGTGGACCTGTTGCCTCATTGATAAAGATTGTCTGTGTATGTCAAATACAGGAAGCCACATTTTAAAATAATCTTTACAGTGGCAGAAATGTATGTTAAGGGAATTTCATGGTAAAATAGAAAAAATAGTTATATTTTTAGTTGTCAAGTTACAAAGTAGACTTAATTTAATGCTAAAATCTGAAGAGATTACGTTATGGGATTACAATATGGGATACTGCAGATACTGCAGATATCTCTCTAATCATGAGTAACCACATGTGCATGTGGTCTGAATAGCTACAGGCCAGTTTTGGGCAGTTAGACAAAGAGCCATTCCACAAGTAATCAAAGAGACATTTGATATTCAAAAAGAATAATATTCCACATGAAGTAAATTCTCATGAGTAACAAAAGGACCAAATATAAGCACAGCGGTGGGGAATAGTTAAAACATTATATTACAACATTGTACTGCATAATTTCCATAATGACAGGATTTCCTGCCAGCGTTTATTGAAAAAAAATACGAATGAGGGCCAGCCTAACGGTGTTAATACTTCTGCCAAAAGACAAGCCAAAAGAATTTCAAGACTCATGTCATATAACAAAGGAACATAAATTGAAGTAAACAGACCTGCTATGGCCAATTACCATGCCTCTGAATTACTCCTTTTCGTATTAATAACAAAGATTCAGTTGTTTGTCCTTTTGTGTATGGTCATTATTACAATAGTGTACCTGTTTTCCGGTTATTTTACAGGAATTCAAACAGTGAAACTTAAATGCACTTTAATTGCCTTTATACTTGAACACATATGATCTGCTGAAATATGTTAAAACAACATTACCAAAGTGGTGAACACTATAATTCAAAAAATTATAATCCAAATCAAACTGAGAATGTGTTTAAAGCCAGGCCAGTGATCAAGTGGGAACTGACAGCTGTTTGCCAGTGGGAGGAGGCTGCTTTGGTCTCCCTGAGTTCATTTTAGGTCAGGTGGGGCTGAGTGGGGGGAGAGGACAACAGTGATAGTCACAGGACCGACTGACCGACTCTCAGTGATAAAGAATGTCCAATAATGACATTCTATTGACACTGAGTTGTAGTTAATATTTTCACATTTTGTCACTGATATCAAACACATTAAAAGTGTGGCAGAATAACACTAAACAGCTGAGACATTTACAGTCGAAGTGGAAAGTAATGTTGTGTTCACGATGCTCTCAGCATGACGCATGTGTCACTGTGACCCTCGCTAGCTTTAGTTGAAGTCCTAACTGCCAAAATGAAAAGCCTCTCAGCTGAGTCAGTATGGACTTGGCTTTTAAGGCTGACGTACGTGCCTGTGCGAGGTCAGTCAAAGATAAGCACCCCGGTTCTGAATAGTCGAGCTGAATCCCTTCCAATTTCACTTCGGTCTGCTTTTATTGACCTTGGTGAAGGAGCGATGTTTAACGTTGCCATTTGGCCCTCTGTGTGTCTCAGGCCCACGTGGAGGCTTTGGAGGAAGAGAAGACCAGGCTCGGGCAGCAGATTGATGACCTCATCATAGAGAGCCGGACCCTGCTGAAGCTGAAGATGTCTCTGGGGCTGGAGGTTGCCACTTACAGGTGCTTTTTTTTGGCCATGCTCTCCTTGCATTTTCTCTTTCAGTGACAACTTCTTTTCCCACCAGTGCAGAGGTGAGAAGGCTGAGACTTGCACTGGTGCAGAGCAAGGCATCAAGCAAGAGCAGAAACTTAACTTCACAATTCAAACAGAAACACAAAAATGAATTTTATTACATCAATTTACAATGCAAAAAGTTAGTCATTATTCTCAATTACCATTCATTTCAATCACCTGCACTCAGCATTATTTAGTTTGATTTTAGTATTGATGAGCTACTCAATTCTGTCATGCATTCATGTCTTAACTGCGCCATTGAGAGCGCTGTCAGAAAGACGAATGGGTTTGACGGGTCGAGAGGGAATAGTCTGGATTGCCGTAGCAATAGCGGGTCAACGCCCTTGAAAAGATGGGGGTTCTCAGCTTTCGGGGGCCGAAGGGTAACTTTATATCAGCGCCTGCCTGCCTCCCTGCCTGCCTGCCTGCCTGCCTTCGTCTCCCCTCCAGCATTGACCCTGGTGCATCTGCCGCCTGCACACAGCAGCCAGAGAGCTCGGGGAGTCTCGAGTGACAGGGGGAGGGTAAATGGAGGTCAAGCCTGGCTCAGCTTCGTCACTGCGTAGAGTCACTGCGTAGAGTCTCTGCAGCCCTGTTGTGCTGATAAAAATGTACATATTGTTTGATTTCTGTGGAAAAAAAGAAAAATCATGCTTATTCATACTTGAACAGTGTTTATGGGCTTTCATACTGTGTTGGTTTGTAAATGTCAGTATCTCTGTGTGTATCGACATGGGGTTCAGTTTTCTTGTAGTATGTAGTTCTTTCTTTCTTCCTGTCTCCCTATCTCTTTCTGTCTCTTTCTGTCTCTCTCTCTCTCTCTCTCTCTTTTCCCCCCCCTCCATCTCTTTTTACATCCTTCTCTTTCTCTCTGTATGTGTGTGTTGGAATGCGTCGAATGGGGATGCAGCATCTGTGCATGAGTTATTAGTGTTGCTTACTCCGGCTTGGAGCATGTGTGGGTGTGTGGGATATTTGTGGTCGAGCATCTCCTTTTAGTGAAGGGCCAGGCAGACGGTAGCATGTATAAAAGAAAAGCAGTTGCATTGGCCTGCGCGCTGCAGATGGTCTGACAATGACAGAAGTGTCAGCCTATTTCCATAACAAGAGTGCGGAGCCCAGCCCTCTTGTGCAAATGCAACAAAAAAAGGGGAGCCCTCCCCTCACCCACTCTCAAAATGTGCATCTGAACATTGGCTGGACACTCAGTCTCCTCACCAGGGAAATTTTCATTAGTTCCCTGATGTCATGACTGAGATTCCAGTAGTTTAGCAAGAACAAAAAAAAAACACTAATTTAATTCCATTTCTTAATTTAGTCTTAGTAATAACTGCAGACTCCCAAAACTAATCTCAGTCTGTGTTTTGTGTGTGTGCGCGCGCGTGTGTGTTTCAGAACTTTATTGGATGGTGAGAGCCTTCGAGTCAACGAATTCTCCAGAGATAAGCACAGCATCCAGACAGTCTCCTCCACAGGTTTTTTTTTTTATTTTCTTATCCCTTTTTTCTGGAAAACATGTATGCTAAGCACACCACACCAGATATTTTTTAAAGCATCTTTAATTAAATGTCGACTTTGAAAAATCTCTGGGAAGAAAAAAAAAACATCTCTGCATCATGCTGGCCCTATTCGTCTTAACCACACTGAATAATTTACACCAGGCTGGCTCTTTGGAGACCTAGTCCCATAACCTCATTATGGACTAATGGGTTGAAGAGGCATATATGCTAACTGCACATTAAACCTTGAAACTCAAGCTGGCTAACTCGGTCTCCAAAGGTCAGTGGACCAATCCGTCTGCCAGTAACAGATACTACGAGAGAGGAAATGATGATCAATACGGGTTCCATTACAGCAAGTACTGGGGCCTGAGCAATGGGTATCCTGATAAGACCTTTGGGAGAAGGGGTCGGAGGGGTATGTCTGGCTAATTCCACAGAAGGCAGTTGATTGGCTGGATTTTTTTTTACTGTTATAGATTTAAGGTTTCACTGTGGGCAGGAAATGGGCAGAAACCATCACTAGTAAATTAGGACAGGAGGTGAAGAGATTCATGAGATTTATCTTACCTACCGATTTAGCTGCTCTGCACATTCCTGGATTGAATGTCTAGTTACAAGTAAAAGTATATACACTATTTTGATTCCTGAGGGAAATTCGGCCTATTCATTTTACCTGTGTGAGAATTAGTGACACGTACACAGTACATAATGATCAAACAGTGAGTGAACCAACACTAACCTAGGGCAGTGACCAGCATGCTGCTGTGTTATGCAGGGAGCAGTGAGTGGCCAGCTGCCTTGCTCAAGAACAACTTAGCCATGGATGTCTTCCACCACTTCCCTTACCCACATTGTTCCAACTAGTTGGGGAACAAACTAACCACTCCTTGGTCACCAGGCCGAGGCCCTACTCAGTGACCCACGGCTGCCCCTACTGCAGATTTATTGACAAGTCAGTGAACTGCTGTAGCCTCTTAGTGGTCACCAAGCTGCCAATGGAACGACTCGCTGTGAATGAAAAAAAAAAAACAGAACTACAACATTATAACATTACTATGACATTACACAGAGTCTTTAGTACCACATTACAACTTGGTCATTGCTATTCTGGTAACAACAAAGTTATAATAGGGGGTGCCTCTTAAGGGGTTAATATTCTGTTTTTCTTTGATTTACAGATGTGTTTCCGAGCCTTCAAGAGCTAAAGCAAACCCTTCAGGAAGCACAGCTCTCCAGTCACATGAGCAGACCCTCCACCACGGCCATAAGATCAAACCTCCAACTCAAATCACAGCTGACACCAACCAAGCCTGCCTCTTTCCTCACCCATACTTCCACCAGCACCCCTGAGCATCATCAGCATTTGCAGGAGGAGCAGGTGCTCAGGTCAGACGACTGGTCCCAGCTGAACACTGGCGAGTCCCTAAACGGGAGAGATTCCGTGGAACACTTCAGACCTGAGGAGGTCTACGAGGAGGTGACGTATGCGTCGGCTTTCACCGCCGCCTCGGTAACAATCAACACTTTTCCCATGGAAGAGTCCTTCGAGAGGGATGTTGCTGAGGACAAGCCAATAGTAAAAACTCCAGAGGGAGCCCCTGACATGCTTGTTAAAGAAGACAGCACGATGTATGATGTGATGGTTCACTCAACGCCACCTGCCGGTGACGCTAGCGAGCCACAGAACTTTGATGCACAGCAAGCGGATGTGCTCGACACGTCAGAAGGAACAGAACCAAGTACTGGGGACATAGGTGACAGGACAGATGATTTCTCTGAGTGGATCCAGCCACAACATGAACCTCAGGTAACATGGGCAGAAAAAGATCCACTAAAAGAAGAGAAAGAAGAGAAACTAACAAATGTTTCTGAGCCAGCCGAAGTAAATACAGAATTCGGTGATCTTGAAGTGATGAAATGCATGACTGACCTTCCCACCACACACTTGGATTGTGCTGAGACAATAAGCAATGGTTTGGCAGATCGGGAGGAGAAGAATGATGTCTTTGACTCAGAGACATACACAGACATGAGTCAGGCTCTGTCAGCAGAGAATGTGGTTGATGAAAGTGACCAAATCAGTGCCTTAGAATGTAAGGAACAGAAGACTGAGAATGTATGTGAAGAAGGCCAAGACGAGGACTTTTTACAGCAAGAGGAAGTGATAGAGAAAGAAGAAGCTGAGAAGGAACCGAGTTTTGAGGACAAAAAAGATACATTGTCTAGTGAAAGTGAAGAAACTGAAGAAATCACTGAAGAAAAACATGAGAATACAGAGCAATACCTCTCAACAGAAAGAGACTTGGAAGAGGATTTAGTTTCAATTCCACATAACAATTTTAGCATGAATCTTGAAATAGATACATTGCCCACACATCATGAACAAGAGCAAATTGATTACAGTCAAGGCCATTCAGATGTACCTGAAGATAGCTACAACTGCAGTGAACAGATGGAGGAAAAGGACAGCGATGATGGTGAGGGGGAGGAAAAAAATGGGGGTGAGCTGGATGACTCTCCGAATGTGTCTATGTCATGGAAAACAGACCCAGGGGAGCTGGACAGTTACGCTCTGGACAACACGCTCGCAGACACCCGACCCCTGATCCGCTACAAGAGCGATGACACGGACGTGAACACTCAGGCCTCACACACATTCGTGAGCGATTCTAGCGACAGCGAAGATGACCGGGAGGCTGGGCTGGGACACCGGGCTGTCACCAAGGCCAAGAGGTTTGACACCATGGAGGACCTGTCTGAGGAGCCAGAGGTGGAGGCCATGGGTGAGATGGTGCTTGGTGAAGCCCCTCTCAGTGTGGTGAGGGATGTTCATTCAGAAAGCCACTACACAGCTTTTCAAGAGGAACATGGTGATGCAGAGAGCGAGACCATTGTTGTTGACACAATGAGTGCCCTGAATGAAGAGAGGACTGAAATGGCAGATGATCATTTACAGTGTGACGGAAAAGTGGTAGATAAAACACAGAAAGACCTTGAGGAGATATTGGATGATGAGGAGGTAGAGGAAGACACAAACGTTATGTCTGAGGAACAGACTGAAAGAAAAACAAACATTTTACATGAAGACTTCCCAGAGGAGACTGTGGATAGTGTGGTAGACTTGCCTGATCAAACTGAACAGCTTTTAAATGAGCCCCATCACACTGAAGAGCTTTTAAATGAAGAAGTTACCACTGAGTCTGTCAGTCAGAGAGAGACATATGAAGACCTGCTAAAACCTGAAGACCAGGCTGCAGAGTTTTACACCTCAGAGGAGCCACTTGAGCAAGTGGAACAGCTTTTAAATGAGCCTCATCGTACTGAACAGCTTTTAAATGAAGATGTTATCATTGAGTCTGTCAGTCAGGGAGAGACAACTGGAGACCTGCCGAAACCTGAAGACCAGACTATACTGTTTACCACCTCAGTGGAGCCACTTGAGCAAGCTGACCAGCTTTTAAATGAGCCTCATCGTACTGAACAGCTTTTAAATGAAGATGTTATCATTGAGTCTGTCAGTCAGGGAGAGACAACTGGAGACCTGCCGAAACCTGAAGACCAGACTATACTGTTTACCACCTCAGTGGAGCCACTTGAGCAAGCTGACCAGCTTTTAAATGAGCCCCATCATACTGAACAGCGTTTAAATGAAGAAGTTATTATTGAGTCTGTCAGTCAGGGAGAGACGTATGAAGGCCTGCCAAAACCTGAAAATCAGACTACACCGTTTACCACCTCAGTAGAACCACTGGAGCAAACTCCAAACATCTTAACTACAGTTCATGACACAGTAGAACTTGTGCCAAAATCCTCAGAGGACATTTTCACAGAAAGAATAACAGTTGACGACAACATCCACAAAAACGATGAGGAAGATTTGCAAGACCTCTCCATGCTGACTCATGCGGATCTTGCACACAATCTCTCCCTGAGCACAGAGCCCTCCAGCAGGCCTGAGAGCCAGCCTCACACTGCCAACTCCGATGATGATGAAGATGATGAATCTCGTTCCGAGGAAGAGTCACCCAATGCCAGCCATTGCTCATCTCCTAATGCCTTTGCCAAGCTGTCCCAGGCACATCCAGCACTCGAAGAAGCCTCTGAAAATCTCCCAGGAGCCTCTTTTGAAGCGTCTGGTGATGTGTTACCCACAGCCTTTCACGGAGCATCCGAGTGTGCCATGGAACAAGGCCATTCCCTTGAGGACGAGTCTGAGTTTTTGAACACTTCTGCTGACGTTGAAGGTGCGGGGGACCTGAAAGATACTACTGATGCACTTCATCTTTTGGGAGAAAATGAGCACCCATCTACAGAGGCCTATGCCAAACAGCCATCCGAGTGTGTGGACATCTTCCAAGATGAAAAAATAGACGAGCCCCCTAAAAGTAATGGGAAAGACAACGGCCTCCACAGCTTCTTTAGCAGCAACATGGAGGAAGACTTCTGGGGCTCTGCTCGACAGATGGCAGCCACTTTCAACCCAGATGAGATTAAGCAGGAACAATATGAGAGTGTCACCTTTCAAACCAGTGAGAGCCTGAGGTCTGAGGAAGCCTGGGCATCTCCAGAGGACCATCAGGCAGCCAATGAAAGAGCCGAAAAATTCACCAGCTCATCTAAAGTGCCATTATTCGGGATGGAGGAGGAGGAGGAGGGAAACTCCCAGATGAAAACGCTGCTGGGAAAAGAGCAAAAGCAAGCCGCAACAACACAGTCGGATGACTCCATTGATGAAGGCGACTCCTGGTCATCTGGGGAGGAGTAGCTTCACAGGAACAGCAGTATCTGGAGTGAGAATTATTACATATGTTCATTAAGATTTTTATATGAATTAAAAAGATGAATTTAAAACTTTAACAGTACCTAGGAGACCAAAGCCAATAGACTGTGTATTGTACAGTGTTGTGAGTGTTCTAATCACCGGCATGAATTTTCCATTAAGAGTCTGTGTATATCCAACTTGGTTTTAATTGTCCAAGACTTTACAAAATGGCCTATTAAACCAGTCTTCCTCACAAAGACACATGCTTCATCCACACAAGATCTTAGTGAGGGATCAAAAAATTGTAGGAGCAAAAGTAAGAGCACGTGGACTGGGTATTTCTGAATGTAAATACATCACACACATTAATTCCTTTATTGAAACAAAGGGGACTTTTACAACTAACATTTTCCAGATAATTATTAAAATACAAGGCAAAAAGAGGTACAAAAAAAAAAGAGGTAAAAGAGGTACAAAAATATAAGGCACAGAGAATAAACGTATACATGACTGATGTCTGTGTCTGTATTGCTCCATAGGGGAAACAGTGACTCACTTCTACACAGACTTTGCCGACTAATAAATTCCACACTAGAGCCATTTTGGGCTAGTATGACTGGAAATATTTAAGCAAGCCACTTGTTCAGATCTATTTTTCATAATTAGCCTACTCATTGTCAACGTGTTGTGAGATGTCATTGCTGTGCTGCCGCAACTATGATGGTGAATTGTTTGGCATGAACTCTGATAAATAAACTGACATTGGCACAGACACTGCAATGGGCTGGAGTTTATTATGAAATACATGGGTTTGCGGCAAAGAACCCATAGAGAGCCTAGTAAGTTGAAGACATAAAAGACAAATGAAAAAAAAAAATGACAAGCCTAGGTGTTTTATATCAACATGACAACACAGTATCACAGGAGTCATACTGATGTATACAAAGACAATGAATGTATGAGTTGATTTTGACACAAGATGGATATGAGATAAACAAAAAAAGAAATATTCCTGTGGAACATTCAAGAAAAAAATCAGTTGAAATGTAGTGAGAGAGTCATCTAAAGGAATACTTTTATTTTGAAGTATTCTTAGCCCAGGCAGTCGGAGGCAGCGTGGGAGGCCTGTAGCAGAGCTGGCGCTGATCCAACAGTGAGCCCCTAACACAGATGCTTACTTAACAATAGAGAACTCGCACCCCTCAGGAGAGAAAAAGAGAGAGAGAGAGAGACAGAGACAGAGAGAGGGTGTGAAAGAGAGAGTAAGAGAGAGACAGAGACAGAAAGATAAAGAACGACCTGAGGAGTGGTGCACAGTATGTACGATATCTCTTTATAAATGAAATTGTTGTTTAGTTTTCCCAAAGACTTAGACTCCCTAAGACTTAAGGGAGCAAGACAGAAGGAAAGAGGAGATATGATGGGACTGAGTAGAATACACACACACACACACACACACACACGACTGGTAACAATGGATGACATCACCTTCCTTCATTTCCCTCGCTTCCTTTTCCTCTCTTTCTCTCTCTCTCTCTCTTGGTTTGTGTGAATGTCATGGACAATGGTGGCCATTTTAAAGCAGCTCCCCAACTCTCTGCCCAAATTCCTCTCTCGCACACATGCACACACACAGATTCAATAGCAGCTGGTGTGTCATGCTTGCAGCGGTCGGTGCAACAACAGCAGCCATTTCAGAGCACATTCAGGATGGGGGGGCGGGGCGGTTGAGGGGCGGTTGAGGGGGTGAGTGTGGCTGGCTGTAATGCAATTAGCTCAGCCCTCTGCAATGTCCCTCCGTTCTTCATCCTGCCCGCAGTCACCCGTCTGCTTATTGAGTTTCTCTAACCCTGACTCTCCTCCCCACCCCCTTAATAAAAGTGTTCTTGTTGTCTGGATCGCCACAACGACCACACCGAATTATGCATGACCCAACCCCCCCCCCCCCCCAACTTGGCTTTCCGATACCATTGCCATCAGTTGCAGCATATCGAGTCTGTGGTTGGAAATAGTCATAAAGCCCTGCTAGTAAAGATTTACAGTGCATTTCTCAACCCCTCCTTCACCCTGGCATAAACAACAAAGCCCTGGTCGTGTGATGCCTTACCCCCAGGAGCACCTGTTATCTCCAGGGAATAGAGTCACTTCCCCTGCTGGCCTACCAAGTGACCAATGATCAGGCTCATTCAGGGCTGATGCAAGTGGCCGCAACAGCCCTGGTCACTGCATGTGGTCAGTCTGGCTATGGCTAATACAAGGGGGCTATTTCAGGACTTGTAGGGGCTATGACAAGGCAAAAAAGGGGTCTGAGGTCTGGAATTGGAGGCAGGGGTGCCATTGGGGGTAGGGATGGTGGCGGGGATGGATAGGAGGGTATGCAGGAGGGTGAATCGCACCTCCCCCAAAAGCCATCTGCCTCCATTATGTCCTTGCTCATTGATTTACTCCTTGTGCAGAGCCACTGAGTGATTGAATGTCCGACAAAGCTTAAATCTGTAGGCAGTCACCAAGATTCATGCCACTTACCTCCATCTATCACTTTTGTACAATTTATGCCACTTAACATTGCTACTTTATCACCAGTGTTACATTTGTATTTATTGTTTTGACAGGAATATTGATTGGATAAAAATCTCATGGGTATAGGAAGACACCGTGACCACTGAGATGGGGTCAATTGTGTAGGAGTTACTGGGCCCCATAGATCATATACACTTAAAAGTCAGGTTAATGCTGAAATAAAAGCTAAGCTACCAGACCTTTTTTGTGCAGTAAGAATCCAAGATTTGTCTGAACATGCTGCTACCCTTCTTCAGTCATTCTGGGCAAGATTAAATGCATCTTTGCCAGTGGGTTTAACAACACAGTAAGTAACAAAACAAAACTTTACAAATGTGTATGAATTGAGATGATATCACATTACATCAGTGTAAGTATGTGTGTGTGTGTGTGTGTGTGTGTTAGTAGCCGCATGACAGAATGGGGATTCGGTGATAGACAGTGACTCAACTATCTTGTAACTAGAGGCCAACACATGACGGGAAACCCCACCGCAGCCAAAGCCATTGGGCTAGAAGGTTGGCACGGTTACCGTGTAAAGTCATGGCACCACCACTTTCTGGGGAGAGGAAAAAGTGGTGGGTGCTGATAACCGTAGGACCTCTAAACATTCACCTCTCATCCCCCAAGATTACAGCTAGGCTAGATTACGTGTGTGGATTCGTTCCACATAGTTTTAGCTATTGAGCTTAAATGATGACACAGCAATGGAAAGCCAAATCCCTTGAAATGTGTGAGTGTGTGTATGGTGTCTTGTATAGGAAACAATCTAAGGACAACAGTCTGTGAAGGACAGCACAGCTGACCCCCACAGCTGACAGTGAGGTCGGGCATCTGTCCTGGACAATGCCTCTCCCACAGCCACAGATGAGAGTTAGGAGGACCATGGATTTACATTATGCGTGTAGAGAGAGAGAGAGAGAGAGAGAGAGAGAGAGAGAGAGAGAGAGAGAGAGAGAGAGAGAGACAGAGAGACAGAGAGACAGAGAGACAGAGAGAGAGAATCAGAGACAGAGACAGAGCGAGCAAATACATTTCTAATCAATTCTTAATCAATAGTATGGACACACACTATGTCAGCTAGTGGGGGGAGGCTGTGAACCAAAGGTATTGATTCCCATTTTAAAAACATTTTAAGTTGCTGGTCTATATGGTAATAAGTAGATATATCTAGAACAGGTGCCAATTGTGTGTTTATATGGTCATTTTGTGTACAGCTTTTCCATTTATAGGACATGCTAGGATTATTTTGGGAATTGATAAGGATTATGTCATGTTTTTCACGCTGCAAGTCATCTTCGTCAAATGTATAATGCTACAATTAAAAAAAAACAGAATGTGTGCAAAATGTGTGCTTAACCACCGGTCTCATTCTCCAAGTACCCATCATTTATACACATTGTGTGTGAATGTTTATACGCGCGTTTGCATGTTTGTGTTTTGTAGGTGTGTGTGTTTGTGTTTAATGCCTGTGCTATAGCCTGCGTCTGCTTATATAAGTGGGCCATTTAGAGGCTATGAGGCTACCAACTACTTCCCTCAGGATCAGTATACAGAAACAGGCCCAGGGTATGTTTGTGGACTGCCATCTAGTGGCTCAAATGCTACAGTGCATCTCATCCAGTACACCTGGGAGGAGATTTAAGCCTGCATTTATTATATACAGAACATCATCTTAGTTACCTCAGAATCAGCTTACATGCTGAAATATCAGATTTTATTTATGGGAAGGTAAAGAAATTAAGAAACCTAGGCAAATGAATAAATAAATCAACAACAAAACAGAGACCACCTTTGTAGGTCAACTTGACTATTTAATATATAAAATACGGTAGAACATACGCAAAAGGGGAAGGGATAAAGGACAAATGGATACTTTGGTACAATAACAAACACTTTTTTTGTAAAAGCAGTATAGAATTTGTAATAACATATCAGTGCATACTTTGTTTATGAAAATATACACAAATTGTATATCATTCTCCGAAAACAACAGATTTTTTTATACAACAAAACTCAAAAGCAGACTAGCCTAACACAATATATTAGCTATAATTTTCTTTTCAACTTTTTTCTTCAATTTCTATCCTAGTTTCGTGTGGTGTATATTCTTATTGATATTACATTTTCAGTTTATTTTGTATAACATGAATCATTCTTTGCTTGTTTAACGCCCATGCATTGACATCTTTGTGTCTGGTCTGAAATAAATTAAATGTGTCTTTGTACCCACTTAACTATGTGTTTTTATTTTACATTTGACTAAAAATTGCAGCATTGAACTGGTCATAATATTCAACTTGGTTTCGACCACTTCCCTCAATTACCAATAAGTACTAATATTACTACAATTGTTTTTTGTTTTCTTTAATAAATCGTGCAATATTAGTAACACCCTTTTGAAGAAAAAAGACAAAAAAACAAAACAAAAAATGAAAACAAAAACAAAAATATATTTATATAATATTTATATATAATAAAATAAAATCAAATTCAAATTCAAATAAAATAGGATGCCTAACCTACACAAAAACCGCAAAAAATAAAAATCGCCTCTCTAAAATTATCATTATTATTACCATCTGTGACGATAACAATAATGGTAATGATAATTATCATAACAACAATTATAATAAAAACAGACAATAGAACTGTCACCAGCACAAATTAACACTAGAAAATGAGTGAGATTCTCTAAACATCATCGTACATGGGAAATATTGAGGGCGGGGGAGGGCGCAAGTTAACTACTTGACGATTGTCTTTCATTTTGATTACTATAACTCCTACTGTAATTCTGAGATCCGTGTCAGACCTTTTTATATCATTATCATTACAATATGCCAGAACAAGCAACCAGGTACATCAAGGCTTCAGCTAAGCCTACAGATCCACAAACCCGCAGCTAACAGGAAATGTTTTTTTTTTTCTTCACGGTTTCATGGCTTGTGGCCTTTTCAACAGGAAACCCCATTCATGAACCAAAACCCCTTTCTTGTTTTTGTTCAAAGCTCAGGATACAACAGTCTTTAAGTCAAAGGGTGCTCCAAACATGCAGACCAGAGTGATCTCTCGAGTGACCGACAAACTGAAGACTCTCTCTCCCAACCCCAGGAGTCTCTGGCTGAGTCCCCCCCCCCTCCCCCTGCTTTACAAGATCTCCGCCACTATGCACATGGGAACCAAACACACACACACACAATGTGGGGGCCAGCTTGAATGACGAAAGCGGCATGAATGACTCCTGTACCACCCCGGCAGGACTGCCAAGCACTAACTCCCATCAATGGCCAGGCTTCAACTTTGGGGCGCCGCTGGTAAGTAGTAGTGGCACTAAATTCCTCATAACTTCTTTCAGAAGTTTCCCCCTCCATCTACAGATGTAAATGTGACTGCCCGAGGCCATCCTCTCCAATGAAAAAAAAAAAAAATGATGGCAAGATGGAGGGATCCCTGTGGGACGCTGGCTGGTGGCCTCCCCTATGTGAGCACTGAGATTTTAAGGCTTTTTTGCTCTGTGCTGGCCTGGGTGGCTGCACGTGACTGTATCTCTCTTTTTCTTTCTCTGTGTGTGTGTAGAGAGAAAGAGTCACACAGAGAGAAACACAGAGAGAGAGAGAGAGAGAGAGAGAAAGAGCAGGAGAGAGGCAGAGAGAGAGCAGGAGAGAAGCAGGAGAGAAGCAGAGAGAGAGAGAGAGAGAGAGCAGGAGAGAGACAGACAGAAAGAGATAGAGAGAGAGGAAGAGAGAAAGAGAGAGATGCTCTACTGCTCTGACTGAGGGAGGGGTGTGATGTTGGGTGATGGAGGAGGTGGCGGTTTGCACTGGTGCCAAGGGGCTGTGAGCAGAAGATGGCCGTGCTGTAGGCATGGGAGATCACCACAGGGTTCTGGCTGGCAGGTGCGGACCAGAACAAGGCTCAGCCTCTCGTTCCGTCATTCATGAATGGATGGATATGCATGGATGTCAAAAAAGCAAGAAAGAAAACAAACAAGCAAAACCAAGTCCACAAGCAATCGGAAGAGCACACATCACAAACAGATCCGAGAAAAAGAGTGCACAGACAAAAAGTCCATTTCCAGCCACTTGAACGAGATAGAAGGAAAAAAAGAAAAGACTAAAATGTCAAAGCAATAGAAAACAGAGAGACTGATGCCAAAACTTTGAGGCAGTGCCATTATTCAAGTCTCGACACAAGAGAAAGGAGACCAGAAGCAGGTTCGTTCCCACTTTCAACGCAACCCTCTGGGGCTCAATGGATCTTGTCTGAAGCTGTCTGGAGATGACCATCTTCTGAACTGTTCAGAACTGTTAAAACTTCCAAAATGGTCTCCCAGGTGCATGATTCTGGCCATGCATGATGCAGTGGGACATTCGGGCCTGTCTGGCCAATAAAACCCAATCAGTAAACCCCACAGGCATCTGAGCCTGTTTCTTAACCAGCTTTTAAATATCCTTCATCAATTATTTCACTCGGAGAATATACAAATGCACCAGAAAAAAACAATTTGTGTACATCTCTTAAATAATCATTAGACATAATATATATTTTTCTGTTCAGAATTGCACACTTGCAACACGTGTCAAGTCTAATCTAAGTAAGTACAAGGTTTTCAAATTTACAAAGGTGACTTGCTAAGTTTTTTTTGTTTCTTTTAAATTTTTTTTCCAAAACCGCAATCCTTTGCTGACAAGATGACAAGTGCAATACAGGCTTGAATGCGTGACGATGGATTCTCCTTCCCTGAAGTCAACTGCATGGGTACAAAACATGAACTAGACTGAGGGGATGCTTTTTGGGCAGTAAGAAAATTGTACAAAAAAAAATTCTCAATCACGTTTTTTTGTTTTTCTAAAAAAGAAAAGCACTCATTCATCTAAATTAGAATGTGGACTGCTTAACTCAACTGCCCCTTGCACTTGCAAGCCTACAGCCCAGTTATCATGATCAAATGCAGCATGGATCTTACTATGTGAGACTGTGCAGGTGTTTAAATGTGAATGTGTGTATGCATGTCTGTGAGAAGATTATGGGGGGACACGGTCATGGATAAACATGCCGCGACATGGAGTGAGCAGAGGTTCAATGGGAACAGCGAGTCGAGGAGAGTCAAGTGGATTCGGAGGAGAGGACTTGAGGTGAGATTATAAAGGTTTGCATGGGCCATGGAGAAGAGGTCTGTCAGGTTTGGGGAGAAGGAGGAAGAAGAGGAGGTAGGAGGAGGTAGGAGGGGGTCGCTGTGAACGGCTCTACCAGCTTACGGTAGACACACCTCGCATTAGGGTGGCGTTGGTTTGGGGTAAGATTCTAAAGTGCGCTGCTCTATCAGAATAACAATATCAATTCGTCGTAGAAAAACCACCCTAAAACAGTCCAACACACACAACACGCGAGGGAAGAGAAAATAAAGATAAAAACGATATAAACGATCCTCGGCTCTGTCCCTTTCTGCCCTCACCAGCACTCTCGCTTGCCACACCAAAACATCTTATGTACATTATAAATTATAGAGTCCTGTTCTGCTCCCAGAAGGGCCACCCAGTAAGAACTTGAGTGTACACGTACGCTCTCCAAGCTCCCTGCCCTTGACGCTCGTCCATTCAATTGCAAAACAGAAGAATTAAAGAACGAAGGAAGGAAAGTGAACGAGAAGTCGCCTCAACAGTCATAGCAGATGTCAGTGAGAGGTGACCCCTCTGCCTCTGCCCACCCCTGGAGAATCTCATCTATGCTGTGTGCGCTGAGCATCAGAAGCAACACTGAAATCAAACGCTGTTATATACACGGGTTCTTCTTCTTCACGGGGTTCTTCCTCGGCATTGCCTCGTCTTACCTCACCGAGCCTTCAGATGACTCAAGGTGCTTTCATACCTCTTTATCTGGCTTCTTTAAGAAAACATATACAGAATACTTATTTCATTCTTTAAAAAAAAAAAAAAAACAAAACCAAACAGAGACTCCTTTCTTCTGAATAAAAAACAAAACGGTCTATCAAATAATTTTAAATATCACCACGCTTGTGTCAGGCTGCTACTTGAATACACCAGTGGGAGTGAGGATTACATCGTCATTCAGGTTCTTTTGCATCTTTCCGAACAAGTAAAAAGCGCACCCTGCCTCTAGTGATCTGTGTAAATGTGTACGTGTGTGTCTGAGTGTGTGTGGGTGGGTGGATGTGTGTGTTTGTTTCAATGTCAACGCTTTCTATTCATGTTCAACCAGGGCTACATTTTCACTAAAATGACATAATCTGTATAAAAATGCGGAAAAATGCCATCATATCATGGTAAATACAAGCAAACAAATAAAAATAAAAAAATCACTACTCCCAAACACACAAGGGAGCACACGTAAAACAGTATAGAGT
>CM050218.1:12762500-12862500 GCA_027475355.1 Coilia nasus | reverse complement strand
TGAAGTACGAGGGGTTGGTTTACCAGGCTAGATAGCACTTATACTTGACTCAGTTAAGGCCTTTAGCTTAGTGCAGTGTGTTTTGTTGGCAAATTACAAAAGTACAAAATAGCATAGACTGCAAAAAGACAATAAAATCATTTTGAGAGGACAACCATTTTCAATACTTAATTTAACATTAAATAACTTAAACAACTTCACAGGTGTTTATCTCACAAAAACAGACAGACAAAGCAGTGTGTGAACTCCTACTGATTTGCAAGAGATGAACAATGGAAAACAAATCTTGACATTGATTAGCAAACACCATACACCAACAACATCTTTCATAAAACTTAGCTTGGGCTTCTTGAAATGGTATCATATCTATTTTATTTCCCTATTTTATTATAATGCACACAGCAATTATCACGACTCGAATGATCAGAAAAGAAAAGAGGTTGGGTTTTTTCTTTATGTCATATTCCAGTCAGCACCACAGACGGACAGACTTTCCCTGTTGACCGCCAGGAGTCACACCATGCCACAGCCAGAGTGCTGGAATTAACATATAAATTGGCCACTAGCAGAGTCTGCACACACAAATGAGTCATAAACTACACAGAACGTCGGCTCTACAAAGAAAAAAAGAAAAAAAAAATCCAGTCTGCCTGGAGGGACGGCTACAGCAGCCAGCAGTGCTGACTGGATCCTCTCGCTCCGCCGGTGAAATTGAATCTGACGGACATCAAATTGAATATGGCACATCAAAGGCTGCACGGGATTTGTGCATTCTGTTGGCGTTTCCTGCGATGCGGGCCGACCTCCGTATTAGGCGATCGGCCATTAGCTAATAGGGATGGGGGGGTACTTATTTAAGCGTGGCCTTACAAATGACTCCCTCGGTGGTTATCTGGAGCGTGATTATCATGACGGTGGCTCCCCCTCAGGCTCCCTTCTATGATCATGCTGCATTTCATTAAGATGTGGGGTGGTTGGGCGGAAAAATGAGACACTGAAATCTGTCCGCCCCAGCACTAGTGTGGCAGTCTACAGCAGTTGTATTTGTGTGACTTTAAGTCCGTTCTTCATTAAGCAAAGCAAACGACTCATTAGCATAGGTTAAGGAGCTGTCAAGAAGTCATTGTTAATCCCTCATAATCTGTTGGCTCTAAATGCGAAATGATTTCTTGCAGCATAATCGTTCTGCTACTGAATAAATACTCAAAATATTTTATCACACGGGGGAGGTCTCAGCATCACTTACTAAGGGGAGAAGATAGGAAGAGGTATCAGCATCATTGACTGAGAGGAGAAGATATGAGGAGGTCTCAAGCCTGGGATATACTTGCCGTGCCGCGCCGTGTGCGCAAAAAAGTGATGTCACCAATGAGCCCGACCCTTTATACTGCATTCGACGCACATGGCAATCGTCTCCTCATCAGAGGTGTAGTTCTGGAAACCTTGCATGTCAGAGGTGTGAAACATGACTGAATTGCAGGTTTACATCTTGATTTGAGAATTAAACTAGATAAATCTGAAAAGGTCCGAGTCAGTGTGTATATTTACCGTGTTTTCAGCTGAATAAGACGTTATGAGTGATGGTAGGATGCAGGCTTGCACCTACGTTAGTATGTGGATAAAACTGAACGAAATCCTAAAAGTTTTTGGTCAGTGCTTGTATTTCTTGTGAGTTTTCAGCAATATTAGCCTGTGTAGCAATGGAAAAGACATGGTTCGGCTGGTAGTAACTAGGCTAAAGTTAGCTGAAACCAGACTTGTGATTGCCCATTGTTTTCAATGGGCTGCTTCGCGCGGCACTGTGTGCAAGTTATTATTAAAAAAAAAAAAAAAAAGGCAGAATACGGCAGAATATGCACTGACGTCATTTTGACGTCCCCTTCTCACACGCATGGCGCGACACGGCCAGTGTAAAACAAGCTTTAGCCTTCCTGAGTGAGGGGAGAAGTGAGGAGGTGTCAGCCTCCTCCTGTAGTAAAGGGAGAAGATGTGAGGAGGCCTCTGTACCCCTGAACTAAAGGAGAAGACATCAGGAGGTCTGAGCATCCTTCAGTCGGGGGGAAATTATGTTCAAAGATGACACAATAGGGGAAGTATTTTCGTCAGCCCCATAACCTGTTTCAGGTTGGTGCAACTGCGACAAAAGCCTATTAGTGTGTTGCCGGGGGCCAGAGGTGTTAAAGCTCATTCTGACAATGTGAAACTGCTGTGTGTCTTTTTCTCCGTAAACCTGTTTCCTCCATACAGGCAACTCCAGACAGGATGTCACTTCTATAGCACCCCCCCCCCCCCCCCCCCCCCCCAACTTGCCACCTCCACCGCCACCTCTGTCTGATACTGTCTCACTCCAGACACTTTTGCCTGCCTTCGCGACCTTGCAAGGATGCCATTGTCCTGGGGCGGCAGTGTGTACAAATGAATGTACAAATAAATACAAATGAATGACATCTGTCTAGAAAGAGAAAAATAAACTGGGATCACTGGCATCAGCATGGGCATTTAGCTCATCCACAGGAGCCAAGACAGAGGCCGGATCTGTTTTTGAGGCAGGCACAGGGGTCACAGTGCAGGGTAGGGGTGGGTATTGGCAAGGACTATGATACAGCACATATCACGATACATTTGTCACGATACGATTCTATCACGATACATTGCGATACTGGGTATATTGCAATATATTGCGATATTCTACATAGTTCAGTGAAAATGTAAAAATAGAGCTGAATTATCAGTTGCTATTTATGATCTGGATAGTCTTAGCTTATCTTACATCACACAATCTTAACTCAACATAACCCAAAAACATAAAGCACATAGAATTTAGAAAATAAACTACTGGAGAACATATCTGTAATATAAGTTTAAACAATGTTTTATTTTGTTGGAGTCAGAAATTGATATAGTATATTGTGAAAATGTAGCATCACGATCGACATA
The DNA here is from genome assembly GCA_027475355.1 of Coilia nasus. Classification (NCBI taxonomy): domain Eukaryota; kingdom Metazoa; phylum Chordata; class Actinopteri; order Clupeiformes; family Engraulidae; genus Coilia; species Coilia nasus. The sequence continues at coordinate 12,859,563 of CM050218.1, read as the reverse complement.
GTATATTGCGATATGATATATTGTGATATATTGCTATAACGATATTTTTGCACGCCCCTAGTGCGGGGAGGGGAGGGGTGGGGAGGGACAGTAATGGGTGGCGGGGAGGGGAGGGGTGAGGTGGGACAGTAATAGGTGGCGGCGGCCGCTAATGACTGAGCCGCAGTGGCGGAAGCTCTTCTAAACTCACGGCGGGAGGCAGACATCATTATGCCGGCCCTGTTCCCCCTCTCTCATGCCTCCTGCCTGTCTAGCGCTACTGCTGTTAGCAGCCTGTGCCACTGCTGCTGCTGCTGGAGAGGCCGTTCACACACCCAGGACTTCATTAGCATTTCATTCGTGTACCATGCTATTTATTCAAGTCATTCAGAAAAAAAAAAAACAATTTCTATCTGCGAGCACCGTAAATGTACAGCAATATTACGCTATTAATGACTATTATGCTATTAATTACTGTTAAAGTGCTTCTATTGTATTATATTGTACTAAATTATTAGCATTCGCTTTAGTCGGGTCTGTGGAGCATTGTTTGAATTTGAGTGCCCATCGCCAGGGAATCACAGAGGGGAGCAAGCGGTACTACTGACAGGACAAACGTGAAACATCCACAACAACATGTATAAGTCACAGCGTGTGGAACTAAGGAGTCACAGCAACAAACTAAAGCATGATGGGAAGGACACGACAGAGAGTGCGGACAGGACAGCCATGGCTGCCTAGGAATGATCTGATTGGAGCAGACGGAACAACAACAACCAACGGAACAACTAACAGTTTCTTTTCCTTTTTTTTTCCATCTCCACTCAACCACCACATTGACATTGTGTTTGTGTGTGTGCTGTGTTGGCTTCCCAGCAAAGTAAGTATCCTCAAAACACCATTAGAAACACTCAGCAAGTGGATGTGTGCGCTTGTGAGCGCACGCCCACCCGCCTCACAGAGGGCACTGACGGACGGGCGGACGGACGGACAGAAGCGTAGTGCCAAAGGGGTGTGATGCCAAATCACCTGAGGTTAGCTGCAAAGCTGGAGATGCAGTTAGCCATCTCCCCATTCTGTTTGTCTGCGCCCCACATGCTGTGAACAGAGCAAAACAGGGGCTATTATACCAGCTCCTGGGCACGCTGCAATCACTCAAACCTGTGGTTACTCTTTACACACACACGCTCACTCACACACACACACACACACGCTCATTCCAACTTACACTAACGCGCAAACACAAATCAAGTGAAAGGAACACACAAACACACACACACCCACACATTAGTAGTCTCCCTCACACACACACACTCCTGCTCACACACACTTATACACGCACACACACACACACACACACACTGACACACACATTCCAACTTACACCAGTGCGCGAACACATATCAAGTGAAAGGAACACATACACACACACACATTAGTAGTCTCTCTCTCTCTCACACACACACATCTATATTGAAAGGAACACACGGACACACACACAGCAAAAGTCAGGCACATACACCACTGCACAGCCAGGCTTACGGTCCTGAGAAAAGCCTGCATTACAAGAGGCCTAAGAACAAGTCATTAAAAGCCATCACTACACCTCCACCTCCTGGGAAATCAACTCCCGCCCCTCCCCCACCCTGTTCTCGGAGTGAGAGAGCAAGAGAGGGTAAGAAAGACAGAGAAAAAAGAAAGAGCAAGTGTGTGTATAAGCGAGAGATAAAGACACAGAAAGAGTGTGCGTGTGTGTAGCTGCGTGTGCATGCGGGTGTGTGTTGTGTGTGTGTGTGTGTGTGTGTATATGTGAGAGACAGAGAGAGTGAGAGAAGAGAGATGAAGAGAGCGATGAAGAGAGATTTAGGTCATCTTCTCACGGAGGAAAATCAAGCCGTAGACAGCGGCTGCGTCTATTGATGGGATTCGTATACAATGTGCTTGTATGGCTTAGAGCATGTAAACATTGTGCAGATGTAAATTGACATAGCTCTGGGGGAGAGACGCTAACCATATGCAATTTCTTTTCTCCGCTTCAGTATGTAATATAAAATGGCGTGGTCTCTAACATCACACGACTTATTTTAGTGTTTTCCACAGGAAGAGTGTCATGTTTACACACAGCAACCCAATGAAGCAGGGCTCCTGCATTTCAGCCAGGCTGGCACTCAACCTTCTGTGGTATTTCAGGTTTGTGGTTCACTGACAAACCTAGGTAGGTTAAAGGAGAAGGAGAAGTTTGTGAATCAATCCATAGCCCTGTTGTTCAAGGTCACAGAGTGCTGTTGGTAAGGAAAAAAAAAACTGAGAAAGTTGACGCAATATAGAGCAAATAATGACCTGGTAGCTTGGTAACTGAATGGGCCATAGAAACTAACTTTCAGTTCTACTTTCCTATACCCCATTGGGTTAGTATTAGCAGTTCTTTATGCAGTCTATGTTGCATGAAATTTTCTCAATGTTTTTCCTACGAACAATACTGTCACCTCGAACAACAGGACTATGGATTGATTCACACCGAACGGGCAGCAGACTGGTAAGCAAACAGAAGCGAACACTAAACTATGCACTAAGTAAGCAGAAGAGCTCTACGCCTTCATTGTCTTAGTAATGAAAGCTGTATGACTCAGTTTTGATGTTTACTCTGGGCTGACTTAAAGAGGTTTGTCACTGAGCCATATACTTGAAACAGAGCCTTGGGCTTTCAACTGTCTGTTTACATAAACAATCCTGAAGTAGGCTTTAATGTCGGTGGTCAAGTGCTTTTCGTTGTGTGTTTACAAACACTTTATAGTTCATCACACTCAGACAGTCATGGAAGACCATACTCTAAATAGACAAAAAGTGGCCAACTATTCTCTTTACTCTGGCTTTTACATCTGTGTTAATAGAGACAGTTATGTACAGGTGAGTGAGCATTAGGTTAGCAATCACTCGAATCAATGAGTAAGATATGGGGTTATATGTTCAAAGATGGTGATGTTTGGGGAGCAATCAACAGAAATGCCATGCAGAGAGAAAGGAAGCATCATATGAACTGAGCGGGACTACTTACACCAGGTTACTGAGAGAGGCCAGGCTAAGCTGTTGGGGCTGTTGCTGCTGCTGCTGCTGCTGCTGCTGCTGTTGCTGCTGCTGCTGCGGTTGCTGGGATACCGATGGCTGCTGCTGTTGCCAAGTGGTCATGTTGCCTGGCAACAGCCCGCCTGGCGACGTGAAAGCCTGGAGTGCGGTGAGATCGGCGCTCGTCAGCTGATACTCTGTGATATGAGAGAGAGAGGGAGGGAGGCAGGGAAAGATGCGATGGGTTTTAGGCAGTCTGCATGCTGGTCCATAGAGTAAACAAATAAGCTGTGCGTTTTCCCTATGATGTAAATCAGACACCTACTTCAGGCTTGGCCTTTGGGCAGAGGAGGGGTAGGGGTTTTTGGGTGATCTAACTTTAACAAAAACTCCCATCAAAGACATGAGTAGTGGAGGAGTTAAGCCAGTCAAACTACAGAGGCGGCTGAGAATCTGCTACCAGGCTACTAATATCGCTGATATCCACCAACAGTAAATTTCCAAATTAAGTTGACCAAAGGCAGTTTTTATTTATTTATTTTAGACCGCACGGAGACTGTACTTAAAAGAGGTGACGACAACAATGTTTGGGCCCCTGTCACTGTGGGCATGTTATTACAATCATGCAAATCAATTTTGTTACCAATACTATTTTTCAACAGCTGTCTTGAATCAAAATGTTTTGAAAATGTTCAACTACGTAAATGTTTGCCGATCATGTGAAAATCCAGTAATGTCTTTGTGCTATGCATGGGAAATTCAAAGCTGTCGCTCTCACCTGGGTTGTAGGCTGTTGGCATGGCAGAGAAAGGAGTCAGGAGGCTTGGCGTTGCCACGGAAACCACCGGTGTGGTGAGTGGCTGGGTCACTTGAGAGGCGCCTAACCGCTGGGCATTCTGGGAAAAAGAGGGCAGGACGAGGAGAAAGTCAGTCGTGTGGTGCGGGGGTAGGAGTTATGGGGCATGGAGCTCTCCAAAGGGTGAGAAATGAAAATGAATGTGAGACACAGAGACTAAAAAAACAAAATCCAAAACAAAAACAACAAAAAAACTAATTAAAACTCTACCACACACTCTACACCCACGTGGATCACATGAGAGTTTAGCTCAGTGCGTGTGCTCATTCAGAGCAATGAAATATTACAACAACAGCTAATTCAACATCATATCTTCTTCACCAGAGAGGAATGACAAAAATAGTATCAGTGAGGCAGCCAAAAAAACAAACAAGCAACAATAACAAAAATCACACATGACTGAAACCTCTCTGCATCCATATCAACTCCAACTGCATGCATGAGAAAAGAGAAATGTACACAAGAATGCAGAATGCCTTCAGAATGTGGGTGACAAAGCAAACACACACCCATATCTGGTGTGTTTGTAGAGACGACACCAAAGCAATGCGGAGCTTGCCAGGCAGTCGATAAACCCACGATAAATGACATGTAACCAGTGGAGGAGAAAATGAGGTATATTTGGTGTGTACGGTATATTTAGGGGTGATGGTGGACTGACTGCCCCCCACCCTCCCCGCACCTTAGCCGAGACGTTTAGTTATGCTAGGCCAAGTTAAGCTGTGGCATGTTAGACATGTCACTGAGCGCAAATCATTAGCAGGGCGGAAGAAGTCTGCCCGTCTCTGTCTACCTCCCCCCACCCCCACCTCAACCCTCAAACAAACAAACACACACACACACACACACAAACACACACACACACACACACACACACACACACACACACACACACACACACACACACACACACACACACACACACACACACACACACACACACACACACACACACACACACACACACACACACACACTCTCTCTTTGTACCCCCCACCCCGTTCCCCAGGGCAATCCCCTTCCCTTCCTATCCGCTTGGCTGCACGCTGCCTTTTGATCCGGCGCATATCCCCACTCGCTCGCTTGCAATCATGCCGTGCAGCCACGCGAAGACGCGCTCGCTCTGCTCTCTGCTCCGCTCCGCTCCGCTCAGCTCAATGCCTCCGATGCCGGATGAGCATTACTTCCGTCTCCAGATCACCGGAAAACAAACACAGAGAGAAGCCTCTCTGCCGTGCCCAAATGTGCTAGGCTTGCTAATGCGCCTCGCGCCACCTTAATTGCCAAGCGACTTGTGTTGTTATTGCTTTGTGTGTGTGTGTGCCTGTGTGTGTGTGTTTTATTTTTCAATTTAAAAGTTACTTTCTGTGGGTTGCTTATGTCTTCCTGCACGTGTTCTGTGTGTGTGTGTGTGTGTGTGTGTGTGTGTGTCTTCTGTGTTTGCGTGCGTGCGTGTGTCTGTAAAACTGAGCCTGCTGAGTAATTTGATGGTTATTGGTCTGTGTGTTTACCAAGCGAGTGTTTATAACACCTCTGACTAGATGACGTCTTTCAATTTTTGACTCATCGGGCAGTGGGCGGCAGTGAGAGAAGATTTTTTTTTTTTTTTTTTTTTGCAGTCTAGAAGAACCGAATGTTCAAACCACGATATGAGAAAAAGGGCCAATTTCTCTGTTTTTTTTTGGCAAATCTATTTGATAGCACTTAACACCACATTTACATGGTGCTACATGACTACAAACTGTGGAATGTGATTAAGAAATGAGTTCATGGTGGTGTGCTGTTACACAAACCAATACAATTGGAATCAAAGTGAACCGCTTGTGCAAGATGGGCATGAGTGAGACAGCACAAAAACACCAAAATGCTAATTAAGGAAAAATAATGAACAACACCACGCCACAACATCATCACAGCACAACAGTCAAGTTATGGGAGATTCTATTCACCTCACTCACCAACTCCAGCTCTTCGTCTGTCTGCAGGAGAGGACACACAGGACACAGATCGACATTACTGCCAAGATCAGTGCCCCCGGGGCACAGCCTTCACGAGACCTCTGCCTTTTGTTGTTGTGTGTGTGTGTGTGTTTGTATATGTTTGTGGTTTGTGTGTGTGGGGCACGTTCAGTGGCGTCGCTAGGTTGTGGAAACATTCGGGGCTTTAGCCCAGAAGTTAGAGTGTTCTTTGAGCGGGGGTTGGGGGGTTTCTCCCCCAGGAACATTTTAAAAATCGAACTGATGAAAATGCAATTTTAACGTTGTTTAAGAATGAAAAGAAAGGACAATCGTCATGAGTCATGACTTACGTCGAATAGGTATTACAGGATAACCTGTAAGGAGTCTCTTCTGGCAAAGTGCTAACCACACCAGACCAGCATTTATCGAAAGGCTGACTGTGGCTGGGACTGCTTTTCACGAACCTGTGCTGATCGAAACGCTCTCATGGGTTGCCGTTGCAGTAGCCAACGCCACACTCTCGGTCTGCACCTCTTGTCCACTCTCTGCACTTTTTCCCCTAAAGAAATTTCTAATGTCCATCTTTTAAACACGGATCTCACTCTAGCTAGAAACACGAAATAGCCCTACGCATAGAAAGAATACCGACGTCTTGAATTTGTAACATATTGTAACAAATGATTCTAAAGCTGCCCATATATGGTCCCGCAAGATTTTCCAGGAGCGCTCTAGAATCTTTGGTTTTCACTGGCTACAATGTTTCATTTGGGACTACTGGTAATGCAACCACACAAAAGTCTCTTCTACAGGCCTATTTTCATCATTACCATCATAACTGTCAAGTTATCTCTTTATTGTTCTTTATTCAACACCCAAGCGGATTCACACATTACAAAGCAGGGCAACCTGTGCTCACCTAGCAGCTCACTTGCTATATATCTGAGGGACCGGAAGCGAACCCCTATTATTTACTTTTTTTGACGGCACAGAGATCTGGGGCTATTCCCAGGAGATCCGGGGCTATAGCCTCGAATGCCCAGGTCTACCGACGCCCATGGGCACGTTAATTTGGTCAATTCTGAGCCTAAACTAACACGAGCCTAATGGCAATGGAAAACCAGCGTTGACAGAGTGGAGAGTTAGGGATCGTCAGGCCTGATTGGTTGCATGGGACAGACAGGGATTTTATGTTATTGTACTGTACTGAATGCTTAGATATTTTATGACAACAAGCTGCTGAGACTCACACCGAACTTTGGGATAACCCATTCTGTTCAGAGGTCTGGAATTTCTGTACAACAGAAATGCTATGCAATGTATGTCACTGCTGCTGTGTGACACAGCAGAACAACAAAAGACTCAGTTTCTCTCCATGTAATAAAATGGATTTTAGCAGGAGCAATAAAATATTTTACAACTTGATATATACATTCCATTTCATATTCATTTGTACATCAATAGTTTGTTGTTATTATAGAACGTAGTGGAAGATAACCATATAATAAGTGGGATAATGCATGGCTAGGTGGTTAACATCATACAATAAACCCTTCGCAGTGATAAAGGCCCCCCTAAGCTTCACATCAGGGCCCAGCATCAGCTCCAGAGTTTATTTAACAGTACTGACCACCTTGCAGAACATCATCCCTTACAGATTGCACTACGTCACCTGCTGCAGGTTTTGTTTTTGTACTAGACAGTGAAAGCTAAAAAAAAAGTCATCAACAAATGATGTTTGTCAGGTTTAGTAAAGTTTTAAATTTCCTCTTTTTGAGCTCTTGCGCAAAGGTATCATTAACTTTTTTCCTCTATTAATCATGTTTCTTATGTTAATTGCTTGAAAGATAATTAACCGGTAATTTGATGTGATAAGTTGAAAAATGCTTCATTAAAAAATGCTCCTGACATAAGCAGTGTTGCTGTCTGTTGCTGACAGATAATTTGTCAACTCTGCACTCTTAAACGTCTCACTCTTAAACATTTTTTAATTTAAGTTTGAAGTGTTCACAATTTTGGCATTTGTTTTTTTTTTTTCAAACCAAGTAGCGTTTATTGTGTTCATGCTGTCTAAAAGTTAATGACAACAAGAAAAGCTTAAATGGATATGGACAGAAAATATGTTTAAATTTGAGTTTGAGTATCCGCCTGGATCCAGTGCAACCACAGTACACAGGCATTCAGGCAAAGCTATGAAAAACACAGAGGTTGTTTGGTATATAAAGAACTGTTTAGTATTTTATATGGTCTTGCTCATCACAGGCAATTGCAGGCCAACTACCAGCTTTAATACTGCATTTTCTGAGGCCCAGATAGCATGTTCATTATGGATACATTTCCAAAAAGGTACGTAATAACTATAAATATATCCACTTGCATTTTCTTTTTTTTTTTGATTTGTTTTGTTGCACAATGTATTGATGGGCCAGTTTGGCCAAACTGGGCTGCCATAGTCTGAGTCTGCTCACCAGCTGCAGCAGGCTCTTTCCACCCTGCGAAGTGATGACCCGGAGGTCCGGCTTGCGGCTGTTCACCATCTGAGGGCTGGGCGGAGGCGGAGACTTGGCCGGAACTACTTTCCCCATGCTGTTGCCATTGGACACGGACAGGAGTCCTGGGGAGGCTCTGGCACTGATGTACCCGTTTGCTGTTGATAAAACAGACAAGCCAAAACGTGTCAACATACAACAGACCCTCACGCATGCATATGCATGAGCACTTTTTCACTTACTGTGTACTGTGTGTGTGTGTGTGTGTGTGTGTGTGTGTGTGTGTGTGTGTGTGTGTGTGTCTAGTTCTCTTAAAGAAAACTGCACTTTTGAAAGAAAGAAAAAAACTAGGCCGCAAACAAAAGCAAGCTGCTCCTCGATGCACAGCATGTCCTGCCACGCTGTACCTCCCTCACACACACATGAAAAAAATCAACAAAAACAAACAGTAAAAAAAACACACACACACACACACACAAAGGCTCCTTGTGTGTTTGAAATGTAATCCCTTATTTTCCCCTTCTGTAAACCTATTATGACATAATGAGCAGATTAGTAGCGACTGCTTTTTTGCACAGCTGCTGACGTTACGGCTTCCGGTGCCTTCGAGGTAGCTCAGGTGAAGGCCCAACATTCAAAAAGAGACAGAGAAAAGAAAGATCAGAGAAGAGAAGAGAAGAGAAGAGAACAGAACAGAACAAAAAAACAAAAAAAAACATGTGTGCTGGGGATGTGCCACGGCCCCAAGACTGCGGCCCGGGACTTTCCCAGGACACAAGTCTCTGTCCATCTTCCCAGGGATAAGGGACAGCATTCACACAGAGTGGCGCTGTGGAGAAACATGTGACAGCCCCCTTTCCCTCTAGCCTGGTAAACCAGCCCCTCGTACTTCATTTCATTTTGTACAGCGGGTCTGGACCAGACACCGTCAGAAACGATTTCTTCCTAGAGGTGTGCCGAAGTTTAAAACAAGTGGCTCTGCCTTTACCCAATCGCTAACGGCTGGTCGTCACATATTCAATTAGCCTACTGTACCTACGCACTACAATTCAAATGTAGTGGGTTTACCAGGCTACTTTCCCTCACCTTCCCTCTCGCTCCACTAGCAAAATCACCCAATCACCACCACCCCACCCCCACCCAACTTTGCTTTTATACAGTATATCTTATATTTACCTTTTACTTATTTCACACTTTTTTCATCTGTTATGTTTTTACATACGGTTCTTTGCTCTTATTTTTGTAAAGAACACTAAACTGCCTTTGTGTATGTAATGCACCATACGAATAAACTTGCCTTGCCACAACACCTCCACAACACTCGCAACCAGCACCCACCCAACACACTACTGCTTTTGAGCTCAATCTGTTATCAGTTAAATCAGAATCTCTGCTGAGGTGTGGGTTCGTGATGGTGTGTTTGTGTGTGTATGCGTGCGTGTGTGTGTTGTGGGGGTGGTGGTCGAGTGAGCGTCTGTTCCAAATATCTGCTGGCTAATATCACGCAGATAAAATGACTGTGACGAGAAATGACCCTGACTCGATGGCCTGAGGGAATGTTTAGCTGGGGGATCGGGGTGCAGCTTGGGGGTAGGGGTGGTGTGTGTGTGTGTGTATGTGTGTGTGTGTGTATGTGTGTGTGGCGGGGGGTGGGGGTCGGTGTCTGAGAAATCCCTCATAGATGCGCGTAAGACGCTGAAGTGATTCAACAGTTTCATTTAGACAGTGACGAGCACTTGGCCCGAGGGTGTCAGTGGATGTAAATGGAAACATGTTGCATGCGGTGGGGGTAACACAGACAGGGGGCTTTACGGTGTGGGACGAGGGGAGCTGTTGTTGCCCCTCTAGTTTTGGAAACATGAAGCCAGAATTTCTCAACAGTGCCTGGAGGATGGTTGGGAGGGGTGACAAGTGTGTGTGTTTGTGTGTGTGTGTTTGTGTGTACTTATGTGTGTGTGTAAGGGGGGGGGGAGGAGGATTAGTTGGCTACATGCGTGTGTCTGCTGTTGGCAACAGGCCTCTCCCTCTTTGACCCCTACTGGAGTCTATTTCTCTCTCTACCTCCCTTTTCTCTCTCCCAATTTTTCCTCCCTCTTCTTCTTTCTTGCTCTCCCCAACTTTCCTCCCTGTTCTCTCTGGCTCTAGCCCCTCTTTCTTTCATTCTCTCTCTCCATCTCTCTCTCTCTCTCCCTCTCTCTCCACCTCTCCCTCTGTCTCCGCCTCTCTCTCTCTCTCTCTCTCTCTCTCTCTCTCTCTCTCTCTCTCTCTCTCTCTCTCTCTCTCTCTCTCTCTCTCTCTCTCTCTCCCTCTCTCTCTCCCTCTCTCTCTCCCTCTCTCTCTCCCTCTCAGGCTGGAGGCTCCTCTTACCCCAGCCTGGGCGTGGGAATGTCAGGAATGCTGTGTGACGTCAATGGTGACATTCCCATTGCCTGAGCCCTTTGCAGAACAGCTGAGAATCGAGGGACACAGGGGGGGGGGGGGGAGGGGTAGGAGGAGGGGGAAAGGGAAAGGGGAGGGGGTGGTGGCAGGAGGGGTGTGTGGGGGTGAGAGTGGGAGAGGGGAAGAAAAGGAGGAGGAAGAGGAGGAGGTGGAAAAGAGTGGATAGCCTGTGAGGGAGAACTTTCTCAGTTTACAAACATGAAGTGAAAGAGAGAGAGAGAGAGACAGAGAGAGACAGAAAAAGAGACAGAGCATGACGGAGGGCAAGTAAGAGAGAGAGAGAGCAAGAGAGAGAAAGAAAGAAAGACAGGGAAAAAGAGAGAGATACAAAGAGAGAGAGGGAGACAGAGAGAGACAGAGAGAGACAGAAAAAGAGACAGAGCATGACGGAGGGCAAGTAAGAGAGAGAGAGAGCAAGAGAGAGAAAGAAAGAAAGACAGGGAGAAAGAGAGAGATACAAAGAGAGAGAGGGAGACAGAGAGAGACAGAGAGAGAGAGAAAGAGAGAGACAGAGAGAGACAGAGAGAGAGAGAGAGAGAGAGACCACACATGTTAAGGCCTTCGAACTAAAGGTCACCCAGGTCATCTAGTTTCCTTCATGGTTATCCAACACTGCCAACTAATCTGGCCCTTTCTAAACCTGAAAGTGTGCAGTAGTTGACCAACAGACAATCTGTTGTTGTGGCCACCATTTGATGGGAGCTTTGATGTGAGGTGAGGATCAGGAACAGCAGGGCTGTTTTTTCAGGCGCAGCAGACAAGTATGATGTGGAGCGACAGCTGAGGAAGGTGGAGAGGAGGGGGGTGGCTTGGCATGTGTGTGTGTGTGTGTGTGTATGTGTGTGTGTGTGTGTGTGTGTGTGTGTGTGTCGTGGGGGTGGCTTAATATGTGTGTGTGAGTGTGTGTGTGGTGGCTTGATGTGTGTATGTGTATGTGTGGGGTGGCTTGATGTGTGTATGTGTATGTGTGGGGTGGCTTGATGTGTGTATGTGTATGTGTGGGGTGGCTTGATGTGTGTATGTGTTCGTGTGTATGCGCATGTGTGCATCTGTGTGTGTATGTATGTATGTGTGTGAGTGTGTGAGAGTGTGTGTGTGTGTCATGGTTAGGGGGGGTAGGTGTTAGTCCACACCACTCATGTCATTCATGTCTGTCATTCTGCTCACCCTTCCCCCATTACCCATAACCCCCCTGTGCTGTTTACAGCCTGTCCTGTGACCCTCAGCTGTCATGTGCATGAAAAAAAAAACAGGTGCAGCAGGGACCAATCAGAAGATGACACGGTGAGTGGAGATTTTAGTGTTGGTACAAGTGTGAGTGTACATGAATGTGTGTGTGTGTTTATGTGTTTGTGTGTGTGTGTTTATGTGTGTGTGGGTGAATGTGTGTGTATCTCTGTGTGTGCATGTATGTTTGTATGAGTGGAGTGTGTGTTTGTGTGTTTGTGTGTGTGTGTGTGTTTATGTGTGTGGATGAATGTGTGTATATCACTGTGTGTGCATGTGTGTTTGTATGAGTGGTGTGTGTGTGTGTGTGTGTGTTTATGTGTGTGTGTGGGTGAATGTATGTGTATCGCTGTGTGTGCATGTATGTTTGCATGAGTGGAGTGTGTGTGTGTGTGTGTGTGTGTGTGTGTGTGTGTGTGTATATATGAGAGGGGTTGGCAGGGAGAGACCTGAGGGATCGCTCTAAAAACTAGCCGCCTGCCTTGCGTGCCCGGTGGAGATAGAGCCGCTGGCGTGTACAGACACGTCGGCCATTCGCAGCGCTACAATGAAAAAAGCACTGGAGAGGAGCACACGAGTGTGTGTGTGTCTGCCCGCTTAGCCCACCCGCCCACTCACGCCCCAACCAACACAGGCCACTGGGCACAGCAGCAGCCGGGGGTGCGATGGAATCTCTTAGAGAGCAAAGTGTATCGATTCTGCACAGCAATAACAAAACCTCTTTGGCTGCAGAGGAGGAGGAGGGAGGAAAAACATAGTCTGGTATCAGACGAGAGGCTGAATGAAAACAACCCAACACCCCTAGATGACTGCTGTGGGAGGTGATATTAAGTGACGGCGATGTGAAATGCAGAGATGGCACTCACCCACTGGGCTGGGACACGCGCCGTTGGAGTTGTTGAGGTCGCCTCCGAGAAGCGCACCTGTGGAACGGCATGAAATATGTTCAGGGCTGATAGTACAAAAAAAATCCTGAGCCTGAACTTTTACTACACTCGGTCTAACTAAGTACTTTTTGGAATAAGATAAACCTAACTAACTTTGGTTGACAGTAAAAGCTGGGTTCCCCTTATTAGACCTCTCTGGGTGAAAACATCTCAGCATTGACAAACTTTTGCTATTGGATATTCTTGGTGTAGACCTATACTTTTTTCCTCACAGACAAACACAGCCAAGCCTGAAATCAGGCACGGTGCCTGAATACTATCAGCCCTGTATGTTACATCAAAAACGCTTTCATCGCAGGAGACAAAGCACTTAAAGAATCATCATCATCATCCCTAGAAATGCAGAATCAAGAGGAAACCTCATAATGCCACATATTCCACCTTTTCTGCCACCAAAAACGAATTATCTGACAAACTGGTGGAACAAATGGTGTTTCAATCACCTTGCTGAGTCATGCTGTACTGTGAAGTATTTGCCATGTTGTGAAACACTCACAAAATAATGCTTTAAAAAATGCTTTTGAAAGCTGTACTTTGATACAAAACAGCCCAATGTTTCCAGCTATTTCAATCAGGTTTTCCTAGTGATTCAACAATTGTACATTTGAATGTACAATGTACTTTTAATGTCGAGTTATCAGAAAGTGCAAATACTGGTTAGAAAGTTTTGTTATGTCAGAAAGTGTAAATACAGGTGTCTCTGCATTCATTTAGATGGGGCCCTGGTCTTGTTAACCTGAATTAGTTGCCTAAACGCATCACAAGGATGGTGGTTGAGCAACCAGACTTGCCTAGGAGGACTCTGCTTACATCCAAGGCATTTGGAGACGAGTCAGCAACATGCCAAGCTGTGGCTGGTACAATAATAAATAAAAGCCCCTCTGCCGTCTTCACATAAACACATCAAACAACCGTGAAAAGCCCACAGTTCAGAGCTGCCGGGATTTTTTAATTAACGCAGCAAGGCAGAAAAAGCATCGCTCTGGTCTCCATTCGAAACAAGCACATCTCATTTAAGACATTACAAAGCTCGTTTGTCATTGTCGAGGGGGCTGACAATGGCAACAGATGTTGTCTGGAACGGTGTCCATGGAGACGAGGAGAGAGAACATCAGTCGCCGAGGCAGCTACCCAGCCCTGTTGCGTTGCCGTTCGCTCGTTCGCTCGCTCGTTCTCTCGCTCACTCACCTGCGCTGGCCGGCCGCTGCGGTAACCCAGGTGACACAGTGTTCCTCTGGAGGGCCGGTTGCTGCGGTGACAGGAGGCGCGGGTCTGTGAGCGTGGAGGTGACGAAGGAGGTGGTGACGAGGGCGCTGCTGGGGTTGCTGCTGAACTGCAGCGGGCTCTGGTTGGTGACGGGCACCGTGACTGGCATGGAGAAGGTGGGCGCTGGGACTGTGGACTGAGAGAGACAAGGAGAGAGACGAGGGCAGAGAATGACAGGGAGAGAGGGAGAGAGAGAAGTGAGTGACAGAGAGAGAGAGAAAAGAGAGAGACAAAGAGAGAGACAGAGAAAGCAAGAGAGAGTGAGAGAGCGAGAGCGAGAGAGAAAGAGAGAGAGAGAGCGAGAGGGAGAGAGAGAGAGAAAAGAGAGAGAGAGAAAGTGAGAGACAGAGGGAGAGAGAGAAAAGAGATAAAGAAAAAGAGAGAGAAAGAAAGCGAGAGGAGAGAGAGAAAGATTTCAGGGATGCCAGACACACAGGCACATACACAAAGTACACACATACTGATGCACATCCTTATACACACACACACACTACAGAGACACATACACACAACAACTCACTTTACACTCACACACGCACAGACACAGTCTCACACACGCACAGACACGCACACGCACACGCACACCCACACCCACACCCACACCCACACCCACCCACACACACACACACACAAAACATCACAGAATCACAGTCACACACACAGACAAACACAATCACCACACACACACAGACAAACACAATCACCACACACACACACACAGAAACACACACACACACGCACACACGCACAAACAAATTCTTCAATCAACACACTGGGGATTTTCATGGCATGCTCGTGTGACTTGAGGGAATAACAAACAAGTCAAGCAGTAAGCAGCTGAGAGGTGTGCTCAGAAACACAGGTCACGTGCAGAGTTACTCTCGTCCCACCTACAGTCACTGCAGGCCAGACCTCACCCAGACATCTCTACCCCTTCCACAGATTTGGCCACCAATTACTCCTCTAGGTAAGAGCTACAGCAGAGACTCCCTACAGAGCCTGGTAATGACATACAGAGTAGGGCTGCAATGCCATTTTCTTTTTGTTTTTCATTTTTGATTTTTACTTCTTTTTTTTTTTAATTTACAAACACAACACACAACTAGAAATAAAAATGTAGCACTAGTGGGGTTTAACAGCGCTGCTTCAGAAATAAAAGGGCTTCTTCTTGTGGTACAGCCGGGGGAAAATACAGAGATACTGGGGGCAGGACACTGACACAAAGAAATAAGTGAGTAAGTCTTCCACTTGCGCTGAAAACACGGGTCTGCTGGGTATATGAGATAATGGAGGCAGAATAAAATACAGAATGGGGTTGACATGGAGGGAGTGTGAGGAGGAGGATGTGTGAGGGGGTGAGGTGACTCAGTGATCTACTAGGCTAGTGCAGATCGGGGTAACCTACTGTGGTGGCGGGTAATAATTGGGGTGGGGGTAACCTGTGGAGGGAGTGTGAGGAGGAGGATGTCTGTGAGGGGGTGAGGTGACTCAGTGATCTACTAGGCTAGTGCAGATCGGGGTAACCTACTGTGGTGGCGGGTAATAATTGGGGTGGGGGTAACCTGTGGACGGAGTGTGAGGAGGGGGATGCCTGTGAGGGGGTGAGGTGACTCAGTGATCTACTAGGCTGGTGCAGATCGGGGTAACCTATTGTGGTGGGGGGGGTAATAATTGGGGTGGGGGTAACCTGTGGAAGGAGTGTGAGGAGGAGGGATGTCTGTGATCTACTAGGCTAGTGCAGGTTGGGGTAACCTATTGTGGTGGGGGGTAAAACATGGGGTGTGGGTAACCTATTGTGGTGGGGGTTAATAACTGCGGTAGGGGTTATAGTGTGTGGACCTTTTTTGCAGTGCTAGGGGACATCGGCTGTGTGTCTGTGTGTGGCTCCAATGGGACTCCAGGGTCCTACCAGGGTATTTGAGCCATGCGGCCCTTACTAATGTGGGACACAGTGGGTGTGTGCACTACACTTAACCCCACACCCTCTAAATCTTCTCTGGGTGCCAATGTTCTGACAAGTTGATGGTTCCATGCAAGAGTGTCCTAATGAGATAACAGTTCCACCTGGACCAGGAGGGTGCTCTGCAGAGACGTAGATGGGCCATACTGGGCTTTGGTGGTGGTGGTGGTGGTGTGTGTGTGGGGGGGGGTGTTTCACAGGCTCTGGGCACCAGTGGACTCAAACTGTCCGGTGGCTGTGTGCATGCCTCAACCCATTTTTATGCTGTGCCGCTCCCCAGCTCAACTCTGGCGACGCAGGCAGGCAGGCAGGCAGGCAGGCAGGCAGGCGGGCAGGGCCACTAAATTTAGAATGTGGGCCATACGGGGCCTCCTGTGTCCTGTGCAGAGGGACCCAGTTTGGAGGAGTTTGGGTCTGTCTGTTCGCTGTTCGCCTTCCTTCGCCTGTCCTCTCTCTCTGCTCTCACCATTTCCTGACAGTCTGTTTGGGGGAAGGCGACTAGGGTGGAGAGAAGCGCGGCGGGAGGAAGAGGAGGAGGCGGAGGAGGAGGAGGAGGCGTAACGGGAAGTTGTTGACCTTTGCCAGTCTCTCCCATTCTCCCCAGACTCCTTCAACCTTCATGCATGGAGGACCATCATTCTCTCTCTCTCTCTCACTATCCTCCCGCCTTCCTCTTTCTCTCTTTCTATCACTGTGAGTGTCTGTGGGGGTCAACGAGGACGTGTGGAATCTAAAGGGGCTGGTTGCAGGTCTGCCTGAGAAATGTGGAGGGTACGACGGAAGCCCGAATGCCTAACATCAGAAGCAGCTGCCAAACTCGCTCCATCAATAGTATTTACGGAGTAGACTGACGAACCTACAGCTGTATGTCCTACTATACATAAATGTAAAACAACTCCAGCCCTCTCACGAAACTCCAATATGTGAGACAACAAAACACTGTAGTAAAAGGCCACCAAGGCCACTTTTCAGGAAAAAAATACTTGTATCATTAGCATCATCACCATTACTATTATCACCATTATTATCATCAACACAATTGTAGTCAAAGTGCCAAATCTGGCATGCTGGTGGCCAGGACTGTGGGATCTAGCGATCTAGCTCTGGGGTTACAGCACAGCACACGGGCCAGGCGGGGAGAAGGGGGGTGGTGAATGGAGGGAGGGAGGGAGGGAAGTGGGAAGGGTGGATGGATGGATGGAGGGAGGGATAGAAAGGGAAGGCAGAGGTGAAGGAGGGTGTGTGGAGTGAGAGAAGCCAGAGGAGAGGAAACCAGAAGCATACAGCACTGAACCAACAGCTCTTTCTGCCAAAGAAAGTTGGGAAAGGGCAGGGGGTCAAGGGGGGGAGGTAGAGGGGGGAGAGAGAGAGAGAGAGAGAGAGAGAGAGAGAGAGAGAGAGAGAGAGAGAGAGAGAGAGAGAGAGAGGGGCCACAGCCTGAAGGGTATGGATATGGGGGAGGGGGGTAGGCTAACACAGAAGACAACATGAAGCATCCCCATTGTGTGACTCTACTAAACCTGGACCTTAGACAGACATATCACGCTTTGTACTCGGACAGGACGGACAGACAGACAGGTGTACAGTAACACACACGGGTCTGTGTGCACGAGACATGTCAGGTCAACTCAAGCCAGGTCAGGCGGTCTTGAAGAAAAAGGAGATCTATTCCCCAAATGTTAGCAGGGGAAGAAAACAAAGCTAAGAGAATAAGGGATGTCGCTTTGACAGGTGGTCCAAGGAAGTTTATAAAGAGTCCAAACTACAACAAACTAAGCTCTAGCCTATATATTTCTATAAAGCCCTTTAATATATTTCTCACTGCAGCTGGAAGAGCAAAATGCCAATGTTTGTTTCCCCTACATTCAACGTGTGGAATAAAACTGATAAACTTAACAAAGCAAAATGCAATTTGTGGAAGGCCAAAAAAATACTATATTCATAAATTTAATGTGTGACATTAATATGATTAATGTGTCTGTGCTGGTCTGTACTTTATGTCAGTTTGATGTCTCTAAGAACCTGTCCTTTTCCCTCCACAGGGCCTGACATTTGGAGTGTTTCCTGGATGTAATGATATCAGAGTGAGTTACGCTGTTGCCCTAGTTTACGGCGTTCCCCCGTGTCCTGTGAGCCTTTGAAATGTTCCCTCTGCACTTCAGAGAAGCCCTACTCATTCGACGGCTCGACTTCACACTCTGACACACACTCTAACACACACACACACACACACACTCGCACGGCTTCAGCTGGGTCAAACTAAACTGACATTTATGGCGCTGGTTTTTGCAATGACCTCTCAAGGTCGTGACCACCGGCAATGCCCTCACCCTGCAAAATATGTGTCCGTCTTTTCAGTCAAGCTCATAAGCCAGGGGCCCTGTGGCTGTATCTAATGGCCCAATGAATGGAAGTCACTGAATTTAACTGTTACTACTCCCACAATCTGGCCACCACAAAGACCACGACATCACAACTTGGCACAGCAGCGAGAGCACTTTATGCCAAAGCACAATTTATACATCAAATCTAGCCTAGGCAAATTAAGCCTTAGCCACTGCTAAAAAATCTTCATAATTTAGCCACAAAATGTTTCCAGGATTATGTAGATGGCAATATTTATACAGACATTTAATTTGTGTGCTGTATTTGCCATTAAAGATCATGAAAAAATGAGATGGTGGTATAATCTAAAAAAAACTTATTTTAAGCAAAAAAAAAAACACTTGAGATGACTTGCTAGGAGTCTGCCAGCCAACTATGTAACAGCAGCTCATTAGCAAACTAACTATCTAGAAAGTAGACAGCCTGCTAGCAAAGTTAGCATTTTACTGAGGCGTGACTGGTTATTGACCCCAATTCTACTACACTAGCACACATGGGAAACCAATTACAGTGTCCACTGTCCGTGCTGCTGTGACATGTAGTTACATTTCTGGGGAGATTCTTGTCAGGCTACAGCACAGGATTCTTTGCCAAGGCATAATGTGTCACTGTACCGTGACGTATCGTCAAGATTCATACATAGAAGCACAAATTGGCCTTATGGAACCCTATCTAACCTTTTCCCACTTAGCCAGTAACACAGGACGGGTTGTCTGCATAAATACACCTCTACCCACCTCTAAAACTTCCATAATTACAAAATGGTTCAACTTGAACGTAATGTAGGTGACAAACAAATAGAGCAAAGACAATTGACAGTGTCAGCATGTCTACCATGACACCATGCTAATATTCTCAATACCTACTCTAATGACAACAAAACTGTACACCTAATCTAGGTGGCTGGAGGCCCAATTTAGCTCTACTCCATCCCTATCCACTCCAGCAGAGACAAGGGTTGATTGGGTTTGGGTTTGGGTTGTGGCTGGGGCTGGGCAGAGCTCAGGTTGGCCTAGGAGAGGGATCACAGGCCTGTTTGACAGATTGGTGCAGTATGCTTCCATTTCCCCTGCTCAACATAGCTGGGTGGTTAAGCGGTGTGTGTGTGTGTTTGTGTGTATGTGTGTGTGTGTGTGTGTGTCTGTGTGTGTGTGTGTATGTGCCGGGCAAGGAAAGGGAGACAAAAAGAGGACCGGAAGAAGAGGCGGCATTGGAATGGTGGACCTCAGTTTTTCGACGGTGAACCTCGTTTTTTTGATCGAGCCGATTTGACTGGGTCAAAGGCCTGCTTAGGACAAACGGCTGAGGATGTGATCATTTGTGGCTACCCTGTAACATTCCTGCTGGAAATGACTGTCCAGATAAAATAGCTGCGCTGTGTATTTATCATTTTTTCCTTCCACGTTCTTTCTCCTACAAAATCTGTATTGATTTACTTGAGGTTATCAGGATTGTCTGGAACTAAAGAATTTTCTTTATTGAACTTTTCCAAAGAGATTTGTTTATTTCAAACGAGCAGGAATCTCTGCTCGTTTGACACCGAACCTGGCCGGAGGAGGCGACCACATCTGGCTGCGGCTAAAGCACATCTGGGCTTCGCCTGCTCTGGAGCTCTTTGGATCTGCAGCTGCCTAAAGCTCCCCCCCTGTCCCAAACAAGCTTTTCCAGTCCGCTCAACTTCAGCTAAACAGCTGAAATAGCCTCAGCTTCCAGCAAGAAGATCGACATCAATCGGACAAAAAAAATAATGTAATGGCATGGCAATGCAATTATAAAAACATATGGAGTTGCTCTCCAATGATGGAAAAAGAACAAAGTGCGAAGAAGGTCAGGCCATTAAACATACTGGACAAGCCAAGGATTTGTCGTCTCCCCCCCCCCCATTTTTCCCTTCATTTTTCTCTTAATACAAAAAATATCTACAAAGACAGAGCAATTTGAAACTGAATCCACCCTCATCTACGTAAATGTTAACAAAGTGTCCGGCCAAACTCCTGAAACCACTCCTTCTCTCACTTCTTGCCCAGGCGCACACACTTAGCAGGGGGTACAGGGAGTTGAAGGAGGGAGAAGTGAAGAATGGATGGAAGGGATGGGAATGGGGAGGAGGAGCAGCAGGAGGAGGAGGAGGAGGAGGAGGAGGAGGAGGAGGATGAAGGAGGAGGAGGAGGTGGTGAGAGAGGGATGGGGTGAGGGGGTGGGGTGGATGGGAGTGGTGGTGGTGAGGGGGAGCGGGTGCTCTGTGAGTCGTTGTAGTTGTTTGCTTGCTTTTGTTTGGTTTTGTTGCTGTGGCCACAGAGGCAGCCGGGCTGGTACTCACTGACAGCCTATAGCTCTGCATCATTTTATCAAACTCCTCGTCAATTTTTTTGTATTTCTCCTCAGTGCGGGGGGTGAGCGAGAAGGGCTCCTCTGGCTCTGGGCTCTCAGAGTCCCGCTGCTCTTTCTTGTTCAGAGCCTTTTCCGTTCCAGGGGAGAACAGAGACACAGAGAGAGAGAGAGGGAGATGGAGAGACAGAGAAAGAAAGGAGAGAGACAGAGAGAAAGAGACAGAGAGAGAGAACGAATTGAAGGTTAGCAAGGTAGAGAAATATATGAAGGTGCTGGGTACTCACGCCATATCTCTTGAAGAGGATGTCCAGCTCCTCGCTCTTGCGATACTTGTCCTCGTTTAACGGGCTTTGGTCGATGGAGTCCTCGCCATCAGGCTCAGGGCTGTTGCAACCGTTAAAGCCTTTCTTTCGCAATGTCTTTAAATATTAAAAACAAAACAAAAAAAAACAAAAAAAAAACAAGGGAAAGGGGGAGGGGAGGGACATTTTTCATTTGAAAATGTTGTCATTTTTTTTACTGAAGCCTGTTTTTAAATGGTTAAGAAATGCAGCGATGACGGTTGCAGATTTGAAACCTTTCCCAGAAACCGTCCTCACTAATAGTAGTTACTAATTACTACTAACCACAACAACCCTACTAAAACACCTTCTGATTTCCAGGCATGGGCATGATCATTTTTATTCCCATAACATACTCACAGGAAATGTGACTGCAGTTTACACCCCACAAACGCAATAAAGAGCAAATAAGCCTTTGTCACTGTCACTTGGGAATAGCAATAGCACAAAAATGAACCCTGTGCACAGGGCTCCATTACAGGAAAGAGCTCAGAACAGGAGTTTGCTCTGGAGTTTGAAGTCAGTGCAGTTTGGCTTCGCTGTGGAAACAGGGTCTTATTTTGAGAGGATTTTCAAAAACAGGCTTTCCCAGTAAGTAGCTTTGCTGGTTGGGGCCTCAGTCATCAAACCGGAGTACAGGAAAAAAATGGCTTCCTAAAAGTGCAGTGCTCTTTTCACTTTTGTTAATCATAGTGAGGGACTGGTTGATGAAATGAGTGGATGGAGAACGAGGGCTCATTTTGCCTCCACCAGATGTTAAAACACTTCAAGCCTTTAGGACAATCAGTGGTCCTTCGACCACTGAATTAAACAGCTAATCCTTGGCATACATTGCCATCATATGGTATTCATAGTTGTGCTGGAAATGAGCTTTCAAGGCAGCACAGATGTAGCTAAGCTGCTAGGCACTGCTTGCTTTCAATGAAATAATCTTTGCCTGCAGCCTTATCCTTTGAGACTTCTTTGGCTATGGTATATGCCATTTAGAAATAACACGCATAGTTAGGATACAGTGTACGAGTACAAATTTTGTTTTTTCACCTACATTTGTTTTTGGAGATTTGGTAATAAATAAAAAAAATGTTTAAATTCCAATTTACAGTAGCAATGGTGCCAACCCACACACACCCACACATACACACACCCACACACACACACCCCCACACACACACACACACACACACACACACACACACACACACACACACACACACACACACACACACACACACACACACACACACACACACACACACACACACACACACACACACACGTGTTCACATGTGAAGGGAGTCAGTCAGCTGATCAGCTTGTGTCTCGGTCGGCTCCATCTGTTCACCTGTCCCTGCACAGCCTCCCCTGCTGGCACCCTCACTTTCAAGTGCGCCTTCTATTGTGTTGCCAGGGTAAGATTCCCCTGCAGAGCAGCGCGGGCTGTGACTGGCTGCAGAGCTCGCTCCCCCGCCCCTCCCCCCCTGGCCCTCTCGCCCTATCCTCTCTTTCTCTCGTTAGCTAGCTCTCCCTCTCTTTCTCTCTTCTACTCTCTCACTCCCCTTCTCCCCCTCTATGTGCTCTCCCTCTCTCCCTCTTCTTTAATAGCTCTGTCTCTCTCTCTCTCATTCTCTCGTTAGCTAGCTGTCCCTCTCTTTCTCTCCTACTCCCTTGCTCTATGTGCTCTCCCCTTCACTTCAGCTCTCTCTCTCTCTCTCTCTTCTGCATTAGCTCTCCCTCTCTTTCTCTCATTCTCTCGCTAGCTAGCTCTCCCTCTCTTTCTCTCTTCTACTCTCTCATCCTCTCACTCACTCTCCTTCTCCCACTCTATATGCTCTACCCTTCACTTCAGCTCTCCCTCTGTCTCTCCCTTTCTCTCTCTCTCTCTCTCCTGCATTAGCTCTCCCTGTCTTTCTCTCATTCTCTCGTTAGCTAGCTCTCGCTCTCTTTCCATCTTCTACTCTCTCTCTCTCTCCTTCTTCTCTATGTGCTGTCCCCTTCACTTCAGCTCTCTCTCTCTCTCCCTCTTCTGCATTAGCTTTCCCTCTCTATATTACCCCTTCACTCGCTCTTCTTCTCTCTCTCCCTGTGCTCTGTCTTTCTTTCACCTCTGTCTCCTTCACACAACCATTGTTCATGGTAACTGCACTCTCGCCAACAGCCTTCTCAATCCCATCCTTCTCCCTCTGGTTCTCCCTCTCACCTTCACATATTCTCCATGTTTCCCACTCTCTTTTTGCGACAGAGTGAGAACGTCCTCTCCTCTCCTCTCCCCCATCCCCCTTTCCACCCCCCCCCCCCCCTCCATTTCTCTCTCATTGCATTCCTGTCCATGCTGGCCCTCATCCCGATCTTTCTTCTTGCCTTCTCTCTCTTCTCTCTCTCTCTCCCTCTCTGTCTTTCTCTCATCCTCCTTTCTGACAGAAATCTTCCCACGGCTCCCATCTGACTCATCCATGTCCTCCTCTGCCCTGTTCTCTCTCTTTCCCTCTCTCCCTCTCTCGTTCGCTCTCTCGTTCATTCTCTCTCTGTAATTCCCAAGCCTCTTTCTCTTTAACATGTTTTCTCTCTCTCACTCACTCACTCTCTCTCTCTATCTCTCTCTCTCTCTCTCTCTCTCTCTCCCATTCTCTTCCTCTCTCTCTCTCTATATGGACTAACAGGACTAGGGGCCAGCTGGGCAGCCCAGTATCCATGAAGGCCGCATGTAGTGTCACGTCCCATTTGCAGCGCAGCATACAGTATATGGGGGGGGGCCCTGCAGGCGTCCCCAGGGAGCAGGCTCTGAGATAGGGCCGCGCTTCAGCACAGAAGCCACTCAGGCTCTGGAGGCGGCGGATCATTGGGGAGGCAGAGTAAAGAAAATAACAGAGAGAGAGAGAGAGAGAGAGAGAGGGAGAGGGAGAAAGAGAAAGAAAGACTGAAAAAGACACAAAGCCAGAAATATCAACAAAAGGAAGGAGAGAAGTAAGGAAAGACAGAGGCAGAGAGAGAGAGGGGGGGGGGGGGTACTAACAGATGTAATGATTATAAAGACAAATTAAAGAGGGGAAGACAGACAGAAGAGAAAAATGACAGAAAGAAAAAATGACAAAAAAGAATCCATTTGTAAAAAAAGTAAAGATGGAAAACTACTCAGAGGAGATGTCAAGAGATGGGATAGCGAAATGGAGAGAGAGGAGGAGAGAAAGAAAGAAAAAGAGGAGAGAAGGAGAGAGCACTTTCGCTCCGGTGGTACACGGCCCTTGACAGGGGCCTGTGAGCAGCCCCCACCCAGCTGGACATGACTTATGCATGGGGCTAATGGAGCCTCTCTATCAGGAGGGAGGGGGAGGTGGTGATGGTGGGGGGTGGGCTTATCACAGCCCTGTCACATCAGGAGCGCCAAACTGAGCATGCTCCCAATTCCTCAGGCTCTGTGGTCCCCACGTTTAACGTCAACTAGGCCAAACTACCCAATTGGGGGGGGGTAATATTTTAGAACTCTGGCCACAAATTGGTCAGCTTTAGAGGAGCTTCGGTCCAGTGCACCATTAAAAACGCTCCTGACTAAAACAAGTAAAATGATAAACTTTGGGATTTAGTTTATGATCAAACAGTTAAAATCAGGAATTTTAAACTCAAGCCATCAAACAATTTCCATTCAAAGTTGCCAAAGTTCAGAGGAGTTTTGAGCCAAAGCACAGTTTAGGCATGTCCCCATACCTTCTGTTGCTGTGTCCATGTTACTCACAGGACATCACGGATAATACCGCTGATACTTCCTGTGCTTAACACAATGACACAGGATATTAATCTGATTGTGTGTGGCACTGGGGCGATTTAGGGACAGGTGGACAGAGTGAGTACTAGGGGTAGTGACCTCCTGGAGGGGGTTGGGGGGGGCTGGTGGAGGACAAGTGGGTCCCGTCTTCCACTCCTCCCTCCTCTCGTCTCGTCTGTACAGCACAGCTTAGCACTGGGAGCAATGACAGGTCTTGTGGGGGGTGGGGGTGTTGGGAGCAAGAGGAATTTGTTTAACATGGCAAAGTAGGATTAGCTCCAGGGGAAGAGCTAATGTCAAGGCAATAGAGAGGGTGGTGGAGGTTGGGAAAGGGGGGGAAGAGGGCGAAGTGTGCACACAGATTGTCTAGATTTGGTTAAGTTGACAAAGTAGGGATTCACAGGCTAGATGAGGTCACCAGACACCCTTTTAGGACTTTGGTAGATTTTTGTTTGTTTATTTGTATTTATTTATTTATTTATTTATTTATTTATTTATTGTGTTTGTTTTATAAAAAGTGCTGAGGTTGGTTCTGACGCCATGTTGTAATGTGCCGTGACACATCTCGTCTGAGTGGTGTGTCTGAGACGTGCAGCTCGGGGACCTGAAATCTGGGCAGAGGCAAAGTCCTTAAGCCGCCCACAGCACCGTGATGCTGAGGCAAGATCCTCCCTCCTTGAGCCGCTTAACAAAAGGGCATCCCTCGCTTCTTTTCTTCCTCTTCCTCCTCCTCCCTCTCTTTCTCCTCCTTCTCTTTTCCTTCCTACCCTCTGCCTGGCCACCCCTCCTGCGTTCACACTTCTTCACGCTTTTTTCTCTCCTCTCATTAGCAGTCACTCCCCTCCGTATGTCTTCCTCCTCCTCTTTCGCTCTCTCGCTTTTTCTCTCTCTGTCTTTCCTGTCCTCCTGTCTTTTCTCTCGATATCCATCTAGCTCCTTTAACACTCGTCCCCCCCCCCCCCCCCCCCCCCCCCCTCACACACACACACACACACACACACACACACACACTTCCTCTCTTTCCTTCACTCTCCCCTGATTGGGATCTGCAGTCAAGCGGATTAACACGCTCTGGCAGGAGAAGCAGGCAGCCCACACACACACACACACACACACACAACAACCACAGAGCCTTCCCTCCTGCACGTGCCATTTGTTTGAGTGTTTGTGTGTGTGTTTGTGTGTGTGTGTGTGTGTGTGTGTGTGTGTGTGTGTGTGTGCATATGCATGATCATTCAGGGGTGATTTAAAGGAATGCATGGCTGTATGTGTGTGTGTGTATGTGTGTGTGTGCATGTGTGTGTGTGTATGTGTGTGTGTACATGAACGAGAGAGTGTTAAAGATGTCTGCACAAAACTGAGTACAGCAGTCGAAGGAGGCAATGGCAGGATGCTTTGTGTGTGCACATGTGTATCCTTCTAAGTGTGCCTGAGTAAAAGTATGCGCCTGTGTGTGTGAGAGAGAGTCCCTGAGTATGAATTATGGAACACTAAAGTTGTATGCACACACACACTCACATTCACAGAGAGCTCAGGGAGCGATGGGGTTGGGGGGAGCTGACACATTCCTGTGTGCTTTGCTACTCTCTCACGGGCCCCCACCTCATCTTGTCTCCATGGCTAAAACCCCATTTCCACCTTCCCCACCCCACCTCCACTTCCCTTTCCCCACCCCCCACATTCCTCCCTTTCTCTGCCTGTGCCCCACAGCCATCTGGACCCACGGATGGATGAGATGAGGAGGCCGGGCTGGGCCGGACTGGACCGTGCCCAGGCACCGTGCTCTGCGCTCGGGCCTGACGGAGGAAGGGGAGCCCTGGTATGGCTGGAGGGGCTGGGCGTCATTCACGCTCCGTGCCTCCTCGCCTGGCTTTGAATATTGCATGAGGCAGGCTTCTGGGACACGGCAGTGTGCGTGTGTGTGTGTGTGTGTGTGTGTGAGAGAGAGAGAGCAAACATGAACACACACTCACACAGAGACACATACACACACATGCACACTGAGCCACTCAGGCTTACACTGATGTGGCCTAGAGGCGCCCAACGCCCCTAACATGGCACACACACACACATACACACACACACACACACACACACACGCTTAAAAGCCATCTGCAGCAGAAGCCTTGTCTCTCTCTCTCTCTCTTTTGCTCGTCTCTTCCGCTGCTGTGTGCCGCTGCACTGGGGAGGGAAGCTGGCCCCTGTGGCCCATTGTCACCATCATCGCCCCTCAAGAACCAGAACAACCTCTCACGCCACATGCTGCAAGGCCACCACACGCATGAACACCGTGCTCGCATGTCCACACACACACACACACACACACACACACACACACACAATCGGGAGATCTGGTACAAGGTACACAGTTCTCTCTCCACAGATGGAATATGTGCTGGAATCATTTATGGGTGGTCAGAACCATTCAGTTCAGTGAAACAGAAGGTTAAGGAGCAGGAGCAGTGGAATGTGTGAGAAGAGCTCTCATGTTCCTGTCATAGCAGCACACACACACACACACACACAGACACACACACACACACACACAGACACACACACACACACACACACACACACACACACACACACACACACACACACACACACACACACACACACAGGGGAAAGGCAGTATTCTCTCCCTGTGAAGCAGCCATCTTGTGGTGGCTGGAGCCAGATTAAGAGCCGACTCTGTGTGTGTGGGAGTTTATATGTGTGTGTATGAGTACGTGCGTGGGTACGCATGTTTGCATGCACACAAGTGTGTGTATGTGTCCATATGTGTGCGTAGGTACACGTGTTTGTATGAACCCAAGAGAGTGTGAGTGAGTGTGTGTGTGTGTGTGTGTGTGTGTGTGTGTGTGTGTGTGTGTGTGTGTATGTAGGTATACGTGTTTGTATGAACACAAGTGTGTGTATGTGTTCATATGCGAGTCTGTGTGTGTGTGTGTGTGTGTGTATGTAGGTATACATGTTTGTATGCACCCAAGTGTGTGTATGTGTCCATATGTGTGTGTTTGTGTGTGTAAATGTAGCTATATGTGTGTTTGTATGCCCACAAGTGTGTGGGCAGTGAGCGGGTTGCTCCTGTCCTCCCTCCCTCCCCTCGGTTGCCAGGGCCGGAGAAGGTGGCAGAAGGGCCAGCTGTCCCTGCCTCAGCTGCCCCGTCGTCTCCCGGGCCAGCAGCCAAGGGGAGCTACGGTGGCCCGTAAGCCCTGTAATCTCCTATGCGGAGGAGCGGAGGAGCGGAGGAGCGGCGGAGAGCCTTCTGGCCACAGCCCCCTGCGGGAGGCCGCCCGGTCAGACCCTGGCTCCGCTGGCAACAGCCCGGGACTGGATGCCGCCACAAGCCGCCATGGGTTGTGACTCGCTGGCCGCGTGTGACAGGCACACAACAGTGAGGCTCAGAATGAATCGAGAGCGTTTGCGGTGAGAGTCACGGTAACTACATGACTAATTTTACTCCGTATAACAATGTTTTTAGATGAGCTGGGCAGCAACTCAATACCCATGTGGATCTTTGACAATCACAACAGTTTCTCCTACATTACTGAAAGGACTGCAGAGTCATTACAAACACGGGTAGTAAATATTAAAGATTATTATATTATGTGACATACAATGGAAGTTATTCTGGAGCCAAAGAGTATTATTAATTTCCATTACAGGACAGTGATTCAGGAGGTAGAGGAGTCAACCAGCATTTGGAGGATCACTGGAGGATTTGGAGGATCACTGGTTTGATTCCAGCTCCTCCTGGGTAGGTCAAAGTGTCCTTGACCAAGACAGTGAAACCCACACTGCCCTAACAAAGGCAAAGTGCAGTAACTACGTGTACACTGAAACTGGGAAAAAAGCCTTTCACGTTGTTATACTGCCCAGTCCACCATACTGTAAATATAATTGTAGTGATGCTTTTATTATATGTTTTTTTCTTAATAGCAAGAAGCAAGAGATTTAGTCACTAGGCAAAGGGGGAGTTTCCAGTCTAAACTCAATTTGACAAAATATGTAGTTACTGCCTTTTGGCTTTGTAGGGCAGCATACTGCTCCCAATGACCTGCTTGGCATCTTGCATGGCAGCCTTTTGCCATTGGTGTGTGCATGTGAGGCTTTTGTTTTCCAATTAGGGTGCTTTGGATACTCTGATAAGTATATGAAAGCGCTGTATAAAAGCAGCCTATCTACCATAACACCCAAGAAAATGAAGTCCAGGATTGAGTACAGGAAGTGAAAACAGTGGAAGTGAAAACGTCATGGGCTTTACCCCCTGATCTAATGACAAGAAATATGGAAACTATGGGGCTGACAAACCCTTCTCTCCAGCCCTAGGAGGGCCGGTGAAGGTGGTACGTACCTCGATGATGTCTGCGTTGGTCCTGCTCTCGTGAGGCTCGTTGTACTCGGTGTACTTGAGCAGCACCTTGTCCATGTCGGTGCTGGCATACTGGAACAGCTTGTTGGAGTGGTTGAAGATGATGAGGGCAATCTCGCAGTCGCACAGCACGCTCAGCTCGTACGCCTTCTTCATCAGGCCAAATTTCCGCTTGGTGAACGTCACCTGCAGGAAGACGAGCGAAACAGGGAGAGTTAAAGCGAGAGACCGTGAGAGTTTAAGCTCACGGTCATATAAGCTGTCATATTATAGACACAGCACTTTGAAATATGTGACAGAAAAAAAACAACACTTCAAAAGGACAGATGACAAGGAAACAGTATTTTCCAGTATTTTTTAGTTACAGTATCTTATCTGCCTGCAGGAACATTTGGACGGTTCACACCAAAGACTGTCTGAACAAGTCTGAAGCCAGGTTTGTACAGAAAGCCAATGTTTTGCTTTCCAAAACTGAAGAACCTTTTTTTTCTGTATGACTATATCAATTGCAAACAGTGTTCAATCGAAAATGTAGCTGAAGTAGTGTGAAAAATCCTGTTGTCTAGCTCTTCTTAAACACCTTTCCGTCTGTGCATTTTAAGCAGTACTTAATTCATTTGAAATCATTCGTGTAACACCTCCAATTAATTAATTATTAATAATGCCACTTAATTAATTATACAAAGAAGTCTGTTGGGTTTCAGTAGAATTCTAAATGAGAAAGCGAAACCATTAAGTAGTAAGCATCAAATGAAATAAATAAATAAATAAATAAATAAAAACAAACAAAGGAATTGTCAAAACTGACAGTGAAATCATCAGCTTTGTCACCGTGCGATGATAATCACCTGCATATTTATCTCTTTGAAAAAAAAGAGGCGGGAAAAAAGAAAGAATAATATGTTCTGTTCTCAAACTTGTGACTGGGGCTGAGAGAAGGTGATGCAAAGGTGTGAGAAGCAGGTGTTGATTGGAGTGCGAGAGACTTTCTAAAGTCTCCATCTTCAGTGTAAAGGCATCTCATAAATTAACAATGACACAAAGCGCATCATGGCTAAGTCCTCTGCTGAGGAGCTGAAGGGAGGAAGATGAGGATGATAACCGCAAACAAGACATCGCTCCATCCCCTCATCTCTCTCTCTCTCTCTTTCTCTTTCTCTCTCTCTCTCTGACACACACACACACACTTTTGAGTTGACATTTCAGACCCGAGTGCTTTCACCTCTAGCTTTCTCTATGACTGTCTCTCTCTCTCGCTCGCTTGCTCTCTCTCTCTCTCTTTCTCTCTAATGCTTCTCTGTGGAGCAGAAGACAGCCCGCTTTCCCTCCCTCTCGCTCTCCTCCTCCTCCTCCTCTCGCTTGCTTTTCTTTTCTCTTCCCTCTCTTCTCCGGCTCACTCACAGCTCCCTGCTGCCACAAATCAAATTATTTCGGGGTCGTTTCCATTGGCAACCGTCTACTAAAACCCTCTTCAAATCGTACGCCCCCCCCGCCAAGACCACCCCACCACCTCTAGACACACACACACACACACAGATAAAACTGGTAGCACTATAAGGAAGAAATCACAGTGGAAACAACTGTCACATCATGGGAAAATGGGGATTGGGTTCAGCAAGGACAGTGGGTGACAAAGATTTACCACAGAGTTAAACACATAAAGAAAAAGAAGTCAATCGGTTAGCCAAATGAATGAACATCTTTCAAAGCCTACTAATTCTAGGGTCTCTGTTTAAGTCTGTTTAAGTTACTTTTACCGCTGCTTCCCAACGAGAACTCCGGTTCATACGGAGAGCCAAGGTGATGAGAGAGAATATTCTCTCATGTTCCAAAAGAGCCAAATGCCGAGATAAACAGCCACAGCATAATTGCCATTAAGAATAGAAGTGCGAGTATCCAATGGCAACAACAGCAAGCTACTCTTTTTCTTTCTTTCACGCTCTGCATCTCTCTTTCTCCTTCCCTGTGAGAAGAGGACTGTGTTGTGACAAGAGGTGGATCCAGGTGCTATCACACCTCAGCCAAAGCCCCTTACTGCAGCCTGAGCTTGGTGCGTGTGTGTGTGTGTGTGAGTGTGTGTGCAGATGAGGGGGGTTTGACGGGTGTTTCAGTGCGTGTGTGTGTGAGTGAGAATGTGTGTGTGTGTGTGTGTTTGTGTGTAGGTGGGGGTTGTACGTGTGTGTGTGTGTGTGGAGGTTGATGTGTGAGTGTGTGTGTAGATAAGGAGGTTTGTACATGTATGTGTTTGTGTGTGTGTGTAGATGGGGGGGGGGGGTATGCGTGTGTATGCGTGTGTGTGTGTGTTTGTGTGAGAAAACGGCTGTGTATTCGACTGCTGGTGTTTGCAAGACTGAAGTATCACACTCCGGGTTGAGCACACACTGTAACATCTGCGCCTCTCGGCTTTGTGCAATACCAATAAACTTCTCTTAAAGACGAACCAGCGCAACGCGCGGATGCTGCTTGACACAGATATCTGACAAGAGCATGGCATTTGGCATTGGCTGAAATGGCATTTGTCGGCTAAATGGTCGGATTGTACCCCTCGGTGGCTCTGGCCCACCTGTGAAATGTCAAGCAGGATTGGAGGACTGGAGTGGGGTGGGGGGGTTTTGGGGGGGGTGGACTGGGGAGGATTGGGAAGGGACTGGGGATTGGGGCGAGGGGTGGGTGGGGTATTGGAGCTGGTGAGGGAGGTCAGGAGTGGGGGACTGTGGAGGTGAAGGTGGACTGCGGAGGATTGGAAAGGGGGGGGACTGGGGATTGAAAGGAGAGGTCTGGGGATTGGGAGGGGGGCATCTGGGGATTGGGGCGAGGGTTGGGTCAGGAGAGGGTGACATGAGCTGGCTGTGGCACACTGGTGACATCCAGGTGCAGGTATGTGGCGAGTGGTGAAAGCCATAAATATGTGAGTGCAAAGAGGCCTCAGTGGAGTGATTATTGCCTGGCACTGCTCGCCAAACTCTGCTCTCTTCAGATGACTCTGCACATACTGGGGAGGCTATACTAGTTAGTTAGTTAGTTAGTTAGTTAGTTAGTTAGTTAGTTTACTTTATTGGTACCCGTAGGTAAACTGGTTTCGCAGTTCAAGAGAGATGGGTCCACAACATGTAGGTTACAAGAAACATAGGAATCTAAAAACATACAATATACAGAATAAAATAAATAGTACAGGGACAGAGTTGACAAATAACATTTACAACATTTACAACATATACAACATGCGCGCACACACAAACACATACTCTAAACACACACACACAGATCATTGCATTTTGTTTAAAAGAGAGATTGCAGCTGGGACAAAACTGTTTTTAAATCTATTTGTTCTGCAGCCTGGTACCACCAGCCTCCGTCCAGAGGGGAGGTAGTGGAACTCACTGTGCAAGGGGTGTTGGCTATCATCTAGGATAGCCATTGCTATCCGTTGTAGTTGCCTCGCATATAGTGAAGAAAGGTGCAACTGTGACTCACCAGTCAGTTTACTTGACCACTTAACAATTTGGTTTAGGCGATTCTTATGTGTGAGAGGAACATTACCAAACCATGATGCCAAAGAAAAAGATATTATAGATTCAATAAAAGTGCGATAAAATAAGGTCATCATGGTCTTATCAACGTTAAAATGGGACAACTTCCTAAGACAATGTAACCGCTGTTGTCCTTTCTTGCATACAGCTTCACAGTTCTCCTGGAAATTTAATTTGGAGTCAATAGTTGTCCCTAAGTATTTATAGGATTGTACTTGTTCCACTGCCTGACCTTTCATAGTAGTGGTCTCATATCTTTGACTTTACTATGCTACTGTGCTATACTACTGTACTAAGCTTCTATACTGTACTTCTATACTATCACCTACTAGTCCTAAGCCTAACCTAAAATGAGAGAACACACAAATAAACTGTACTGCACTGCACTATGCGTCTATACTATGCTAGACCTAACTCTAACCTAAATTTTTTACTAGACAATGTAAAAATAAACTGTACTCTATACTATACTAGACCTAAATCTAACCTAAAATTAGACAATGCACAAATAAACTGTACTCTATACTATAATAAACCTAACTCTAACCTAAAATTAGACAATACACAAAAACACCGTACTGTATACTATACTAGGCCTAACTCTAACCTAAAATTAGACATACACAAATAAACTGTACTCTATACTATACTAGGCCTAACTAATCTAAAATTAGACAATAAACTATACTCTACTACTCTAGTATACATTACATTACACTTAGCTGACGCTCTTATCCAGAGTGACTTACAGATATTTACAGGGTTTCAGTTTCAGTTACCATGGGTAGGGTGGGATTTGAACCGGCAACCTTCCAATTGCAAGACCAACTCCCTAACCACTAGGCCACAGCTGCCCACAGTATTGTAGTAGTATACCTTTAGTATACAGTATTGCAGTAGTATACCTTTATATTACACTACCTCTAACCTAAAATAAGACATAAGAAATAAGTTTACTACACTTCTATGCTATAGTATAGAAGGTCTAACTTTAACCTAAAATAAGTCAATGCAATGCAATGTAAATAAACTGCACTGTATCACTGTAGTATGCTTTTATACTATTTTAGCCCGATCCCTGACCTGAAGAGATATGGATAAAATAAAGACAGCACAAAGTAAACTATATGTAATGTCTGTCCGTAATACCACTGACAGTGGACTTAAACAAACAGGATATTTCTAAACACTGTGTTGCCCTGCATAGAACATTGGCACAGATTGTGTGCGTGTGTGTGTATGGGGCGGTTGCTAACAGGGGTATTACAAAAGCTAATGCATATGTGTGTGTGTGTGTATGTGTGTGCTGGGGTGCTAACGGGTATGACAGAAAAGCTAGTGCGTGTGTGTGTGTGTAAGGTTAGGGGGTGGGGTGGGTTAACAAGGGTGTTACAGAAAAGCTAGTTCAGCAGACAAAGCAGAGAGCCATTTGTGCGACTGAGGGATTCCTCGGATCTGCTTCTGCGGTTTCAACTGCTCTGCCTCACAGCAGTGATGGCTTTATGAGGACCGAACAGGTGGCAACACATGCGCATATGTACACCACACACACACACACACACACACACACACACACACACACACACACACACACACACACACACACACGAGAGCAATGCGATAACCACACGGCGTTGGCAGGAGCCCACCCCGAGGAGCCCTCACCTGTCGGTTCCGCTCATCTGTGATCCTCTGAATCTGAATCTTTTTCCTCCCCATGGCTGCACTCTGCTGCTGGGGGACACAGGGGGGCACGTGTTGGGGTCAAAGGTCGTCTCTGTCCCGAGAGTTTGGGGGGGGGTTTAGGGGGAAGGGAGGGGGGAGTTGTGTGCTGGAATTCTTTGGTGTTGGAGTCTTTCTCTCGCTCTCTCCTTTTCTCAATCTCTCTGATCTCCTTCTCGACCTATCCAAAACCTTTCAGGTCCCAGGTCGTGAAGGAACCGGTAAAAGAAAATAAAAAATCGGAGGTCAGACAGGTACGAGTCCTTATGGTTCAGATCATGGTCCACTGCTGGGGAATCGTCGTCATCCGCACGTCCTCAAGAAGCAAGAGCCTCTTCCCTCTCTCTCTCGTTCGCTCTCTCTCTCTGCCTGGGTGTCTGTGCAGCTACCCAATGTGGTCTTACTCCTGAAAGAACAAAAAAACAAGACAGAGAGGAAAAGAGAAGAGGAGAAAAGGAGAGAGAAGGACAAGTTAGTGGCTGGTATTCAGGTCTTCTAGTCACACAATCTCAAGGACACACACACACACACACACACTTCTGTCACATTAACAGCAGCAGATGGTCGAACCTGTCGTGAGGCATCACACAGCGAGTTCATACACACACACCATCGTGGGTGTGTGATTTTCCTTGGGTTTGAACCTTTGAACCTGTACATGCTCAATTGGTTTGGCTCTCAGGCTAACCTTCCACGCTGATCCCGAAGGGGGGATTTGGGGCACGTGCACAAGCATGAGTGCCAGTAGTGTACAGCGGCTCCCCTCAATCCAGCCTTCTCCCACAGAAACCCCCAGCCCCATTAGGCCCTAGCCTGGTAAACCAGCCCCTCATACTTCATTTCATTTTGTACAGAGTGTCTGTTTATCACAGCCTCGACTCCAATTTCTTCCTGGAGGTGTGGACGCTGCTTAAGTTTAAAACAAGTAGCTCTGCCTTTACCCAATCGCTAACGTCTGGTCGTCACGTATGCAATTAGCCTGCCTAAGCACTACAATTCAAATGTAACACACAAAGTCAACGTCATGGCTCACTAACACTCCCTCTCTTCGCTGATTGGCAAGGAGTTGTTCGGTCCTCATACATGAATTTCAACAGCCTCGACTCCAGACCTTTTGTACAAAATGAAATGAAGGCTAATTAGCCCCAGCCCCATTATATTACAACACGGCACAGCACAGCAGCTGGGGAAAACTTCCAGTGGAATAGAAAGCCCTCTCCTGGGGTTTGCAGTTCCCTTGGGGGTGGGTGGGGAAGACAACACAGACCCAAAACCTCAGGCAGGCTGTGCTGTGCTGTGTGTGCATATGTACTGTAGTGTGTGTGTGTGTGTGTACAACTGTGTGTTGGTGGGTGGGGGTGGAGGTGGGGGGCATTGTACAAGAATGGGGTTGGTAGTAGCAAAAGGAGTGTGTGTGTGTGTATGTGCGTGTGTGTACAACTGTGTGTGTTGGGGAGGGGGGTTGGGGGCGGCTGCACTGGACAAGAACGAGGGTGGTGGTAGCAAAATGAGGAGTATGAGTGGGTGAGTAAATGAGGGAATGAGGGAGCAAATGAAGCAAGCAGAGAGGCTGTCTGTGCCGTGTCAGCTTCATTAGAGGCATCACCGCCACATCGCCGATACACTGCGGGCCTTGCGGCAAGAGGCCGCCCGACACACCGAATGTGATTACGGATCGAACCGACAGGCTGGGCACAGAAGCAAAGTGGCAGCAGTGCGTAGCGGACAAGCTGACGGGCCTTGGGTTCTCCGCACCCCCTGGTAGCCATGGGGCCCCCAAAGGTCCATGGCACGGCTCGGGCCTCAGGAGCCTCCGGGCCCCAGAACCAGGGCTGTCATTAGTGGTAATCTGCTGCCTCTCAATCAGGCTTCTAACCATCGACCGCATGGGGCTACATGATTAAAACAAACAAAAAAATGCTGGGTCCACCTATTTACATTTCTTTACCAAGTGATTTATTTTATTGTTATAATCTTTATGTTCATTATATGCAAATATGCATTTTTAAGTTGTATTATATTCATTGATAATTGCTACAACACATAGACTTCAGAGCCATTCACAACAAATAAAAACACACTTGTGACTGACTGCCTTTTTTTTTCCTTTTCTGAAAATCAAACATCATTAAGGGAGCAGGAAAAAATGAGCTGCATACAGATGCTTAGTTAGTGAGAGAGAGGGGGGGGGAGAGAGAGAGAGACAGAGAGAGAGAGAGAGAGAGAGAGAGAGAGAGAAAGCATCTGTGTGGATACGCGTAGTCAGTGAATGTATGAATGAGCTGATTACGGCCTCAGAATAGCCTTAGCCGCCACATCATTTTAAGACCTGCTATTACTGCTTCTGTAGGTCAAAAAAAGTAAGCCTTAAAATAGAGCTCTATATATACACACGCATACACACAGAGAGAGCGCAGACGGCGTACACAAACACACACACACACACCCATGACAGAGGCCCCAGCCACCACAACGGAGATGGGGAAACCCTTGCGAGGTTTCCTATTTAAAGAGTACGCCAGCAGTCGACCGGCAAATGACAACACTATTAGCGGCAATTTCGACAGGACAACAAAATCAGAGCCCTCCCTCCCAATCTCACGCTGTCTCTCTCTCTCCCCCTAAATCTATCTATGATTCACGTGCACAAGCCAGATTTTTGCCTCAGCGGGAAAATGTCTGTCGATTCAGCCGTCTGCACACTACTACAAGAGCACACTGAGACATCGTTAATTAACCAGCAGAATTTCATTTGAAAAGTGACTGATGTGCCGCTCTAATGATTATATATTTAGGTCTACTACTGCAAACTGTGACGTTTCGTCCATGGTGACAGCCAAACACTTGGTAAAAACACTTTGGAAAAAAATGAGGAAGTTTGTGTCATTTCGAGACCGTGATCTTGGCAACTGCTAGGTGCAACAGCCATATGACTCACTGCTGAACTGTGAACACTTTCATCAGGCGGAAAAACTTTGCCTTTTTTTCCTGAATTCACATCTCACAAAGGCTGGTGTTCTCACAGCATGGCTTCCACACCATCAGCATGACTCCAACACATTTTTTCAATAGTTCTTGTTATTTGTGGTGTTATGTTTTGACTTTCAAAAGCATTCTTGAAGTCTAAAATTTAAATGTAGACTACAATCTTAAATGCACATTTTCTTTACTTCTTTACAAGTCAGACACCACCCCCACTCCTGTCTTCCTATGCTACTTGTTCCCAAACTATTCTGCATCATTTTTGTATACTTCAAAAGCCCTCATTTCCCTGCTTTCCTTATGCACAAACACCAGAGATGGAAATTTTTCACCAGCCACCAGCAAAATGCTGCTAAAATATGAAAGTGGCAAAATAATAATTTACTGTAAATTTCATCATTTATTTTCCAGTGGCTGGTACAGGTTCACATTTTGTCAAATCAAGTTAATGTCCACCCCTGACACATACACACACACAGACACACAGACACACACACACACACACACACACACACACACACACACACACACACACAACAGAGGGGTTCGCGGGCTCTGCTGTCTCTCAGCTGGCACAAGGACGTGGTGACGGGCAGGCGGGACTAGCATAGCTATCAGGACCACGGGCAGTAGTTTCAAAGCGAGCCCATTAACCGGCAGGCAGGCAGGCAGGCAGGCAGGCTGGGGAGAGGCATGGGGTGAGTGGGGGTTGGGTTGGGTTGGGGTGGGCTGGTAGTCACAGGCCTACATGAAACACCAGCTTTATCTGCCGCTGTGGGTCAAGACCCAACCTTTAGCCCTGCTAGCCGCGAGAGAGGGGGGCTGGAGGTGGGGGTGGGCTGGGGACAGCGGTGCAGAGGAATGGAAAGGGGATGGCCGGACACCTCCCAGCTAAGATGTGGGAACCCCTGCTTTCACACGGGCTAAGGCCGGGCCTACAGTATTTCACTAACAACAACCTTTGTGTTATAATTTTACAATACATGAATCCTCCATTAATAACACACCATGGGCTACAATGTAGGCCTGCACGATATTTAAAAAATGTGCAATATGCGGTAACATTGCTGAATGTTGCGAGGACGATACGTTTTGACATAAAGAAAAAAATATGTAAATATAGTTGTAACATCTTTCAGCTTAATCTTCACCGCTAGGCCGTAGCCAGTGCGCAGCCTATGGGGTGGATATCAAGGGCAGTAAGACTCCTTTTGATTTCCAAAATATTGTCATATGCGGAAACATGGCTTAACTGGAATAAATGAGACATTATTGTAAGCTGTTTCACCATAATGTCCCATTTATTCCAGTTAAGCCATGTTTTGCGATATGTGCATCACGATACTGTATGTTGTACAGCCCTACTACAATGGATAGTGTACAATATGCAAATACAGAATAGGCCTAGTGTTTAAATTAATGACTTGGATACAGTGACTAATACATATAATATAGTACAATCATTTATGTAAATAAGAGACTTAAATTACAATTTGGTGAGAGATATTTGACCATGGTGTGTGAAAGCAACTCGCACCGTTACGATGTTGTTGTCATTTACAGGGTATTTGTAATAGCATTTACCACCTGGCACTGTTCCCTCAGAGGACAGTGCAGAGGTGTTTAATGTTAAGAGCATTTGGCTGAGGGAACACACACCATGCACACACACACACAGACACAGACACAGACACACAGACAGAGACACAGAGACACACACACACTTTACGTTGAAGGACGGCAGACAAACAGAACTCTCCAGCGAGCCTCCCCTGGTGCCTGCACCTTCTCCCCCCGCGGGGTCGATCTCGTATTGCATTAACACCTTTTAATAGCCTCCCGCTTCCGCCCTGAAGACACCGGGCTCCTTTTCCGACGCGACACCGCCTCACATCTCAGCCACTGAAGTGCTCAGGGAGGACAGGCTCGGCTCAGAGATAACACCATCTTCCCTCTTCCCATGTGTGGGCATACGTGAGGCATGCATGCCCTGCCCTGCCTGCCTGCCTGCTTGTGGGTGTGTGTGTGTGTGTGTGTGTTTGTGGGTAAAGGATATCTCCTCGGTGGGGTGTGTGTGATACTGTCCAGTTTTGTTGTCCAAAGCCTGTAACTGGAGGCGAAGCAGCCTGGGGCCCTGAGATAACGGTCAGTGCCAGAGCTCGGGGGTTTGGACCGCAGCCAAAGTGGCGCTGAGAAATCCATCACCTCTCTCCCTCTCTCTTTCCCTCTCTCTTTCCCTCTCTCTGCCTCTCTCCCTCTAATTCCCTCTCTCTCCCTCTCTCTCCCTCTCTCTCCCTCTCTCTCTCTAATTCCCTCTCTCTCCCTCTCTCTGCCTCTCTCCCTCTAATTCCCTCTCTCTCCCTCTCTCTCCCTCTCTCTCCCTCTCTCTGCCTCTCTCTCTCTAATTCCCTCTCTCTCCCTCTCTCTGCCTCTCTCCCTCTAATTCCCTCTCTCTCCCTCTCTCTCCCTCTCTCTCCCTCTCTCTCTCTCTTTCCCTTTCTCTCCCTCTCTCTGCCTCTCTCTCTCTAATTCCCTCTCTCTCCCTCTACCCTACCCCCCCTCCTTCCATATCCCTGGCTCAACACGAGTGCCTACCCATACAGTGCTGCCTGTTGTTTCTCCCTGCCTCACACAAACACAGAATGATTGCAGAGACTGACCCAACACAGCCTTTTTGCTTGTCTTATACCCAACACAGTATGCTACCCAACACAGTGATTGCCTGTCTAATAAACAACAGACATTGCTTGTTTAACGCAGCCTTCCCTTGCCCAATACCTAATACATACAGTGCTGCCTGTTGTTTCTCTCTTCTCCACACAAACACAGAATGATTGCAGAGACTGACCCAACACAGCCTTTTTGCTTGTCTTATACCCAACACAGTATGCTACCCAACACAGTGATTGCCTGTCTAATAAACAACAGACATTGCTTGTTTAACGCAGCCTTCCCTTGCCCAATACCTAATACATACAGTGCTGCCTGTTGTTTCTCTCTTCTCCACACAAACACAGAATGATTACAGAGACTAACTCAACACCGCCTTTTTGCTTGTCTTATACCCAACACAGTCTACTACCCAACACAGTGATTGCCTGTCTAATAAACAGCAGACATTGCTTGTCTAACACCCAACAGAGCCTTTGCTTGCCCAATACCCAATGCAGTGTAGCATTATTCCCAACACAGCCTTTTGCTTGTCTAATACCAAACACACCCACTGTTTGTCGAATACCCAACACAGCCGTTTCCTTGCATTCAGGGCACCCAACAAAAAGCCTTCTAGGATCGGCATAAACAGTGACATGCTTTTTTTTTATTTGTTAATAAAAGGTGTAACGCACATCCAGACAGTACAGAAGGCTAACACTAAAGGACATGGGTCGCCACCATGGGAAATTGTCTGGGTGCCTACCTACAAGAAAGCATGATTTGTTGCTATAGCAGCAAGAGGAGAATGACAGACAGGAAGATGGACAGACAGCTGAGAATTTACTGCCTGGCTGGCGTGACCACAAAATGGAGACATGGTTGAAAATGACTGTGTTACGCTGCGTTCAGATTGCTTGCTTGAAGTGACTTCAAGTCAACACATACGATTTCACAGAAAGCCCCACATGGTTGCTTGGCTGCAGCAATGTTGACAGCAATACCATGAACAGAAATACTGGTTGGCATTTCCAAAACATTGAGTCAGTCACCACCATTTTAGGCATTTTGTTAGGCCAATTGTCCAGTTTCCTATTGCTATATATAGCGGGTAGCTGTTGTTAAACAAAAAGGTTCAGTTTTGTATATTAGTGCCAAACAAAGAAATGTTCTTCAGCAGTTAAACCAACAATGGATTGGTTACATTTTTATTGATTGGCTAAATGCTAGAAATTACATACATGTCAATAAATACAGGAAAAAAAGTCCTTTAATGGATAATCCCATTAAATAAGTCTTCAAATGGAAAAGCATCAGTTGGCTAAATATCATGTGACCAAGTAGTTCCCACAGATGCAATACCTCTCTGAAACATTATGCAGTGGTCACAGGCTCTGTACAAGTCTGTCGCGCCTTGCACACTTCGGCGTACACATTCAAATACATGGAAGTAAATCAGCCTTCACACAACAATGACTTAGCATGCTAGACCGGTGCGGGTGGGCTGAACTATTACGAGGGCAGAGGGACAGGGGAGCTAGTAAAATAGTTCCTTGTGGTCTGGGAAACACAATGAAAATTCCTCTATCGTTTTCATCCACTGTTAAAAAAAGCGGAAAAAAGGGCATTTTCCAGAAGGACAGCTGAGGAGCAGTGACCCACAACTCAGCCCGGCTCCGAGACCAGCTCGAGCAGCAGAGGCCCAAAATGGGACAGCCATCACTCCCCACCCTGACCGCCCCCTCTGGGACCCGGTGATTTACTCCAACCTTGGGCTGTACTGCCAGCACCAACTGCAGGATATTTCCAGCCTGTTGCCTCACATCCATGTGCCGGCCGGCCAGCCAGCACTGGCTCTGAAGAGAGGGCGGG
This sequence comes from Coilia nasus, assembly GCA_027475355.1. Classification (NCBI taxonomy): domain Eukaryota; kingdom Metazoa; phylum Chordata; class Actinopteri; order Clupeiformes; family Engraulidae; genus Coilia; species Coilia nasus. Next base: position 12,817,435 of record CM050218.1, on the reverse strand, counting down.
GAGGCGGAGGGTGGGTGTGGGGGGGTATTTGGGGGGGGGGGACTGCCGATAGACTAGGTCCTACTGCCTTAGTCTATTCAACCAAGCTGCAATGAAATACCAGTGAAGAATGAAGGCCCATTGTGGGAGAATTAAGTCATGTATCTAATCCAAAAGCAGGGATCCACATCAGGAGCAAGTAAGGGGAGTGGGGTTTCTGGGTTGGAGGGATCAAGGAAAAAACGAGAGTAGAAGAGTGGGAAAGCAAGCAGGCAGGCAGGCAGGCAGGCAGGCAGGCAGGCAGGCAGGCAGGCAGGCAGGGAGAGAGGTTAGCATGTCTTCAAGGGGAACCTGATACCTCTGAACTGCATGGGCTATGCGTGCGCGTGTGTGTGTGTGTGGTGGGGGGGCAATGCAAGGGCAGCACTTCTCCTGTGGGGTGGGGGGTGCAGAGCGATGGGCGGGGCTCTCTGGCACTCCTGCGGATCCGTGCTCCTCAGCTCGTGAATCACGCCTCGGCTGCACCACCTGTCAATACCCCCACCAAAGCTACAACAGACTGCACCGCACTCGGGCGCACCACCCCACAGTCCTAAGACTACAGGGCTCAGGAGAAATATGCCCTCCAGCACCCTGCCACGCATCTACTTTCCATTTAAATGGTTGAAGAGATTGCAGCAAAACACACCACAGCCCTTTAAAGCTTTGCTGTGTAAACTCATACACCTTCATTCAACTCTTTATTCTTGGAAGTCCAGCCGGTGTGTATAGAAAAGTGTGGGTATGTGTGTGTTTGAGCAAACCGTAAAGCATGGGGGTGGCCAGGCACAATGCCCAAAGTTTGTTGTTGACACGCTCCTATCTGTTGTCAGATCGACTGAAGGCGGCGTACCTGAACTGTCCGCTAACAGCCCAGGTGATGAGCAGCAGCCCCCACTCTGGGTACCACAAAACTGGGTCTCCTTGCAACTGCGACTACTGTCCTCACCTCTACTGCGCTGTGGTTTTCCTGGCTCAAGCTCATGTGGGTGACACTGGGGAAACTCAGAGCTGCAGTTCTAACTATGAGCAAGAGAACAGTCGTTGAAGAAATCTGTGCCTTCACTGATTTGCAAATCCCACTGAATGGATGTGTTTGTGTGGTGTCAAAAATGTTGCGACTCCTTAAATGTTCCAAAAGTAGTTATAGCTCTGACCAACAACCCCCTTCCGGAGCTTTTTTGAAGATGTCTGCAGAAGATAAAAACTGACAAAAAAACTAGGGAAACACACCCATGAGAGACTCGCCAGCGCTGATGACACAGACGTCACCACGGTTGAACAAGAAGGGTGTGTGGCCTGGGTGTTTTGCAGTCTCACAACAAGGGATCGCATTCCCTCACAAAAGAACCAACCAGTTTAGTTACTAAAAACAGAACTTATTAGCAACCACCATCGCCAAACAACAAAAAGCTATCAATGTCCATCGATGCGGTTTATGCTTTTGAGGAGGATGGAAGATGTGACTGGAATCTCATTTTCCACAACGAGGAATGTGGAGCACTCAGTGATGACATAATTTGTCTAGAAGCAGAGAACAGAACTGAAACAGGTTGAAAGGTAGTACATAAAAGCTCAAGTGAAAAAGGAAGTCAGTGCACTAAAGGACCTGTTAATTCTTCACTCTGTGGGCAGAGAAGGTGAAATTTGATTCTAACAATGGTCAAAGGAGAGAGAGCCAGTGTGCAAGGCAGAGACAGAGAGAAAGAGAGAACGCTAGAGAAAGATAAGAGGTTATTCCATGTTTGCAGAGAGCACCCTTTCAGTGTTTCATGCGTCCGGGCTTTTGCGGTGTTTATGCTGGAGAACGCTTCTGCGTGTTTTGCTCCAGGGCAAAACACCTACCACATGTTCCCCAGGGACCTTCACCTCGGGTCCTCCATTTTCAATCGGCCCTTTGATCCTAACTTTTCTCAAGCCTGTGCAACTAGGGGTGAGCAGGCAGGCAGGCAGAGCTTGGACTTCAACAACAGGGAGAAGTCAAAAGCCTTGTTTATTTCTTTCTTTCAAATGGAAAAACATTTCTGTCGGCCTGGTGAAAAGCCAGTGGGCGGGATTCCATTTGTCATCTCGGAGTGTTTCATATCGAGCTTATCGAGCGAGCCGAGATATCCTGAAGGTGTCAGACGTCTGATCGTAAGCATTGTAATAACATTTTGCAAATGACTGAAATCTGTAGCCTTTTGCAACACTACACACAAAAAGTCACTGTTGATATAGCTTCTCTATTTTTGGAAATGCTCTCTGAAAACGTGAGGCATTTGGCACAAAGATTCACTGGCTGGTGTCACACAAAACCAGCAGTGCTAGTTCCTCACACCCGGCTAAGTCTTACCTCTGGCGTTCCAAATCAGGACCTCAACACCTTCAGGCAGGCGACGGAATTAGCAGAGGGGCACTTTCTTGATAAATCCCAAGTCAACGAGGACATAATCCAGAGAGAAGGGTGGTCGAAGAACGTAGTGTGTCCCCTTCAGCGATCAGATGACACAAGTGACTAGTCCTGCGACGACCACCCCCCGCCATTCCCCAACTACAGAGCCCTCCCCCTGAGTCAGACTCATCCAACAACACCCCCCCACCCCCCAACCACAGGCTCTCTCTCTCACACACACACACACACGCTCACACACACATACACACACACGCTCACACCCTTTGCCCTAATATGCCTTCAGCAGCAACTGGCTCCAATTCATCAGTGTCTTTGAGGGTAATTGAGAGGGTGGCAGGGGTGTTGGCTGCCTAGTTGCATTGAAGGAGTTTGTCAGATCTTAATCATCTCGACTCCCCCATCCCACATGTGTGTGTGTGTATGGTGTGTGTGTTTGTGTGTGTTGTGTGAAATGTGTGTGTGGTGTGTGTGAAATGTGTGTGTGTGTGTGTGTGTCTAGAAGCCTAAATGTGTGTGCTTTAGCTTACCTTCAGATTTTCTGCAAGCCACTCAAAGTGCTGTGGCAGCTGCCCACACACCTTTTGTTCCACACCACCCCCCCCCCCCCCCCCCCCCCCCTTGCTCCACGATACACCCTCACAGCTGTCAGAGCCTCGGCTCGTGTGTCTAGTAGTGTTACACACACACTGCTGACACCAACACCCACCACACTTGTGCCTTGTACATGTGTACGCGTGTGTGTGTGTGTGTGTGTGTGTGTCTCACATTTGAGGTTTGCTAGAAAGACGTGCTGACAATAAGGTAGCGAAACTATGAAGTGGTGACATCTGGGGTGAGTTTTGTGCGTGGTGCAGAACGCTTTTCATAGTGACTTTATATGGCAAAACAACACAGGCTCTCTTTCACACGCTCCATGGCCATGTACTGCTGGAGAGAAATGACCCAAATCAATAAAAACAAAATTTTGGAAAAAGGATTTTCCTCTGTCCAACCAGAAAAACCCGGTTGCTTTCCCAAAGAGCCCTGCTTTGCCCTTCACTGACCTTGAGATCTGTGAAAGAGGTTGGGAAATTGGGGGCGGGGCCGGGGTGGGGTGGGGTGGAGTGGGGTGATTGAAGGCGACTAAGTTTGTTTAACAGTTGTGTCATTAAGTTTCCATGAAGATTTGAAGAACCTCGCCATCTCTCTCTGTCCCCCCTTCTCTCTCTCTCTTCTTCTCCTTCTCTCTCCCTTTTAGCATTGGTGACTGATGAGCCCTTTTCCCACTGGAAGCTTAGGGGGTAAGCACAGGGGTTGCAAAAATACCAGTGAGTCATTTTGTGTTGCGGCCCCATAACTTACAGGGCTAAGTACTGCGGAGACACAGCGGGGGAAAAATGAGTCCGCTTTGCAATCCAGCAGGAAATCTGCCCGCGTCTATAAAGCCTCTTTTGACGAGACAATTACTAGCACAACAAACACAAGTGATTGGTAATGGCCCTGTTACAATGCATCTCTCCTGCCCTCCCCCTCCAAAAAAAGATCCTTATCACCCTCTCTCTCCCTAGCTCCTTGTCTTTCTCTCTTTCTCCCTGTCTTTCTCTCTCTCTCTATCCCTCCCTGTCTTTCTCTCTCTCTCCCTCCCCGTCTTTATCTCTCTCCCTGTCTTTCTCTCTCTCTCCCTCCCTGTCTTTCTCTCTCTCTCCCTCTGCCTGTCTTTCTCTCTCTCCCTCTGCCTGTCTTTCTCTCTCCCTGTATCCCTCCTGTCTTTCTCTCCCTCCCTGTCTTTCTCTCTCTCTCCCCCTCTCTCCCTTCTGTCTTTCTCTCCCTCTCTCTCTCTCCCCCTCTCTCTCGCCCTCCTGTCTTTCTCTCCCTCCCTCTCTCTCTACCGTGCAATCCTGACTATGGCTTCCTTGTTGTACATTGTGTGCTGGCCCCAAGCCTAATAAGGGGATCTGTGTGGCTGCCTTTCGCTTCCCTTCCGGCGACAAATGTTGAGCGTGCCCAGGACGGCATGGCGCTCGCTGCCCTGTGGCGAGGTACAGCCGAGGAGGATGTGGAGGACTGGGCACGGGGACTGGGAAAGGACACCGAGGGGTGGGGGGCCGTGGTGTGTATGTGTGTGTGTGTACATGCTGGGGTGATGGCCGTGGTGTGTATGTGTGTAAGAGGACCAAGAGGCTTTCTCTGAAACTTGGCCCTACTCTCCCTGCCTTCCAAGAACACTTACAACGTGATAAATGCTTTGTGCATTATGTCTTGTGTACATAGTGTATATGTGACAATAACATGTCAAACACGAGTTAAGAGGGGAGGAAGTCTCGATGATGATGAACAGGATTTCAGTGTGCAATCGTTACAATAGCTTCCTCAAAACACGTATTAGGAATGTGAAAAGGTGACAATCCTTATCCTGTAAGATCATGTTTTCATCATGAAAAGATTTTTTTCTCGATATTTACAGACTAATGTGTGATGTCGCAGAAGATAAGTCATTTTTTCCAGGGTGTGTGGCTGCAAATCTCCTCTGCTCTCATCTAATTCTCTGCCAGAGATTTTGTCCACCTCAGGGTTGGCTGCAGATCAGCATTTCAGGGGGAATGGGGCTCAGCCAAGAGAAGACCATTTGGGACTGTGCCTCTATGCTGATCCTCTGTAAGAGTCCATTTTAGGACAAAACCCTCATGATTTTTAGACATTTTAGAGCTGTTTGCTGACCATTACTGCTATGTTTGTGAAAACGCACTGCAGAGAATTAGTGGTGTAGTAAAATTCAGAATGTGCAATGGATCAATTCCGCTCACAGAGCATAAAGGTTAAGACCATTCCTCAAAAGCTCAGTGCCATCCAAAAGATAACTGTAATGTACTGTGTCTAAACAGTTGCTTGTCTTTATTCTAGCTGCTATGTTCTTTATCAGACTATGCTGAACTACAAATGTCCACTGAAATGGCTTAGTTCACAAAATAAAATTGAAAAAAATACAAAAATGTACCATTACATTGGTAATCAAGAATTATCTGGGGTGACAGCAGTTATCTCAGACTAAAAAATGTAGCAGAGCGTTTGTATAAGAACAGAGTCTGTAACTCTGTGATGTTGTGGGTCTGCGTGTTGCCGTGTAACTGTGGTGGCTGGATCATGTTTTGCGGTTGTTCCTCATTGGCTTTAATCAAGGGGAAAAATGCAGCTATCTGTAAAGCCAGTGAAGCTGTCACAGCTAAAGGCCAGGGGTCATCCGGAGCAAGATGGATCCTAACAGACGCCACAACCTGTTCCCTCCTGCCCGCCTGCCCGCCTGCCTGACCCCCTCAGCTGCCAGCACTGAAGGCCTCTGTCTTCAAACACACACACACACACAACTGCACACACACCCCCACATCCACACATAACACACACACACAAACCCACTCACACAAGCAGAAACAGTATCCTACACTCACCCCTGTACAGACGTGTTTCACAAGTGTGCACACATTTAAGACTCCTGTACACACAGCCCGAGACATTATACACAGGAGACTGACAAACAGACTTAAGTGTGAGGCTACTCTCTCTCATACACACACACACGCACACACCTCTACACCCACACCCGGGCCGAAACACAAAAACACTCTTCAGAGCGCTATGCCCAAGCCCTCGCTCCGAGCAATCAACCCGAGAGGCCCCAGACATTTGGAATGTTCTCCAAAGAGCAGCGGGCTGATAGGGGCCAGGGTGTGCTGGCTCCTTCAAATTGAAAATGTGTGTGTGTGAATGTGTGTGTGTGAGCGTGTGTGTGTGTATGTGTGTGTGTATGCGTGTGTTTGGGGGGTGGGGGGGGGGCTTCTGTTAGAAAAACCACAGCCCAATCTCGATGCAAATCACTCGCGGAGAGGTGCGGAAGTGAATACATTATAATGACCCAGCCTTCGCTGGGGCTGAAATAATCTGTAGATGGTTAAAAAGGTTGTCTGGACACGGCACTGCTGATTAATGTTCCCAAGGCCGATATTGCTCCCGTCACTAGGCGCAGCATAAAGCCCCATCCAATGAAAAACTGAGGTGTTTTTGAAGAGGCATGTGTGTGTGTATATGAGTTATACTGTATATGCTATGTGTTTGTATGTATTACATATGTGTGTGTATGTGTTATGTATATATGTATACATATATGTGTGTGTGTGTGTGTGTGTGTGTATGTGTTATATATGATGTGTGTGTGCGTATGTATTATATGCGTGTGTGTGTGTGATTGTGTGTGTGCATAGAGCTTGAGTGGATGAAGAACACAGCACTAACAGAAACAGATGCAATGCCCTTTCAAGCACCCTCGTCTCTCACTCCTGGCCACCGATGACAGGACAGATGGCATTTCCTCCACCAAAAAAAAAAGAAGAAAAAGGAAAAAAAAAAAAATCAGTCAAGAAGAGAGGAGCCCAATCTGGAGACGTGGCCCAAATCAAACGGAAAAGGACAACTTGTGACTCTGTAGTGCTGTGTGAACATTCAAGGCCTGCGTGTTAACATACGCATCTAACTGAGCTGTGTGGACCCACACCTACATGGAGGGTACACAGCATAGGTGTGTGTGTGTGTGTGTGTGTGTGTGTCTGTGCGTGCGTCTGTGTGTGCGCGAGCGTGTGTGTGTATGTAACAGAGAGAAAATGTGTCTGTGTTCGTGTGTGTGTGTGTGTGTGTGTGTCAGAAAGACCATAGAGAGGAAGTTATAAATGGTCGATGAGATGGACAGAAAGAGGGACACACTGGAGTCCAGCTGTGCCTTGCCTGTGGGTGATGGCTCAGCTTGAGCAGTGAAGACACTGGCACCATCTCTTTTGAGGTCCTATGGCTAGCGGGGACAGACCGTGGTCTGGCGATGGGCAACTGTCAAAATGAACACCACTAAAGGTGTGTATGTGTGTGTGTGTGTGTGTGTGTGTGTGTATAAACAAATCCCCACCAGCTGCCCGAGAGCAGCCAAGCAGCCCACACACACACACACACAAATATCAGTTCTGTTTCTTTCCTTCCCCCTTATTTTTCAATCTCTTTCTGACACAGGCCTACATACACACCTACAGCAGCAACACACACAGAAGTACAACACTGACATAGAGATACATACAAACCAATACCACACAAAATGCACTCAGTCCCTCACATACACACACACTTACACACACGCACAAGCAAACACACGGACACAAAATGGCCTTCTTCAAACGCACGGACAAACACTTCTGCTCAGAAACAGCTGACGTTTTAACAGGCCCCCGGCAGCTGACAGGCTACAGGTGGGACAGCAGACCCTCTTTAACCTCTCCCACTCCACAGAGGCCCTGAAGGCACGTCACCCCCCCCACCCCACCCACAGCAACCCCCAAACCCCCACCCGCCAACACACACCTGTTGCCACTTAACAGGACCCTCTTTCTCCATATCTCTTTTACTCTGTATCTGTCTCTTTCTCTGAGGAGACTTTCTTGCAGTTAGCCCTTGTTTTCCCCCAGGCAGCTCCGTGTCCAAACACTGCGTCTACCTTCCGTCCTTCACGCTAGGCCCCGCTGACCTCTCGCCATGTGAGGCTCTGGGGGTGCCCAGCTTGCTGAAAAGAATCTCTGTGGACAGGCCACTGCTGTTAGTGCTGCTGCTACTGAGGTGGGGGTTGGGGGTGCGGGGTTGTGGGTGAGCTTCCTGAGGTTCTGCTGTATGGGGTGGGCTGAACTCCCTCTCGGGAACACAGAGGACTGTAACATGCATGTGGTGTATATGCTTGGGAGTGGAGCATGGCGGTGGCAGGGAGGGGGGGGGGCAACTTTAAGTTAAGTTTACAGCAGCAATTTGAGAAATGTTGGTCCACAACTAGCGAGCTAACAATGTAAGCAAACAATGCTGCAAACACCACCAACAGTAGCTAGCACTGATCAAAAAGCTTGCTAGCATGGCTACCTAAAGTCTTGTGGCAACACTGTTGGTGACATGATGCGATTTGGTTCTTTTTCACTTTCACATGGTAGCCCAAAGAGGTAAAGAGCATAGCCTAGCCCTGTGCTGTTACTGAGAATGATGTACATGTTTATCAATCCTTCAAATGACCATACATAGTCAAGATGAATCTGATGAGAAATGCCACGACTAGTTGCCAACAGCTATCTTCTACTGCAACTACTTCTTATCTCAAGATATGGCTGCATACTTGAAGTCGGCTTCTGACTCAAGAGCTGCCTGTTCTCTGTTAGTGAGCTCGCTGCATGGCAGTAACCCAAGCCTTGAATAATGCTGTGGCGGGGTGCCAGTAATTGGTCTCAAATTGGGAATTTTTTCAGTGCGGGCATGTTTACTCCCATAATGCAGTGCTCCTGAGCACTGACAGAATCATTGGTAAGGCTGTCAAACATAGCCCCACTTAAATACCCCGCACTTCGGCTGATGGAGTGCTACATACAGTATACCAGCCACTATGTTCTATGGAGACCCCAGTTGCTTTTTTTACAAGACACCCAGGCAACGGCTTGTGGTTTACAGTCTATGTTAATATCAGTGCAGTAGTCGGATGTCATATCTGCCGAGACGTTCGGCAGACTCTACAAAGCGACTTACAAATCACACTGCTGCCTTGAAGAAATGCTTTCTAAGATGCTGAGTCCCTCACTGCAAGCCTACTGCTTTTTTGTATTCAGTGAACTCACTGAGTCCTCACTGACAAACTCAGTGTCAGATAGTAGCCTATTAAGTGCCAATAGGGGCACATAACATGGTAAGATGAGCCATTTTGTACATTTGTCATTATTGTGCTGCGTGTGAGAGATTTTGATAGATAAGACAGGTAAGTGTATAACTTTGCCGTAGCCTAATTAGCAAATCTAAGAAAAAGGACAAAGGGATTTTATGTTCATATTTTGTGTGTTACAGTACATTAAATTCTACCAATAACAGTGGCTTATCTTCCCCTATGATCACCATGCTGAAGAAAATGCTTCTCACCACTCATGATTTCATTTGGTCCTTATATTATAGTCTAATATAGCACCTGCTAAGATGTGCTGCATCTAAATGTTGATCTATTCAGATTTTCTGTAAAACACCTTAAATCTGGTTACATATGGAATTCAGTTGGAAAGCAAAAAACATTTTTACACACATTTCCCTTACTACATTTTCCATGTGTCACCCTTCTCCACAGGCTTCTAAGAAATGGTTCCCTCCTTCTAAAAACGCTGTGACATGATTTAATTTATGCATCATTTTCTAGAAAAAGGGGTGGCTCATCTTACAGCTCAACTTAGGCCTCATTCACACCAAGGACTCTCTGTATACAGCAAGTGCCCGTTTTCTGTCCGTACTCGTTTAGAATGCACATTAACAACTTAGACTATTCATACCACACCCCTGATGTAAGCGTATTCTGTCACACATACACATATTGTACACGGTTGCATGCTGTACACGCTCAAGCTGGTGTGAATGAGGCCTTACCCCGTTCTCTGCTTATATGATATATCTATTAAAGACTACCTGTAAGCACTTTAACAGAGGGTGTTGCACAGGGTGTAGCTGAACTAAATGACTAATAGCCCTGATAACAGCTGCCCTGATTTGCAGTGCTGATGATGAATGCTCACTTGCCTGACTGTTGACCTCTATAAGCATGACGAAGGCCCCTGTGCTGGAACGGGGATGTGGTTAAACCCCAGTGAGATGTTCATCAAACCCCAAACCACAGGGTGCTACATGGTTGCTGTGTCGTTTTGTTTTGCTTTTTTGCTTTTTTTTCCCTCCTCCACCGACAAGGCCAGGGGCCACTTCCCCTTTTTTTGACTGGGTCCTTTTCCGCTCTGGTCTATCTGTACATTTCTCCCAACGACAACAGTAAGTAAGTAAGAGTCTGGAGGTAGTAGTGGCCACCACTGGCCACCACAGAACGACCACGGTAAATGACAGTAGAGTTGAACTGGCCATGTACACCACTGTATGCTTTGTTAGGTGTGTGTGTGTGTGTGTGGTTGGGTTCAAGCCCTTGAAAAACCCAATCTGAAACCAGAAAGTTGAAAACCAGAGCAACAAACATCTCAGAATTTGGTGGCTTTTCAAGAAAAGTTGACAGCGTTTGTTTGCCTGACAGGAAAAAGCCATCTCCTGGTAGTGTTCATAGCAAAAGCACTGGGGTATGGGGGCCTTGATTGCGTAAACAATGTTTTTTTATAAACAAAAAAATAATAGTGGTTGAGACCACTGAGAAATCAGGGTCATTGCAGATGAATAATCATATTTGGAAATCCAAATCAGAAAAGTGAACTTTGTTCCGCTTTTTTTTTTTTTTTTTTTTGACAGCCAGCCACACCCCTTGATATCTTGATGTAGCCTGTGCTTCTGCAAACCTGTAGGTGGGTGTCGTCAGGTCTGACAATGTTATGGCCATTTTTAGCCACAGTAAACAACATTACAATAAACTCCATTGTGTGTGTGTGTGAGATGGAGTAGATCGAGGGCCTGTTAGGGCATATAAAGAGACACTGGCCATCCAGCGAACATGAAAAATGGAGGAACAAACAACAAACACTGAGTGTGTGTGTGTGTGTTTGTGTGTGTGTTTGTGTGTGAGTGCCAGGTTGTCACGTGCGTAAGTGTGACTCGTCTCACAGGAAAAGTGGGAGGGAGGTGAGACATTTGGCTTACACACGCCAACACACACACACACACACACACACACAAAAAGAGGAACTACATAATTATATTGACACTAGTGAAATGAGGCCAGGTAGACACTAGCCACCACACCACAAACCACAACTTAAAAAGAAAGAACGGAAAAAAAAAAAAAGACTCAAGGTTAAAGTGACTCAAGGAGGTTTTGACAAGCTCCCAAAGGTGGATTATTACACATTCACCCTGAGCTGCCTTCTCCACCTCCCAAAGCCCTTGCATAAGTGGAAGGTTTCGGGGAGGCGAAATGCTCCGACAGCCATGAACTGCATTCAAATCCAATAGGTCTGAATAGGAGATGAGCTTTGGGGCTTCACGATATATCGAAAATATTGTGATATCGCAACATACAGCATTGCGATACACATATCGCATATCACATATTATATGTATTAGTCACTGTGTCCAAGTCATTAATTTAAACACTAGGCCTATTCTGTATTTGCATATTGTACACTATCCATTGTAGTAGGGCTGCACAACATACAGTATCGTGATGCACATATCGCAAAACATGGCTTAACTGGAATAAATGGGACATTACTGTGAAACAGCTTTGTTTTGAGATGAATAAACAAATATTTAAATATAGTTTTAACATCTTTCAGCTTAATCTTCACCGCTAGCCCGTAGCCAGTGCGCAGCCTATGGGGTGGATATCAAGGGCAGTAAGAGTCCATTTGATTTCCCAAATATCTTCATATGTGGAAACATGGATTAACTGGAATAAATAGGACATTACTGTAAGCTGTTTCACAGTACAGTAATGTCTCATTTATTTCAGCTAAGCCATGATGTTTTGAGGTATGTGTATCACGATACTGTATCTTGCGATATCACAATATTTTCGATATATTGTGCAGCCCTACTGCATGCATCCCTACGTAACATGGTGTTCCCCAGACGAGACTGATGATGATGATGATGCATTGGCGAGGAGAGAGTGGAGGGTGACCAGTGCCAGGCTGCTGTCTGCCCCGACATCAAGGGGATGTAGGCTTTGATGGAGGCCTGCTGACGCTGAGCACAGGGTTTCCCTCCGCTGCCTCCAATGCTGTTCTTGTCCACTCACACCACACACACACACACACACACACACACACACACACTTTCCTTGTTCTTTCTCCTCCATCGCATCTCTGCCCTCCCTCCAACCTCGTCGCTGCCTCACGTCAGACCGGCTCTTCCTCCTGCCGAGCGAGCGCCACATCGCTCCGAGGCCTCCCGACTCAGACAAGCGTACGCACACAAACAGAGACAGAGGCACATGTACGCATGCACACACACACACAATCTCAAACCCCCACACACACACTCTCAAACCCACTCACACACACACAGACACACACTTAGTTACTCACTCACTGATCACAAACAAACACGGGGAAGTGTGTCACTCTGGAAGGATGTGGAGGGGATTTTTCTGCCTGCCTGCCTGACGTGACGCCTCCCCTCCCCACTGGAAAGCTTCCCGGCTCTCCTCAGTAAATAGCAGCTAGGAGCGCAGAGAGACAGGGGGAGAGAGAGGGAGAGAGAGAGCACAGGCCAGCCATCATACTCCTCCTCCAACATGGAGACTTTACACACAGAGAAGGCTCAGCGAGAGAGAGGGAAGAGAGAGAGAGAGAGAGAGAGAGAGAGAGAGAGAGAGAGAGAGAGAGAGAGAGAGAGAGAAGGAAGAAGAGAGGGAAGGAGAGAGAGAGGGAAGAAGAGAGAGAGAGAGAGACAAGGAAGGAGAAAGGGAGAGAACCAGAGCGGTGAGAAAGGGAGAGACAGAGCTATGGGCAAGGAAGGGAGAACGAGAAAGAGAGAAATGAGAAAGAGAAACGGAGAAAGGGAGTGAGATAGAGGGAGAGAAATGGAAGGAAGGAGGGAAGGAGGGAAGAAAGGAGAGGGAGAGAAAGAGAGAGAGATGAGATGAGATGAGAGGGAGAGAGAGTGGGGAGAGGGAGGAAAGAAATGAAGAGGAGACACAGTAAGAAAGAAGAAATAGAGAGCAAAAATAATTAGAGAGGAGAGAGAGAGAGAAAGACAGAGAGAGAAAAAGAGAGAGACAGAGAGAGAGAGACAGAGAGAGCGAGAGAAAGCAAGCAAGAGAGCGACAGAGCGTGCGTGCAGATGGCCTGCTTATAGCGGGAGCACATCTGCGCGCTCATAAAAACTGAATCAGACCTGAGAGGGCAGCCACAGAGACTCGTCAGGGAGAAACATGAACTGGGGGTGCTAACACAATGAGAGCAATCACAGCAGAGCCTGCGCCCCAAAAAGAAAGATGGGGAAAAGAGAGAGAGAGAGAGAGAGAGAGAGAGAGAGAGAGACAGTCCAGAGATAATACACAAAGCAATTTAACAAGAGACAGAAAGATGAGTAGGAGATGAGTGAGCAAATAGAGACAGAGAGAGACAGACAGAGACAGAGAGAGACAGAGAGGTGGAGAGGAAGAGGCTCATCATGGTGTGAATGACAAAAGAAAAAAAAAAGGGCAGGTGCGATGACAGTAGACACGCAAGAATTAGCAGGCTCCCAGATGAGAGATTGGGCAAAGCACAGAGTGAGCCAAATAAGAGATCAAGTGTGTGAGTGTGTGTGAGTGTGCGCACGCGCGTGTGTGTTTGTGTGTGTGTGTGTTGTGTGGGTGAGTTACTGAGTGTGTATGTGTGCATGTGCATGAGAGAAACAGAGATAAAGAGAGAAAAGGAGAGCGAGAGAGGAGAGAGAGTGAGCGAAAGAGAGAGAGCAAAAGAGAGCAAAAAAGAAAGACAGAGATAAAGAGAGTAAAGGAGAAAGAGAGAGAGAGAGAAGGAGAAAGAGAGAGAGAGAGAGAGAGAGAGAGAGAGAGAGAGAGAGAGAGAGAGAGAGAGAGAGAGAGAGAGAGAGAGAGAAAAGGAGAGGGGTTTAGAGTTTCATCTCCAGGCCCAGGCGCTTTGCTGTTTCAGCTGTGCTGGAGTGCTGGCCAGCCCCTGCTCTCACGCCACTGTAACCCCGTCCACTCCTCCTCCTCCTCCTCCTTCTCCTCCTCCCCGGCCCCAATGTCCACCATACCCCCAGAGCCTCGGGACTCGGCCGGGCCTGGCGTGGCGCGGCATGGCCTGGCCTGCCTGCGCTGGTCCTGCCCTCTGTGCCAGGCCTCTCCAGAGCCAGCAGCCCCTGTGCTGTGCCATGCTGTCCATCCGCTCCTGCAGCAGCGCCCATGCCAGGGCGCCATCTGAGCTAATACCAGCCATATCTGGAGCCTCTTGAGCGCTCTCTCTCACTCTCTCTCTCTCTGCTCCCACCCACGCTTACCCCCCACCTACCCCCCACACATGCGTACACACACACCTCATAAGAAGCAAACAGATTTTTGATTTAATTACTTCACCTTGAAGAGATCTCTCCTTGACTCTGTGTCTATTAACGAAATGATGAAAACACGACACTGACAATAGGAATTAGTACTACAGTACTACAATTATGGAGAACAAGAAACCAGCCTCCAACATGTCTCCAGTCAGGGGACATTGATTGCCATCACTCAAAAAGGGACCTGTCAAGATCAACTGTGTGAAATCTTCAGCCACTGAAGCCCAGAGGCCGTCAAAGCCACCCACACACACACACACACATACACTGGGCCAGAGTGCACCGTTGATGACACAAACAACAGAACTGACGACTCCTCCGTGTCCGTTTAGCATGAGTGTGCAGTGCCGCAAAAACGCAAAAGTTGGTCAAACAGGAAGTCGTTAAGGCCTGGAAAATATTAGAGGCAGGCCACCCCCCCTTTCTCTTCTTCTCTCCTCTCCTCCTCCTCCTCCTCTCCTCTCCTTCTCTCGGATGTGCTGAAGCTGCACGAGAAGAAAGGGGAGGGTGCCAAGAGGAGAAGTCATTACACACAGATTGAAATCCAATGACAATGGGAAGCAACTGGTATTGATTCATTCAGCACGCGATTCGTGTCATGTTCCGTTGACAAATACCCCCCCCCCTCTTTGCCAGCCAGCCGGCCAACCAAACAACCTACCATTTCTTCCTCCAGAGTGAGCCACCCAAAGTCACCTTAACGTCTTGTTTTGCAAATGCGGCTGGCGTACACAAAAAAGGAAAGCGTAAAAAAAAGGCTTGGCATTGTTCTCCGTGGCAAATTGGACTTCATTGATGTCTTGTGACCCAAAGCGTGGTATGCAAACAGCCGTTCTCTTGCGCGGCGCATCAGATAAGCACACAGTCTTTGCTGTGCGCATAAGGACATGATGTGGTGTGACGACGGCTGCACACAAATTCTAAACAGGTTTCATACAGTGCCCTGGTCTGGTCCCGTGCCAGCCGAGGAACAGTGCGGTATTGTAAATCGGCTTGTTAAACTATTTCTCTCCTCGACGTGGACACAATGCATCATGCGAGATTGCTTACAGCGTATGAGCCTAAATGAGTTGACTGAGTGGAAACTAAGAAAACTGAAGGACCTTGTTGTCATCTACAAAAACAGGAAATTTAGAAATGTTACCCTACATCTTGTTTACCGACACTACAACCTAAATGCATTAATCATGCAAGATTCAGGAGTCAGATCATATCATATAAGAGCTTAGAGCCCCATTAGTGCTACTCAGAAAAGTAAAGTAGAATAATTCTACAAAATGACATAATTTGAATAGCTGCCATTCAATCAGGCTTTGAAAACAACAAAAAACACACACAATTTCCAACTGGCAGGTTATGAAAAGGCCTGGATGTTTACACCAAACATTAGGAGACTTCCAATAACACAAGTATGCCTTTAAGCCAGTTATTTTGCATTAAAGAGAGTGGTGGGCTCTTAAGTGTAGCAGAAGTCGGCAAGTTTCACAGCAAATATGGCTCCCTGTGTCTTAAACCTCAGCTGTGAACTGAACTGACATCACTTAAATACTGCAAGGAATGACGCATCATTGCAGGAGACAAACAACGACGAATATTAATATTAAATCCCTTCAACAAGATTTGTATAAATAACTCTAGAACCACATTTCATCATCATATGATGCAATACAATCCTGATCAAAGCACTGATCATATTAACCTTACATATGTATGCATTTAAGTTGCATCTGACCTATATAAAGCATGTTTGTGTTTGGCCATGTGACCTTAACACTGGGCCGTGCTCGTTCACTGGGTGGACTTCATGGATGAAGGCCATTTTTAGTGCTAGAAAAACGTATATTACCAGGGATGGGTGGAGAGAGAAAAACTTAATCTGGATAAAGCCTGCAGCTCTGCAACGTAATACACGTTCCAAAGAAACAAAGTACTCATGGGCATTGCGGACAGGCCCACGATGTGTGTGCTCAGCTGAGGAGTTTTAGTACAGTCCTTCGTTTAGCCACCCCGTAATCCTGCACTGAAATACATGGATGTGCATTTTTGATTATGTTTCTTTCTTCTCCGACAATCTAGCCTGAATTAGGTCATGTATCGCACAGTTTATGTTGGACAGACACTACAAAGGATAATGTCATTTTTTTTAAGACTGGCCTCTTTTCCGTGTTTTTTTTTTTTGTATTTGGTATGTTTGAGGAAGCACTAGATTGTTTACCACACACATGGCTCTTCCTGAAGACTTAGGTGAGCCCCTAGTAACTGCTTACTTAGCAGTCAGGCCAACTGTTCTGGAAGGCAATATTCCAAGACGGTGCAATAGAGAGAGAGAATCACCAAGACCGTATGGCTGTGGGTGGGTTCGCCGTGCCTGAAACACCAGTGTCATCAACTAAACTAAAGTTCACTTTATCGGGCTCTGATGCCACGGTCAATAATGAGGTTAGAATCTGAGAAATATCAGGCAGACACAAAAGGTATTAACATCTTTGTTTGTAGTGAAACTATTACATTTTTGGCATAACATTTCCACCATAGAAATCAGAACCATAAGCCTCTGTGAAGACTTGGGCATATAGGCTGCAGCCTACACAGTCTGAATACAAAAGCACTGTGGCTCCGTCCTGCCAGAAGCTGTTGACTAAGCCAATCCTGGGTGCTTGATAAATCTTTTATGCTGTTATTTACATACAAAATAGCTCTGTACAACTCCAGTGTGTGCTGACAAGCCATTAAATTGGTATAGTTAGACAGCCAGGGGAGATTAAGACATTCGCTGAGCCCTATACATAATCTTCTGTGACCTATTAATTCCCATTTCTAATCATCTTTTTTCCACAGTGTGAGGTTTACCTATTACAGTTCACTAAACCCCCCCATTTGTCATAAAACGATGATAAATTGTGCGAGTATGTTACAGATCAAGAGGCAGTGTTAAACGCAGAGCTTTCAAGTGAGCAGAAGAAGTTAGAGTGGAGAGAGCTTTTTTTTTTTCTTTTATGGGGGCAACAGCTGCCACCACTTCAGTAAGATGACACCGGCGGTGGCCAGCAGCCTGTGTAGTCCAGAGATTTTATTCATCTCTGGCCTAGGAAAAATGTCAGTAAATCAATTATGGATTGCAGATAGACCAGCTCCTGCTACTTCGCCCAGGCTGTTGCCAGAGGTAACGGCTTTACGTTGTCACGGTACATTACGTCAAGGTATGGAAGTATATATTTATATACACATACATAGATGTATGTGTATATTATGTGTATTATATATTATATTGTATGTATGTATATATTATATTATATTATATTATATTATATTATATTATATGTGCTGTAATGACTGAGCTTTGTGATTATCAAGGTTGTACCAAAGTGAAAGACTGTCAGGGTGAAACAGCATCAGAAAACACAAATTTAGCACAGTGGAGTACTTAAATCTGCCAAGCTTTTGTCTTGCTGGCTGCTCATCTTTCAGCGCTCTCCTCTAAAAAAGCCAGTAGCAACTCGGGAGCTGATTATGGCATGTGTCGCAGACGATATTGTTTCTATGCCCGTTGTCATCGAAACAATTCAGCCAGTCACTGCTGACTTTACCTGTTTATGGGCACTTAAAACAAATTGTGTTTTCCTCTGCTGGGGAAAGAAAAAACAGCAGGTGACCACAATTTTCCTGGACCTGAAACGTGCAAAGGAGGCCAACCTGGGTTTGGTCTTCATATCTAGAAACATTCAGCCCATCTGCCAGCCTGCACCATACGAATCCTCGTCAGAAAACACCACAGAAAGGCATCTATTGTATCACTGCCAATGTTCTTTTAAATAACAATATGAGTAAAACTCAAAACATGCATTTTAAATTAATATGCTGAATTCTACATAGATAGTACCTATTATCTCCCCAAAACACAGACGAAACAGCAAACCTCCACCCTTTAACTTAAGGTTTCTGATAACAAGGAAATTTTTCATTGAATAAAGACAACACACCAAACACACCAAACAGGAAAAAAGCAATGCTTTTTTTCTGTCTGTTCCTGTGAAACGTGTTTCCTTTTTTCCTTCTTGCCTGACATGATTGAGCATGACTGCACAGAGAGGAGAGGGGGGGGGGGCAGGCCGCTCACCTTCACCACCAGCCCTGGGCTCCCCTGCTCCCCGCCACCCGTGTGCAGCTCTGCTCGTTCCCTTAATTGATGTTTAACCCCTGGATCAGCTGATGACGGCTCAATTAAGGGCCTTGCAGCAAGACAGATTAGTTCTGGTAAGGAGGCTTCTGCCCTTGCCGGGAGAGTACCTGGCTGCCTTGACCGTAATCCCTCGATAGCATGGACAAGGGGAGATGGAGGCCATTTTGAATGGCATGGCAGCTTGGCCGAGCTGCGTTACTTCTACACCTCTCCATCGAACATACTGTTGGTTGTGATATCAAGGTGGGTAAGCGACTTATTTAGGTAATTTACCTCAATCATCAGAATTATTACACTAATTGTTATACGTCTGCTTCGTTCATGAAAGCTGCTGGCAAAGTCTGCTGGCACAACAGTGTATGGAACAAAAAAAAATCCAGTTTGGCAGTCCGAGATTTATTCTCCTTGCTCTGTCTTGTGTAGAAACAAACTGCAATGGCAAACTGAGTTGTTCTCAGGCTATGTTCATAAATGACAGTTAGGGACACATATCACTGGAGAAAGCGAGGTGACAGTGGCATCCTGCCTCGTTAAAACTAGCCAGAGCCTTGCCAAGAGCAAATAAGGTTAACTCCCTACCTGCCTGAATCCACATGCAGACAACCTTGGCCTACTCTCATAAACCTCCCAACAACAGTGCATGTCACAATGCAGTTAAAACAGTTTACAAAATATCTGCTATCAGATTTCATACATGGTTACAAAGTCTATCTGTTAACATTGAGCAAATACATCTAATACAAAGCTAAAAATCAATAAATAAAAGACAGACAAAAGCCTGGGCCTGACATTCACTAAAATATAAGCCTAATAATATTGCAATAAAACACGCATGATGTTCTAAGCTAATCTAAGCTTTACTCGGTGTACGTTTAACCCTCTTTATTAGCTGATCCACAGAAGACCTGAAGTGACCATAGAAAATGCCCGTCTTATCTCAAAAAATGTGGCACACGTGTGGCAAATGATAGGAAAGAGTCAGCAAACTCTAAGTTTCAAAAAACAAACATAAAGCTGTCAGGCCTTTAATAGCTCTATGTAGTCCGAAGGCTTTTCTCACCTGACAACCTTGATAAATATTCAAAAAGTTTATGACATTGTTTCTGTTACACAGGCTGCGACAAAAAGGTAAGACACCATCTACCATCCGAAACATTTGAATACCAAAGCTTTAGGCTTGAGTAACAGAGCAACAGTTACAGAACATTCTGCCATCTGTAAGACTTCCCATGTGTGCGAGACCTACTGGCTCTAGATTCAGTGGATTCAGTTTACCCCATGCAAGTCTCTGCTGGGAATCACGACATGCACTACCTGCTGACATGACCATAGCACTCGTCTGATAATGAGCTTGGCTTTCCACTAGCAGCGGAGAAAATTAGGCAGCGTTTCTTGGGATATGTTTCAAAGAGTTTTTACTAATACGGCCTTGAAATATAAGCAGTACAAAACGTACATAATTTCTAGATTTAGCAGCTACCGTTTACTTCTCTGAGAAAAGCGAAATATCAAATCAGACAACATAATACTCTGTGCTGGACGGAGGCAGTTATAACGTCTAAAATGTCAACATAGCACGTGTTGCAGGAAAATAACGCTGACAACAACCTCCAATAGATACAAATGTTGATACATAATGTTACAAAATCTGTGCCCAGTGATACAAGTAACTTTTTTACTTGGGTTTCTTCCAGGTGCCTTTAGTTCAACCGAACTTTGCGTGTCAAATGTTTTAAGCACGTAGGTTTATGCTCTACAACAGGCTACCTGTCAGCCATTCTGCATGCGGGGAGTACAACCGTAGCCTAATGACCATCATTTAAATCATTTGCCTAAATTAATAAATAGGGGTCGATGTCCAGGAGCTACACACAGATACAGCCAAGCGTCCTCGCGACAAAGTACTGTGATGTTCATTATAACTACACCTCTTGTAGAAAAAAAACATCATTTAAGTGTACTGATTCGAGATGGTATCTGGATGACACTTCTTTGGATGTTAATCTTTCCGACAGCTGCCTGTCACGACTGTTGCGCACATGAATGCAATGACAACAATGCGTAAACACTTTCTAAAATCTACAGTGAGCGGTCGTTTCTCGCTTTTGCCTGCTCTACTGTATTTTCACACTATCAAACCAATTAAGTTAACAACGCGTACCCTTGACACTCGCAATAAAAACATGAGATCTGGACCACCATATCGAATTGATGGCTGCCTAGGAACGATTGGTTTGCTAGCTCTAGTCTTGTCTTCCATTTCATGAGCGCATCAGTCCACAAATAAGCAGAACGTACACTGAGTAACATGGAGAACAACTTTCTTTTAATGCCGACACCTGGCCTAGAATACAACCAGTATTATCGCTTGTTTAAGTTCACAGCAAAATGGAAATGTCAAAGTACAATTATGAGCTAGCCAGGCAGGCTAGCTAGCTCACCAAGCTGCCGAGCTAGCTTTTAAAGAGTGACTTACCCCGGAGTACTGTTTCCACATCTGTGGGGCTGAGACGCTATTTCAAGAGGTCTAGTTATACGTGAGTCCAAGAAAATGAAAATAACAGCAGACGATTTGACATTCAAATGTTATCGGCATCAGTAACAAAAATCCTTTCCTCTTGCTGTACTGGGTAATTATTTAGGTAGCTTGTCCAGTTCAAATGATACAATGTAAGCGATGTTCAATCTACCATGATTGGCATCGTTTTATGATTGACACATGAGTAGCCAATAGAAGCTGGGCCTGCATCACACCTAACCAATCAAAAGCGATGCGCGGGCAACATTACTTGTGAAAGCAAAGTTGGTAGGCGAGGGTTAAGGTGAAATAGGAAGGACTTACAGGGAGATCATACTTGAACACAACGATGTATCCTTCCGCTTAGCTACAGTGTGTACAACTGTGGCAAATGCAATAGGAGGCAATGTGTTATTTTTCAGTTAAATCTTTATCTGTTTAACCATCTATCCCACTTTATATAGGCGAAGATTACGACTATTATCTTTACTACCCCATATATATAACAATACCACTCCAGCAGGCTACACACAATTATGCTGTCTTTTCAGCCTATGCTGAATCTACAGTATACTTGGCTTTTCAGACTAAATTATGGCATACATTTTTAAAAGTATTCAGCATCAGAACAAGTAATCAACAAACTTTAGGCAAACGTCCTTTTATAAACGTCATAGCAGCTGAACTGATTGTCTAGCTTGATCCATAGCAATTCAATGATTTTATGCAGAAAAGAAAACCAGCCTTTCTTTTCTCATTGTTTTTCTTGCTGTTCTAAAATAATCAAACTAAATTAGTCTACAACAAAATCATCATCATATTAGTCTAAAAGGTTTGTCCCACACCAGTCTCCTCAAATTGCCTCTTAAATAAAGGTTTTAAGCAACACTATATTTTTAGAGGATTATCCTTGGCCTGTTTTTATGGCATAATAAAGGCACCTAAGTACCACTACTTTTAAAACAAAACAATGCATAGAATGCCACTATATTTGCAGATAGTAGCCTACAGAACAGGAAATCCAAACGGGAGAGCACTACTTTTTTGCGTGGAAGAATATAGTGTTTACAGTGTTGAAGTGAGAAAAATGAAAAACCGGATGGCGATTCGGCGGAATGAACCGATAAACATTGTAACATGTATCTTGTTAACACAAATACTATAGCTTATGTACATGGCTGTCATTATTTTCCCTTGTTTTATTTCAAGGACGGTGTAATTCTTAACGTGAAAGTGGCATTCACTGAATTCACTTTGCGCCATATTTTCCGTAGAGAACCATGCACGTCATTTTGTCACAGCAAGAGACTACCCATTCGCAAGAAAGACTTTTAAAGACACAGGCCTTGGTCACAGCCTACCGACCATATAAATACAGTTGTCTGCCTCAGTAAGTACCAGTGTCATGGATGGCTATATCCAATTTGCCGACAAAAAACATAGCTTAATAACTTTGTAAGTTTACAGCACCCAGGGTTAAAGTTTACGCTTAGTTTCCATATATTTGCCTTCATTTCCTGTGTTTAAATAAACGTGGGAAATCTGACTGAGGACAAAGAACTGAATTCGCTATTTGATCACGTGTTTACGCGTTGTTTGTCCATAGTCTATATGTCCTAAATTTCATGCCATCTATGTCGTTTACATTAATGTTATGACCAATCAAAAGAGAGAGGGGAGATGGGAGGGTTAGCCTAATCAAGGGTAGAGAGAGGGAGAGAGAAAGAGGTAGACCAGAGATGGGAAGAGAGACAGGAGTGAGGGAGAGATTACACTGTGTTTTATTCTGTAGTAAGAGGCTTATGTACTGAGGTTTTGGTGAAGGAGAATAAATGCAAACAGATGGACACCCTGTTGCCCTCTCGCACATTTGTCCACCACCACAATTGTGTGCCAGCCAGCAGTCAGGGACAGGAATTCCACAGGAGATGAAAGTAAACAGGCAAACGGACACATAGCCAATAGGCTTAACCAATGCAATTTAATTTGGCTCTTTAACACTGGGAAAATATATATTTAGAAATAGGCTTCACAACGTTGCTCAAATATTGAGTAGGCCTACATCAACATTTTTTAATGAGAGTTGATGATCTTGAGGTTTAATTTTAGAGTTCAGCCTGAACTGTATTAAAATAAGTCTTTATATCATGGGGCGAAGGTCTTCAAAGATTAGCCGAAACTAGCTAAATTAAATGGCTTTGGCCACCTATAGCTAAAATGCCTCTGTTGCAACTTAGTAGAGTGGGTAAGAAAAATGAAAATGAGGTGGCCATTGTGCTGTTGTCCCTAGCCTATTATTTAATGAATCAGTCAATCTCTCTTTCTCTCTCTCTCTCTCTCTCTCTCTCTCTCTCTCTCTCTCTCTCTCTCTCTCGTGTGTGTGATAGAGATGAGTAAGAGACAGAGAGTTGCACCTTGAACCACATCTCTTACTTCACGCTGTTGAATTTTCCAAAGCAACAAGATCTTCTGAACCAAGCAGTTAAGTGCATGTGTGTTTTCGAGCCAACCTGTCATGCCCACAGTCAGTGGTTCTCTGTAAGCCTTCCATTCTCAGAGAATCCATGGAGTGGTTAACATGTCTTTCACAGAGACTTCTCTCTTGGCACCTGCCTGTCTTAACCTTGCGGGAGAGACAGAGTTATAGTTCAAATTTAGGCTTAGACACTTTCTCTATCTCTATCTTTCTAATCTAATTAAAGTGAGCAGTGACTCCGGGTGAAATTAGTTAAACTCAGATTGCCTTATAGTCTGATGATGACAGAGGCCGATGGCTGATATCATGCCACTCAGAGGTTCTCATCCCTAGGGATGGGAATTGATTTTTATGATTCCATATTCGATTCTGTTTAATGATTCGGTTCTTTATCGATTCTCCTATCAATTCTCATTTGGAAAAAAAGGATCCCTTCCGATGATGTAATATACACTTTGCAATGATTGCAAGTTTCCCTGTTGCAGCCAAACTTTTGAGTGTTTAAACCGCGTGGGTGCCATGTTTCCTGCTGACTGCACGTCGCTATGCACGTTGCGTAACTTGTAAGATGTGTAAGATACGTGACGTTAGTCATGCCCACTGGAATCGATAAGGGAATCATTTGCAAAACTGCCAAACGATTCCAAGGAATTGAAACACTGGGAACCAGTTCTCAACAAGAACCTGTTTTCGATTCCCATCCCTACTCATCTCCTATTTCCATTAGTTTTCTATACCAAGAACATGAATTGCTCATATCTAATGGATTGTTCCAATCATCTCACAGCTTTCAGTGTTATTGCTTCCATAACTTCTCTGATTGAAAACCTCAAGCTTTCTACTCACAGCTCTGCCTTTGGCAGTGGCACTTCCTCGCACTGGTTTGGTTCTATATTCAAGTGTCTGCCTACCCCACTTCCATTTATCTTGTTCTGTGGAGTGTATTAGATGAAAGGTGTGTGGGTGCAAATTCCCCTCTCTGCAGTGACCTGCTGCTCTGCTGCACTTGGCTTCCGTAGCATTCAGTCCGCTGCTTAGCAACACAGCATCTCTATGGCAACAGAGCCAACAAACCCTCCCACCTCCATCAGCCGTACCCCCACAATCAGTGCCCATGTGTGGCAATCAAGAGATGGAGCAGAGTCTGCTAAATGATAGCGTTGTGAAGTTAGCAAGTCAGATGCTAAGGTAATCAGCATTTCAGATGCTTACACAGTAGCAAAGTATCATTTAGACTAAATCACTGCAAAAATGTCAAATGGAGACAATAGCAATACACTGCATACACACACTCTTATATACGCGCACAGACACACACACACACACACACACACTCTCTATCTCCCTCTCTCTCTCTCTCTCTCTCTCTCTCTCTCTCTCTCTCTCTCTCTCACACACACACACACAACACATCCAAAATATTTTTAGGTCCTGTGTTTCCAAACCGACATCTACAAACACTGGACTGATAAGATAATAATTTGACCATTAAAA
The DNA here is from genome assembly GCA_027475355.1 of Coilia nasus. Lineage (NCBI taxonomy): Eukaryota > Metazoa > Chordata > Actinopteri > Clupeiformes > Engraulidae > Coilia > Coilia nasus. The sequence goes on along the minus strand of CM050218.1, from coordinate 12,792,345 downwards.
ACAAGCTAGAATAGACCTCTCTCTGTCTTAGGTAGCAAATGTACTATTTTGTAAACTGATACTTAACAGATCTTCCAAGACACTGACATTTTACAAGGTAGCTGCGTCGTAGGGTTCTAAATTAGGTGATATGGAAACATAAAACTAACTTTCAAATAAACATGCTGTATGGGCTGATTTGATTTTTGGCTCCCTCTAGTGGCTAATGTAATTTTTTATGTCAATACCTGATTCCCTAGTCCTGTTGGGCAAAGATGTTTGCTATATTAGCTGTCTGTCTGTCTGTCTGTCTGTCTCTTAAAGGAGAACTTCGGTGTAAAATGAAAATTTGCATGTTAAAACATCATACCGAGTTGGTATGTGTACTGAGGAGCAAAATTGATTTAGCCTGTAGCATTCAGAACTTAACTATTTTTTATCGTTTGCCCCAGAAGGCTAACAATGGAAGTGGTAGGTGCCCTCAGACGAAGCATGAAGATTACACTATTATTAAACCATTAAGACAGCTCGAATAAACTCCACACTCTATCAGTAGCACAACAAAGGCCACAACATTCAAAACGAGGCACTGAGAACTTTGTAAGTGTAGCCTTCTGGGACAAACGGTAAAAAATAGTTAAACTCTGAATGCAACTGGCTAACTCAATTTTGCTCCTCAGCAAACATACCAACTCGGTATGATGTTTTAATATGCCAATTTTCATTTTACACCGAAGTTCTCCTTTAATGAATTTGTTATTTTTGTTGTAAATGCTGAGTTGTTCAGAAAAACTCCACTTTGAGGTAAATGAAAGAGAGACATACATACACAGAGAGAGAGAGAGAGAGGGAGAGAGAGATTCATGCCATTGTCATTAAACTGAGTGCAATGAAATTGATATCACTTTCAGTAATATAAGTAGAAAATAATTAAGACGGTAAATAATAAAGAATAGCTCAAAGTAAATTAATACATTTCAAAACTTCTTCTTTTTGATCTATCAATCCTGAAAGTGAGTATTGCACACATGATGTGTGTGTGTGTGTGGGGGGGGGGGGTCATGAAAATTGTCACATTGCCAGTGTACGTATTTTGGTGTCAATGTCCGGTTACTGAAATTCAACATTATCGAAGGTCCATGCATGAAGGTGTCACCAAACACTGTTTTTTTCTGCGGTTACAGTAAAATGTTTCTAAAAATAATACGTTAACAGTTTGACTGTAAAATGCACTTGATAGAGGTGTTCCACCTCAAACGCACAATGGCCAGGATGGACCATTCATAATGTTGGCTGCTGTCTTTGTCCTTGAATCAAGGTGATTGATTCATGTTGTGCTCATTTAGATATCTGATGTGAAAGTGAAAGTGAAATGTGTGCAGATGGTATATGTTATAACCCACCAGTCAGAGGAGAACTGTGTTTGTTTTGTTATGCATGTTATTATATTTGTTTATTTATTCATTTTACACATTAGTACTTTACTGTGTTCAGTGCAGGGACTTTTATAAGGCCCCTCTCAACATGGCCACTCTGTTAACTGCACTACTGCTAGAAAACACACGATGGCGACAAAAGGTAAGGAATTGATCTTTCCTTCCACACACAGACGTCATCATTTTCTCCCTTGGTTGGGTTACTTGAATATCTGTAATCTGCAATGAATCGTTGGGGGAGTTTTAATGCGATTAGCTATCCCAGACATCATGGCGTAATATTTGCCGCTATAATGCTATAACAGATGTTTTGATAAACCTTTATCATTTGAATATCATTATCATCATATAGTGAGATATTTTGTGTGTAACCGTTAAAGGGTGCCTCTTGGAATCGTAGTTGAGGCCTAAAAGATATATTCTTCAGGGCTCATGTTAGAAAGCCATTGTGGTTGTAGGGTTTAGCCTGTGTATGGGGTTCCGGTTTTTATTTGTTTGCCAAAAAATGTTGTGTAATGTAATGTAAATAAATAAATACATAATACTTGGATGGAGTCCCGCATTTATCACTTTTAATATAACTGTAACCAAAATTGCGCATACAAAATGTAGAGACCATAGGATGGGTGAGAATACAAACTGTATAGAGGGATAAGTTGAAACACCGATCTGTAAGTGGAAACGGTGGTGTGTGTGTGTGTGTGTCTGTGTGTGTGTGTGTGTGTGTGTGTGTGTGTGAGTCAGTGCCAAAGATATTAAATAATATAATATTAAAATAATAATATTTAATATTCAAAAATAGAGAAGCAGACAGGGAGACTGCCCACATCCTGTTTTAGAAACGTGATGGATTTCTCTAAGCTGCATGTCTAAAATGTCTTTCATACGGTGGACGAAAAGACCTGGCATCTATCGTAAACATTTTGCCTAAAAGAAGAAAAACTGACAGATTTTAATAACATTTTGTTGTGCATTGCAACATTTTCAATAATGGACAATGGCACAGAATGTGAATTCATCGTCTGTGTGTGTGTGTGTGTGTGTGTGTGTGTGTGTGTGTGTGTGTGTGTGTGAGAGAGAGAGAGAGAGCGAGAGAGAGAGAGAGCTTCCCTCCTTTTAAAATTTAGTGTGAACAGTGGGCTTGTTACTCTGCCAAGGCTTTTTTTCTTCTTAGGAAACCCGCCTGTGCTCGGAATTTAGAACCCTCTCAGTTTTAATTTATGTGCATATTAATTGCCCGCCATTGTAATTTCCACCGTGGGATACGACATGCAAATGAGCAGTGTGTGTTTGTGTACAATTTCCCCTTAATCCAACAGAAATGGTTGAAGGAGGAAAATTAAACCAACACACTCTCATTTTATTTACTTTTAAGTTTGTAAACCTCCACTTTCACCTGTGCAGCAGAGGCAGCAATAATAATAATAATAATAATAATATTAATAATAATAATAATAATAATAGACAGTGCTTTACATTAATAAAAATATGATTGTTAGCTATTTTAGGACGTTTAGCCAAAGAAATAAAGGATGCAAGACGAAATGCAGGATTGTGTGATGACGGCAACAAATGTCTGTCAGGTGAATTTCGCTGTTTGATGATGTTGCAGCTTACTATGGTATGACGGGGATCGTAGCGGTAAAGATGACGACAGCGATAACAAAGAGGGAGAATTTGATAAAAATGAAGATGGATGAGATAAAAGATGACAGTAAGGTGGCTGCAGCTCACTACAGCCGTCTAAATGACAGTGGAAGTGGTGCACAGTGCCTATGGGGGGCTATTTTAGTACAACATTATTTACTTCTACGGCCTTATTTCTTTAATAGCCATAGACTGAAAATGATTAATTAATAGGATGGTCAATAGGTTAAAATGACTGTATACTATAGTCTTTATCGTTAAGACTAAACTTCTGCCTTCAAAGCTATTAGTGATTGATCTCACGTTTAACTATTTGTATTTTAGGCTAGAATATGACGTGAACCAATGTTATGGGTGACTAACAACGTGAAAACCTACCTCTTCACTTTATATTGTTTGTTGTCTGTCCACAACATGTACTCAAAATTAGGCATATAACAACACAACAGACTTTTTTCTTCGATTTATTGTAACTGAACTTGGAGATTGTTTCTGCCCGTTTAAAGAACTTGTGGACATTTCATTATGCATTTTCTCCTTTGCACATGTTTAAGCTAAACAAGTTCGTGGCAAGACGCAAACTACGTTAAATAATATGAACTGTTCTCTATAGAATAAAAAATAAGGATGCATTTGAGAAAAACGGGAAAATACAAGAAAAGTGTTTAAGATTATTAAAATGATCCATTCACAGTGAAATGCTGCCCTGGTTTCATGCCACGTTCTTCGCTTAATTTTTAGCCCGTCCTCAGTGTTACGCCTCTGGTAGTGGGCCCATCCTTGCCAGGAGCATTGATGCAAGCTCTGCATCGATCTCAGAAAAAGCTTTCAGAGTTACAAGACTCTTTAAGGTTTGTTGCCTATTGCACTGAATGCCTGAAGTTTGTTATTTTATTTACCAAAAAATCTTTTTTTTTTTTTTTTTTTTTTTTTTTTACAAAATATTTTAATCAAACATTGTTGTATTGTAGTATTTCAAATAGTTAAGCGCTTTAAAATAGTAGCAAAACAGTGGATAAATGAAGTTCAAATAGGATGTAGGCTACGTTCAGCACCCTGACGTGGACAGCGCTACGCAGTAAACTTTGAGGTCTCTAGATGTGTACCCTGTAGCCTACCTGGTAGTGGGGGATGGGGTTACAATTTTTCTCCTCTAAAAGGCAGAGTGGGGGCCATTAGTCTGAAATGTGTCTAAAATTGCAAAATATTAGCTAAATACATGGCTTAGCAACAGACTGGTATGAGAAAACGGTGCCTGCCAGATTTGAACAACGTCAGAACAGGAAATTGATGATCATAAATGAACCTATAAATAAATAAAACATCGTTCAAATGTGTCTAATGCGTCTTTGTTAAAGGGGATAATACTTTATTAGCTCTAAATAAAGCAAATATTCTCACACCAAACTATAAATGTGACCTTTGATAATACCCACCAAATCCCGAGGGGCTTCCTAACCCTGCCGTTTCCCACCCATGATTTTGCTCATTAATATCATAATCCCATGAAGGGACATCTGCTTTTCACTGCCTTCGTTCTCATCCACCGCTAAAATAAACAGGCGTGTAAACCCTTTAGATCATTCTTTGCAGCTAAGCGGGAGGGAAACTATGAAGAAGGGGAACAAAATTCAAACCGTGGCAACCGCCCCCGAAACCGCATGCAGGCGTACAGGGGAACAGAAACAAACATCTTAAATTCCTGTGCGTCTACCACACCTTTTTTCTCCACCATAAAGGGCTCCGATTCGTGTAGCCCAGGTTAAGCTTTCATGCATCCTGCTGACCCCTCAGGTCCACACACAAGGGGCACATGCTGACAACTCAATCTCCTAGGTCAGCAGAGCACAATACACCAATCTGCACTATTTTACTTCTTACACTGCCACCCGCCACTATCCCTATACAGCTCTTCTTTGCATCTCTCCTGCTCACTGTTCCTGCTAAAAGAGAGGGAGTGGTCGTGTTATTGCACTTCCGCCGTTTGATATCCTTTTTTAAATCACTGATTTGGGGAGTGGGAATGAGTTGGTGGACACATTCGGCTGCCTGACACGCCTGAAGATCGGAGTAGAAGGCAAATGTTATGGTTCAACATTGTCCTAGAGGGACGCACGTCTGTGCGTATCCAAAACGTTCTTTGGTTAGCCATTGCTGGGATTCTGGTAAAAAATAATATAGCCTTCCAATTCCAGACATAGCCTGCTAGCTGGGTCTAGTGCTGTGCTTCTGCTTTAAGAAATGCATAAGAGCTACAGGTGTTCTGACAGGCTAAATAATCACTTGCGCCTCTGACTGGTAGACTGCAGTTAACAAGTTGAATAAAAAATGAAAGCACAATAAATTATAATTCTTATAGTTCTTATAATAAGATGCAGGGTGTTTATACCAGGAAAATGCAGCCTTGGATACACTGGTCTAGTATCTCGTTGCACTAGTGAATACAATCTTGTCAAACCATAAGTCTTTTTTCTAATAGCAAAACTGACGTGGACAAGCATCCGCACCATCTATGTGCAAATTGTACAGACTTTGTAAAAGACTGTCAGGAGACAGTCGCAGGGTGGCTCCATATAATTCAATGTACAACTGACAAATACCAACAATGCCTACAAGAATCTTCCCTTCAAGTTACAAAAAAGAATTTTAAATGAAACTGTAGCCTACACCGAGGACACGTCTGTTTTTGCTTTGTTATAGCGCACAGTAGGATACTTGTAAGTGGGACAGTGAAGTTCTTTGCAGAGTGCTACGAACTTTCACAATGGCATGCGTTTTAATTATTCGTTTATTATTTAATACATTTCGTTAAAAATACTTTTTAAATAAACGAATGGTGATTCGTAAGAAACAAAAACAGTCGGAGTTTATTTCGAATTACATACTGCTTAGGAAACGCATGTCCAGGCATCAGTGTGCCATTGTAAGATCACTTTACACACAACTGTCAGTTTAAATAACTTGCAATAGAATCATTTTCTTAAATAAACGTGTTTCAATTCCTTGTGATTATAACCCATACTTGTGGAAGCACAAGAAATCACAGCTGGAGTCAATCATAGACTTTACATTTTATTTACAGACTTTCAAATGTAAAAATTACACGAAGATTTGATTGTTTCTAATAACGGCATATTAAAATGCATTTAAAGCAATTTCAGAATGCTTTGTTCATTCTGGCATACTATTTACAGTTTTCATTTGGTTAAAACTCTACTGAAACAGCAACCAGGACTTATTTGATTCCTGTTTGTATAAAAGTACATATAGGATATGTATAAACGTATGTGTCTGGCGTTGTCTTTAAAGGTAAGTTTTTAACTGTATCAGGGTGATTGCACCCGGCTGTGAGGTAGCCTAGGAAAATGAATAGTGAAAGCACCTCTCACCCACATTCCTCCATTTACCACAGGGCGCCCATGATGTGCTTATGGCTTAGTTTATAATTTGCAATTTGAGAGGAAATGTGGTTCTTGGTTTAACATAAAAGAGAGTAAATAATTGATTAGTGGTCTTGTTGAATTGTTTGGATTGTACAGTTACAGTGGGCCTCGCTGCCCACTGAATTAACAAACTAATCATTGAGTGACTGGCATATAAGCAAATTCAGAGTGTGGACCAGAATTTGGAGAAAGTGGAGACTTTTATGGAATAAAGGCAGTGAGTTTCATCACACACAGTAAACGTTTTGCCATGCTTAATGGGTGAGGGCGATTTTACTATTACAAAATGTTAACCTTTCGATTCATATGTTCGTTTGGAACGATTCAGATGTGAGAAATCGGGTGCAATCACCGAGGGACTCTATTTTCCACTATAGTATGCTAGTCTAAGCGTTCTGTGTTACCCGTGGTGGCTGAGATGTTTGCCACCAATTTACATATGCAAATGAATGTTAATTAACACGATGGTGCGTGGGATAATTCTGAGCCATGCCTTTTTGTTTATGTTCACACAAGCCATTACCAGAGCGGCCATATATTCCCTACTTCTACAAGTGCTTCATACAGATTTAATGCATCATATCATGGCATGGCATATGCTACAGTAGTCGCAACGTCCTGCTGGAAAGTCCTGCTCAAGGCCATTATTTCATTTTGGGGTAAAGTTTACATTATTGTGCTACATAGGGAACAGATGTACACTGAAATTGTACACAGTAAACATGTAGTATTTTCCAGTGGTAAAGACCTTACTGGACTCATAAAATTAGCAATGTTTTACCTTTATTTCTACTCTGCTGTATTTGGCATGGGTAATTAACATTAGGCTTTTAGAACATTAAACACAGGTAGCCACAGCGTGTATGCTCATAGCCGCGAAGAAAGAGATGTTAAAAGGTGGCTTGCCTGAATAAACAAATAAAATATAGCTTGTAAATACAGAGGGAAACTGTAAAGGCTTCCTGAGCGGGCAATTAAAAGAGAGGGAGGAAGAGGAGTGCGCGCGGCAGGCTCCCACGGAGTCTTGACAATATGGTCAGTTTTAGAGCGACAAAAGATTAGGTTTGAGGTGCTGAGCACGTTTCAGATTCGACGCCAGCAAAACAAAGGTGCCAGTTTAGAGGTGGTGCTTAGAGACAGAGACAAAAAAACACAAGAGAAGGACAGCGTTTGGGCTAAAATACACTTTAGACACGGTGTGGATGCTAATTGTTGGCAACGCGATGAATGATTTATGACAAGCAACTTTCATCCATCAGTCTACAGATAGCTAGTTAGTCAAAGTAACATGAAGTAACGAACAACATCTGTACACACTAACATGATAGACACATTTATGGCCTTCTGTCTTTACACATTCGTAAGGCTACACGTGTTGTGAATGCGTGGTGAAGATGCCCAATTACAGACACGTTATGACTTAATAATTTTGTTAGCAGTTTTGGGATTTAATAAAACCCCATTCATGAAACATTTAAGCAAATTGAAAATGCTGCATAAATGTACAAAACACGGTGGTACGGCATGCTCTTGACAGTCGTAGGTGCAGCCAGTTTCTGAACTGTGGCTTAAGGAGTGTTGGTGAGGCCAGGTTGACAGGCAATGGTACCAACCAAAGCAAGTTATGCTACACCCAAGAGAATGAAATGTATAATTACAGGTAGGTCATGTTGGGGTCGACACATGGGCAATCTGAGTATATCTGATGCCAAGGGCAGTTCTCTTTGTTGAAATTAAGGACTACATCTAAATAAATCCTGCAATCCGTGTGATGGGTTTAGAAGAGTCTAAATAGCATTTTGGGCCTCTGCCACATTCAGCATGCATCGGCAGCCCATGACGCAGAGCTGGTTGAGGAAGCAAGGTGTGCCAAACTCGCCATATTCAATTATGTCTGCGCACTACAGTTTAAGGTCGCTGAGGTGCAGGTATCACCTGGACGGGCTCCAGGCTGGGCACAAGCAAATGGGTGCGTGCATGGTGCCATGTGCACGCACACCGACATTGGTACGTATACACACCATCTTTAGTGGCATAGTCAGGTGATGTTTTTTTTTTGACTTGTTGTCAGACAATCTGTTATCCCTTAGACAAGACTCACCAACACATAGGCAGACATTATTATACCATGCATACGTAGTCTGCAATTATATTTATGGGAAGAGACCACACAAACACGCATGTACTATTTGATAAATCATTAATTATTATAAAAAACATCTTTATTTGAGCTATATGAACACACCCAGTACACAGAAATAAGATGCACACAATCAAAGCTTAAAAAATAGCCCATTTGACTTTTTTAAGAGCATAGCCACAATGTCTTTATCTATTGATGTCTAATAAAACTGTCTTGATCTGAGATGTTATATTTTGTTTCGGGAATGTATGGGTTCCATTACAATTAGTGAACGAATCGCTTCACATGTCTAACTACTGCATGAACAATGAGCCCCATAGCATTGTTTTGCATGTTGGTCCCCACGGAATCTTTACGGTCAGCTGTGGGAGCCGATGGAGGGGAGACACTGTCTGAAAGCTCATAATGAACTTGAGTCATGTCATCGCATCTCTGAAAAGTCCCTTGTCTACGTCGGTGTCTGAGTCCGTGCGTTCCCATGCGTTTGGCGGGGGGACACGAAGCCATTGTGCATTATCCATACTCCATTGCCCTCCTGCACGTTGGGCTTCTAACGAGTGTCTGAGGCCTGCCCTTGGTAACCAAACATCACAGGACACTTTTCTTCAGCGAGGACAAACTCAGCCGGGCGTACACTGGGGGGAAACTGAAACAGTGGCTGTATTTATACATCGGGGGCCTAGGACAGCGTCCAAAAGTTTTTGTGGGTGAGAAAGAAACCCTGACCGCTCTGGTGCGGAGAAATTTGCAAGAACGTTCGCTGAAAAAGTTGTCTGTTTGGCAGTCGCGCCTCCTATTGAACAAGTAATTTATTCAAAAGAGATTTTGATCCCCTGGATCTGATTATTATGATAATCAACCATCCTAGAGCCCTTTTCTGCTCCGCTGCCAAAGGGTCTGCCGTGAGGACTGACAGTTAAAGCTGATTTGTACGCTCTGACCCTGACAGTGGTTGCATTCCTAGACTGCTATTATGGGGCAAACAGAAAGGAAATAGACACCACTGCATTTGGCCTAAAAAGGGCACATATCTATAAGAAACGTGTGTATTTACAAACACGTATAGGCCCACTGTCTTACGTATAGGATACTCGCAATTAAGCAGTGACTCACTACAAAGGCCATTACACCATATACATGTTTATTAAAACTAAGAAGTAAGGAACTTATGAAATTCTGTATGGTGTTCATTCTCAGTCTGTGTCGTATTAAAACCACTCGCTCACTAAAATAAATACCCCTGTTAACTGTGAACTCTGACACAAATCTAATTTTTGCACATATGGAGAACTATAGAGGCGGGCTTCAGTGATGGACAGCAAATTCGATGCTTTCTTAATTCTGGTGGGTGGAGACTATATGCAACTGCATCGTGTCATAAGGGGGAGGGACTTAGGGATGCTATATGTTTTTGACTTGCATGTTAAAGCCCATATGCATTTTGTTCGGTGACTGGCAAAGAGGGAGAACAACGAGCAGCTCCACTTTGCTCCCGGCGGGGGTGGAGAATGCCTTCTCTATGGGAAATAATTGTGAAAAAAACAACGGGGCAACCCGCCCGAAAGAACCTGAATGGATGGGGCCAGTGAGACGTCACGGTGAGCCGCAGCCATGAAGCGGAGGATCAAGAGCGAAGCATCATTTGGAGGATCAGTCGCGTCGCGCAGATTGACTAATTCCCTTGATTGTTGTGGAGCGCACGGGTCTCTGTGATTCCATGAAGAAGTGAGTATATCGCGTGACTGTAAATGTGCAAATTACTGCTTGACATATGTGCAAAAGTGTGGACACGGTCACCTGTCGTTTCAGATTTGGTTGAAAAAAAAGTACACAAAGAATAGAACGCGTTCTGACCACATTTAATGCTGGGTTTGTGACAAAACGTTGCTGTGAACGGCATACTGTACTGTATACGCTTGTAGGGTGACTATTGTAAGCTGCTGCAATGTTTGATACAGACGGGTTCTTCTTATTACGCTAGGGACAACATATATATTCTTTCAGCAGTTATGTGCAATGTGAGATCATTGTTACCATTGAACACTGCACTATAGCCGCTATACTAAGGCGAACTGATGAATATGTGTACCTTGATGTATAATTCATGCCTGAGTTGTTCTTCTTCACATGAATTGTTTTACAAGATTGTCGTCGTTTTTCAGCTGTTCTTATTTACTTTCTTTAATTAACATTTCATTTGGCTTTGGACTGAAGTTTGCTCCCAGGAAGGTCAGGAATAGCGTCAATGACGAGGGAACGGTTGTCCGCCCCTATGTTGCGTTGTCATCGGCCGCTTGGCCAACATGATGGTGTATCCGTCATCTCTGAAGTGAAAGCATTCTTTCTCGTCTTTATCTTGCGAGAAGCGCTTTATCAGTCTGGTTTGTTTTCTGTGTATTGCTGCACAAGGACGATTTAATAGTAAAAAATATCCTTTCTCAATTTTGAGTTCTTTCTAGATTTCCAGTATAGAGAGCATCTCCCATAACAAGTGTAGGCCCGAACATTTTATTTGGCATTTTTAGAAAAATATTTATCAATAGGTATTTATTTGTTCAGGGTATACAGGGTCTACATTTCAGAAGTATTATGGTGGATTGGGTGAAAGTCCACAATGGGGCACAGCGGACTGGCTAGGCGTTATACAACTGTAATCCTGAAGTCCGTACGTATTCAGGTAATCACAAGGCCCAGTAACTAATCTGCACGTGGTGGATGAGAGTGGGGACCATGGACACGTGTTTTCATGAAACAGCTGCATATCCCTGTTTATTTGTACTATAGCCGAACATTTGATATCTGTTTTTATATTTGAGCAATATTGTTTGGTTGCTGCGTAAAAGTCGCCATTTAAAATACAATGACCAAATTTACATTTATTTGGTAACTTCATTTACGCATGTTAAGCCCTCAAGAGCATATAGTATTACATCCATATGCTTCTCAGAAATATTTGAATTTGTGTCAAAAACTCTTTGTGACCGTCTGACTTTCTTGCTCTCTCTCTCTCTCTCTCTCTCTCTCACACACACACACACACACACACACACACACACACACACACACACACACACACACACACACACACACACACACACACACACACACACACACATTGATTTTGGGGTGGTTAGTCTTAAAATGGGAATACCAGTAAACCGTTGGGCAGCCAAAGTGTCAGAAAGCACCCAAAGTTGTTTAAGTTGTAGGCCTGCTATTAGTGTCATGCTTGACTTACTACATTGTAGGCTATAGTATTATTCTGGGGAAAAGTTGTACTTTTATTTTTGGTTAACGGAAGATTAACACGTTTCGTGTAAATATATTTAGGCCTATGTCGTTCATCCCATTTTATTCTTTGTGTATTCAGCAGATTAGGGCAGGGACCATCACCAACAGTGGAGCATAATCTACATCTGCAGCTTTAACAATGCTAAAGAATGAATACTTTAGCGTTATTTCACTAAGTAGTTGGACAATAGGCCTAAACCAGGGTTATGGTAGCCTACCATGCGCTTCCGAAACTGGCAGAATGTCTCATTCATATCTTACCTCATCTATATGGCCCTATCGGTGACGTCACCCCAAAGCCTCTTCTATACATCTTCTGCCATTAAATGTAGGCGCAATCTGGCGTAATAGACGTCAAAACAGCACCAGATGATGTGGAGTAATGAGTGTGTTTTTGAACGACTATATATAACTTTGTTTTTCGATCTATTTATCACAGGATGGTCTTAAACAACGCCAGAGGAATCAGGCGCCATTTAGGTAATTTTCTTCGTTATTTCCTTTGCTTTTAACCGCTGTAAGTGAGGCTATACTATCTTGTTTTTGGGGCGGAAATAACCGCTGTAAAATAGCAATAGGACCTTACCGATTTGTTTTGAATGAAGAGTAGGCTATACTTCAAATCACTTTGAAAGAAAATCAGATGCTTAATCCGTAATTGTATAGGCATTTGTCATATTCACACTCTTTTCAGAGAACTAACCCATAGCGAATATTGACCATAGACGTTAATCACAATGAAAAAATATGATCCATATGGAAAAAAACGTTGTTACATGACAGTTGATGTAAGCCTGTAACTTTTTCCAAGTTCCTCTGAAAACCATGTGCTGAAATGGGGTAAATGGATGCAGAATGATGAAATTTCAGAGGTGGATGTTTCCTCATCCTGTCAGCTTGTACGTGTTACATGTTTGAGCTTGCAGTATATTTTATGTGGCATCCTGTGGACCGTTCATACAACACAGCCCTTTCAGACTGATGCAGGTGCAATATTTTAGCCCGATTGAGTGCAGCTGTTTCATAGTACCAGCAGGATGGATGCAGTCATATGCCAGGAGTTATACTTCTTGACTGCTGAATAACAAAAAAAAAAAGGCCAATGGAGTGTAATTTCGTTGATTCCTTTAAATATTGTAGCATTTTAAAAATAGCAAAACACTTTTAAAAGATATGTTATCCTCTTGGTAATGTTTTAATATGACTAACTGACAAATGGAGCAAGCTGAAGACGTCATCATCGTTCAGGCTAGTGCCAAAAAGTGATGATGTTTGTTGGCGAGTTCGTGAATGGAGAAATCCCAAGGCGGTTGCATTCAGTTTTGGGCTCGTGCTGGCGAGAAAGAGAACACCTGGCATGGGAAGTTGGCCAAAGTTAAATCATACAGTATCATTCAGAATTTGCTCGTTTAAACAGCCCCCTGTTACAAAGTGAGGAAATGTAAGACAAATGTAGGCCTTAAATGGTCTTTCTTTCTTTCTTTCTTTCTTTCTTTCTTTCTTTCTTTCTTTCTTTCCTTTTTTATTCCTTACTTTTCATAGGATTTTTTTTTTCATTTTTTCTATGAATCACAACAATAGCAAATAAATTATTATTATTATTATTATTATTATTATTATTATTATTATTATTATTATTATTATTATTATTATTATTATTATTATTATACTTTATTATCAACATTTTTAACAATGCGGTTATTATGGTAAACTTACAAACATTTAGTCACACTTTCATGAAGTAATGACAGAGTGTATGTTCTTAATTTGAGGACACAGCATACAATATTAACTGGCCTTCTACAGTCAAAAAAACGATGCGTATTGTATTTTGTTAATGAATAAATATAGCTAGTAGTGTGGAAATCCTGCTAATGACAGTGAATTTATTATTTACAAAGTTAGAATAATTACAATAATTTTATAGCAACACATGTGTCTGATTTGTAAAAAGTCACGGGCACCCTAATCCAAATGGTGCTATATTCAACAACAATCGCCTTCTATATTAATTGCAACTACACTATTTCCAAATAAAATGTTTGATATAAGAAAATGGAAGCATGTATATTGTTCAGCCATAAAATGACCATGCTAAATTCATGCTACAAGTGTATTGCAAATTAATGCAGACATTTTATGCATTTCTCTGCTGATTGATGTGTTGAGTGTGCTGTAGGTTGTGTTGCAAAAGTGTCTGTATTATTTCTCTGTGGGTAATAGCCAAGCTTTGAGTAAGATTTGTTCAAGTCAGAGCTTAGGGATATTTTGTAAAGAAGTAAATCAACATGACAAACAGTGTTGGTAAAACATGCTTATATTAAGGATTCGTTGAACTGGTTCAGCCATTTTGATTCTTTAAGCTTTGATCCTTTAAATCAGTGTGTTGGTCGTTAAAAAAAAACACCCTTTTCCTTTTCCCCTCTTCACCGCATTTCTTCTCTCTCTCTCTCTCTCTCTCTCTCTCTCTCTCTCTCTCTCTCTCTCTCTCTCTCTCTCTCTCTCTCTCTCTCTCTCTCTCTCTCTCTCTCCCTATTACAACTCTGTGAGAAATGGGAGGAGCTTTGGTACAGACAGGCTTTTAATTAGACCTGCTGTAATGCTCGAAATCTGATTGTTTCTCACATTTCCTTTCTCTTCCTTATATCCTCGTTCTCTCTCTTACACACACACTCTCTCTCTCCCTTTTCCTCTTCTCTCCTTTCTGTCATGTCTAGGGAATTAAAATCAGCACCTGCCTTTTATGCAGTGGTGCTATGGGGAGTGTGGAAGCCCTTTTTTACTGTCATTGAGACATGGGGTCTCTAGCTTTTGTTTGGGGATCCTTACTGTGTGTGCATACATACGTGCGTACGTGTGTGTGTGCATGGTTACGTGTGTGTGTGTGTGTGAGTGTGTGAATGTGTGTGTGTGCACCCATGCGTGCATTAGTGTGTGTATTTGTGTATGTACGTGTGTGTGTGTTTGTGTGTGTGTATGTGTGTGTGTGTGTGTGTGTGTACATGGGTGTGTGTGTATGTGCATGTGTGTGTGTGTGTGTGTGTGTGTGTGTGTGTGTGTGTGTGTGTGTGTGTGTGTGTGTGTGTGTGTGTGCATGCACGTGTGTGTATGTGTGTGTGTGTGTGCATGCATGTGTGTGCATGCGTGCATTAGCGTGTGCGTGTGTGTGTGTGTGTGTGCGTACATGTATGTGGTACGGGGAAGCTGAAGGGTTGGGAGGCCTGTGAGGCAGGATGCCGCAGCCAGTTTTAACCGGTTCTGCAGTGTGAGAGCAGCATCGCGGCACGCTGGTTGCTCAGCTAAATATGACACGTGTGGCCCTTGGTTGCCCCCCCCCCCCCGCCACTGTGGACCATCCAGGAGATGTTTTACACATACTGACCGAAGCAGCAAACCCATATTGCTTTTGGAGACTAGGAGAGCGTTTTTTGCCACTGCTGTGCTATAGAGTGCAGTGTGCTTAACCCTAAGTTAACCCTTGCTGGGCATAAGCTAGCAGCTGCTTATGATTATTAGGCTTATCGTATGCACCTATGTGACAAAGTTCTAAATGAATCCCATTTGCTGAATATACATTTTGTTTTAATAACAATTCCCAATCCTCAAATGTTGTTTTTTGTTAGTGTGGCAAACATTATGTGTGTTAACCAAACTCTTTCTCTTTCTTTTTAGGCAGGAATCTGGCATGTCTCATTCCCTGGCCGGTGTGGGTTTGGGTAGCCTCGGGGTTGGCTGTTATCTTTGGTTATCTAGCTGTATGAGTGATGTACATTCTTCATAAAGCTAGATAACCGAAAGTAACAAGAATCCCATTACACTCCTGAAAGGCCTCCCCTTCTTCTTAGTGAAGTCAAGAAACAAACGCACGACTGGACACCTGGCAACTTTAAAATGGTAAGAAAGACCTCTTGTACTGCACTGATGATTCAGTTGTAACGTTCATGTGTTTTGCCTTAAGTGAAGCCCAGATTTCTTTCAGCACTTGCAGTGGAACGATACAATATAATACAATACAACAGTCACAGCATGCTTATTGTCATTTGTTTAAACCTTGACTTACATTTAATGTTCCTTACATAACCAGGCACAGCTAGCCTTCCATCACAAATGTTTTATATCTTTTTTTGAAAGCCTCATTTTAGATTCAATGTTTGATTTTCCCTTTTTGAGAATTACATATTTCACCTCATTCCCCCATATCACTGTGCATTGTTAAAAAAAAAACACAGAAGCCAAAGAAGGCGGTATTCCTGTAATGCGGTGTGTTGCGGCTTGCTTTGCTGAACGCGACCACTTTTAATCTATTAAGCCCCTGATCCCTTCTGCCCAGCACGGAGCATGCGGCAGCTTAAGACCCGAGATCACATGGCAGCAGCCGCCAGCGCCGAGGGCCTTTGGTAGCTCTACGCCAACCCCTCACGCCATCCCCCACGCCACGCCACGCCATGCCCTATGCCCTATGCCCCTGGCCACCTCCCCACGTCACCACCATGGGCCCTTCACGGCCACCAGTTAACCAACATGCCAGTGGCCCGCTGGCTGACAACCAGGCGAAACAAAATCCCCTTTTGAGTTCACAGTGCCCATGCCCATTGTCATGTTGGGAATGTCCATTGGGTCCATTGTTTATTTCCTTTTTCAGAACATTCTCCAATATCCTTTGAAGACTCCTCTAATTTTTTTAATTTACCCATTACCCAGGCCTCTTTCACATCCACTACCTCTCTCTTCCTCCCTCCCTCCCCAACCCTGTCCCTCAGTGCTTGGTTACCAGAGAAAAACAGGCATCATTTTTCTCTAGTCTAGTTTTGTTAAGTTTCTTTCATTCAAGTTTCTTTTTTCTTTTTTTATTCCCCCTTTTTTGAGTCAGAGATGTGTTTGATTTGACGTGACAGTCCGCTTGAGTCTGAATGGTCCCCAGCAAAGAGCCTCCGTGGCGGGCGAGGTGCTGCCAAGTGGAAAAGCTCCATCAGATCCGGCTGAATGCGGCTCTGTGTGCTCCCTCGCTATGGGGGGGTCGGTGGGGTGGGGTGGTGGTGTGGGATGGGGGTGGGGGTGGGAGGTGTGGACGGATGCGCTCAACCGAAACGCGCCCCGGTGACAACGCCATTAGGGAAACAATCCGAGCTGCCATTACAGGGCCGTAACCTGCGGGAGGCCCGGGCGTGAATCGGATCATCACACCTTCCACTGCACACTGTTGACATTGGGAGGGGGGAGGCGAATCCCACCCGGCCTCCACCCCCCTCCCCCAAAAAACCCTGTCCGTGAGGTGGTGAGGCAGGGAGGAAATGTGGGAGAGGCACGTCAGGGCTCAGCAGGTGTACCCCCTCACATGTGAATTGAGGAGCCATGTACCATACCAAGGTTGTCGTTGTCTGTGTAGCTTCTCATTCATCCAGGTCATGGTAGTCAAAGGAGCTAAGTTGTAAGCAACTGGACTTCTTTGTGGAGCTTGAAGACTTCATCCCAGGAAGTTTACCTGCTCTTCACCATCAGAGCGGTTCTAACTCTCTGGATCATGTGACCACGACGACTCTCACTTCAATTCACACCTTGACGGGTGACTCCTGTGAGCCTTTGTCATAGAATGAGGGGTGTGGTCTACAGCTCCACCTCCAGTGATCCAGAGATATAGCTCCTGGTTTCCCAACATCAGGCCAGAACTGAAGAAGCCTTTTGGATGAAAGGTGAAACGTCTTCAATCTCCAAGAAGAAGTCCAGTTGCTTACAACTTAGCTCCATGGTTGTCTTAGTTGGTCATGGCAATAGTGTGGAAGTGCAGACGTTTCTTTTGTTGAGATGCAACCATTTTTGTATTGTTTTGAGGTGTGGCGGGTGGGAGTGGGTGTGGCCTTTCTCAAAGACACCCTTTTGGTGTCCATACAAGTCAAAGCAGGTGTATCTCATCACATATGCTCCATGTATGGTAACATGTATGTTATCATTTCCAGTTATGGTAATGGTAAGTGTAAGTGTGTGGAAGTTTCTCTCATTTTTTATTTTTTATTTTTGGCTGGGGGGCACCTTCTTTAATCCCACATCCTATTAGGAAGTGCCCATGCATACGTCACCTCCAGCCCTGGGCGTAGTGAGGTAGAACAGAACTCTGTCCCCTTCTGTCATTCCACCCCTGTCCCCTCCCTCTGCCTGCATCAGCTAACCTGCCACTCTCCCCGACCGCACGGCTGCTGCATTGCAGGTGCTGTGTATGTGTGTGTGTGTGCATGTGTGCGTGTGTGTGTGTGTGTGTGTGTGTGTAGCGGTGTGATGTAGGCACACATGATAGATCAGTTGTTTGCATCTTGAAACTTTTGTTTTGATAGCGCAGTTTAGTGTGGTGAGAGGACAGAAGTGTGTGATGTGGACATGATATGCTAACAACAGCAGTGTTTAATTCAGTGTTTAAGCATATTTGAGCATTAATCCAGTCATGTAGCCATATCTTCCTTTTGAAATGAGTTTAGTTTGAGGCTTGAGTGTGTTTTTTTTTCTTCACATCTCTGGGGTTCTGGAATGAGTGTTCCATGGTGACCAGAGTGATGGCAGCTACAGCGTTGCTATGGTCATATTCATTGTGCACAGTGCTATTGTGGTGCCTTTTGGCCTTGCAGATAGGCATCGCTGTTTTTGGGGGGGTGGGAGGTGCCTTGAAGTGGCCGAGGGCTGGAATTCGGCGTGGCCCCAGTGACTTTTTCTCCTCAGCGTGACTTGGGAGTGTGTGTGTGGCATGGACGGGGGTCGGTGGGGGCGAGCAGGGAGTTTTGGGGGGCTTGGGGGGGGGGGGGGGGCAATAGGGGTGAACTGTGGATTTGTCTTGGTCTTTATTCTCTGGGCAAGCAGATTTAGACTCTAAGTGTCAAGTTAGAAAAAACAACCATTGTGGGCCCTCCTTCTTCTCCTCTAGGCCCCTCTTTCTTTCCCCTTCCCCTCCCCTCCTTCCCTTCTCCTCCCCTCCCCTCTTTCTCTCTCTCTCTCTCTCTCTCTCTCTCCCACCCACCTCCCGTAGGCAGTACAGTCAATGGAGCTGGTCTACTTGTCACCAAGACACAATGGCTCCCTTTTGCCCTTTTTGGGCACTGTAGGGTCAGAGCAGCCAGACAGCTTTTTTTAACTTGAAGAGGAAAAGACAGGGGGGAAAAAAAGCGCAGTGATTCTTGGCCCCATTTTCTCCATCGCTTTTCTCTCAGCGGAACACACCAACAGGGCTCCAAAATGGCCTCTCTGTTGGTTCGGCTCAGAGGGCCAGTCTAGGCATTTGGCAACCCCCCCTCCCACCCCCGCCCCATCACATCCCCACTCCCACCCCTTTTTCTCATGTGGGAGAAATGAATACATTTAAGGCGTTTACCAAAGTCAATAGACTCATGTGGACAAAGGAGATTACGTTTGGAAATGTACCAGTAACAGGTGTAGTCTGGCATTTGTCAGACCACACCGGAGCCAAGGCCTTGTGGCATGTTCCCAATGTTCCTACAGGGGAAGACCTTTTTTCTGTGCAGTTCTAGCAGAGAATATGTGATCATTTCACCGATTTTATTTAATCACAGAGTTTCCATTCAAATATAAGTATGTAGGACAGCGAGGTGTAGTAAGATCAGTAACACAGTTCTGCAGATGGCCATGAGCATTTTATATGTCTTTTGATGCTGCCGGAATGAATCTCAGAATTATATTAATAACAGGCCCTGCCTTTTTGTACGCAAATTAAAAGTACCTAGCCCATCAATACACCTTTTTAAAAATAGAATCATAAAGAAATGGGTTCTTTTCGCGGAAGAAATCGCAGCATTCATACATCGCTAAGAATACTACAGCTGAAGTGCTCTCTCAAATGGTTTGTGGTGTTGTTGTTGTTGTTTAGCAATAAACCAACATGACACGGTGTCAAACAATGACCATGGCTGTGCATTTTCAGCGTAGCTGTTCATTTGCGGGCCACTTTGCGGCCCTATTGTTGCGCTCCCACACTCCTGCGTGTCCAGCTAAAGCATAGTCGTATTGTCCATGCTAGGGGGGGTTTCTCTCTCTGTGTTTTTTCCACAATAGTCCTGATTTGCTGCTTATTTGCATAAGGCACTTTTCGAACAAGGACTTGGAGAGGCCTGGAAAGTAGGCCTGCTTTAGTACCCAACAGCACAAAAAGGAAAAAAAATGTCAAGTGCCAATTAGGAAAGGTTTGCAACCATTCAGGGGTACCCCACCCCTCTGATTCTCTGCTTGTTTCCTCCCACCCATCTGTCCCACACTTAACCCCCCCAAAAAGCTTGCACGGGCACAGACACACACACACACACACACACTCTCTCTCTCTCTCACACACGCACACACACACATGCATACACACACTCAGACACACACACAGACACACACACACACATACACACACAGACACACACACACACTCTCTCTCTCACACATGCATACACACACTCAGACACACACACACACACACACACACTTACACACACATTCACACATACCTCTCTTATCCCTACCAAACAGCCCCAGTCTGCCTATTTTCCAAACCGAGACAGCCTCAGATTCAGATTCAGAGGCTTCACCTTCAAAATAAAAGCACACACAGCTAGCTCCCTTCACTTCCCTTCCCTTCTCTTCCCTTCCCTTCTCTCCTGACCCAGCCAAGGTCCTTTCTTCCCCTTGCCCTTGCCGGGGCCACAGTGGCAGTGGGAGAATCTGGACTTGCTTGTTCAGTTAGAGGCAGGTGGGACCTCGGCGGACAATGGGTAGACGTAGACACCCACATGCCCAGGATCAGTGCACAATGCCAGCACCTGTATCATTCAAAAAACAGCCGTCTATCTCCACATCAGAAACATACCATTACCGTGTTTCATTTCACCAGACGATTGATTCATTTTTCTCATTCCATTTCGCTAAGGAGGTACAGTGTACATTTACAATACAATACTGTAGGTGTTAATTCTTCAGATCGCTGTCTTTGTTATGTTTCATATCAAACGCACACAACGAGGCGAGGGTTTCAGCGTATGTGCTTATGTTATTCTCACAACAGCACTACTGTGTGAATGGCTAGTGTTACCCACCTCACCTAATATTGCGTTTAACTCTGCATTACACAAAAACCCTCCTCGTCTAAAACCGATCAACAGTCTTTGCTAATAGTCGTGTGTGACTCCCTTGGCTAGTCAGCATGCAGACTCACTGAGGTGGGATTTTCAGCCTCATAGCTAATACAGAGACCACGATTGGTGCTGTGGAGGCGATCTCTCTCTCTCTCTTTCTCTTGCTCTCTGTCTATCTCCCTGTCTTTTTTTCTCTCTCTGTCTCTGTCTGACGCTCCCTCTCTCCATCCCCTCTCTCTCTCTGTTTCTTTCTCTCTCTCTCTCTGTCTCTATCTCCCTCCCTTTTTCTCTATCTCTGTCTCTGTCTGTCTCTCCCTCCCTCTCTCTCTTTCTTTCTCTCTCTCTCTCTCTCTCTGTCTCTATCTCCCTCCCTCTGTCTTTCTCTCTCTGTCTCTGTCTGTCTCTCCCTCTTTCTCTCTCTCTTTCTTCCTCCTTCTATTTCTCTCTTTCTCTGTTTCTATCTCCGTCCTTCTTTCTTTCTCTCTCTGTCTCTCTCTCTCTCTTTCTCCATCCCTCTCTCTCTCTCTCTCTCTCTCTTTTTTGTTGGACCCAGGCAGGCCTCCATTACTCCTCCCTAGTGTGTTTACCTCCACAGCCAGCCACCTCCTGCCACCCAAAAGGATTTACTCCTCCTCTTCTCTCTCCCCCTCATTCAACTGCTCTGTGTAGATTTTTTTCCCAGCCTTGATTCTCAGATGGTTGGATCTGATTTGCATGCATTTGCATAATGAAAGTCATTTGCATGCTCAGGGGCAGACTGTACCATGAGAACAGACATGAAAAGGTGTGTGTGTGTGTGTGTGTGTGTGTGTGTGTGTGTGTGTGTGTGTGTGTGGGTGTGTGTGTGTGTGTTTGTGTGTGGGGTGGGGGAGTAGGATGTGTGTATGCGTTTCTGCATGTGTACAAATGCACGCATGCGCATGTGTGTGCTACGTGTATGCTACGTATGTGCCAACACAGCATGCACACACACACACACACACACACACACACACACACACACACACACACACACACACACACACACACACACACACACACACACACACACACACACTACAGCTTGTGAACTCTCACCACTGCCTCTCTCTCGCTCTCTATCCTTCTTCATTCTCCTCTTTTTTTTTTTTTTTTGCTTGCAGGGCACTGCCATCAGTCCATCAGAGATGCCAGTGGGAGAGAGAGAGAGGGAGAAAGAGAAAGCATGGTCTCCTTGGGAGGAGGGGCTGGTACCCACCACCACCACCAACCCCCACCCCTCCACCCCTCCACCCCCCTACTCCACCTCCCTTCATCAGCCCTCGCATGTGTAGCCTCCTCCGTAGCCCCTCCCTCTGCCTCTGCCTCTGCCTCTGCCTCTGCCTGCCTGCCCTCTCCTGCGTATCGCAAGATGCAGCCCGCGCCACCATCTTACGAGGACGCCTGGCATAAAATGGAAGTGGGGGGAAAAACACCAAAGGAGGTACGGACAATCAGCCACCCCGACGGCACCCCCTCCACACACACACACACACACACACACCCTCACCCCCACCACCTTCAACCGCCATTCCCCTCGCTCGCATTGCGCCATCGCGCCAACATCGGCTCTTACGTCCTTCTGTTTCTTTCTTCCTCGTTTTCTTTTATTCCTCCCCTTTTCACTATCTATCTATCTTTGGGTCTGCCCTCCCCTTTCTCTTTCTCTGTCTCTCTCTCTCTCTCTCTCTCTCTGTCTCTCTCTCTATCTCTGTCTCTCTCTCTCTCTCCCCCGGCCTGGTGGAGGTCTGTGTTAATTACGGCAGATGTGTTTGTTAATTGCGACGATCACGCCGCTCGGCAGCGGGCGAGGCGAAGGGAAGGGGGGGGGGGGTTGGGTGGTGGCGGAGGGGGCAGGGTGGCGTTTTGTACTCGTTCGCATTAAATCATTCTCTCTCTTTTCACGAGCCCTTGTGAGAAGGCGTACATTCGTAGGCATCTGCGCCATGCCATGAACGCGGGCAAAGAAGAAGAGGAATAATAATAATAATCTCGGCCCTCCCTCCAACGAACAACACGTGCCCAAGATGGCTCTCGCTCGCTGCCATTTTGGGAACCAAGGGAGGGAAAAAAAGAGCAAATGCGATGAATTAACACGGAATACAAATTAAAAAGGCGTACTTTGCCTGTGCAGAGCAGCAGCCCTAGTTCTTGTACAGAAATACGCATCCCGGTCTTGGTATTGAATAATAAACAACACTCACTGTTATTCTTGTGGCCATGCTACTATAAGTAGCAGGTAGATACAGTATATACTGTACGTGCAATGTAATTATAGTCATTTATAATGACTTAACATAAATAAAACAGGCACATTCTAGATGTGTGCCAAATTGGGGTTGAGGGTGGTTGTGTGTGTGTGTGTGTGTGGGTGTGTGTGTTGGGGGGGGGTATTCAACATGAAGAGTGATGGAGTGGTCAGTGACTGCCTGCCCATCAAAAAATCTAAAAAAAAAGAAGTTAAGAGATGGCAAACATCCAATGGAGAGAGAATGAAAGGAGAAAGAGAGGGATGATGGATTGATTAAGACAGAGAGGTAGAGAGGTAGTGGGAGAGTGAGATGAGATCATCGAGTGTGAGAAGAAGAGCACAGAGAGAGAGAAGTGGATGAGAGATGGAGGGACAATATCAAAGAAAGAAAGACAGATACAGACAGACAGACAGACAGACAGAGAGATGGAGATAGAGGGAGGGAAAGAGGGATAGGGGGGAGGGAAGGAGGGAGGGAGGGAAAGCGTGATAGTGGGGTTTCAATAGCGGAGGACTCTCTTTGTGTTTGTGCTGGCGGAGTTTTGGGGGGAGCCAGCGCCCATACAAGTCCAGCATTGTTCTCCCTGGCAAGCTTGTTGTGTCCCTCCATTATTTAGGCCAGGGAGCTATAAGTTGGAAAACCGCTTAACTAAAACACCAATTAGAGCCGGCTGGGCCCGATTAACTAAGGGAGGGGGGTAAACAATGCGCCCCATTGTCTCGGGCCACACTGAGAAAACTCCTTTTGTTTGTGTGTCTTCTCTGGAGGTCGCGACAATGCCGGCAAGCCCTCCTGTTCGCTGGGAGAGGACTGCTTGAGTACCAGACTGGCGAGCGAGAGAGCTGTGAATTTCTCAGAGGAGACGCAATGGTAGTGGTGGTGGTGGATGCTGTAAATCCAGGCCAGGCTCTCCTTTTTTTGGTGTGCATGTGTGTGTGTGTGTGTGTGTGGGGGGGGGGTGTCCCACTCCTGACAAACACTGAACTGAAAATCAAAACTAGTGCGAGTCTGAACACATCTCTCAGTTTCAGTCAATCAGTGTGGTTACATGGAGATAAATAATCAAATTTCAGTCTGATTATTCACCTTACTTTGATTAGAAACTGTCCTGTAACTTCAGAAATCCAATTGAAATGTGATTGATTTTTGCGTGTTCACCTGGTATGTGAACTGAGATTTTTCAGAATTTGAAATACTTTGATTAATTCTTTCATCTGAATCCTCTATGCTGTGCATGTCACTGCACTGATTGTTGTACAGTATCTACTCCAGAGGGGCATGATTCACAAAATACTCACAATTTTTGTTACCCTCTCTCTACTTGGAGCTTCACAAGAGGCTTCTGTGCTTGATTGTGTTTTTTATTGTTTTGTTTATTTTTTGTAGTGTTTTTTTTTGGAGGGGGGGGGGGGGGGGGGGCTACATAATGAAGCTCCATTGACTCTTTTAATCGTTGGGCTACCACAGGCAGCAGCACAGGTGCTCCAGTGTCAGTGGGCTTCTATTAAACATCAGCCCATCAGACCGTCTGCCCCCCCTCCCACCCCACTTATGGCCCATGTAAACAGGTGCTAAATTGAAAATCAGGCCGGCTGAGAGGGCCTCTGAAAATTATGCAAAAAAGGTTGGGGTGGTGGTGGTGATGGTGGTGGTGGTGGTGGTGGGGTGGGGTGGCAGGAGAAAAACAATACAAACTGTAGACAGTGGAGGGGCTGGCGTTTGTAATGAGACAAGTACCCTGGGAGGGCCGAGGGGGGGTTCGGAGGCATGGCAGCTTGTGTCTGGGGTGCGTGTGTGTGTCTGTGTCTGTGTATGCAGACAGGAGAGTGTCTGCCTCTTACAAACACACACACAGACGCACGCACCATGTATACACATACAACCCCCAACCCTGAAACCCCAACCCACCCCCCCCCCCCCCTCCCTTCACACCAGCTTCGCAGGGGGAGCAGCTGGGGCCCCACAGCCTCCACGCACGCACCAGCCCTGGGAACTCCACCGGCGCGCTCCCCCAAAAAGCTGGCACCAGGGGCCCTCCAGTCTGTCTGGGTCTAGGTCTGTGGCTGTGGCTGTGGCTGTGGCTGGGGCTGAGACTGGGGTTGGGGTTGGTGTACCCCCACCCCCACCCCGACCCCCACCCCCTTTTCCTTCTCCACCATTACCAGCACCATCCCCCAGCCACCCTCCCTGTCCCCCCCCCCCCCCCCCCCCACCCCTTTTACCCTCCATCCCTCCCCTGCCCTCCCCTCACCACCTCCCTTCTCTGTGACGCCGGGGGCCTGGGAAGGACTTCAAGTTCACGGCCAGACCTCATGTTGCGCTGACAGGCCCACTGTTTGCACAATTCAGCTCCTCATTCAGCCCTTAACCGAGCGGGGACAGAAGGGGGTGGGGGTAGTGGGGGTGGTAGTGGGGGTGTGGGTCTGGATGGGGGTGTCAGAATGGGGTGTACGGGGGGAGGAGGAGGAGGAGGAGGAGGAGGAGGAGGAGGGCAGATTTCAGGAGACACAGTAGCGCTGTGATGACTATTCATCCTGAGTAGACAAGTAAAGTAAGAGAGAGGGAGTGAGAGGAAGACAGAGAGTGGGGAGAAGAAGCCTAGTTGAAAAGATGGAAAGGAGGGTGGGAAGTGGAAAGAGAGAGAGAGAGAGAGAGAGAGAGAGAGAGTGTGTGTGTGTGTGTGTGGGGGGGGTGATAGCATAAATAAGTGACGATTCTATGCGCCGAGTTTGCGTTGAGCCATTTGTGCACACCAAACACCTTTGAAAGATTTCCAAAGCGCCTTCTCTTTGCGCTCGCCACCCCCCATTGCTCAGTTGCCCCTGTCCCCACGCTCCCTCTCTCTCTCTCCCTCTCTCTCGCTGCCTCTCTCTCTCTCTATCTCTTTCTCTCTCCTCCTTCTTCCTTCTCCATTTCTTTTTTTTTATGTCCTCACCAGGACACGTGCGGTGGCTGTAAATTTAGCATTAACTGGCTCGCTCTCAGCACGGGCCCCTCCAGTGCAAACAAAACACACGGTGTGCTTTTGTTGACTTTTTTTTTTCTTCTTCGTCAAGTCGCCACCAATCATCACATCGTCACATCGTTCGCTTACTCTGTCGTACACCTCTTCAAGTCCACTCCCAACCTGTCCTCCTTATTTTTGGCTCTCTTTAACTGGCCAGGTTCTGTTCACACACAAAGATACACTTACATTTGACACTTCAAAAAATAATTTAAAGATATTTTACACCTCTTTAAGTACACTCCCAACATGTACTGCTTATTTTTCCCTCTTTTCTTGGCCAGGTTCTGTTCACACACAAAGATACACTTACATTTGACACTTAAAATCATTTAAAGACATTTTTTTTGTTAAATGACCAACTGTGCGGTACAACAGTAAATGGGACAAAAAAAAAAGTCTGGCTCCCGGGCTTCCCCTGACCCTAATATCTTAAGTTGCTTGTCTGAGCAGCTCTGTAAGGTTCTGTGGACTTCTCTTCTCTTCTCTTCTCTTCTGAAATCACCTTCCACACACACACACACTCCCCCTTTCAGCTTCCCCCTCAGCGGCTTAGCGCGGGTCACATGCTAGCTCTTTGCGTTCAGCGCCGCAACGTACCAAGTTCCCGTGAGGGGCTTTCAACTTCACCCTCAATCTCCTGGCACCTGGCGCCCTTGTACACGAATACTGTGTGTGTGTGTCTGTGTGTGTGTGTGTGTGTGTGTGTGTGTGTGTGTACTATATACATATTTATATATATATATAAATGTGTGTGTGTGTGTGTGTGTGTGTGTGTTTAAGATTACTATATATATACAAATGTGTGTGGGGGGCATGTAGCTTTTAGGTATTGGTATGGTCAGATTTGTGATGGATTGTTTTATACCTACAGTGCATCACTCTAAACATACCTCCCCTTTCTTCTCTCTTTCAGCAGGTAAATCATTTGAACTCCTGGACAGCAGAGGAGCAGACCAGCAACTGATCAGCACTTAAAAACACAGACTTCATTCGGCAGACGCAAATATGGCCACCCACCTACACGGTGGAACAACACCTTGCCATTTCATTACCCAGTGCCCCAACACCTGAACTCAAAAAGCACTTTACGAGAAGTCTGTTTACATGTCAACCACCTCTTTGGTCTGTGGTGGCAGTCGGCCATTTGCTTCGGATGAGGAGACACAACACGAGGCGACGTAACACAGCGATGGACTTTTGTGTCACCGTGACGATGTAGTAGAACCACTCAGAGCCCCTGTCGCGACACTCTGTTGGCTTGTTGGCGTCGTTGGTGTGTTCGCATCTTCTGTAAGGCTCTTGTGCTGCCAACTGCAGGAGCCATGATTAGAATCGCTCGTGAGCAGACGAGACGCACACCTGGAGAACATCTGTCCATCTCACGGGTACACTACACGCAGAACAGCGCACAGCTCCGTGCCAGCTGTTTACAATCAACATGAGAGACTTGTGCAATCCACTAATTGGAAATGTATATATTTGTTAAAATGAGTGGATTAAAAAAAAGAATGTATTTAGAATGGTTTTTAGAAAAGGAAAAATTGAAATGTGCACTAGACGTATAGCACTGTATTTGTTGTTTGCTAACGAAGACTAATTGGAATGCTTGGTTACTTAATTAGAGCCCTTTTAACCATGTTAACAAGAGGAACACCTAGTGTTGTACACTGTATAGACAGCTGTTTGTGGACTTAAATATATATATATATATATATTTTTTTTTTTTTTTTCTTTTTCTTTTTTTGTCAAGATAGAAATAACTGAGCGCTTAGCATGTGTGTGAATGTGTGTGAGACAGACCCACGGCAGCAGTGAAGCCAACTGCACTGTGATTGGACAGCTCCATGTGTGAACACACACGCTGGTGAAGGGAGTGAGCTGTCGTCTTTATTCTCTATGCAACTCCACAGGGCTCACAATCAACTCAAACTTACATTTGCACTAACAAATACTATATATATATAATGTCCGGATGGCCATCACATTTGGACTCTTATATTAACAAAAATTGAGCGCATGTGCAATGCCAGGTGTGTGTGTGTGTGTGTGTGTGTGTGTGTGTGTGTGTGTGTGTGTGTGTGTGTGAGAGAGAGAGAGAGAGAGAGAGAGAGAGAAAGAGAGAGAGAGAGAGAGAAATTAAGAGATTTTGATTGGAATATAATTGTGTAATGTATGCATGAGCCAGCACAAATTTTGTCAATCTTCTAATTCTCGGGTAGTGGCAAATTTTTCTTTAATCATAATGTGATCTATGCAAATACATATTTTGTCTATTTTTGTAATGTTTAAATGTGACTATCAACATTATTAGAGACATTATTGCCCTTTCAATTTACTTTTTATGGCAATCAGAATGAACAATCTTTTGACGACTGTCAATTAAATCATTATATGTATAAAATGTATATATTTTATGCAAGTCACATTTTGTGGTCTGAGTTGGTTGAGGTCCTTTGATTTTTTTTTGTAATCTATGCAATAATGAAATATTTTATGTACACACATGTAAGTGTTTGTGAAATTTAACTTTGAATTTGCACTAACTGGCTCTGTGTTTACCATAATGTGCCTTTGACAAACAGTATCCGTTTATGGATTGGAAATAAAAGTTTACATTGAAAACAAATAAAAATGTCTCAAAGTATTATTGTTACCGTTTTTCTAATGTCATTACAGTTGTCACTGAATGGCATTATATGTATTTAGGCAATATGACACAAGTGAAAGTAAGGTTGGTATAGGATATCCCCGTAGTTGTAATTGGTATGATGACTCTTACTGTGAAAGAAACATTTGTTTTTGGTAAAACACCAACCAGGAATGTTTGCAAAAAGGCCTACCAGTATCTTGAGGTAAAGCATGTTGAGATTTAAATTTCACATGAAATGTGAATTGCACATAAATTGAATATTGCTTTTACAAAATTCTCTAGAGGATAAACAAAAGATTACTTCCTTGTTTCATATTACAAAATAACTATTATGAGAAAAATTATATTAACCAAATAATAGTAAAAAAAAAAACATTGCATAATGGATCATTGCTCGTCTTTTTATTACAAATAAGCATTTATACCTCGCTTAATAACATTCTATTCGAGTCATATTCTTTCGGATAACATAATTTGAACATCATCTGAAAGCAACTGTAAAATCACTAGATAAATTGACCACTGGTGAAACCTCTGTCACTCCAATTAGGTTTGAGACCACATTCCAAGCATTTATGAATGACTATTCACATCACAAATACGAATAATACCAGGATAACTGGAACTCTAAATAGGACATATTTCAGCGCAATTCCTATCCATTTGTATATTATTTTTATAACATCGAGACCATTCGATCCACACAATAATTCTTTGTTTCAGCGTGCATGCAGCCACAGTACACAACATCTCTCCGCTGCCCTCTGAGGTTTACAGGATGGGCCAAACGTTGTTTGCACCTCGTAAAACGAATTGCTGGCCAAATGAACATCACCCCAGTGCAAACATTACCGCGCCCTTATTACCGCCGG
>CM050218.1:12752500-12760000 GCA_027475355.1 Coilia nasus | reverse complement strand
ATGTGTGTGTGTGTGGGTGTGTGTGTGTGTGTGTGTCTCTGCATGTGTGTGGGACAGGAAATGTGTAAGTGAATGCGTATGTTGTTCGAGTGGTTGACTCCATTACTTGAAGCACCATTGCGCTCAGTAAGCAAATGCCAAGAGAGGCATTTTCCAGACATTTTCAGCCCCTTCGCCGAGACCCCCGTCACCCCTCTCTCAGTCACTCACACAAGTTCCCATGTCACTGCTCCTCAGTCTCGCTCTACATGCTTATCAATCACTTACCCCCTCATGTCTAAAATGCACAGCCTGCACATCTTGTCGCCCACCCTCTCTTAAAAACACATACCCAATTATGGGGTTTACAAATACCAGAATAGTCTTTGAAATACTGTGGCATTATAATAAAAAGCTCTCTGCATAAAACATTACATGTTACAGTAATAAGATACATATGCATTACATATAGTGTCTCTTTGATATTTTATATGAGAAGAAAGGTTGACACATTTTAAAACTGCATTTACCTTTTCAGAGTATACATAAACTAGTATGTTTTAGTTAGAGGCGGGCCGTTATCGGCGTTAACGTGCTGCGTTAACGCGAGACTCTTATCGCGCGATAAAAAAAATATCGCCGTTAATCTATTCTCAAAGTTGGGTTGGGAGCTGGGTCTATACTACACAAACTATGATGACTTTCACCAAAGATATTAGATTCTACAAAGATAAGCCAACATAATACGTTACTATGGGACCAAAATGCCAACAAATTCCTATTTCGAACTCTTAGAAAATAATTTAGTGTGTCTGTAAAGCGAGCTAGCAAGCTAACGAACTAGCTCTAGCTCATTCAAGTGAATAGTAGTAACTATAACAACATGATGTGCTAAACGCTAACAGCGATTGGGCTCACCTTGAATTAAATACATTGCTGTAGTCCTATAACTTTATATTACTTTGTCTGCTTACACTATAACCAGTAACAGAATCTAGGTGGCTGTTAGTGACAGCTTTCAACTCAAAACATTACGTTAGCGTAGTTCGCTAGCGTTAGCGCGCTAACAACCACATAGTAAGTGGTTGCTGCCTGACCTGAAATAAAGCTAATTTTCTCAAAATCCAAACAGTAACAACTTACACTATTAGGCTTGAAATTATTACAAATAGTTGCAGATTGTGACACATGATTCCAAAAAAAACCTTAACAACTCCAGAAAAACGTAATGACCAATTTATTAGTTAAACTCCACATGTGTCCCATTCATTTCAGTAAAACGAACCTAGAATCTGCTCTGCACTGCATAAAGGGGGATTCCCCCCTCCCCTTGCGAAAATAGAACACGGAAGCAAACGGCTCCCTTCCTCAACACTTTCTGCTTTCACCTTGATATTTTAGCGCGGATGTATACCCTACCTCTATATTTTAATGCGGATGTATACTTAGCCGAATTGCACTGAAGGGGACTCCTGCCACAACTGTCCCATGCGAGAGACTTTTTTCTTTAGCAGGCCATATTGTGCAGAAAAGGAGATCTACTTTGCCACCAGAAAATGTGAACAAGCTGGTCTGCCTAAGTGACTGGTGGAAGAAGGAGAAATAGAGCTTGGACTGATTGACACAAAGCTACTGACTGTAAACAGTTCATCACAACTTCTTATGTGGCTTACAGTTCAAAATCCATGTTTCATGTTTCATTTAGTTCATGTTTAACTAAATAAACAGCTAGTAAACACAAGTACATTTTATTGAACATGATTTATTTCCATCACCAAGTATCAAAGTAGAACAGCTTTTTCAAGCAGTTAGTGATGCATTTTGGAAACAGGAGATGAGCCCCTGGTCTACTGTGCCACCTGGCTTAAGAAACCCGTTCTCAAAGACTTACTTCTAGTCATTAGGTAGCACACATATTCTGAATGCCTTCGGCAGAATTCAAATGAGCCATTTTAATCTAGATTAATCTAGATTAATTTTATGATTAATCTAGATTAATCTAGATTAAAAAAATTAATCTATGCCCACCACTAGTTTTAGTCTATTTGAGCTATAATTGTGGGAGTCCTCAAATTGCAAGTGTTCCAGCAATACCTTTTTGACAAAGGAAAAAAAAACAACAATGAAAACTAACTTTTTTATGTGTGAAGACATCTCACATAGAGCAACTCAGAAATGACTTTAACACAAGACTTTGTTTCGGTCAGCATGTTGGGCCTCATGTTCCTAATGCTCCTATTTATCTCTGTAACATCCGATCTTGGTCAAATGCTGTGGTCTTTTTTTCCAGTCTGGCAATGGTGGTGGTGGTGGTGGTGGTGGTGTGTGTGTGTGTGTGTGGGGGGGGGGGGGGGTGCTGTGGCTGGCTCCCATCAGGTAAAAACAAAAGGCATAAATCTGTGTGGCTGGGAGGCTGTGGGAAAGGCCTGCCGGCGGCCACCATATTAGCATTCAGGGAAAACAACCTGCCCCACAGGGTGTTCACACGGACGGGACGGGACAGGACGCGTTGCCCTAAGCAGCCTGGGAGGCGGTGAGAAAGACAGAGAAAATGCCCCAACGAGGGGGGGGGGGGCAGATAGAGGGAAAGAGAGAGAGAAAGAGACAGAGAGAGAGAGAGAGAGACAGACATACAGACAGAGGGAAAGAGAGAAAGACAGAGAAGGAAGGAGAGAGAGAGAGAGAGAGAGAGAGAGAGAGCGTGAGAGAGGAAGGGAAGGAGGGAAAGAGAGACAGAGAAGGAGGGAGAGAGAGAGGCACCATGACTTAATGCCGACAGTTCAACAAAGAGGAGGCTCGCCAGTGGGGGGAGGAGGGGTGGGCGAGCAGGGCTAAGGTCAAGGAGACCTCGGGGGGTTCAAGTTCAAGGCGATTGTCACTGTCTGGCATTTTAACACCCGCCCGTCCCACACACATCCCTCTGCATGCCTTGCCATAACACACACACACACACACACACACACACACACACACACACACACACACACAGACAGACACACACACACACACACACAGACAGACATACACACACACACACACACACACACACACAGACAGACACACACACACACACACACACACACACATACACGTACACACACACACACACACACACACACACACACACACACACACACACACACACACACACACAGCCATACACAAAGACAGACACACACACACACACACACACACACACACACACACACACACACATACACACACACACACACACACACACACACACACACACACACACACACACACAGACATACACAAAGACAGACACACACACAGACATACACACACAACGTATTCTTTTGTCCATCGCCATAGAAAGACTGGGGTGGGGGGTAAAACAAAGTAAGGCTGCACCATTGTCTGCATATTAAGTTGCATCGTGGACTGTGATCGCGACACCACCACAGTGGAGAAATGTTCTGAGGCCTCCGTCAGACATGTCGAGGAATCTCACGCGTCTCGGAGAAGTTTCAATGCAAACCAGGAGGTCAGAGGACACGGAGTTAAACGCATTAACATTTCAATCACTTGTCATCCGACATTATTGTGACCGACTATATACGTATGTGTGGTCGAAAAACAAGTAGAATAATTTCTATGTGGCGGCATTTGTAATGAGAAAGTCTGACAGAGGTGGATCGATTTATGGCGCTGCATTTTTTATGTGTGGTGTGCTGAGCCTTTATCAAAAAAAGACAGTGGCTACGGGTCCGGAATTTCGTACCAGTATCAGATGTACCACATGTAAGGATATTGGTCCCGAACCTATTCTCCAGGACCTTATTGGATGATATTCTTCCGGATCAATGCACGTGAAGTTGTAGGTTGAACTTGAAATCTTTACCATACTGAGACAGGGTTCATGCAGATTTATCAGAACAAAAATCCCTATTAACCCTAACCCTAACCCCAAACCTAACCATAACCTAACCCTAACCCTACCCCTAAGTTAACCCAAGATTCCATAAATTTGAATTTCCATACCAATAATAACAATTCCAGGGACATGGAAGCTGCCATATCAGTAGGGACTTCATTATCAAAAAATAACATAATCTCTATCATTTAAATTAGAGGGTAAATACCCATTACCCAGGTCCAAAAGCAGATAAACAAACAGTTTCTGTCTTTATATGTGAATAGCACTGCAACATGCTTGGAACATAGTGGCAAAGCCATTCATAAAGTCAGCATGAATGTAATAGCGCATGTCTCACCTCAATCCAAGCCAGAACTAAAGTATTACAGCTGTAATTCCTGATTGTTCTACACATTTGTACAAATGCACTATGGAGGAGGGCCAGATTGTAGACTTGGCAGCCATCTTGTGCGCGGCTAATTCACAACAGCGCTGAAAGCTTGTTATGTTTTTCCCTTAGAAAAACAACTCTGTAGGACCCGGATGTGTCTCTCCAAAAGATGAAATACAATTGAACCACAAAAATGAAGATGTTTAGCACCCTGACCCAATAGCATAAATGTTTCTGGCCTTACGCTAAGCACGCGGCATCACTCTGGTCAATAATGCGCTTAAACCCATTTGGTTAGTTTGCATAATATATGCATTAGGACTCCTTGTCTCCTTCACTCAGTGTATTTCTTCCAACAAAACCAGGGGTTGCTGAGTCTGAGGCTTCCTCTTTGTGATATAGAAAAATACTATTAGCAAGTATAGCACCATGTTTTAGCTCTGTTCTCATCTGTTGTGCTTTACCAAGGCTGTGGGCATACAGTCTTTCAAGCCTCTTTTGGACACATGCATGTAGAGAACGGACAAAAGGAGGAAGAGTGAGAGATTCAAACACTCAGGCACACAGATTCAGAGATGTACTCCAGGGCTGCTGCTTGTTGGACTGGTGCCATGCTCCACCTCTCTTTCTCTCCTCTCTCTCTCTGTGTCTCTGTCCCTCTTTTCTCTCTCTCTCTCCCTCTTTCTTTCTAGCTTTCAGGCTGGCTCTCGGTTGCCGTGGCAACTGGCTCAGAGTGTGATGGCATAGAGCATGGATAGAGTTGCGGTGCTGAAATGAGGAAACAGACACACACACACACACACACACACACACACACACACACACACACACACACACACACACACACACACATACACACACACACACACACACACACACACACACACACACACACACACACCACTTCCTCCCTTCCTCACCAATTCACCTACCTGAACTGTGAAGATTCAGGCAAGCAACATCACTAATGACTACCTTTGTCTCACAGTCATCCTTAAATTAGTGGTAACAAACTGGAAACCATAAGCAGATATACACCAGTTTTAACAGCTGAAATATGCCCACATTTCAACATACATAACAGGCGCTATGCCTGGATTACCTCACGGTAACAGTGATTAACAATGGCAAGTTGTTTTTTAATTGCTGGAGAATAATTAAAAAATATTAATTAATAATAAATAAATCAATATCCTTACAAGACAGATCATAAATAGAAGATATACTGAGATCTAGAAAGTCTTTTTTATAGCTGACTGAATGAGATCACTTTTATTTTCCTTGAAAAAAACAAAAATGGTGTCTTTAGATAAGTGTACCTAAGTGTACCTTATTTTTTACGTTCTTTTGGTAAATCCTGAGAATGTGTTTCTCGTTTAAATTCAATACCCATGTGTGAACAGGGCATCCTTGGAGTCTCCCAGCGTGTTATGCAATCTCCAATTACAAGGAATCAGGATGTTTCACAGCTCTAGGAAAAGGTGCTACCTCCAAACACCTTCAAACACCTCTACATCAAACGCTGAGGATGAGCCACCTGAGAACATGCTAATGTATGATTCTGATTAGAACTGAACATGGAAACACAGACAAGGCCTACCTACCTAGATATCAAGCTTTGCTATCTGTATGGCTTCTCCAAACTGTAACTCTTTTTTGCTCAATTGTAACTGTCAACACTTTGAATGTAAATGCTGTGTCGTGATGTAAAGTTACGTAATTTTCTGAATTTGATGTTTTGCTGCTGTGGTGTGAATGATTGTGAACGTGAGCCCAGCTTTGCTGTAGCTTTATCAAATTCACTAAGCAAACCACACACTGGCTCTTTATTGTCAATGGTGGGAAAAGCATCGGGAGACAAAAAATAGCCCTCTTGTCGTCTTTTGTTTGACACGCACAGAGGCGTCCTACCTGAGGGCAGTGTGAATGGGAATAGGTGCAGGGTGGCCGGCTGACCATTGTTGTGGTCTCCCCCCTTAGCCGCGTGACAAGAGAGGTCAAGGCCAAAACAAGCTCCACTTGACCTCTGTGACCAATGAGGGGAGGGGAGGCATCAGGAAATGGACAGACACTTGAGTTTTAGGGCCCTGTGTTGAAGAGAGAAAAAAAGGGGGGGGAAAGAGAGAGAGAAAGAAGGAAGGAGAGAGAGAGGGAGGGAGAGAGAGAGCTGGAGAGAGCTGGAGAGGGGTGGACAGGGGAACCCTTGTGCATGTGACAGGCAATCAGAGGGCGGAATAATAACCAGCACCTCAAACCATCTGAATGGACTGTCCCGTTTGTCCATGGCTGGACAATGACTAATTAGAGGAAGCGCTGAACACTGACGAGCCACACATGTCATCCCTACACTAGTCCGACATACTTCAACACCCACTGGTGACGAGAGACTGGCAGGGAGAGTGAGAGCTGACAGATGTCGGCTGTGCTGGATTACTGTACTTAGTAAAGTTTTAACAGGGCGTAGCATTTTACAATGATACTGTTTCTTTCTTTCCCCCAAAGATGACACCCCATTGTGTAGGGCTGTCTTAATTATTTCTGTCTATCACTAACTGACAGTTTTGACAGTTGAAAGATACTGCAAGGGATACTGAGTGACAGGATCAGGCAAAAATGAATTCCACACATATTGTGCATTGACTAAATTCAAAAGAAAAATGATATGCATAATGGAATTATGTAAAGTCATTGTTTATCAAAAAAATTGAAAAATATATTTAAGTAGACAACCAGTAGACAACCAAGAAGAATTTTGTTCTCACTTTGATACATACAATTATTTAACGTTGATAGTTACAATTCTTTTTTTTTTAAGTTTTCGATCAGATGACTTTCATCAGGGCATTACACACAAAATACAAAGAAAGATTCATCTTCTTTGACCTAAAACTCAATCGGTGTAATTTACAGGAGCAGTTGTATACCTATGCAGACGACTACATTTAAAATATAGGCAGAAGCCAGAGGCAAATTGAAAGTGCTAAAATGAACCTGAATCTACCATATACAATACAATACAATATACCAAACTTTTGCTTTATTTGGTCTTTCATCACCTGTGAAACGCCACAAAGTTAAAACTTCTAACTACACAAAACAGCACAGTCCCACACTCAGTTAGAAAGATCTTTCTGAGAAAACATCAGACCTGGACACCTCACTTTACTTGACCAAGCACTTGGTAATTACTTTCCCACAGACAGATATTCAAATAATTAGTTTAACATAAACAATGTGGTCTGCAGCATTA
>CM050218.1:12725000-12747500 GCA_027475355.1 Coilia nasus | reverse complement strand
CATTTAGAATTTACTTTAGACTGGAAACGGTTCCAATGAACTAAAATTGTTTTTTTTTTTTTTAATAAAAATCTATTAATTTTCTTGCCTGATTAAAAAAACAGACAATGCAGTGATATTATTGGACCTAGGCCAGAATAATGTTCCTTTGCATAAGCTACAACTTTTTTACTTCTTAAAAAAAAAAACGAAGACAACAGAACAAAGGCAAAAGGGCAGAGGCTTTCACGTGTTATTTTCTCGTCAGACAACAGCCTGTTGTAAACCCTTGCGTAGGCCTGCATAAGTAGGCTATCTGATAGAAGGAGAGGAATGACGTTCAACCTGTGCATGGTCCCTCTTAAATTCTGGAAAATGTAAAACTCCCTATGCGACTTTAAAACTCCTAAAACGCATTTTAATTTCTTCAGAAATGAACGCCCTACAGCTTACATCGAAAGATAAATGAAATAAGTAATATACAGTAATATAATTGTAACCGAGAAGAACAAGATTGTAGCCAACTTTCTGAATATATACTAATATATTCTAGTCTAATATTTGAATTATTGGCAGTCTTCTCATGTGACGTTATTCCTCTTAGAGACTTTCTTCCATTTAGCCTGCTCTGTCTCTTTCCATTTAGTCTCAATAAGAAAACAATGACAGCATCATTGTGTTGTTTTAAACATTTGAACCTAGCTTTTTAAAATGGATTGTTTCCTAGTCTCAATTTAATGAAATGTAATAAATGTTAGAAATATTTCAAAATGGCAATCCAACTCAATTGATAGCTTTTTGTTAGCTTTTTTAATTATCTTGCTTGGCGTGTGTTTGCAGAACAGGCTGTGTTATCTAAAGTTACATTAACGTGAAAATGCAAGATCCCTTTTCCATTTAGATAACAATTTGGGTGCTAAGATTTACAAACAAAGTCATGCTCATTGTTTGCACCCTACAAACAAATCCGAAAAGATTGTTTAAACCCATCGTTGGTCATATTTTGTAAAACTGTTTTAATTTAGCGTTTAGCTTGCAAGGGTTTCCTCCTTGTGGTCCAAACAGAACTGCCTTAATGCTTCTGTCACCAGAAACCTTGCCGATTAGTCTAAATCTTACACAGCTCATAAGCATCACTTCACTTGAAAGACAGCCGCCAAATTATGGCTGGGAACGTGGAGTTTTAGGCGCTGTCGGAATTTTGCGAATGCGCCTCGCGCTAAACGTTCGGCTCTCGAGGCTGAGCGCGGGCGCGCCTATAGGCCCTCTTCTGTGTGCCCTTCTTGTCTGACGAAGGGTGGCTAATGGGAGGCGACAAGCGGCTGACGGAGTGACGATAGGTAATTGGCATGCAGTCGTGGGAAACCGTAAACAAACAGCTGCCATTGGCATTTTGTTGTTTCTCATCCCTTTCTCATGAATAGACGCGTAAGTGGAACAGCAAACTGGCAGCTGGGAGCGGAAAAAACGGACGAATAACACGCCTACAGATTATCCTGTTCTGTGCCACTATTAGACTGCAAATTATGGTTGCAACCTTCAACCGCAACTTTATTGGCACATTTTCCCAATAAGTATTTCAGTTAAATGTAATGTGCATTTGATATTGATGCCTCTATTTCAACATGTCACATATCATGCACAATAGTAAAATTTTCTTCCCCTTATTAAGATAAATTAGTTCATATCACTGTTCTGACTAAACTATCTGTCACATTTGTGTAATAAGATAAAAGCATTGTGAAAAATAGTTGTGTTTGACAAAATGTTGGCTGATGTTGAAGGTTATGCCTTGAGGGCCACCAGAATCATTATTCAAACATTATGGCCCCTTGAGTATTCATAACACAATTCATTCCAAGTAAAGCATATTTTTAATGTCTGCGCTGCTGCAGAGCTCGTCATTTCTCTGGAGTGTGTAGTGTGTATATTTGTACAAATCATTAAGTGTTTTAGTCACCATGAATCTGAATTTGAATTCAGTGTGAGAGCCAAGAACATTCCCTTGAGGTGAATCTAGTCTGAGGTATTCTTTTTTTGGAGCGCCCGTATTTCCACATCACAGATCTTTAAACTGTTGGCGGTAAAACTCTTTCAGTATCAGCAGGATAGCTGAGATAAGGAAGGTGCCATTTCTCAGTGGAACTTGGCATCATTTTTCTTGAAGGGAATTTGTGTGTGTGTTTCTCGTTCTCAATCTCCTCCATTCTCTCTCAATTTCTCTTTCTTTCTTTCTTTCTTTCTTTCTTTCTTTCTTTCTTTCTTTCTTTCTTTCTTTCTTTCTTTCTTTCTTTCTTTCTTTCTTTCTTTCTTTTGCTGTCTCACTATCTCTTGTCTCTCTCTCTTTCCCTCTGTCTGTCTGTTTGTCTGTGTGTGTCTGTTTGACTCTGTGTATGTGTGTGTGTTTCTGTCTGTCTGTATGTATGTGTGCGTGTGTGTGTGTATGTGTGTGTGTTTGTGTGATGTATTTCAGTAATCCCAGTTTCTCCTGCTTCTGTGCCATGTTTGAGGAATCACCCCAGAGCCACCACACACAGCAAATGCTGCATGGCTCCACAGACAAATCTCATCCCTGTCATTTAACAATGTCAAGATGGCCCAGCCTCCATCCCAAACATGCTGGCATGGCTGCCATAATGACTCCTAACAATGTATTAATGAATTGGTCATCATCCGTATCTGACCTCCATAACTGAATACTCTCCGTGGGGTGGGACAGGGAGGGAGGGGGACTGCATGGGGTGGGGTGGGGAGGAGGTGGGGGTCATGGGCTTAGGCTGGGGACTCTTGACTTATGCCTGGCCCCCAAGGGACAAGGGAAGGGACCCCCA
Organism: Coilia nasus; assembly: GCA_027475355.1. Taxonomy (NCBI): domain Eukaryota; kingdom Metazoa; phylum Chordata; class Actinopteri; order Clupeiformes; family Engraulidae; genus Coilia; species Coilia nasus. The sequence continues at coordinate 12,744,690 of CM050218.1, read as the reverse complement.
GGCCATCTTTGCCCCCTCGGGGACTCATGTGACCTGCTTGTCCTTGTATGGCAGGGGCAGACCCTCAATTACCGGGGACTAAAGGTTATGTTATTTCTGACAAACATATGGCACCTCCGGGGGGTTTCACGGGTCAAGATGACAAGGGTCCGACTCCGTAGTGCAAACAAATTCATTGCTTTGTAAAGTATGACATGAGAGGTTGGTTAAAGCCAATAAAAAAATGGATATTGGATTCTAATCACTGCAAGGCTAAGCCAGTCAACAAATAAGTCAACGTGCAAGAAATATTTCAACAAATTTGACGAAATATCTATTTTCTTTCTAAACACACACCACACAGAATGATGAGAGACAGAACTAAATACACTGTTACTTTGTATATTAGTTTTAATATTGGTTGACTGTAAAGATGCCAAAATGCTGAAGAAAGACAGACACAAACAATGCTTTCCGAAATAATATGGTTGATTTATCTATTCGTTTAAACAACTAAACTGTGTACCGAACTGTACACTCTCCAAAAGCATCAAGTAGGATGGAACTAATGGCCCTGGTGAAAAAGACGATCTGGGCCTGTGCCTCCCACTCTCTCAAAGAATCGAGACAAGACGCAAGGAGAGGAGAAAAGAAGAGAAGAGACGACCAATTTCTTCATATAGCCCCGAAATTGCATCATTTTGCATGTCTGGTTCGGCATCTTCGCATGAGAACAAGGGGGAGTGAGCCGCAGGAGTACAATTGGAGCAGTGAAGCATATTATGCGCATTCACTTTGCGCTGGAGCTGTCCTTCAGGAGTCGCCCCCTTTGATTTCTTTCAGTCACCGCGGTGCTCCTCACATGGTAATAATAGACTTGTCCATCAACACTCCCCCACCCTCCGAGTTAATTGGTGGAAAGCAAAGGATGCCGGGGCCTTGGATATTGCTCAGAAGTTGGGTTCGTCATTAGATCAGTGGATGGTGGACCCCAGCCCCCCCCCCCCCCCCCCCCCCCCCCCCCACATACACACACACACACACACACACACACACACACACACCACTAACACCACCAGTAGCCTCTATCCATACATACAAATACACATGTGCACACACTCAAAGACACACACAGATACAGACTAAGACACAGACACAGACACAGACACACACACACACACACACACACACACACACACACACACAAACACACACACACACACACACACACACACACACACACATTCTCTCTCTACATCTCTTTCTTTATCTGTCTTTCTTTCTCTCTCTGAAAACAGACACACACACACACAGACACCCACACTCACAACCCACACAGACCCACCTACCCACCTGCTCTTACGGTAAACTCCCCCACAGCAAGGGTCATGCCCCTTAACCCGGCGAGAGGTCTTGAGAAGGTTGCTGTGTACCCTTTCAAACCACACACTAGCCTGCTGTCCATGTAGCCTATGTCATACATGTAATGCCAAAACAAGTTAAATGAACTAAAGATAAAAATTCTTATATGGTCTGTGACCGGTGCCTAAATGATATCAGCAGTTCTTTTTCAGAATAATTGGTTATTAGTTTTATACATATGAAATCACTGTCATATCACTCATTAATCTTTTGCCTTTAAGTAATAGACTACATTCAAAGGCTGATGTGCTTATCTATCTATCAGTATTTTCTATCTTTCTTTTTAGCCAGAGTGAATCTTAATTTGTTGAAATGTGGTGAACCCAATTAATCTCATTAGATAAGCAATATACATATTTCAGTGATTATGTTATATTTAGATCTTAATTACCAGGTAACCTATAGAGACCTCAGCATATCTAAAATATTTGAAATACTTATTACTTTGTTAAATAAGTAATAGGGAACTTACTTAATCTCTCATTAAATGTGATCATAAATCTTGAAATGAACAGTAATACATTTGAACTCTGGATGTTAAATTACTGGTGTCAAATGATTCATACCAATACAATGACAAAATTGGTTTCAACGTGTTCTTAAACCTGCAGGTCTGGATTCCCATCAGGGGGGTTGTCGTCAATATATAATGTCTGTCAGCCAAGTTGAGGAAAAAAAAATCACACTATATCACACTATATAACCTCTCAGCCTCCATTTTAAAACGGCAAGATCAATTTGAATGGGAAAGTGTACTCTGTGCTGCCTGCAGGAAACAGTAAGCAATTTCGGGATCACCAAATTGCATGGTAGACGTGTAATCCCTATTCAGGAGCTCTGCCCTCTGTAATTCCCAGGCAGGGTGACGTTTGAGCAGTTGGGTGTTTTTACATCGCTTTTCTCATGGCTGACATATTGATCTTTGTGTCATAGTGGGTGATATACACTGTAAAAGTGTTACTCTCATTGGCCTGCGAAGTGGACATTTGTGGAAAGGGAAAGGGAAAAGAGTGTGTGTGTGTGAGAAAGAGAGAGTGGGTGAGAGAGAGGGAGAGAGAGGGTGAGAGAGAGAGAAAAAGAGAATGTTGCAGCACTGAGAAAGACAGAGAGACAGAGAGAGAGACAGGGAGAGGCAGAGAGAGAGAAAGAGAGAGTATGACATAGAGAGAGAGAGACGCAGAGAGGGGGGAGAGACAGAGAGAGAGAAAGGGAGACAGAGGGAAATAGAGAGAGAGACAGACAGAGAGGGAGGGGGAGAGAGACAGACAGAGAAAAAAAGAGAGAGGGAAATAGAGAGAGACAGGGAAATAGAGAGAGAGGGAGGGAGACAGAGGGACAGTGAAATATATATAGAGAGAGAGACAGACAGAGAGGGAGACAGAGAGGGAGAAAGAGTGAGAGGGGGAAAGACCGACAGAGAGAGGGTGAAATAAAGAGAGACAGACAGACAGAGAGAGAGGGAGAGAGAGAGAGACAGAGAAAAAGAGAGAGCGGGAAATAGAGAGAGAGAGGGAAATAGAGAGAGAGGGAGGGAGACAGAGAGGCACAGTGAAATATATATATAGAGAGAGACAGACAGAGAGGGAGACAGAGAGGGAGAAAGAGTGAGAGGGGGAAAGACAGACAGAGAGAGAGTGAAATAAAGAGAGACAGACAGATAGAGAGACAGGGAGAGAGAGAAAAATGGGCAGGCGCCACAAAAGCAGTGGGTTGCTGGGAATTCGGTGGCGCTCGCACAAACGTCATCTCTGGCCAAGTGGCCTCCCTCCCTCCCTCTGCCCTCTCCACCGCCACCTCCTCCTCTTCCTCCTCCTCACTCTCTCTTCCTCCTCTTCCTCACTGGCCCCATCTTCTCCTCCAGCACCCCCCACCCCCACATACACACATACACACACACACACACCATCACCCCCCCTCCCTCCCTCCTCTGCCCTCTCCACCACCACCACCTCCTCCTCCACCTCCTCACTCCTCACTCTCTCCTCCTTCTCGCTGGCCCCATCTACTCCTCCAGCACCCCCAACACACACACACACACACACACCCCACCCCCCCCAACCCCCTTCCCCAGCTTCCTGGCTCTAATGGCCGCCTCTGTGTGCCACCTCGGGAGGACTCACATCCCCTCCGGAGTAAAAGGCTCCGCCGTTAATGGAGCCATTGACTCCGAAGAATGGGCCCTTTGTGGGAGCGGGCTGGAGTGGGCGCCCGTTTGCTCACACGCGGGCCCCCACACGCAGCGCCTCAGAACTGGGTGCCAGGGGCGGACATCCAGCCTTTAATGCCCCCGCTCCCGAGGAAGTGACAGTGTGAGAGAGAGAGAGAGAATGAGCGAGGGAAAAGAGGGGCAGAATGGGGGGGGGGGGGGGGGGGGGGTGGATGGGTGGTTTGGGTGGCAGTGGCACTTGGGAAGTGGGGTGAGGGTATGGGGGTTCGAGGGGTGTGTGTGTATGTGTGTGTGTATGTGTGTGTGTGTGTGTGTGTGGGGGGGGGTTTTCAACATTACATTTTGACCGCCCAAGTACATCATGACTCTGGTGATGGTGAGCGGAATATTGTAGTGACGCTGGGAATCTGGACCTGAGCCTGTCATCTCCTCCTTTTCATTCTCCCTGCCTGTTGGAACCGTAAATGATTTTTTTTCTTCTGCTTAGTGCTTGCAGATCTTCTAGTCAAATTCTTCACAGTTGCAAAGGATGACACAGTCTCAACACGTAATGCGTAAAGTCGACGTGTGTTCGGCAGCAATGGGCTGAAACAAACCAAATCCAAACTGCAAAACAAAAACAAAAATAAAAACTACGCAGAACTATAAGACTGATGTCTGGGTGCTTAACAGAAAGTACGCAAATGCTGTTCTTCTGTTCACCAACCCTGGTGGTATAGAGCTGGCACTAAATAATAGTTCAGGGGTCCCTTTTCAAGTGGGTAAAAAAAGAAGGGCATCTGTGCCAAGTTGTCTTCTTGTCCAGAAGTACCCACATGAAATATAGCACTCTTATTTCCAGGTCAAGGGCCAGCAAAAGCTAAGACCTGTGCTTGTGTGTTTCACAACAGCACTTTCATAAATCACGGCGGCCATTGCGGAACTGTAAATCTTCCTCTTTTGTCCTGTCTGAGCAGCACTTACATATGCTGTGAATTGATATGCTGATGGTGGCGTTGTAATGTGAACGTTTCACCTCAAATCAGTGGTTTGAGTCACAGAGCACTTGTTCCACAGAGAAGTAAGGGGATATATTTTGAAATGTTTTAAGAAAAGTATTATTCAAATATTAAGGTAAATAACATTACATTTTTGCATAAAATAACCTGCTTTTAGGACAGATACTCTTTAACAATGTTTGCTAGGTCACTAATCGAGGCTGAAAGCTTCATCGAATCCAAGCCATTAATTGTGGGTCTGAAAATCGAAAGCTGAAATAGGTCTCGAATAGGAAACAAAAGCATGTGGTGTTTGACTTTGCTGACTGGCAGTTGAAGGGAAATATCAATCACTGCAAAAATCACACGGCACTAAGTGTGAGGCCATTGTGTGACAAAAGCACACAATTCACCTTCAGAGCTCTCTCAGCTCTGCAGTGCCATCTACTGGTGAGTAGTGGCAGTGGCGCCTCATGCACTGCATAGTCACATGCAGAGACAGCCTCATGTACGTATGCGCTGCAACACGCCACTCTCCTTTCTCAGGGCGGTTGGGACTAATTTCCTGTGACGAATGCTGCTCCCGTGGCCAGGAGACGCCAACGTGAATGCACTGTATCCTTGCGCCACCGTGGGAGAGGAGGTAAAAAAGTAGTCCCATGATCCCCCCCCCCCCCCCCCCACCACACACTTTCCCCCTTGTCCCCCTCGCAACTATGTCATCTGTTAACACCCCCAACCCACTGCCACAGCCCCTAATCTGTATGCAGAGGCCCCATCCTTTTCTCTCGCCGCCTTGCGCTAAGACAAAAGAGTATTGTACACAGACCTCCTGCTTTAATTACGCTGAGAAGGTGGTGTGTGTGAGTGTGTGCGTGTGCGCGCACGCGCGTGCGTATGTGTGTGCAAATGCATGTGAGCAAGAGAGTGTGTGTGTGAGACAGTGGGTGTATGTGTGTGCATGCATGTGGCCGAGAATGGGACAGAATGTATCTGTGTGTACGAGTACGGGATGATGCCGTGCCTATGTGAGAACACGCAACTAGAAAACACTATGTGCATTTGTGTGTGCAAGTGTACGCTTTCATGCATATATATTAACACTTGACTGTGTGTGTTTACGTGTGTGTGTATGTGTGTGTGTATACGTGTGTATATACGTGTGTGTATACGCGTGTGTGTGTGTTGTATACGTGTGTGTGTGTGTCTAAATGAGGGCTGCTGCTCTTGCACAAGAGGGATAGCTGTGTGCTGCTTGATGAGAGGGAGGTGTGTGTGTGTGTATGTGTGTGTGTGTGTGTGTATACGTTTGTGTTCTGCACAAGGGGGATAGCTGTGTGCTGCTTGATGAGAGGGAGGTGTGTGTGTGTGTGTGTGTGTGTGTATACGTGTGTGTTCTGCACAAGGGGGATAGCTGTGTGCTGCTTGATGAGAGGGAGGTGTGTGTGTGTGTATATGTGTGTGTGTGTGTGTGTGTGTATACGTGTGTGTTCTGCACAAGGGGGATAGCTGTGTGCTGCTTGATGAGAGGGAGCTGTGTGTGTGTGTGTGTGTGTGTGTGTGTATACGTGTGTGTGTTCTGCACAAGGGGCATAGCTGTGTGCTGCTTGATGAGAGGGAGGTGTGTGTGTGTGTGTGTATGTGTGTGTGTGTGTATACGTGTGTGTTCTGCACAAGAGGGATAGCTGTGTGCTGCTTGATGAGAAGGAGGTGTGTGTGTGTGTGTATGTGTGTGTGTGTGTGTGTGTGTATGTGTGTGTGTGTGTGTGTGTGTGTGTGTGTGTACACGTGTGTGTGTTCTGCACAAGGGGCATAGCTGTGTGCTGCTTGATGAGAGGGAGGTGTGTGTGTGTGTGTGTGTGTGTGTGTATACGTGTGTGTGTTCTGCACAAGGGGGATAGCTGCGTGCTGCTTGATGAGAGGGAGGTGCAGCTGCTGTCCTATTGCTAATGTGTTGTTGCTTATTGCCCTCATGCAAATTGGCATCCGATAAAGGAGTTTTTTCTTTCTCTCTCCCCCGACCCACAAAGGCTGTTTGTTGTTCAGGAGCGCCGGGAGAGAATAGCCGAGGTTGGGGAGGGGTTATGGGGAAAGGACAGGGACAGAATTCCCATCGAGCGCCGTGGCTTCGGGTGCCATCACACGGCATTCCCATCGCTCTCCGTCTCGCCCGTCTCCTTTCACTCGTTCAATTTTTCACCCACCACTTCCTCACACCCCTGACCCCGCTATTAATTTAGCTGAGATTAGTTACTTGGTAATTAAGGCACCCCCTCCCCCAACCAACTCCCTCCTTTTTTTCTTCCTCGCTCTTGATTTTTATCAGCATAGTTTTCTTTTTTATCAGTCTTCTTTTCTTTCTCCCTTCCCTTTCTCCTCTCCTTTGCTCTGCGCTGATGAGAAAGATCCAATTTTGAGTTGCCGACAGAAATAATGATGGAACTCTGGAAATCTCTCATTATGCCATGGGCCTTTGTTCACAGACACACAACAGTGACATTTTTATGTACACAAAATGTGTGTACACTGTGTATTTTTGTTCTGTAAGAAGCAGCGTGGCATTCTACCATCCTTAGATGTGTATTTATGTTCTGTTTGTACATAAATTATAAATGTAAATTTCACGCAACAGCATATACACTATACAGCAGAAAGTTGCAATACACAACATACAAATACATGTATGAAAATGCATGGAATAAACAGTCACTTTGTCATAGCGGACAACAACCATGTTTCTTATCATCTTTCTTTGTTTACAGTCCTTAGTCACTGTGCCATTTGATTTCATAGCCACAAGAGTAATTCCTGTGTGTTTATCTCTTTCTTTTGGACCTCATGTATTGGCATTTTTTGTCATTTTATTACTACAGAAACTGTAGCATGGTAGGTGATAACCATTATGGGTAACTGGTGTGTTTTGGTTTCCATCAGTGTATCAGAAGGGAGCTATAGCTGTTATCATGGAGGCTGCCTTCTTTTTTTTCGATTTCTAGATAAGTGTGACCAGGATGTGCCAAATCGGTACTGCACAGAACAAGTGGCAGATGGGACAAAATAATGTCCTGGGAAAAACCTAAGCTCTATAAATACATGTTTCATAAGAGGAGCGCTCAACAGTTCCCACAGTCCTCTCCCATGAAAATGCTGAATGCATTACGCTAACCCTGCATCCCTGAGATGGCAGTTGCTAACCCTTTGCTCTATTGCTCCTTTCACGTTTTTTGACAGGAAGTTGAGGACCGAGGTGAGGAGAGGGTTTACACAGAAGGACACTTCAGACGTGACTTTTCAAAAGGACCCTCTAAACTAGTCCTGTGTCCCTTATAGCTTGTAGAGCCATGACCTCTCTCTCTCTCCCTCTTCCCCACCCAATGGAGGACTCAATTAAAAGTTCATGAGGGCTCACCTCACTTGACCTTCCCTGACCTTTGACCCCGGGGGCCATGCACTCTACAAAGGCAGCAGGTCCTGAGGCGTGCCAGTGGATGTTCCAGACCTTGGAGGGAGAGGTGGGTGGGTGGGTGGGTGAGGTGGGGGTGTAGGGGAGAGTTGGTTGGAGAGGCTCATTGTCTGACCCCCTCCCCTGTCCAGCCGGTCTCTCCTCTCCTTGGGGTGGGGTGTTGAAAACGCCTTTGTGGGCCTGCTGTTGTAAATGGGTCCAGAGGGAGTCCTTGTTTGTAAAGGGCTCCAGTGAACAAGCCCCCGTGACCTTTCATGATCTGTTTTTTCTACTCATTAAACGGTGTTGGAAGATGACAATTTGTGTGTTTGTTTTAATGTCTGATTTTTTTGGGGAATTATTTCCTGATATTTTATTCAAGTAAAGTAGGCAATAATGTCATCCCCACATTAAATCTTTTTTTCTTTTACTTTTCTTTTACTGCTTTTTTAAAACTTGCATGCCTTAAAGCCCTGAACTGCTGTTGACTTGTTGAGGCCCTTAGAGCTCAGAGGTTAGAGGCCTGATGCAGGTGTCTGATGGTCCTCATTACGTAACAATTCCGTGAGAAAATGTCCTCCTGTCCTCCCTTTACCTCAGTTTCACTACAGTGTGGCCTTGACCACAGACCAGGGCCCTTTCTCTCTCCCTGTCATTTTTCATTTTCCTTTCTCCTCCATCATCTCCTCCACCACAGGCCCTGTAGGCAGAAGCTCTTAGCCCTACAAAGTCCCCCGCGGTTCTACTGTGTCGACCCTGTGGCTTGTCCCACATGTTCTCTGTCTTGTTTCCCTGTTCCCCAAAACCATCGTCTCCTTTCGTCTTTATCCCTTCAAGACTCCCTGCTCTCCCCCCTAAACTGCCCCCCCCCCTCCCCTTTCCCTCGCCTCCCCTCCAGCCACAGGGCCCCTGAGGCAGGCCTGAAGGTGTGGACGGGCTTGAATGGACCGCAGGCCCCTGATCGGTGTGCATCTGTAATCCCATTACCTCTTGCCAAAGGAGGGAGCTCCCTCTCCTGCAGGGAGCCATTGTAGACTTTGGGGGGCAGCAGGAGCTGGGAGCTGGGAGCTGGGAGCTGGAGGATTCGGCGGGGTCCCCATATCCCCAATTTCGTCGTGGTTGTTTGAGAGAAAGCTATGTGGACCTTATTAGCAGGAGCGAAAAAGGAGGGGCGTCGGGCTTCGCATCAGTGTTAGGCAATGAAGCATTTTGGTAAAATTCACGTTCATATACTGTATTGTGATATATACATATAAGATCTTATGCTATATTTCATATTAATTGTGAGTTCACGGTGCACCATCTTATAGGATGTTTAAAACATTTCTGTGGGTTACTTGTGTAGATACATTCACACAGAAAATGGCCACTGATTTTTATCTAAATATCCAAAAATATATTTCGTAATTACTGTGTTTAAAGTAGGCTCCAGTCACATTTTTAGCCAGACAGAAACAAAATAATTGTCGTAATTGCAATTATTAGAATTAACTTAAAGGCTTGCGATCACAATGGCCATTAAGTACTTCATCATTAGCGTCTATTCATGAAACAGCTGTCCACCTGTCTCCTTCATGGGAAAAGACCTCGGCAGCAGTTCACGCCGGGCGAGTAAATAAGATGCAGGGACAGAATTAAAAGCTCTGCTAAGCTCGCACCGCCGTCGCTCAAGAACATGTATTGGCTTCGGGCGCCTCTTAATAACGTCATATCAAAATGAACACCCCCTCCCCCCTTCTCTTCGTCTTTTGATCCCAGAAAGTGAAACTGTGCTAATTGCGCAGTGGAAACCATCTGGGTGCGGGTATTAACCCCTTCCGTGGTGATTGTAGGCACCATTAAGTATTCATGGAGGGATTAAAGAACGTTTCCCAGCTCGCTTTCATCAGGAATCGCTGTAATTTGATGTCATTGTTTATCGCCGAACGGGGCGCACTATTACAGTTGATGTTTCGGAAAGCTGCCAATCCTACACATCCATATTTTAATCAGATTCTTTATGATACGAGCATATTTATTTTCCAGACAGTTCCATGGCCTAAACACACGATAGAAATACAACAGTTAGGACGTCAACACGTGGCATAACAATAGAACAACCAATAACCTTATCGTCCAAAACATACACAAATCCTTTATTTAGTAACTGATTCTGATAGACAGTATTCAATGGGGCCAACTAGACAACGGGCCAAATTTCTGAAATTGTAAGCCACAGTGATTCTCACAACGTATAGCCTAGACGGGCCTAGAAGCCATGTCAAGAACCTGATTTATGCTGGGATATTCATTAAAATAAAATCTAAAAGTTGCTCCAAATGATGTACTAATAAAGGTATACAATACAGTTATAAACCAACAAAAATAAAACATTTTCCATTTCCTAGTTCCTTCTTACCTCACTTTTATGACCCACCTACCTTCAAAATTATCGTCATCATTGGTTGGGGGACCATTTAGCTGTTTAAAATCTACGGTGGGTATTTTTGACCTCGTATTATACAGTGTTTGTATTCAATTACATTTCACTAATCCCTGATGCTTTGATTGTTCCCGTGGTACGCCTCCTCTTAAAGATTAGGCGGCCAAAAGCGACATCTGGTGGACATGAGAAGCGTTCCATAAGAAACATACACACAGAAAATCAGCGGTATTGTAACAGACAAACTGATATACTGGCCACAGAAATAATTCATGACCCCTGGGGGGGCGGGGGGTTTACACATTATATTATACACAAAGTAGGCTATATGCCGTCTTTCACATACAAAAGGCAGTGATCCAAAAAAACAGTGGGTCCATGAGCATCACATAATTCTGCATCTGTCTCTATCCCTTGGCTTGCTATGTTGATGCCAGTGAAATGAAGCCCATTGCAGCCACCCGAACCTGTCATCTTTGGCACATCAAAATGTGCCATGTTTTTCACTCTCTCTTTCTCTCTCCTATCTCTGTCCCCCTCTCTCTCTCCTTTTCTAAGTGTGTGTGTGTGTGTGTGTGTGTGTGTGTGTGTGTGTCTGTGTCTGTTTATTTTTCTTTCTCTCATAGCAGGGCTGTACTCTCAGTGCGCTGAGTTTAACCGTTGAGCTTCTCTGCCTCCTCAGTCCTCACTGTGGCCAGCTCTCCATTAGACTCCTCTTCCCCAGGCACCTGCCAGATAGACAGACATAAGCATTCATGTGGATGAATACACTCCATTCCTTCCCTTTTTATTGATACTATTTTGAGAAATGCTATTTATGAGAATCAGGGGACGTTTCCATCACAAATACAACTACGCCCTCTTGTGGCCAGACGGAGTCAACAGGTTTTCCACTTCCCTAAACAGTTTTGACTGAGGTGAAACTTAATACAGCCTCTAAAAATGTCTTTTATTTTTCTTCATTTATCAGTGCTTCCTGTAACATTACCTCCCAGTACAGGGCGTCCTCATAACAAGCAGTGTCAGGAGGAGCTCCATAGATGGGCAGCTTCAGAATGAACCCTGTAACACAGCAAGGCAGCAATGCAGTCGATACATTTTAAATAAATACATGTGTTTATTCAATTGAATTTCTGTAACACATTTCCCTTAGTTTTGTCTACTGAAGAGTTAAAGTAAACAGTGGCAGATAAAAGTAAAGGCGGGGTCGGGGGGTCAAAAGGCCTACCTGTGATGAGACCTCCAAGAAGGGCAATGCCCAGTGTCACAGCAAGAGAGATAGCCTGGCGCACTCCTTGTGTGGAAGCATCATATGTACCATCGGCAACAGCAGGGAACACATCCGCCAGCCTGTAGTGGAAATCCATTAAGCCACTTAGTATGGTGGGGTCTCAGGGTGCTTTACAAAGCCCAGTTTGGTCTGTAAAGTCTTTTTTTGCCTCTAAATATTAAATGAAAAAAAAAAAACGAGCCATTACGTGTCATCTATTTGTTTAAGCTCTACTGCATCCCAACATTCGGATAATTTATTTTTAAAACCATCATCAGTGGCAGCATTATAAGAAAATGACGGATCGTCATAATGTTTGTCTTCCCTCTCTAATCGTTTCCCAGTAGACTGGCCATGCTCACCCATCCCCGTAGATGTCTCTGGTGGCCGTGGAGGCGGTGATGGCCCCCACGATGGCCCCCAGCACCCCGGGCATGCCGTGCAGGTTGTGGACGCCACAGGTGTCCTGGACCTTTAGCTTTGACTCCAGAACAGGCTGGGGACATAAGAGGTGGCATGTGTGTGTGACTGGACAAATTGGCGTCAGCAACTTTGTGTAGGTATTATTTTGTTTCTGGTCATTTACTCATGTAGTCAAAAACACCGCAGGTGTTTTGCTTGGGCAGATTAACTCTATGGAACATTTGCTTTTAATCAGATGATATCTTGCTTGCCTGTGTGTGCACGTGTGTGTGCACGTGTGTGTGTGTGTGTGTGTGTGTGTGTGTGTGTGTGTGTGTGTTTGTTTCTGTTTTGTCAATATATATATCAATGTCAATAATATACTGGTGTTCACTGTAACTTCAATTAAATATCTCAATGCAGATCTCAAATATACTCAAGAATCCAACTAAAACAGAGTTTTATCTGTCAGTTTGGCACATATGTTAATAAGTGATGTGTGGCCTTACTGTGAGGAACCTGTATCCGAGCACAGAGATGATTCCTGCCAGAAAGCCCACGATCATGGAGCCAAACGGAGTCAGCATCATCTCTCCAGCCGTTCCCACGGCAACACCTCCAGCCAGAGCAGCATTCTGAATGTGCACCTGAGAGCATTAGAGAGAGAGAGAGAGAGATAAAGAAATATATAGAGAGAGAGACAAATAGAGAGAGAGAAAGAGAGTTATGAAACCTTCTCAGACAGAGACCACATCCTCCACAGACAGAGTGACTGTATCCTCTGCAGACAGAGAGACTGCATCCTGCGACATTAGATAAAGCTGTCCTCGTGATGTGCCTTGTGATCACTGATAAACATCTGCATCTCAACAGGTTATCTCAGTGTGGGAGCGTGGCACCTGAAAACTGTAAAGAACTTTTTTTTCTGTACATCCCATCATGATTTACTCTGCTTTAGATAGGAAGACTGATAGTATTGTTGACTGGTATGCAGTCAAACCTCTCCAACGTCTTCACCACATGATGCTCACATGCTCCAGGATCACTATCTGAACTGGAATGTGAAGTGCTTGAGCTTTGAAAATGTCAGACTTGACATGAGACTTGAAATCCAGCATTGTTTAGGTCATGTGCAGGTCAGTGTAACCACCTCTTCCTTCAATCTAGTTTTACACTAACCAGATGAAAGCTTCACAGTCTAATATGTAGTCATATCCATTTACATGTATTTAGACACTTCCTGCTAGATCTTACACAAACAATGTGTTGTCTCACAAAGAGAGGGAGGTCTGAAATAAGGTACTTAAGTACTTACTTAAAGGACTTAAGATAAATAGGTAAGATAAGAACAGCTTAAAAAAGAAAAAGAGAATATGTTAGAATCTTAAGCTGAGCTTGGCTGGAGCTTAGGCTAAGACAGTAGGAGGGTTATTTTACTGCTAAGTGCAATTTTTACTTCATTTAACTTAGTTAAACTTAGTTAAACGCAAGTTAAGATTTCAAAAAACCTTGTTTTTATTTTCCTCTGTCTTTATCTTCAAGCTTAGATTTCTTCAGTCTAAGGGGCCTTTTGGGAACTGAGGGACCTTTGGGAGAACAGCTGAGATTTTGCAAGACAGAGAAAATCTAGTTTTAAGTCAAGAATTTCTCTTACACTGTGATTAGGCAGCTGATCCAGGAGATGACCCATGTTCCTGCAACATTCCCAATCAGCTTCCCATGGGATGCTACAGACTGTTACTTTAGCCTACGAAGTAGTTTTTTCAACTTTAAAATAATGTTTTTAAAATCTTTTTAGTGGTTCATCAACTTGTGAAGTGGGTGAACGGCACTTCTGAATTCGCTTTGCCGCCCTTCATGGGCTGTTACCGCACTAAGTAGGTTTGGAGGAGCAGGCCGTCTCTCTGTAGTTCGAATGAGAGACAATTCTGCTTCCAACCTGAAGGGTGACCAAAATCAGAACCGGTTCCCTGTGTTTCAATTTCCTGAAATCGTTTGCCAGTTTTGCAAATGTTCCCCTTATCAATTCCAGCGGGCATGACGAACATCCCGTATCTTACACAAGTTACGGAATGTGTGTAGCGACATGCAGTCAGCAGGAAACATGGCACCCACGCTGTTGTATTTATTATTTTTTATATAAGATTAATTTTTTTATTGTGATTATTATCTAGGCTGTGGGCCTCCTTTGACCTCACTGTTGGGTTTGCAAGGTCATGTTACTTCTAAACTAAACAAAGTTGATGCTAATCGACCTGTTTGATCTCCTTTTTTTCCAAATGAGAATCAATAAAGAACCAAATCCAAGTTAGATTACCCATAGCTTATGCTCTTATCCAGAGCGACTTACAGTTATTTACAGGGTTTCAGTTACACTCCCTCAAGCAGTGTGGGGTTGGAAGCCTTGCTCAAGGGCATTTCAGCCATGGGTAGGGCGGGATTTGAACCTGCGACACTCTGATACCAAGACCAACTCCCTATCCACTAGACCACAGCTGAAGTGTATCAGGGCTGGAATTGGGATTGTAAAAATCTTATCAATTCCATTCCTTGTCATAGGAACACATGAATGGCTCCCTACACTGACAGCTCTCTCTCCTTCACCCAGCGGCATTCTCACTCCCACAAGTTTCTTCCAAGCTCCCACCTGTACAACCACCTGCCCCAGTGACAGCTCTGACTGGCTGTCGTTCTTCCCACGCTTTTTATGGCTGGATTATTTCTGTGCAACAGTGTCTCTGCTCAACCGCCTCTCAGGTCATTTTCATGAGCCATGATGGGCCCATCTGTGATCTTTGTGGTGTGTTGTGGTGTCTTGTGCTCTGAAGGATGAGGTTGACATTGTTCAGCACAACCTGGTGTGTGTAATTGTGTGTGTCTCTGGTGTGTGTAATGGTGTGTGTCTCTGGTGTGTGTAATGGTGTGTCTCTAGTGTGTTGTGTTTTTCTGCTGAGTCTTATCTTCGCCATCTGTCATGTGGCAGTGGCGTGTAATGTTGGTTTAATACAGGACTCCTACACCCAGCACTGAAACCTGCATGACAATTATTTTCATTTCTATTCATCTAAATAAATGCACAAAAGCAAACATCCCTTAATTTATCTTACTCCCTGCTAAAAGCCACCTGCTCACTAGATCAGAACAGACATGTGAATGAATGCGAGGCTGAAAGTTAGACACAAAGTCACTGCAAACTCGATAGAAATGATAAAGTTGATCGACTTGATCAGCGCTTTATTTTAAGTGCACACAGTGACAAGTGGTGGTGTCTTAGACTGTGTAATCCCAGTTGGGTCCAGTTGGAAAGCCCCCCCCCCACCCTTTCCAGAGGAGAATATTGCTTCTTAGAATTGGCTGTGTCCAAAACAGGACTATCTAACAAGTCACGCAGCTTAAGCAGGCATCAAGGTGTCAGTTAAAACCTTTGTTTCGGACAGCCTGAAGCCCCAACACAGAAACACTGTTGCCATAACACCAACAACTGACTCCATAGTTCGATAGAATGTTGGGTGTTGAAGGCGGCATGAAGGAACCATCTATGCTTCCTAAAAAATTGGGCAAAACAAAGGAACCTTTGCATTTTATGCATTTATTTAATTCGGACAGCCTTGATACCTTGCCGGCACCAAACAGTCTCTTCGTAGGCAGCATTTCTTTCCGTTTCAGATACAGCCATTGTCTTGACATTGTCTTGTTTCATAGTTCTTAAACAGTAAGTTAAGCCCGATATAAGTCCAATTTAAGTTCACATTAGGATCTTAAAATAGTCTTATAATGTTCTTTACCTCTTAAGGGAGCTCTAGGACAAACATATTAGAACTCCATGAGATCTTATGGTAACAGCTTCTTTGAAACTTGTATTCACAACACTCTATAAACACATTCATAAAAGCTTAATATGCAGTTATAAAGTATATACACTATTCATAAATATTCATACATACTCATGACTGTACTCCTAAAGCATTATAATGCCGTCATAAGCCCTATTCCAACTTCAAGTGATACAGTGCATTCTTGGTTATAAAGCTTCACCTGCCTATGAGTACAGTAATGAGCATGTACTGTATAAGTAGTTATGAGTACTAATTTCAACCATTATTAAGCTTTATGAAGGCATTTTTTATGAATGTGTTTGTAGAATTTTATGAATACAAGCTTCATAGAAAGTGTTACTGATCTTATTTATTTCTGAGAGATGTGCTGGGTGCTCCCTCACACACACACACACACACACACACACACACACATGCACACACACACACACACACACACACACACAAACACACACACACACACACACACACACACACACACACTTCACCACCACCCCACTCACCATGTCCAGTTTGCCCTCGTGGCAGACCATGGCAGACATGCCGTAGGTGGCCAGTGTGCAGGCAGCCAGCGAGTAGTAGGTGTTCATGACCGTGCGGTGCTGGTCGTCCCCGTGGGCCGTGATGGCCGAGTTGAAACTGGGCCAGAACATCCACAGGTAGATGGTGCCTAGGGACACACCGCATGCCAAACATCTTCAGCAAATTTAAATATAATCATAAATAAAAATAAATGAATATATATATATATATGTATATATAACAGAAACATGGAAAATATGCCTCTGTAAGAAGTGAATGGGGTACACTTCACTGACTTCCGTTGATTTCCATGTAATTGTTAAGGGTTAACTGTTTCACTGCTAAATATGTCTAGTGTTGCTCTCTAAAGTGAATATTTAATAATCGGAGTGTAATCATGTTATAAGTTATATTATATATTATATTATATTATATAATTTATATTATAATTGGTTATTTAATATGGTTGTTGTAGCTTCCACATTTGTGGGCTTTGGCAGTAAAGACTGGCACCATGATAGATGTCTTGATAGCATGATAGCAGTGAAACAGTTGAAACATGTACAGGAATGAGACATCATTATGAAAGATCTATAGATAAGGGTATGACAGATATACTCACTCACTCTCAGCATGTTGTCACATGTTCGCATAGCTCAAAAGAAGCCACATTTATCAAAAGAAAATTCCAAGAAATTCGAGGGTGTGTTATAACGCCAACAGTCGTCTTTAAACCGGAATGACAGCTTACATGTCCTTAGGCATACTTTAGTCTTTGCCCAGATGAATAGTTTCTGCCCTGATTTGTTGGCAAAGGTAGGTAATGTTAATCTTAATTACCTACACGGGTAGGTAATGAGTGAAATCACTTATCACCTATTATGTGCACACAACCAATACTTGGCAGAACTTTTACACTCTACAGACTCCTACCAAAAAGTTCACTCATGTCAAATCTAGTGCATTACTGTGTGTAAGTTACATCGGCTGACTCACTACATAGTGTACATGTGTTTGTAGGCAGCCCATGGGCCGAATGACTATAAAGCACTAAGATGTGCAGTGATGTTGCTCACCAATCATAGCAAAGATATCGGAGTGGTAGACCGAGCCGTTTTTGTGCTTGCTCTTGTCCAGGTTTGGCCGGTAGAGCACGCGGGCCACCACCAGGCCAAAGTAGGCCCCGAACGTGTGGATGGTCATGGAGCCACCAGCATCCTTGGCCTGCAGGAGAAGTCATTTTTCAATATCAAATCAATATTTAATATTTTACAATATCATTGTACCAGGGGCGTAGTGTAGCCAGAAATCATAAAATGGGTGGGCCAAGAAAAAAAAATCACATAGGCCTAGCCCAGAACACATAGGTTATTTTTATTACTAAAACAGTCAATCAAACCTATAGAGCCTGCTGATTGGGTGGGCCTGATAGACAAGTGGGTGGGCACAGGCCCAGCCTACACCACCCTTGGCTATGCTATGCTCCTGGCACATCCTATATATGTGTGAAGTTTTTTTGATAAATCTCTTCTACAGTTATTCCAAATATGTGGCCAATTTGTTTCTGGGACACACACTAAAACAAACCATGTGTCTTTTGCCCTATCTGAGGCAACTATATGTAAGTCTGTGGTTAGTTTGTTAAAAAAAAAAGCTGTAGGATATCTCAGGTGTGTGTGCATGCTTCTGTGTGTACGTGCTTCCGTGCATGCATGCATGTGTGTGTGCATGCATGTGCGTGCGTGTGTGTGTGTCCGTGTGTGCGTGCCTGTGTGTGTGTGTGTGCGTGCCTGTGTGTTTGTGTGTGTTTAGATATGTGGAGTAAACACTCACCCCTAGTGGTCCGAGGAGAATAAACTCATTTACAGCAAACAGAGTGACTTCGATAATAGCCATGACCAGCAGCTGGACGGGGCTGGTCTTTCCAAGCACAGCTCCGAAGGAGATGAGAACTGACCCCGTGCAGAAGTCAGCATTGATCATGCTGTTGACAAGAGGAGACAGCGTTAATGGACAGCATTGGTGGAAACAATTAGCCATAAATGAGCCAAACAAAAGGTACACAGCCATAGACACTGGTATTGGTATGGTCTTTTTCTTTATCTATTTTTGTATCCAGAAGTGGAATCCAGTACATTTGTTTGTGTGTGTAGGGAGGAGGTGCATGTGTTTCAAACTAGAAACTGAAAAGAGTTCAACACAGTTGTGTATGTGACTGTGTATTGTATGTAACTCTATGTTTGAGTGGGTGTGCATTCATGGATGTGTGTGTGAGTATGTTTGTGTATAGGCTTACGTGAGTGTGTGATCGTGTGTGTGTGTGTGTGTGTGTGTGTATATGTGTGTGATGTTTACCTCTCCACATTGATGTGTATTTTGCCGTGATGCATGCCCTGTCCTTGTGTGTGTGTTTTTCTGTGTGTGTGTGTGTGTATATGTGTGTGTGTGTGTGTGTGTGTGTGTGTGTGTGTGTGTGTGTGTACCTCTCCACGTTGATGTGTATCTTGCCATGGTGCATGCCGTGGAAGAAGCCCTGCATGAGGGTGGCCCACTGCAGAGCCAGGGCGGCGACCAGGAAGTTGAAGCCCACGCTGCTGAAGCCGTAGCGCTTCAGGAAGGTCATCAAGAAGCCGAAACCCACGAAGATCATCACGTGCACGTCCTGGAAGCCTGCGGAGGACAGACGGACAGAGAATTAATCAGGGGTGGACATCCCAGGTTCAGAAAATATAAGTCCTACCACATGTTTGATCCAGCTGACTCACTGAACTAGCTGATGCTAGTTAGCACAACTCTTGAGCCAGGTAGAAAAGCTAGTTAGTGAAATCACCTGTGTTAGGAGCATAGGCAGAAGGAATACATGGCAGGATTTTTACTTTTTTAAGCCAGTTTGTCCACCTCTAGAATTAATACACTAGCATACATATCTCTGTTACTGCAGAACCAGAGGTGCACAAAAATGTTTTATAACTTCGCAACTCTTGTAAATAAAACACATTTTATGTGGTCATTCTAACCACCAAATGTTGTTTTGTGAAAAAGGTTGGAGCCCAAAGGAAATGACTGACAACTCAATTACATTACCTCATTCTGCCTCATTTCACTAGTAGTTCCGCATTCACATTAGCCCTTATCCATAGGGCAGTGTCAGCAGTCAACATGCAAATACTATCTCACCCTATGAAGCATTCCAGGATTGTGGGAGTCTGACATGCCAAACATCCAAACATGCAAATCAGCACTCTACATCA
>CM050218.1:12695000-12720000 GCA_027475355.1 Coilia nasus | reverse complement strand
GAGATGACAGTGTGCAGAAGTTGAAGGAGAAGACCAAGAGAACGAAGACAAACTCTCTTCACAGGTTGTGTGAGAGTATGTGAGGAGTTGAGCTGACACAGGAGTTTTAATTGTTGTTGTGTTTTTTTCCCCTCCTCTGCCTCTCACAATCACTGTCACGCCCACTGCTTTACCAGGTCACCCAATCGTGGACTGTGGCTGACCACGGCTCCTCCCTTTTTACCTTATTGGGTTTAAGGTGGATGTGAAATTACTGCCTGTCAATGCTTATACATGTATCATAAAGAATACATAACTTGTTAAAGGACTGTGCTTTTTTATTTTTTAAAGATATTTATTTCCATCTTTCCCACCTCTCTTTCCTACGTTTCTCCTTCTCTGTTGCACACGCGCGAATGCGCGCATACACACACACACACACACACACACACACACACACACACACACACACACACACACTCACACAAACACAAACACAAACACAAACACACACACACACACTCACACACACACGCACACTCACACTCACACACACACACACAGACTCACTCACATACACACACACAAACTCACTCACTCACTCTCTCTCTCACACACACACACACACACACACATTAATTCACCACTGACATTTCTTATAGAAAGGGTTCAAATATTTTCAGAGGTGAAATACAGTTTCAGCACTCATGGGTACAGTAAATATTCTGCACCACACACAGAGGCTGCTGATACAGCTGTTTGGATTTTATCTTCGATAGCCCTGCCAGTTGTAGCCCATTCACTTACTCACTCACACACACACATACACACATGCGTGTACAAACATGTGTAGATTCTCTATAAAGGATTTACGATGACATAATAACTTCTCGATTACCAAATCATGGAGTTATGATCCTTGGTGGTTTATGTCCAGTTCAGTGCATCTCAAACACACCAAATGTAGGCATTTAAAAACCCCTTCTGGTTGTTCCCACAGCTATGCTTATCATTCTGTCACACACAGATGCAGGCCTTGGACCAACCAGATGGCATGCACCAATTACCAAAAGCCAACCAATCATGCAACTGCAGAATTTCATTCACATTAAGAGTATATATTTTTTTAAGACAGGGGTTAATTTTCTTTTTATTTATAGTGATTTTTTATTCACATTCAATATTCATATATTCAAAGGTGTTCAACACCTAGGGCTTAATGTAGCCACCCCTACTGATTATAGAGAAAGCAAATAGTTATTGCAGCATATAGGCTACACCAGGGGTGTCCAAACTTTTTGCCAGGGGTTTTTTGCACATGTGTGAGGGCCAACCATTGTATCGACACGATAATAACACAATAGGAATAACAATAATAATAATATTAATAGTATTAATAATAATAATATCATTATGCAAATGAAGTACTTAATAAAAATGTTTATTGCAATGGCATAGTTTTTATGTCTTCACATAGAACACAAATGAAAATGTGTGTTTACCAAAATTGCTGTGCATTTTATATTTGAAGACCAGTAATAAAATGGATAAAAAGTCTGAGTGAAAAAAAAAACATTATTCATAATTCACTGTTATACATAATGTATATAACATACTATTATTCACTGTTACATGTAAACTGTAAACGTGAATTTATACCATGTGAACAAGAAAATAGCACTAACAGTTATCTTATTCAGAAGTACAAACCACTGAGAGTTTTGATCACAATTACACACAAACATTTTAGAATTTATTTAGCCTACCCCAGAAGACTAAACAAATAACTCTCCAGCACTAATGTGATGGGTGGTAGGAAAGACCGGGGTTGGTTGTCACATTTTTTGCTTTCATTTGAATCCCTCAAAACCGGTGTTATGAATAGATTCCCTTTCAATGTATAATGTAAGCTTAAAGTGTCAGGTAGGACTGGAGGATCATAAATCGCCTTAAATTCATTGTGTTCAAAAGATATGGGCTGCTAAATAGACATTGACAGCTTGGGGCCGCGATGGGGTTGGTTGTCACACACTATGGGGTTGGTTGTCACAATGTTATTTCAATGTGGGGAGGGGAAATGATAACATAGAAATATTTTTGAAAATTATGCAAAAAAGTGAAGTGAAATTTATTCAGAATATAAGTATGCACACATGAATTAGGAATATTGACATTGGGAACATTGAAATAAGACATAGACTTGCTGAATACATACTATTTTATAACATATTATTTAAATATATGTTATGCACCAAAAGATAGATCAGAACAATTAGATAAGTAGGCCTATTGTTACTATTTAGATTTGTGTGTGTGTGTGTGTGTGTGTGTGTGTGTGTGTGTGTGTGTGTGTGTGTGTGTGTGTGTGTGTCAGAGAGTGAATACATATATGGCCATATATTACATTTTTGTATGGGAGACAACCATGTGACAACCATCCCCAACTGACCTTGTATGCTAGCAGTGACGCTAGCAGCCACAAGTTGTAGTATAACTAAGAAAAAACATATTGAAAATATAGCTCTGCCTTTATACTTTTTAATGGTAATAGTTTTTCTAAAGTCAACCCATTAGTTACAAAACTAGAAAAGAAAACTTAAAGTCCTGAAAATGTATATTTTGACATGAAAAACCTTAATATTGATCTCACCTCAAAACTTTGTGTCAAACACTTGATCTGTCAATGTAGATGACCCCTAACACTAATTCTGAATATTTCTATGTCAGCGGCGTTGATCAGCGCCCTTTAGTGGCTGAGATATGATGAGTGTGACAACCAACCCCGGCCTCCCCTACTGAGATTTCGATTGTTGCAAAAATGCTAAGTCTGGCTCAAATGCAGTGGTTTTGATGCGCAAGATGTCACGCAAGTGAGAGTCACTTAGTCGTGTCCTCACACGGTTCTTGTTAAAGTTCAAAAGTGAGAATGTCTTCTCGCACAGGTATGTCGAGCGAAATAAGCTCAGCATTTTCTTGGCAAATGTCCGAATCTCTTGGAACCTGTCTTCATCCAGCTAGTGTCGACTCCGACAGTCTGTGTCACACTGCAGTTCAATGAGCATTGTAATCGGTTCTGTGCCTGACGTTGTGCTTTCCACAACATATGTGAGCTTCAGAAATACGACTTTTCACAGAAAACCATGTCCATTCTCATCCTTGCTCGCTTGCTGTTGCGATTGTGGGGGCAGAAGCAACTTAAGATATCCGAGAGGTCATCATGTCGTTTTGAACTGTTCTTGTGAATGCTGTGATTACATATTATTTTCCCCATTTTTAAAGTGTTCATTGGTCAAATAAACGTCCCTATTAAAGAACCTAACCCTTCTGTGTTGTGAAGAGAGCTAATAATAGCAACATCACACGACATAATAGCAAGATGTATAATTTTTTATAGGAAAACTAGTAAGTGTGATGTGGTCAAAAAACAAGAATACTGTTACAATGTCGATATACTTTGGGTTGGTACTGCCATAAGCCGCTGAATAATTGCCAAAAGAAATGGCAAGGCGGTGAAGACTATTAACACGTCCCCCAGGCCTGTTCTCTGTGTGACCAAGCAGTTATGCGCACAAATTAGTGTAACAAAAGAATCACCGGCATTCCTCATGGGTATTTATGGCTCTTTAGCAACAAAGGCCGGATTCGGCCCTCGGGCCGGACTTTGGACATGCCTGGGTTACACTAAGAGAGCACTTAGAATGCCCCAATAGCATTTCTGGTGTAGCCTGCGCACAAGAGCCGGCTCTTGATCCAGTGTTGAAACACCACAACCATTACCACCTACGAAGTGGCTACTGGTACGGCAGTTTCAGTGCCCCTATAACTGTAATTATTTATATGGAAATTCAAATAAATGGAATCTAGGGTTATGGTTAGGGTTATGGTTAGGGTGAAGTTATGATTAGGGTTAGGTTTGGGATTAGGGTTAGGGTTAGTAGGGATTTTTTATCTGATAAATCTGTGGGAACCCTGCCTCAGTGAACATTATGGACCAATAAGGTTCTGGAGAATACGTTTCGGACCAATATCCTTACATCTACTGGTATGAAATTCCGGACTCATAGCCACTGCCTACCACCTATCAGTATGTTTGATCTCCACTGCCTCTGCCTCCTCAGGAGAGGCAAGGGCGTGGGTGTGGGTGTGGGTGTGGGGCTGGGGGTGTGTGTGGAGGTGTTCCATAGAAAGAATGCTGTTTTGGCTTCCGGAATGTCAGCTAGTGACACTTCAGATCTCAGGCGTCAGATACATTGTATGCATGCGTTGTCTATCTGTATATCTCGGCCACAGGTGTCTGATCGACTTCAAGAGGAAAAAGGGGTAGAGAGCCTGTGCTGGCCTGCTGAAAAAACATTCAAAGGGCAGATGCTGTTGTTCCATTAAGGTGGCAAATGATACAACTGAACCAAAAAGTGGTTAAACTATTGAAATAAATAACTGAGCCTCTTCCCTATCCTAAAATATTCATAAAAGCTCAATCAGAGCAGCTTAGTCAGACAAAAGCATTTGTGCACCAGATCACACAACAAGTTAAGGATGGTTGACTGACACAGTTATGGTAGTCAATATTTTCTTTTCTCCAAATCATGTGAGACAATTTTCTCTATTGTTCTGTGTAAAAACCACCACCATTGCTGGTCTAAGGTTTAGGAATGGTTCAGTGGCTGCCACATAATAGTCACCCTGGACCCATCAACCACCAGGTAACTGAGGCGAATATGGACCGGGGGATAGCTGTCCATAGCGAGTACCGCCAATATCTCTGTATCAGCTAATGCTAATAGAACTTAGCTTTTGAGTTGAGTAAAAAAGCCTGCATGGCTGAAAGTGCTGATGAGTGCTGGGAGTCTGCACTCTACACATTCCTGCACGTTCCAGCGACGAGCCCCATCACGCCAGCCGAGACCCGGACCCTTTCCCACAGGGGGGTGGGCCTCTGAAACTAGCAGCTCCGAATCGCGAACCCATCAGAGACCATTCAGTTTCACTCACCCCTGCCAGCTATACAGACACGTTTTTTTTTTTTTTTTTTTACTCAAAACAGCTCATGTGGCCTAGCAAATATTTAACTGATAGCAAGGATGAAGTTGAGTTGGTCGCTGAAGTAATGCAATGCCTGCAAAAGAGGAATTCTTCTGAGGGGTTGGTACACTTCAGGTGCTGACAGTACTTGTCATGGTTATACTGTATCACTAGCCACCTTTTTAATTGTATTGTCACAAAATAACGTGGTTAACCTCGGGGCAAACCGCAAGACAGTTAGAGGTTAGGTTGGATGGGAGGTTGAAGCCAAAAACATGTTTTTCACAATTGTGGGATGATAGACATGTGAGAAGCAAAAGTTTAAAATTTAAAGTAAATTAATTAATAAACAGTTGACCATCCAATTAACCAATGAACAATTGGTTGTCATTAAAAGAATAAGGTGACCTTGTTCTGGCTTAAGATAGGCTTGCCTGAGCTTAAACAGGTTTGCTACTTCTGGAGGCTCGCTGCACTTTAGTTCTGTGGGTCATTAGGTGGCATGTGGTGTCATTCCTGAGATGGTGCAGCACGAGATTGGACTGAACCAGCGAGATGCCACACATCGCTCTTGTAATCGTCTCATCATCTCAGGCATGACATCTCCACACGTGGTGCACACGAGGGACTCTAGTCACACAAGCGCTGATTTCTGATGCCACCTCAGTCAGCCATCTCTGTAAAAATTACATCCCATCTCCATCTCTCTCTCTCTCTCTCTCTCTCTCTCTCTCTCCTGTCTTTGTCTGTCTCTCCACCTGTGTCTGTAGTTTCAATCTGTAACAGCACCAGATGTGTGCCGGTTACACACATATAATTGCAGTGTCCCTGCACCACTGATTCTCTAATGTGGCAGTTTGATAAAAAAAGGCATTAAAAGACAGCAAACCATAAGAGACACTACTGTCTTGTTTAAATTGCCATTATGCGTATCAGACATGTGTCATTTGCAAGCAAAGCATTACATCTGGATAGCTTTACCCAATGGGTGCCACAAGGGGTTGGGGTAGTTAGGAAAATTCTAAGTGCACCGCATGGACTGTAAGCCCTCATACATGCAACATAATGACCATTACATTACATTACACTTTGCAGATGCTTTTATCCAAAGCAACTTGACCTAACTATCCAAAGCAAAAAGGACATAAGCAAGCTACATACATACGGAGGAACACAGAGTAAACAAAGGCATAACAAGGTTAATGCAGCCTGGGTCAGGACAGTGTTGGTGAGTGGAGGCACTCTCAGAAAGGGAAGCACTCTCAGAAAAAAAGTCTTCATGAGCTTCTTAAAGGTTGAGAGGGATGACCCTACTCTCGTAGCAACTGCTAGCTTGTCCCACCATTGAGGGACAACAACGGAAAACAGTTTAGACTGAGGTGGCCTTGTGTGAGGAGAGGGCAAGGACAGACGGTTTGTATTTGAAGATCGCAACACCCTGGAAGGGACATAAGCCTGTATTATAGCCTTCAGATAAGCGGGGGCGGACCCTGAAGTTACTTTGTAGGCTAGAGTCAAACCATGTGCTTGATTCTAGCTTTGTGCTTGACTCCAGCAGTGTCACTGTGCTTGACCACTGGTACTGCTATTGGAGTGGGGGAGGGGGTTAGCCTGGTAAACCAGCTCCTCGTACTTCATTTCATTTTGTACAGAGGGTCTGGCCTTGCTGCCGTTAAAATTTACGTATGAGAACCGAGCAACTCTTAGCCAATCAGCAAACAGAGGGAGTATTCATGAGCCATGATGTTGACTGTGTGTGCTACATTTGAATTGTAGTGCGTAGGTATGCTAATTGCGTATGTGACTAACAGACGTTAGTGATTGGTAAAGGCAGTTGTTTTAAACTTCAGCAGAGTCCACACCTCCAGGAAGAAATAGTTTCTCAATGCAGTGACTCCAGACCCTCTGTACAAAATGAAATGAAGTACAAAGGGCTGCTTTACCAGGCTGGGGTGTGTGTGATAAGGATGGGGGGAATATAATGTTCTTCCATAGGGCCAAACACTTCTAGCAGTGCCCCTGGATTTATCATGTGTGGTCATAGTCAATGACTCTGAAATGTTAATTTGTTCAGTATATCATGCACTAAGTATACAGTGCATGATGTAGTGTATCAATGGTGTTGCCTAATTCACTACAGAGTGAACAAGTGAAGACTTCAGTCTTGAAGATTTTCCCTGACTATATGCCTGTACACCTCTGTATCACCCTCACATCTAGACTGCAGTACAGTTCTGCATACATCTGTCTCCCCCCCTCCCTCTCATGCCCCGAACCTGTGCAGATTCCAGTTTTCACAAATATGCGTGCAAGGGTTCGCGTTGAAGGGCCGCCTTGTCACTCCATCTGCAGTGTTGGCTCCTGGGCCCCGGAGATAAGCCAATCGTGCTGATGTGACATGGATGCTGCTGGGGGTTCACTGTGGGGACAGACCTTTTCAAAGGAGCAGCTACTGGTGTGGCGAGCCGTCAAGCCAGATCTCACGTGATAAGCACAAGACTAGGCTTGCTCTTCCTTACATAACTTACAACCTTCCCTGTGCTATACTGTAAACACATGTGCAGGGGTGTGTGTGAGTGTGTGGGTTTCATAATGGTTTTATGTGTGTGTGCGTGTGTGTGTGTGTGCATGTGTGTGTGTGTGTGTGAGCATGTGTGTGTGTGCGTGTGTGTTTGTGTATGTGTGTGTGTGTGTGTGTGTGCGCGTGTGTGTGTGTGTGTGTGTGAGTTCAGCTTAATTGCATGGTTTCAGCCTTTTGCATGTGTTTCTGCCTCTTTATTGTTTGTGGTGGCAGTGAAGAATGTTGAATGCAGAGTCTGAGAATGATTTTCCACATAGTTGTGTGTTTTGCTGTCTTGATGAACGCTCGCCAACACAAGCGTTTAACTGCCTAACTGAATGCAGTCTCATAAGACTCTGATTTGAATTAAATTTGGCTTTATTCCATACATGTGCTCTTTATGTTTGCAGTCTGGTTCATCATGAAAGTAGTTTACAGAAGTAGTGGTATGACACAGATTTTTAAACTTTAGTATTTTCAAAAAGCTAAGTGCATTTGTAGGTAAGATCTAAAAAACTTTAATAGAGCAACATTCCATCTAAAGTCAGAAGATCGGTGCTCCCATCTTACCCCCACCGCCACCCTCCACAAATACACAAACACACACACACACACACACCTTAAGACATACAAACACACACACACACACATGCATACTTACATACATACACCCACACACACATGCACACTTACATACATACATACAAACACACACACACACACACACACACACACACACACACACACACACACCTGAATACATACAAACACACACAAACACACACACATACACACACACACATACCTAAATACATACACACACACACACACACACACACACACACACACACACACACACACAACCACACACACACAGCCATACTTAAATACACACACACACACACACACACACACACACACACACACACACACACACACACACACACACTGCTCCCGGTGTGAAGCGTTCAACGCCTCAGTCTCTCAGAGTGGCGCAGCAGCATCCCTCAGGACATAAAGATAAGTCTGCATTCCTGTACGTTAGATCCCTATCACTTTCTCTCTCTCTCTCTCTCTCTCTCTCTCTCTCTCTCTCTCTCTCTCTCTCTCTCTCTCTCTCTCTCTCACACACACACACACACACACACACACCTCTCTCTCTCTCTCTCTTTTACACTTTCTGTCTTTTTTTCTTTTTCTGTCTCCCTGTCTGTTTCCTTTCCTCCACCTCTCTTCCTCTTGCTCTCTCGCACTCTCTTACTCTATCTATTTCTCTCTTTCTTTCTTTCTTTCTTTCTCTCTCTTGTTCTCAGTCTATTTCTCTCTTTCCTTTTTTCTCTCTCTCCTTCAGTTTTTTCCTCTCTACACACACACACACACACACACACACACACACACACACACACACACACACACACACTCAGCCTATGTGACTGTCACATGGCAAACACATGTGTCCCACCCCCGACTGTGGCGGAAGCTTCAAGAAACTCTTGAAACGGTGTGCTGGCTGCTCTCGTGACATGCATTAACAAAAGACAAACCGGATAAGAGACAGTGAGTGACATGAGGGACACACACATGGGCAGGCACAGTCACAGTGCAGGAGACTGTGCAGTCAGTCAGAAGTTAGTTCAGTGGGTCAGAGTGTGAGCAGTGCCAGCTGGCTAGATGATGTCTCACAGATTCAGCTGTCTTCCCCAAAATATTGTGTGGCTAGATTGAGAGAAAGACCTAGAAGGAAAAAAGAAAGAGTTTAGAAATAGAATAAGAGAGAGTAATAAGATGGCTGTATAGAAACACAAGGTCCCGGAGGAAAATTTTGTTTCTGATTTGTATCTCTTCTGTTGCACAGGAGACAAAATGGTGATTTTCTTTAAAGGGTCATTTAAGTATTACTTTTGTTCTCACTTTCTCATACATACAACACTGAGCATTATTTGAGACATTGTTGAGATCTCATTTGTAGATTAAAGGGAGTCTACACTGACACACCAAAACTCTTTTGCTCCAGAGACAAACCTGAGCAGCAGGAGACAAAGGCAGTAGTCTTATTTTTGTATCACAGTGATCTCATTATTGTCTAGGAGAAACAAGTGAGACATAGAAGAAATCTCATTTTAAAAAACTCTTTCCTCTGGGCCCACTCCTGTTATGTCTTTGTTACCGGCATGGAGGACAGAAGGCAGGTGTACGAGGATTAGTGGTCCGAAATGTGTCAGGTTACAACATCTATTTGTGTTTGGATATCCCAGCGCAGGAACTGTTGGAGCTGGTAAAGCCTAGCTTCAGTACCGGGGGAGATATTACTTTGTGAACTGCAGTGATAAACAAGTGCAACCAGAGATGGCAACCTGGTCCCCCATATGGACGGACAGGGTCGTTGCGATATGTCTTTTGTCTTTTGTTTTGTGGACAGACAGGCGGACAGACACACAAACAGACACACACACACAAACAGGGTCATTGCAACACCTGGTCAATCACCACCAGTCCATTTTGTACAGAGGGTCTGGACCGAAATCTCTTAAGGGTCAGGTAGTCGGCCCCAGCAAGACCGATCCAATCAATGAACAGAGGGTGTGTTCGTTAGCCATGACGTTGACCTTGTGTGCTACATTTGAATTGTAGTGCGTAGGTAGGTTAATTGCATCTGTGACGACCAGGCGTTAGCGATTGGGTAAAGGCAGAAGCCCTTATTGTAAAATTCAGCAGAGTCCACACCTCCAGGAAGAAATAATTTCTGATGGTGTCTGGTCCAGACCCTCTGTACAAAATGAAAATTAGTACAAGGGGCTGGTTTACCAGGCTACTGCACCACCACCACCACCACCACCACCAGCACCCTTGCCCCCACCCTCTCGCTCTCTTTCTTTGTGTATGTTTGGGTGGGTGGCTAGATGCATAAACAATTCAGTGGAAATCTACCCAGGTGACAAGCTACGCTATCACCCACCAGCATCATCTACCGACAACTGATCTTAGACACAGCCAGTGGCAGACCAACACCGTGTAGTCAAAAAAAAAAAAAGACTTAAAGGAAAACCATAACAACTGCCTGAAGAATGTGCTCTTGTGTTAATCTATCACAGCATCGCAACTCTCAACTGAAAAGGAACAAAAGTGCCATTTATAAAGACATGGCTGAAGGACAGACAGAAGACAGGTAAAGCATTGCTAAAAATAACAAAGTGCACAATAGTTTCAATCATCACTTTCAAACACGTACCACAAAAGCATTACTGACATGAATGTTTATCAGCTAATATATGATGATAAGGTGAAATAAATGTTCTTGCAGAGCAAAGCTAAACTCTGTTTTGGATGCAAACATATGAAGATGCTACACAGCACCAAAAAAAAAAAAACTCTGCTTTCTAAAAAGGCCATATGTATCTCACATTTTGTACATGTTATGGTACACTTGAATGGGTAAGAATTACAGCATATGTAGGCAAAAGTAAAACACAATATTTTCAGAAAGAAAATCATTTTTACAATTCTATGGTCCTTTATTCTAACTTTCACTATTCCTTGCTGGGTCACATTGTAACTTCCTGCTAGGAAACAAAAATCAATCCTCACATATTAATCAAGATGGTGTACTGTACATATAAGCAAGAGACTCTAAATAGTGGCATGCTCAGTTTCAGAAAATGACTCTTAGTTAGAAAAACTCTGTCTCCTCCAAGATGATCCAAGGCCACACCCTGCATCAACAATATTACATGGCTTCTCAGATGTCAGAGACAGACCCAAGAATTATCTGAACCTTAACGGCTGTCGCCCAGCGCCCATATTTACTGTACCTCAGTTGCCATACCTGGTTTTTTTTTCAGTCCAGAAGTAAACGGATGGACTGCAGTTCAGCCTGCAGCAACAGTGAATGCATGAGTCACTGCTGTATTTATATTTCACCCATAAGACAGCTACCCTGATGCGCACGTCCGCACCATTATTAATGTTAACTGAGTAGCAAGAACAGTGAATATTCAACACATGTTTGTCTCATGTTTGTTTAGGCTAAGAGGGATAGGGCAAAGTAGATATTCCGGAACAGCATCCAAGTCCATGTCATGTTTTTTGGAGTATTTCACTTTAGTAGGATACGTTTTCTCACGTTTGCTGATTGACTCTTCCCTGAACTGTTACCCTCTCCGTCTTCAGTGTAAGTGGCAAATGCAAATAGTGCCTCTATCATGTCATCAAGGACATAAATAAGAGAACTTCCTTGTTTAACGAGCTCTGGCTCCCTAAAGGTCCATGCTGATCAAGATAACCAAATATTTTCCCAGTCATGTTCCTTCTTATTTATTGATTCAGCTGTGTCTCCGGGCAAGTCACAACTCAGGCTCAAGGGGGATATTTAGAATTTAGAGAGACGGTTGTTGTTGGGGGCAATTTTGACATTTCTTCACTCAGATACAGTACCCGTGCACGACAGCTCACTGCCCTGACAACCACCTGTGATTGGTGGAGGCCTCAGGGTGTGCTGGAGTAAGAGGGAGGGTAGTCCTCTGAAAGGTATCTATCATCGCCATGCCAACGGGTCCCTGTCCACTTAGATGATCAAGAGTTTTCCCAAAAGCACAAACAGTTTGAGGTGCAGTGAAGCAGGGGCGTTTCCAGCCTTTAAAGACACCCACGTGTGTAACATGCACTGAACATTTTTCATACTTACATTTCCATACTTAACCTACCTCAAATTGGCTTTTAAATGTTTTCATGGA
Organism: Coilia nasus; assembly: GCA_027475355.1. Taxonomy (NCBI): domain Eukaryota; kingdom Metazoa; phylum Chordata; class Actinopteri; order Clupeiformes; family Engraulidae; genus Coilia; species Coilia nasus. The sequence goes on along the minus strand of CM050218.1, from coordinate 12,707,709 downwards.
CACTACTTCTAATCACTCCAGAATTTTTAATTTTCTGATTCTGTCATATAATGATGTTGAATGTAACATTTTGTAAAACGCTGATTAGTCAAATTCAGCCTGATATGAACCTTTAACACATAGCCAGAACTGCATCCAGACAATATAACCTACATGTCTAAATTACAGGGCAGATACCCTACAAAGCAGTTTGAAATGCATTACACCAATAAACTTGTTCTGGCCTTTTTCCTGGAGGGACAGGTGAAAAATAAGTGAGATGTCTGTTTTTACTTCAGCACAATCTGGAAGCTGTTTCCAACACACATTTCCACTAGATGGCTCTATTTTTTTTTTTTACAGCTGCAAGATGTTTGAAATCATGACTCTCTTCCCAAAAACTGGCACTGGCAAATGATTGGACATACAGTATACAGCCATGCATTCCTGACTAGAGCAACAGTATATAGCCTACTGTATATAACTCGACTCAGTTAGATGGTTACCTCCAAAAAAGCTGTAAAGTCTTCCACTCTCTGTTGTCTAGTGTACTTCAAAAACTGGTAATTCTCTGGGACTTCAGGTTCCCTCCACCCACTTCACGTCTCCCTCTCCCTCATAAACGACCTGACCTCAATTCCAATAATTGTGTGAGCTAGTGGGTACAAGTCACCAAGGTTAGATCAACCCGAAGGCAGAGAGCTTTCAAACCTAATTTTGACTTGCCCTAATATGTGCAGCCTGTGATGACATTAACATATTCAGCTCTCATTATCCAGCCTATTAATTTACAGGGGGAAAGGACACAGAGAGACATGACTCCAATCTCTCACGGCCTCCATTTTTAACCCCTTGGGTGGCTTAAGAATCTTTTCTTTAAAACTGTAGACATCTCCAATCCAATTGGTAAATGTTGAGAAACAAGAGGGAAGCATCTAGAAAAACAGACAGAGAGAGACAGGGAGAGAAAATGAGAGGAAGTGAGGGAGAGAGAAAGAGAGAGAGATCAAGAGAAAGAGACAGAGAGAGAGCAGTTTTCTGTCACCTAGCCATGCCATCCTGCATACTAATTGCAGGCAGACAGGCCCTTTAGAAAGGATGCCATTGATAGAGCAGCACAATGAAGAAGGCACAGAGGGGAAAACGGAGGAATCCCATTATTTCATTTTTCCTTGCGACCTTTTTTCCCCCCGTCGCTCTGTTTGTGCACTTGTTGTTGTCTTTGGGGGTGGGTGGAGGGCATGGGGCACTGTGCGGTTGGGAAGGGGGGAGGGGAATGGAGTGGCGGAGTGGCAGAGAGGAAGTACGACAAAGCAGCCATTGTTGTGAACGTTGTTGCTCTGTGTTGCAGTGTCGGTCGGTCAGGGCGACACGATTCAGGATCTGTTTCAGGCTGGACAGTCAGTCAGATGCATCTCTTGTCAACCCCGTCAATCCAGTGCATAACTCTAAAAGTCAACCTACTGCTTTCCTCTTCCTGCAAGCACCATCACAGTACTTAAAAAGAAAGGACAGACAGCTTTAGTGACATGTCTGCCCTTGTGGTGTTTTTTTTGGGATCCTCTGAGTCAAAGGTTAGGAAAGACTAATGTGAGAGGATTCCCCAAATGTGATTTAAACAGTAGCCCCAGAGGGTCTGACGCAAGCAAAAATGGCTGACCTTTATAATGTCATAATGCATTCTGATTGGTCCCTGCCAGTGATCAGCATTCTAGAATCTGTGAGCAGCCCTTGGCAACGCTCCCGTGCCTCAGATGTACTGTGCCAAAGTCCGCAGAGCACGTCACATTTAATTGCTAAATGAAGCTCTCTGCTGAGACAATAGAGAGAGCTGTAAATCAGCTCACTTTCATCCCTTATCTCTCTTGCTCCACCAATCCCTTCATTTTTTTTTATCTCTCTCTTCCTCCACCCATCCCTCCATCCTCTTTTTATCTACTCCTCCAGCAATCCCTCCATCCTTTATCTCTCTATTCCTCCTCCAACCCCTCCATCCTTACACTTTATCTCCACATAGCACACCAATGTTTTATTTAACCTGCTCTGATTTGGACACCCTTACCAGTTAGTGGTGTTTGTTATCAGTATCAATAATAGTGAAAGCACAAGGTGACTGAAGAATTCTCTGCTGGTAGTTAGCTGTCACCAGAATTGATAAAACAATGTTTGCCATAAACTTAACAGAAAAACAGTGTCATAGCTACAGTATTTACATAGAAGTGAGCGCATCATTTAGCATTTTATATGTTAATCGTTTCCGTGATTCTTTACTGTTGTCCTTATGCGTTTCCTTCCGTCATCTCCTCAGCTGTGGGCATATTGCACTGCAATGGATAGGCACGGAGGAGCACAATAGCAAACTGTCCCATCCTCATTAACATCTGGGGGAACGGGCAGTGAAAGGCTGTTTACCCTGTCTAGTGCCTGGGACATATGACAGCTGACCGGAGAGAGAAGGAGAGAGAGAGAGAGAGAGAGAGAGAGAGAAAGAGAGCAAGAGGGACCAAAGAGAGGGGGAGAGACTGAAAGAAAAAGAGAAAGAAATAGTTGTGCAGTGGTGATCAGAAGACTAATAAAAGCTTATTAAAATCGGACAGAAGCGCACATCCTGGATTGATATTATGTTTGGATAAGTGTAGGAGGAATTCACTTTTACACCAACGCTGTCACCCATCCTCTGAACCAGGTCAGTCTGTCTTTTTCTTTTCTTGCTTCAGCTTCCATGCAGTGAATTGAATTGTTTAAAACTGTTAAAGCTAATGAAAAAGTATGTGATTTACTGTATTGATCAAATCGTATAGATCATATTAACTTTTTGGACGTGTGTCTTTTTTGTATTGAAATTAAATGCATTGGTCATTTCTTTTATTGACTGATTAACATCTACAATGGTTATTCATAGGGACCAGAGATGATACGTGACATTTATGTTGTTGCTAGACAGTTATTTACAGACATTTAAGTACAAGCAGTCAGGCTTGTTAAGTGCAAGGAAATGCCTGTATGACACTTGTTGGTACAGAATGATGGCTGTTACGGATCACTTCAGAGTTCAGGGAGTGACTGCCTGCAGGGAAAAAAAGCTGTTTTTGAAGCCTGTCATTTGGGCTGTAATTCCTTACATCTCTTTTGGGCCATTCATTTCATGTGTAGTACCCTAAAAACGCTTTTGACCTTAAGACTAAGACACTTATGTTTGCCAATATCATGACCACTTCAAGTCGATTATAGTCTTAAGAACTAGAATTTACTGTAAACACAGTAAACACACTCACAGACACAGACACACACACACACACACACACACACACACACACACACACACAGACAATCAGTAAATAAAATTGAAATTACACTTGCTGAATTATAATATACTAGTCCTTTTCAGAGTTTTTAGCATTTTGCTTAAATGTCAGGTTTATTGTTGTGTTACTCAGTGTATCTTGTATTTCAGAGGGAGGGTGTAGTGCCATTGTCAGCATGGGCTGGGCAGCCATCGTGGTATTGACTATCACTTGCTTCACAGCAAATCCAGTACTATCGCACATTGATGACCAAGGTAAAAGCTAACATGTACTTGTCCATCTAAACCAATTCTATTTACAGTATAAGGACTGTGGTGAACTCGACAAAATTACGATTTCCCTGGTGGTGCTTTAAAATGTAATTAAGATTCAAAAACGTGGCATATATTATCTTCAGTTGAGCTATAGTCAATATTTAATCATTCCAGTCACAACCCCACAATTACTCAAGAGCTCACCCCACAGTTCAGTTGGTTTTCACACACTTCATACAGTTTATAGTGTTAATCTTTACATTTGCTGCATGATAGCCTGGACACTTAAATAAATTAATTTAGTTAGCACTATGTGCGAATGTTTGTCTATCCGCACCTTGAGAACGAGTCTTATCTCTGGTGTTGCTGGCACCAAAGTGCACCTGCCAAGATAGGGGGAACTTGCAGTATGATGCATTGTAGACAAAACTCTGTCCAACCCTTGCACTCTCTCTTTAGGCGAGAAGAAGCTGCACTACCTCGTTGAGCCACCAGTGTATGCTGAGGTCTCAGCCCCACGTGGGGGCAATGCCACATTGCCGTGCGTGATGCAAACCAAGCCCCCACACTACAAGATCAAATGGGTCAAACTGGAGCCCCACCACCAGGGGGTGGAGAACATTGTGCTCATCACCAATGGGCATGCCCAGAAGCACTACGGAGCTCTGGGGCCCAGGGCCTCACTAAGGGCCGCCCACCCTCTGGATGCCTCCCTCCGCATCACCAACCTGGAGCTAGGGGACGGCGGCGAGTACCGCTGTGAGCTCATCAATGGGATTGAGGATGAGAAGGTGGAGATCACTCTGAGTATTGATGGTAGGTGTACCTACAGTCTGCTAAGTGTAACGTAATGTAATGTAATGTAAAGGAGCTAAAGTTTTTTCAGGGATCTTGTTTTGGCTTACAATCTGAATACACTAAATCCTCACAGCAAAACCACATGGCAATCAACAGGTCATTTTAGATGGTGGCTGTTTTGAAACAGTATTTATTTACACTTAAAATATCTGTATTCCATTACATCCCTTTATCAGTGTCAGTATCTTGTTCAATATTGTTCTTCTTCTGGCTATAATGCTTACGTTACCTTACGTGTATGGTTAAGCTAATGCTAATGCTTTCTAAATACAAAAGTATCTACCTGGAAGACATGGCAACAAAGATGTAGCATTAATGTGTGCCTATAAATACAGGATAGTACCATTGTGCCATTAGCTAGGTACTGCCAATGTTTTGCTCTTTAAAAGCAAGTACGTGTCCTGGTAGTAGGACGATGGGGGTTTCTCTGCTAATTCCTACCTATGTTCTAATGTTTCTATCTTTGGTTCTTCCCCCATATGTGCATACATTTCCTTTTTCATAAATTTGTATCAGATTTCATTCCCATTCCTCCCAATTCAGTAGCCAGCTACACCCAACCTATTAGCCAGTAGCAATGGACTACAGATGGAATGTAGCTTTTAGCTAAATCTAGTGTGTCAATCTCTTGTTTACTGCAAAAAAAATTATGTAAATGCACATTGTCCTCTTAAATAAACAAACTAAACTAAGTAGCACAGAGGCCTTGCATGGAATGGCTTCCAGTCAGCTCAGTCGAATGAAGCGCAGCAACTGGACACAAACCATAGATTGCAGTGCATCAACACCTCTACCAAAATCCTAGAAATGTGGCAACATTGGGCTGTGGGAACACAGGGCTGACCGCTTAAAGAGAACGATGAACTGTTGACGCACCATTAACCTACCACCACAGGGTGTGTGAGGTCTTCCAACCAGTGTTCCTGGATTTACCAGTCATGTCAGAATAGCTTGTCCACCCACGGGAAGCATCCAGTCAGATGCTGCATTGTACTTATTTGGGAACTGAAGCTGCCTTCTGCAGTGAAGCCTCATTCTTCATACCGTATCTTTTGGGCAGTAGGCTCTCATGACCTTTGCCCAGTTGATAGTGCTATGATAGAGGGTCTCTTTAATGCTGAACTATTGGAAGAAACTTCTGGGATAAGTTAAGGTGTCATTTGTTGCTCTAATTCATAGGTTGAGTGCTGCCTAAGGAATGATCCTCAAAGCAAAATCGAGACAATTCCCTGTCCATGTTGTCCAGCCAGCTTGTCAGCCTTTGGGCATTGCTTTGATGTTATAAGCCGTTTCTTCTAAGCCATCGTTGTTTTCAACGACAACCCTTGTGGCATTTATCCCATCTTTGGTGACCACCAAACAAAATAATTGGGGTATTGTCCCACCCGACCTGCTAATTGCCATGTTTATACATCAATGTCTGTAGCTCTCGTTAGCTAGTTGGTGGATTCCCTCACCTCCAGAACCAGCCATGCCCTCTACAGCTTATCTAACATCATTCCTGCTAAACAGGCCTTCTTGGGACAGACATTTTAGCAAACCAAGCCTAAGGTAATAGTTTGTCAGTCTATCTGTGTTTAGGGTGACCAGACGTCCCGGTTTGACCGGGACAGTCCCGATTTTTAGTCGCGTGTCCCGAGTCCCGACAAAAGCCCGTCGGGACGCAAAAATGTCCCGGTTTTCACCCAACACCACATCAAGCTGCCCAAATTACAGCGATCGCATATACAAAACTGTTAAATTGAAGCCTAATAACGTTTCCAGTAATTCAGAGTCAATGTGTGTGTGTGTGTGTGTGTGAGTGACAATGGTAGGTGCGCTCTGGGAAATCTTCGCAGTCAATGTTACAATGTATCTTGCAGTATACAGCGGTCGTGTTTTAACGGTTTTCTTCGATAGCAGACTAGACTACTACACGACAATTAAAAGAGAATGTGCACGCGCATGACGTCACACACAGTGTCCCGGTTTTAGACTCTGGAAATCTGGTCACCCTATCTGTGTTGCTTGTGGTATTTTGGTGCAATGTGAACTAGTGACATGACAGTGTGAACTTGCTAGGAAGCTGGGTCTAATTAATTCTGGATAGCACATCTGGCCAGTTGCTTCTTGAGTGCCTTCACTAGTTGTCTGTCTGTCCGAGGGTTTATATGTGCTAGTGTAATGGATGCCAGCTAGCACAACTTAGCATAGAACGTTAGTCAACCTCTCTCCCAACACCTCAAAAGGATATGCTACTGACTTAGCTAATAGCCTGACTTTTACCTCATTTGGTAGCGCATCTGTATCCCAAAACAGAGTTGCTGAACTGCACAGGAAAACCTTGGGTCCAAGGCTATAGATAAAATTACCAATTAGTAATAGGATCTCTTTGCTGGCTGCAACAAAAATAATATGGTACCTTTTGACTCCTTTCCAAACTGACAGACTTCGTGACTAGGTGGGACTCATCTTGCAGAGTATGCTGCTATCTGGAATATGAAAGTGATGTCCATGGAGTACCTCAGTGGTGGTAGCCTTTATTCCAACGGCAGTTTTACTCTTCCATCCTTGTGATCATCTCGAAAACAATAGAAGCTAGGGGAGATCCCACTAGGATTCCAACTTCTAGCTGTTGGGGTCAACTTGGGGTGAAGTATGGAGGAGTGCAACAAATCTGGATGTGCTCAAAGCACCTGGCTAGCAGGCTAATGATGCGCAAGTGTCAGAAATACAGAGGAAAATCCAGTTGGAATTGATGAGTTGGTGTGTGAATTACCCGGACACAGGCTTTCATTTTCAGCTTTCTGGATCTATTCCCAGATTTTTGCTGAATGTTCTATACACTGCAGAGCTGGAGTGCCTGAATTGTGGCAGCTGGTGAGGTACCATTTGCTCATGATGTAGATGGCCTTTCTTTTGAAGAAGATGTAGATGGCCTTTCTTGAGAAGAAACCTGGTTGTTTCCTCGCCATCATGTCTCCCATGGGACAACTCTTTGCCTATTGGTGATTTCTTCTAACCTGATTCTGCACTTCATACAGGATATTGTCATTACACTCTAAACTGCAATTGGGTGGTCCAGTACCATACTGAAATCATTACAACATTACCACGAAGTTCATTTTTAGCTTATTTACTTGCCTCTCTCTGCTAAAGTCTTCTTCAACTTGCCCTCAGCAATAATGGGACCTGGCATGGGGTTCAGCCTAACCCACAGTTGCAGCGCACTGTTGCTATTGGCATTCTTCTCCACATCCCCATTTTGTCTTGGTAGGCTTGTAGCCCATGAAAGTGGTCACTTTCTCCAACCCACATCTACATCACCTGAAACTGTGTCCAATCCGCTTGGCCTCTTCTTTCTTCCAGACTCAGATGGTTACTGGGTTGTTTTCCTTGGGTTGGGTAAGTAGGGAAGTCTCCCTCTGCTGATGCAGACTTTCCTGCAGTCATCCATGGCCTTACTGCGTCATCAACCTGTTTACTGTCCAGTAATTTTATTGTTAGGGCTCATTCACACCGAGTTGAGCATGTACAGCGCGTATCCGTATACAATATGTTTGTATAGGGACAGAATACGCGCAGATCATGCTTGCGATGTGAATAGTCTAATTTGTTAGCATGCATTCTAAACGAATACCGACAGAAAACGGGCACGAGCTGAATACGCAGAGTGTTTGGTGTGAATGAGCCCTTAGATTCCACCACAATTCAGTTAGGTGTCTTGATCTGAGCTTTCAGATGGCCAGTTCATGTTCATCTTAACATGTACAAGGAAGATCAGCATTATATATTGTATTTAACTTGGACTTGATAAGAGCCAGACATGGACTGCAGTTACTTAAAGTTTATTTTACCCAACAATCAGAGACGGTAACAGCAGAAAGTAGAGAAGACTTTTAGCAGTCCAATTATTGGTGGTTTAATGTTGTAAGGGTTTTTTTCATTGTGATTGTGTTCCCTTCTTGATTAAATAATGTCTATCGGTTTGACTGATTCAGCGTGATTTTCTCTATGTTTTAGAAAGCTTTATTGCTGTTTTAGAACAACTTTGTGTTACTTTGTGACTTGTGTTAACTGAACAAAACCTTACTTTGAATTTCAGGAGTTGTGTTTCCATACAGCAAACATGGTCGTTACAAGTTGAACTTCGCCCAAGCTAAGGCTGCCTGTGCAGAGCAGGATGCTATAATGGCAACACAAAAGCAACTTTACACAGGTGAACCATAGTGTACATACTCTGAATACTGTTTTGCAAGCTTCCTTCAGTCCTTCAGGTACTGTCTTAGCAACAGCTGATGTTAAAGAATTCGGCCACCATTTCTAAAATTCATAAAATTACTGAAAATGATGTAGGCCTTGATCAGAGTGTGGACATTCATTGCATTTTCACCCGGGAGCAGCATGGACAGAGGGCCTGGACTGGTGCAACGCTGGCTGGCTGAGTGATGGGACAGTTCAATATCCAATCCTGCATCCCCGTCCAGCCTGCAGAGGGGACCTCCTGCCTGGCATCCGGAGCTACGGTGCCCGGCATAAGACTAAAGACAATTTTGACACTTTCTGCTTCACGTCTGCCACGTCAGGTAAGAAAGTTTGTCTGTCCGGTTTCAAATAGCTCAAACCAGTTTCACAGGTTTCAGTGATAAGGTTATCAACAATAGTTTGACAATATTTCAGCTTCACTTCTGATACAATTCCCAAAATACCACCACAACCTTCACCCCCTAAGGGTTTATTCACAGAAATTAACCATAAAGAGTGGAAAGAGGGTGCCTGTCAGCTGTAGATTATGACAGTAAATGTTAAAATGTTTTTCTTATTCAATTCCTGCACATATTATAGATCTTCTACAACCCTCAGGGAGTCCTCAGAGGTACTGCAGGGTCATTTGATCTCAATGTTTTTTACACAGTTTGCAGAAAATGTATTTCTACAAAGTTTTTTCATATATCTAAACAGTTTTATATACTATACACATAACTATAGGATAAACCACACAGTACTGTTTGCGGGGTTTGATAAGCCACACAATTGTCTATGATGTAAGGGGACTTTCTACAGCAGGTCCCAATCAAGACTTTACCTGAAAATGTGAATACATCTAGGGTAGGCTAGACACTAGAGGTGTCAATCCCAGCTTCCAAAAGTAAAAAGCCTGTCACATATTTGATCCAAATGTTTTCTGAACCAGTTGATCCTAGAGCACACAAATTATAAGACAGGTAGATCGTAGTTAAATTACCTGTGTTAAGTGATTAGTAAGAAGGAGTACACAACAGGATGTTTTACTGTCTGAAGCTGGGATTGACAGCTCTGCTAGATACACATCATACTGTATATCACCTGGACATTAATTCTTCCATATCTTTGTGTAAATCACTACACGTCAAGCTACATTCATCAGCACAACAACAACAACATGATTTGTAGCCTATGAATTTGCACAGCAACATAAGCGTTTATAACAGAAGCTTTATATTGCCATAGAGGGCACTTTGACAGATTTGGAGGAGCAGCGGAGCAATGGCTGTATTCAGGCACAGGCAGGAGTGGGCTTACTGGTGGCCTGAAGACGACGCAGACAATGACCACCGTTGTGGCCGCTAGGTCAATAGTGGGACACACAGGAACAAGAGTCCTGGAATGGCATTGGGGCTCCCACCACATCCAAACCCAATACAATAATGGAAAGGCCATTTGGAAAATGTGACTTAATAGGCCAAAGGGTTTTCAATTAGCATATTGTATTACGGCACAAAGCAGAAGTAAATATAAACAAAAACAGCCTAGCAAAACAGATCAATAGTATCATTGTTAACAGATCAATAACATTATTGGAATAGCTTTTATTTTTAACGCAGTCAAACCCGAAACTGGCAGTGTGCCTGGTAGGAAGAAAATGTAATTACATCCTTTTTTCCCTCCTCTCTCTCTTTCCCTCTCTCTCTCTCTCTCTCTTCCTGTCTCTCTTTCTCTTTCTCTCTCTCCGCTACCCAGGAACTGTTTTTTACCTGGGGGGGTCTTTCAACTTCGCTGAGGCCGAGCGTGCGTGTCGGGGTGATGGAGGGGAGTTGGCCCGGGTCGGACAGCTGTATGCGGCGTGGCGTTTCCAGGGCCTGGACCAGTGCAACGGAGGCTGGCTACGGGACGGCAGCGTGCGCTTCCCCATCACCGCCCCCAGGAAGCACTGCGGAGGTCTGCCCGAACCCGGTGTGCGTAGCTTCGGGTACCCGAGCAAGACTCAGCGGCTCTACGGTGCCTACTGCTACAGATGACACCCAGCAGTCAACTGACTGTTACAGACATACAAACATTTCCTTCGAAAGTCAAATCAAAGTCTATTTGCCTATTCTTAAAGGACAGACACACAAAGAAGAGTCCGACAGCCATTGCGCTCCACACAGGGTCTTCTGTCTCTGTGACCACACAGAGTCACAGGTGTTGTTTCGTGTTTGTAACATTTAATAACTTGTCATACGTCTTGAGGATTTTCTTTTGTACTACAAGAGGCAGGCATGTAAGTTTTTTATTACACTGGTAAAACACACCTCTGAAACCTTGTAGCAGGAAACTTCACCAGTGTTGTTTTAAAATAAGCAAACTTATATACTAGAAAAATAAATACAGTTCTAAAATAGATAGTAAAACAATCCAGCAGGTGATAATGTCTTGTATGAATGGTTCAGTTTCACCTTGTTTGATTGCACTGTTATGAAGCTAATCCATCCTTCCAAGAATGTGCATGCATTCATTTGTTAGTTCATTGTTGTATGACTGGGGGATACTGTCACCTGTCTTTTTTTGACATACTAATTGTTTGGCTTGCACAAACATCTCTTTCTAAACATGCTACACCACATGAGAAGACTTATTGAGTATATTTGGTTCTGTCTGCCAACATAATTTTTCTATACTAAATAAGGGATGGAAGGGATATACGTATATATTATATCAGACTACTGTACATGTCAATGTCAATAGTCACTGAAATGGTCAAGCATTGTAATTTTAAACAATGTCTCAAAGTAGGCCATAGGTTTTGATTTTTCTATTTTTTATCCTTCACCTTTGGTAATGCTTATGTTTATAAAACAAGAACTTGGTCAATACTGTTAGTATAAAGATGGCGTTCTTTATTCAGTTCTGAAATCCTGAACAAGCTGTGTGATATAAACTGTGGGTGCCATAGACCAGATGGCACCTTATGGCTTGGGTTGGTTAAAGTTGCTCTAAAATTCAGAGTTACAAGCCACGACGTGACTAGAGCACAGCTCGAAATCACATCTTCATTAGTATTTCCCCATAATGCTGACAGCTAACTAAATATCAAACTTTGAAAATCTCTACAGATGGCCTCACATTGTTTTGTATATGCACAAATGCTTTTAAAATTGGGTAATGAAAAAAATACCCATAAGAAAACAGAATTTATTACATAGTGAAAAAGTGCTAAGAAATGTAGTATTAAGTTAGTAAACTAAAAAAAACAATAATCTATGATTGAGTTAGATTTCAACTCATAAATATGTCAAGGGAAGCTTAAAATGAGTATTAGATGTTTATTTTGTGTTGTTTTTCAAATGACTTTAGCCTTAAAAAGGGTCTTAAAATTCAAAAAGGAATTTCAAAGCATTTCAGAAAGAGGGATAGTGGAAAAATACAGTTTTGTTATTCTTTTTTACCAGCACTGATTGGTAAACAGGATTTTCTGTTACGTGAAACACAATACGGAAATATGCTTGTAAAAGTCATTAAAATGTGCCACAGTGTTTGCAAGAAACACCTCCATGTAAGAGAAAAACGAGTGCATTTTAAGTCATTCTTTTTCATTTTAACTTGTTTTGTTCTTTTTAAACCCATCTATGGACTTAACTTTTAGATAACAACAACAACAACAACAACATCAACAACAACAACAATAACAACACTACAGTGTCTTGGTTCTGCTGTCTCTGGTGTGTTAGTCAGTGAGAACTGATTACGTTATGTACAGCAGTAGACCTGCCCGTAGTCATAGCCTGTGACAGACCTGCATAACAGCACCAGATAGAGGGAGGATGACTCGGTAGAAAATGCAAAGGAGAAAGGGGAGGGGGGTCGAAGAACAGGCTGCCAAGCGGAGCTGGCAGTAGGAGCGTAAAGGGCGAGAGGGCTAGGATGATTCCAAGGATCCAGCATTGGCAAAAGGCCCTTTGAGGACACTGTTCTGCCCTACGAAGCCAAAAGTCAGTAACTGCATGATTTGTTAAATTAGGTTTAGACTGGAAATTGACTTTATAAGACTTTATAAGAAAGGGAATTGACTTTATAAGACCTTTGTCTTGTAACTCT
>CM050218.1:12682500-12690000 GCA_027475355.1 Coilia nasus | reverse complement strand
ATTAAGACATGTGTCCCATGGTCTTTGGGAGCCAGGAGACCAAAAGTAATAGGAAGGGAATGGAGTTTTGTTTGGGGTCACTGCTGTACAGCACACTCAGTCTTGTGATTGGCCAGATCCGCAGCCTCGTCGCTGCCCTATAGACGGTGTGTGCTAGCACAAGTTTTGACTTTGACAGGACCAGCTGTTAGCAGCCAGTGGAGAAAAACAAGCAAGAGGCAAGAGTGCTTAGTCAGGAAGTGAGAGAAGAGTCAAGTCAAGTGGTGGATAAATTAGGCTGCAGCGCGGAGACAGAGAGGGGCAGAGAAGGGGCAGCGGAGAAAAAAAGCGTTGCAGTGCATGGTTGTGCAGGAGGGGCAGGGCAGGGCAGGAGGTGGGAAGGAAGAGAATCTCAGTACATTTGCACAAGGTGGAGACACAAAATGGCGGACAGGGCGGTCGCTTTGCACGGCGTGGCCCGGACATTACCTGAGAGGTTCCCCGTCCTTACGATCACGGCTCTATCGGATGGCAGCGGCCGGTGGATAGCGGGCTCCGTAGGCATCACCTCCTCCTCCTCCTCAACAACCACCTCCTCCTGTTCTTCCGAGATGGCGGCCGTTGTGGAGAAATCGTCTAAGAGGTCCAGGTCCACTGGGGCTAATGTGGTAGTGGGGCTCTGAACGTCGTCGGGCTGCTCAGTAGTGGTGGTGATCACAGGGGATGTGGCGGTGGTGGTGCTGATGCTGGTGGTGGTGGAGTGCGTCTCTGCTGACATGTCGAGGTCCTCACCTCCTTCGGTGGTGCTGTGGTACTCCAGGTCAGAGCGTGACTCCTGCGGAGCTGTGGAGGAGATGGGAGTCTCCCAGCCTGAGCTTGGCGTCACCCCGGGAAGCAAGGTGACCTCCACATCAGTGTGCGGTGCATCTGTGGTGGTAACGGCCTCGAGTGCTTCAGAGGAGTCAAGGGTGTCGGCAATGTCAGTGGTGTTCATGTCCTCGGGAAGGCCGGTGATATTTTCATTCTCACTGTCGGTGAGGTTCAGGGGAGTGGCGAAAGTGGCGTTGGGTTGTGGGACACCAGGGTACTCTGCAAGAACAGGTACAGATGTTGGCTGCTCAAATTCCTCGTCCTGATCTTCTTCTGACTCGTGTCCATCTTCCCCGCTCCCCTCCTGGGCTGTAGTCGTCTCCGAGAAGCGCGGAGTTGTGGTGTAAATGACGTCAGGAGTTTCGCCAAGGCCCTCCTGTTCCACTTTTTCCAGGTCCTCCAGGGTCACCCCCAGAGCCGACAGTGTGGTTCTCTCCGGTATGAAGACGTCCAGGTGACGCGGGGTGCCCGAGGCCACCTCCACCATCCGTCGGACATCCACCGGCGTGGCGAGCGTGTAGGGCACAGCAGAGGTCAAAAGGGTCACTGAAATGATGTCATCGTCATCGCCACGGGCCCCCGAACCTTCGCCGGAGCCTCCCTCTGTCACACCTGCTATGGTGGGTGTCAGGCTATAACCATAGTCTCCGTCACGACCGGTTGCAAACAAAACTGACTCTTCTGAAGTCACACCTGCCTCCTGCTCCACCACGTCTACAGTGGTAGGTGAATATGGAGATGGTGAACTAGACTGCTCCTGATCAAAGCCTACCAATTGACAATCAAACTAAAAATCAGTCAGTGGGAAAAGTGAGAGAACCTGGCATATCAAAGACATCTAGAAAAATGCTATTTAAACAGATTAGGAATATTGTCATGCATATCATGCATGTTTTTGGGGTAGGTTTGGAGACAGTTACTCAGTTACACACACACAAACAAAAGTTTCCTCGGAATAGTGCACAAATAATTTCCATCTGTCAACTCGTCACTCACCTGTTGGCACCTCAGTGTGGTCGGGAGATGTGTGGTAGTCTAGGTCTTCTGGGGTCAAGGTGACCAGCTCTGCAGAGTCCACTGAGGCAGCTGTTCCAGGCTCCTCTGTCTCTGCCTCAGCCTCCTCGGCATCCTCTGGGGAGGTGAACCCAGGAACCGTCACCTCCTCGATGTCCTCGTCACCAGAGGCCTCTGAAGGGGCAGAGAGGGTGGTGGCATCCATGGTGGATGGCTGAGTGGGTTGGGCCGTGTGGATGGAGACCTGGTCCTCCTCATTGGGGGAATCAGTCTCCTGAGCGCCACCTGCTGGTGTCTGAGTTTGTTCTGTGTCTTCGGTTTCAGTGAGGTCATGAGATGTAGTTGGTTCGAGAGATGGAAGCACTGTGTTCTGGAAAAAGGCAGAGTCAGTCTGATCCTCTACTGGCCTGGATGTCATGTCCTGGAACATCACTGCCTCTGAGGTGCCATATTCTTGGGTGGGATCAACCTGAGTTACACTGGTGACCTCTGGCAGAAGAACAATTTCATAACTAGTGTCCTCTGCACCATCAACCTGAGATTCTGATGGGCCAGTTGATTCCAGGTGGGTCTTTAGTGTGGTCTGATAATCCTCTCCTAAAACTTCATACTCCAGTGTTGATACCATAGGCCTCATGGTTGTTTCGGGTACACTTGTGCCTCCTGTTTTATAAAGCACAAAGGAGTCTTCCTCTCCTGAACTGGTTTCAGACAGTGGCTGGTAATGTCTGGGTGTGGTAACATGTTCATCCCGTTCAGTTGACACATATTGTGGAGTTTGATTTGTCTCTCTCGAGTCCCCACGTAGTTGGGTAGGATCACTAGTCTCCCTGAATATTTCAGGCACAGATTCGAAATCACTGGGGTTGGTGACCATGTTCACTTTTTGCCAAGGATCATGGGTAGAGAAAGTCTCCACATTGAAGGGTGCGGGAGTTGTAGGACTGAAGGGGTCTCGGGGATCGAGGGTACCATCCTCAGGAGGCAGCCTGGTGACAGGGGGCTCTATCCCACTTCCCAGTCCTGGGAGCTGTTTGCTGAGAACTGGAAAGGACTCAACAGCGCCCTGGGCCTCATTCTCTGCTTGTTTTGTCACTTGGGCCAAGCTGAACTCCTCCAGGGGGTCTGACAGGGTGACGATGCCCTGGCTCAGATTCTCCGCCTCGGTAGCCAGGTACTCCCTTGGTGTTTCTGTCTGAGTGTGTCTATTGCCTTTGAAAGGAGATGTAAAGACATGGATTAATGTAGTGTTTCACATGAACCTTAGCTGACATTGTGACTTGCGGGGTTCCCACTCTTTTTCATTGACAAAATTTTAAAAACTTTTCCAGGACTTTTTCATGACCTAAAGTGAATTTTCCATGACTTCACAGCACCTTAAGTGTGTAGAATTTAGCATACTTTTAGGGCTAAATATGAAATGTTTAACATTCAAAATACTGTCAGTGCATTTATTGTCAACTCTAGGCCTAATGATAACTTAACAGAATGCTGTAGTCGCATTAGGGACAAACTAAAATTCCATGACTTTTCCAAAACTTTCAGTGAATTTACAAAATTCCATGACTTTTCCAGACCTGGAAAATTACATTTTCAATTTCCACAACTTTTCCAGGATTTCCATTGCCCTGGGGAACCCTGGATTTAAATCAATGCTAACTGTCAATTTCTGCTTTACCTTTGAAGCAGTAAACATCATGGGGAACGTGGGGCTCTGGGAACCCTGTCTGGTTGCTGTAGCGATACACCGTCTTGACTCCAGGTTCTGACCCACCACAGCGTTCGCGAGGTGTCACAATGGGATAGCGAACGCTCCCATCTGCCAGCCAGCCTGGACTACAGTGATTCAGGCCGTCGTTCCAGGCTGCATAGAGTTGACCAGTGGTGGCCAGCTCGGCGCCCTGCTGTTCACAATAAGCTTTGGCCTCCGTTAAGGTCAGCTGCTGGGGAGCAGATGGGTGAAAGACCTCACCTTTGGAATGGAGAGAAATGATGAGTTTGTCAGCTCTGTATTTACCTGATAGAAATTAGCAACAATAATAATCCTGGTTTCTGGTATCAAGCCACATGTATTTTTTGCAACTAAGCACAGAAATAATACCTCGAATGTTCTCTACATAACAGTAAACATCATAAAGCTCGTCTGGGTCCAGCATTCCGTAATTCCTGACTCCAGGCTCCCCATCCATGTCCCCAAAGCATCCTTCCCGTGGCATTTGAATAGGATACCTGGGAAGCAATTGAACAGGACCAGTGAATCGGTCTGATTGATGTAAAAAATGGAAGGATGATGAGAAGCAATTGATGGACTATGATGGAAGGATGGTGACTTGACAGCATTTCACAAACATTAGAGTGATAAGCCATTTTAAACTGTCAATCTGCTGTACAAAGCTGAAGGCCACATTCATTAAAAAGCTACATGATTACATTCAACCTACTCATGTTAACAGTGCAGTCTAAACACTGGGCTTGTTATCCTGGCCTGGCATAGCTGCCTTCATAGTCTGCCAGCAGAGCAGCAGAACCACAGATTAAATGCTGGTGTAGTGGCGCTGGGCCAGGGGTCTTTTTTACCTGACCGAGCCATCGGAGAGCCAGCCTGCATCGCACTGCTCATAACCGCTGTTGTAGGCAGCCAGGAGCTGCTCAGGGGAGGCGATCTGTGCCCCGATGTCCTCACAGGCATCCTGTGCCTGATCGAAGGAAAAGACGTAGCGACTGGAAGCGTGTCGATAGTGAAACACAACACCTGAAACGACACACTGTGGAAATCAAAAGGCATACTCCCTCTTGTAAGGTAAACATTATGTTGATGTTTTTTTTAAGGGTGCCAGCAACAACAATGTAGACTTTTCCAAAGGGTAATTATTAAAATGCAGTAGCCCTGACATTTAAAAAAACATTATGGTGGATGTGTAAAAAGCAAGCCTGTCAAATGTCTTTTGATCCATTTTTAACCATTTATTTATTTTGTTCTATACCAGTGTGCCACATGGTCTGGGAATTGCGCTTAAGTCAATTATTGTAATGCTGTAATGTGGTGTTCCATTTAAATACTTTGTTTTATGTAACCTTGTGTTCAGTTTTCCTTTTTCTGAAAAGCATCCGTGATGCCATGTTGTGTGAAAGGTACAGCACAAATAAAACTTGACTGATTGATTGAATGAACAATTTATTGATTGATTTATCTTGTGAAAAATCAGTGACTCCATTTCAGACATAACCCAGTGCCACTGGGGCCCCATTGACAGTGAACAGCCTCAGCACAGGCTAATCCCACCTTCAGCGCTGTCATGAACATTACCTTTGACTTTGATCTGAACAAGGTCGTGTGCGTCCTCCAGGCCCTGCTGCACCTCGCAGCGGTAGAAGCCCGTGTCGTTGTAGAGCAGCTCATCGAGCTGCAGCGTGAGATCCGTTGGGGATGCAGCATAGTTTGGCAGCGACGCCCGACCTTTGTAGGTCTCGCTGACCTTCACCCTGTCTCCGCGGGCGACCAGGATCTCTGTCTCCTTCTCTGAGGACAAAACGCTCCACTTCACCCGAGGCTGGGTGAGGACAGCGTGACGGCCGACAGTAGGGGTCGTCTGTGGCGGTTGTGACAATGACACCAGGCAGGGGAGCATAAGGGACCCGCCCAAAATAGCTGAGGCTGGCGGGGATTTGAGTATGGTCACCTGCAGTAGTCGTGCATCATCTGTCCGACACAAACATGGAGAAAAGACTAAATCAACTTCATAAAAATCAGCACATAAAATCTGTCTTACTCAGTGTCTTGGATAACTGTTGTGAGTGTGTGTGTGTCTTGTGGCTTGATATTTACTCTAAGCAGTGGTATTTTCCAAAAGCTGGAAGTCATTTAGCGTCTAGCCATTTTACTGTGGCTGTCTATAACTATACACCGCCTCACAGTAGGTGACGAGGAGCTACCAGTTATCCCCTTAAGCCTTAACTTTCACAAGTGCTATAAAAGCAAGTCTAAAGGGCACCTTACGGCCTTTTAATGATTTCCTGAACGTCAGATGGAGAAGGTGACCCACCTGAGGCGTTGCTGCCAGTGCTGGAGAACTGTACGGCGAATAGACAGATGGTACACAGCAGTCGATGCAGGAACATTTCTAATCTGAAGCCAAGCGAGAGGGGTAGAGAGATGAGGGGAAAAATGCAAGTCACTGTTTATTATGGCACTGAAGAGCAGGGATGGAAAAGGAGACTCAGGTCATCTACACCTGCACACAGACAAAAGCAGGTTTATAGATGAGACAGTACTTTTCCAAACAAAAAATAATGTAGAGAAGAAAAAAAGAAAAGCCACAGTAGACACTGGACAGACAGTAGGGATTCAACAACCTCCGAAAAAAAATCAGAAACATATGCGATTACACTGTCATTTATCAAAATCGGACTCAATTACAAGGCAGATGATGATGGCGCTGTTCCACTAACCACTGCAGCTGACTTCTGCAGAGGTGATGAAACGCTGTAGTATTAAGTTACCCTCTAGAAATGACAGGGTTTCACAAACATGGTTAGTGCACAGAGACAGAGAGAGATGCTCAGTTTGAGCAAGTAACTGCCTACAGAGAGCTAACGCAACACATTCAAATAGATTTTTCAACCTTAAAATGATGTTTCCAAAATTGTTTCAGTGGTTTTTGTCAATTTGTAACTGGGTGGAAGGCATTTCTGAATTTGCTTTGCCGCCCTCCATGGGCTATAACCACGCTAAGTAAGTTTGGAGGAGCAGGCCGTCTGTCTGTAGTTTGAATGACAGACAATTCCGCTTTCAACCTCTAGGGCGACCAAAGACGAAAACTACTTAGTGTTGCTTTAAAGCATTCAAAGAGACACAGGCTGTGTGTGTGTGTGTGTGTGTGTGTGTGTGTGTGTGTGTGTGTGTGTGTGTGTGTGTGTGTGTGTGTGTGTGTGTGTGTGTGTGTGTGTGTGTGTGTGTGTGTGTGTGTGTGTGTGTGTGTGTGTCTTCTGTCTTCTCCAGCTGGCACGGGCAAAGTTTTCCAAGTTGAGTTGTGTGAGTAGAATTTTGATAGATCCCTCAAGCTGTATAGCTAACAATCCAAACCTTTCTTTGCCCTTTTCCCAACAGGAGTAAAGCGTGCAGCTGGAAATCTGTCTCTCAACACCCCCTTTCCTCATACATCCCGGCACCCACAAAGCCGTTTTCCAACAGACAAGAGAAGAAATTGCACACTGACTAAATGTTCAGCCTTTTTTAAGAGGCAAAAAAACTAGAGAGGATAGGAATGGATACATAGATAAATAAACTGGGAAAAAACCCTGCTGGATGCGTTGGGTGCTATTTGTGCAGGTTAAATTAAGTGCCTAGTCATGTTGGAGGCAAAAAACTACTGGGAGCTCCTGCCAGGACCACCTGCTGAGTGCCAGTTCATACAGTCAGTTAGCGCGAGCAGTTTGATTTCTCCAGCAACCACAGCACACACAGCTCTTGCATCATTAATAGGCGCTAATAGCGTAGCCTTTTATGATGTGTTTGAAGTTGTGTGAAGCGTTTTAAAACTAATTTTGGGGGTCACTGAAAAGTGTGTTTTAAGACTCCTACAGGTATTTCATCAGTTGTATCAATAAAAATACTCCTATTAAAAGCCCTCCTCGCTC
>CM050218.1:12627500-12677500 GCA_027475355.1 Coilia nasus | reverse complement strand
ATCGCTGCGGACTGGCATGCACGCTGCTGATGCTTCCACAGCCCCCCTGCACCTGCACCTGCAGCCGTTGGTTTCAGATACGCATCCCATTCAGCCACGGGCTAGAGGAGAGAAGCTGACCGCGTCAAACTGCAGCAATTCATCTAGTTACCCAGGAAAACCGCCTACCCCTGGTTTTCTTTTGTGCTGTTTACACTAATGGTCTCTCCTTGAAAACAAAGACAAGGCATCGTTTTGGTTTCACCCTAAACCTAAATTCTAAAGCACATTTTAAAAGCCCAAATAGACACGTCAGGCTGGATGTGGTGTTAATTAACAGCACAGTGTAGTCAACTTGACCAGTTTAGAGCATGTATAATTTTATCCATCCATATTAATTGACGGGATACTTAGAAATGACACAAAGGTTGAGCAAAGTAGGTCATATAAACAAGTCCCTGACATTTTTTTCTTGTAAGTATTATAGTGGCATGTTGTAAAATTCACATTTTGTGTAATTTATGTCACAACGCATGGCAGTGAACTTCTAATCCTGACTGTAGGCATACTTAAAAAGGGGACATTAGACTGTCCATTTGGTGTACTGAGCACTGACCTCCTCTAACCTCTACTTCCTTTTGTTTTCTCCTTCTCCTAATGATCCACCATACATCATAGGACTTGAGATGGATGGGAAACTATGTCATTGCATCACGCCACATGTAAACATACCAACCGCCTGGCAGTTCTGGTGTGACGGTGTGGAGTGTTCTCGCAACAAACACTGGCCTCTTTGATCAAGGTGGAACAACTTCCTAACGCCAAGACAGTAAATAGCTGAAAAGGTGTCTAGCCATGTGTGCATGTGTGACTCATTTTTTTCTGTTAGGCTGCTGTGTTTAATAATCCCCTTGGTCACAAGACAGAGGCTGTCCCCTTGGGGTGCTGGCAGTCTGTCAGTCTGTCTCACATCCTCGTTGTGCAGTGGCTCAATATGGTTCACTCAAGTAGATCTTACTGATGAACTAAAGCTGTTAGGGGCAGGCCTATTACTCAAAACTAAAGTGGACTTCATAATCACTTATTTTGCAACCAACCTTCACATTCAAGTGGATTTAGATGCTTTGGTGAAACTTGCTGTTTTCAGTTGAAAGAGATATAATTACTGTGAATAATCTCAAACAGCCCCTAGAGAATGATGGAGCTAAAGATGCTGCTAGGTATTTTACTCAAGGCACTCTCGCATCAAGACAACCATGAAGTTGTAATCAGAAACCTGTGGGTACCTTTGAGTGTCCGAATGTGTCATTCAGTCTCTTACTGAACTTCACAATGTCAATAATGCTTATGAAGTGCATGGAATTGTGAGGTTAAAGAGACACCAAGTAGTTTTCGTCTTTGATCAGCTCACAGGAAGTGGAATTGTCTTTCATTCGAACTACAGAGAGAGATGGCTGCTCTTCCAAACATCCTTAGTGCGGTTATAGCCCATGGAGGGCGGCAAAGCTGACATAAAAGCAGATATAAACCAACATAAAAGGATCCATGAAGATCATTGCCAAAAAAAAGTGTTGTTTTTTTTTTCAATTTAGTTTAATTTTATACAGTGCTTCTACAGTTCATACAGGTATACTGCCTTGCATGCCCATGTAGTGGCAGGGGACCATCTCAATACACTATTGTAAAGAGACTGCACAGGCATACCTGGGCCTCAATCAGGATTTTTATCCTAATTGCTACAATTTCCTTTACTTATTACTGAATTCCTTGTCTTTCTCTGTAGACTATATACTTATGGTTTTTGTGACATGTACAACTCTGGAAAAATTAAGAGACCACTACAAATTTTCCTAAAATCAGCATCTCTACATATATAACAGCCATTCCTTTCCAGTGTTTCCAGTTCAATTTGGAATTTGGGAGAAATGTTGTCAGTAGTTTATAGAATAAAACTGAAATATTCACTGTACTCACACATATACCTATAAATAGTTAAATCAGAGAAACGGATAATTTTACAGTGGTCTCTTAATTTTTTCCAGAGCTGTATGTGTATGTGCTGGTGTAAGCAGATGATATGACTACTTGTCTCAAACCATTTAATTCAGGCATTTCATGCTAACACAATGCCCCTACTTTAAATAAAGAATATTTAACTACAACCTCCTCCATGTCTTCACATCAGAGTGCCTGGAGTCCATCTTTAGAAGCTTCTGCTACGTAATATACTATACATTTCAAGAGCACCTTGTGTTTACCTGGAGTTCACCACTTTCATGAACTGAGAACCCAGTATATCTACGCTTCCTCTTCCTAGCGAGTCCCAGAACAGTGTCAGGCAAAGGTGGAGAGATCCCAGCTTCTCAAAGTAAAAACACTAGTGAAGTGCAAGTGGCTCGCACACTGAAGAGGGAGACACAAGGTCTGCAAAGGAGTTTGTTTTATTAAAATAGTAGGAGCAGAGCAGATATTTCAGCAGTGCTTTCCTCAAAGCTCTCTGTGCTCACAGTGAACCAAACTACTAACTAAGTAATAATCTAAATCTAGAGCACAATACTTCTCTGCAAAGTAAACACCCTGTCATGTTTTTTTTCTGTCTGTGCCTTTAATACAGGTGATCTTACCATTTAGTACATCTTCCTGATCCACATGTCTTATGATTTGTGTGCTCATTACCTTACATTACTTTACATTACTTTACTGTCAGAATGCACAATATGCAAATAAAAAAAAACTAAAATCTTGATATAGTCTCAAATATTGTAGCACTCCTTTGCTGATGACTGTATATGAGGTTGTTTTACCAAATATAGCTGTCCTTAAAAAGATTTGGGAGTCAAATGGCCAACAGAAATGATAGCCTGCGGAAGTTCTGCCAGGAAGACGTCAGCTGCTGGGACGGGCGCAGTCTCCAACCAATCAGCGGCCGCCACCTGCTTTATAATGTCTTGTCTAACTTACCTTTTCTGCTGCTTCAGGTGCCGACGTTTTGACGCTCCCACCTCCATCCCCACCACCACCAGTTTGGTCCCGGTCCATTCGCCTGGGGGGGAAAGTTCTGAGTTCTGCCAAATAGCAACAGCTGGTCCTGCCGGATCCAAAGATGCAAGACCCAGGCCGATGACCGGACCTTCGCCAAAGAATATCTACTGTTTAATTAATGTTCGCTTGTTTATTTTATCTATATAAAAATGCTTTAATTGAAAGTCTTATTCTCTGAGTCTTTCTGGCCGAAGTATAGTGTGGTCTACACACTGAAAAGATTCCTACTCCATGTAAACACCCAGCAAATGGGCCGGCGGATGACCTCTTGCCATCACAGCTATATGGCAAGAACATGTAGCACCCTCATACATCTTCCTGTCAGGCTGTCTCGGGATTTCATATCAAAACATGATGGACAAGGAGGTCAGAGGTACTTTTGTTTTTAAATTCAGGATACAAAATTCAAGGTTGAAAAAAAGAAGAAGAAAACAGGTAGCTGATATTACTCATAATCATATTTCTAGACTACAGCTTTTTCCGATATAAATTTCCCAAGGTATATTTTGCTTGGCATGTCTCTTTTTGCCCAGTTATTGCTGCTCGTCAGTGTTTTATGCCAATAATGTATTATTTATATTACATATAAACCCACAAAGCTGCATCCAAGTTAACCTTTTTTATGCTGACTTGCAGAACAAACCACTCATGTTTGCCAACATGTTTGTGCAACAGTCTTGTCAGGCACTCCTTGTTGACTTACAGAAGGAGGTGTAACTCAAGCCTGAGTGTGGAGTGCGGAACTTGAAGACGGTTGAAAGCACAAACAGGTGACCTGTGGCATGGTGAGCAGCACAGTGACCCTGATCTCCCGGGTGAACACGAGGTGATTCTCAAAGTTGGCATGGTAAACATTGTGTATGTGTGTGTGTGTGTGTGTGTGTGAGAGAGAGAGAGCGAGAGAGAGAGCGAGAGAGAGATACAGAAAGAAAGAGAGAGAGACAGAAGGAGGGAGGGAGGGAGAGAGAGAGAGAGGGAGAGATAGAGAGAAAGAAAGACAAAGAGAGATAGAGGAAGAGATAGAGGGAGAGACAGACAGAGGGAGAGACAGACAGAGAGAGAAAGAGAGAGACAGACAGACAGAGGGAGACAGAGTCAGAGAGAGAGAGACAGAGAGAGAGGCAGACAGAGTTTGAGAGAGAGGGAGAGCAAGAGAGGGAGAGGGACAGGGAGGGGAGAGAGAGAGAGAAAGAGAGAGAGCAAAAGAGGGAGAGAGACAGGGAGGGAGAGAGAGAGACAGGGCGGGAGAGAGATAGAAGGACAGAGACACAGAAAGAGAGAGAGATAGTGAGAGAGACAGAGGGGGGGAGAGAGAGAGAGAGAGAGAGACAGAGAGAAAGAGACCCATGGCAGGCGTGAGCGGACTCCTGAGGTGTGCAACGTGGGGAGAGAGGGAGGGAGAGAGGGAGCGAGGGAGGATGAATACAGCTTTGTGTGCATCCTGTCCGTGCTGACAGCCCAGGCTGGGTGTTAGGCCACAGAGGAATTTATCATATAGGCACAGGCGGGACTGTCAACATCAGAGTTCAGGAGATGACTAAACACTGCAGTCCTGAGGAAGCAGAGTGAGAAAGGCCTGAGACAAATTTGCAAGGAAGTGGTTAGACTCCAGTATGATTTATTGCATTTCGAAATTCAATGTGATAAAACACTGTGAATGGTGTTTTACATGTGTAAAGACATGTATTTTTTTCTATTAATGTTTAGGAAAAACAAATTCATGTGGCTCCTCTCTAATACAAATTTATAATATACATTTTGAAAGAATTCAGATAGGTCAGACTTCCTAAGCTGTGCTGAAAGTGGACAATACAAAGTTTACATTTCATATCAATATATTGTTGCTTCTTTTTTGTTTAATTAGACAACAGTTTTTGCAGTCATGTTTTAACAAAAAACATTAATTTGGCTACACTTTAATAGAGTATTTAAATGTATTTTTCAGAGAATTCAGATAGGGGGTCCAGACTGCCAAAGTGACAATATGTCATGCACGTAATGTCTTCGCATGTAATGTCAGTACAATGTCTGTTTCCCTAGTAAAGCTAAGAGAAAACAAATATCAAAGAGGCAGCCATCCTTGCTTAAACCTGCCCAACTGACCCACACTGAGGTCATTCCCTCGGTGTTGTTTCATCAAAGCAGTGAGCCATGATTTACTTGTACCCACCTCTCTGCGACTGTACGCCTGGCAGAGAGGCGATGGTGCATCATCGCAGGGCACAGTGCCTCTGATCTGCAAGTGTCCAGTTGTAAGGGAGTGCAATGTTGAGGAATTAGCCAACTGGCACAAGAGGTGCTGATTGCCCAGCCTGAGTCTCGGGTGCTGGGCCCTGAGACAGCGAGGAACAAAGCAGTCCTGTGTGTGGACTCGGTTGACACGGGCAATTCAGTGGACAGCTAGACGAGATGCCGTGACTATGAGAACAAGTATTTGGGAGGATGAGCAAGTTGCACAAATGAGACCATGAATGAATGAGGTAGCTTCACAATGTTCCGTGCAGCACCAGTTCCAGCTATAATGGGAGACGAATTTCCAGGCTGTTGCTCAGGACCAGTCTAGACAGTTATGGCTTTTTGAACAGAGCAGATTGTTTGACATACACATAATGTATTGAGAAACACAGGAAACAAATAGGCTCCCTCTTTATTCCACAGACATGGTAAAGCCATAAAACATTGTGAATGCGGCATGCGGATCAGCTTTCTTCTGAATCATGCTTCACCAAAACCACTCAAGGCTTTAGAAGACATTACCAAAACCTTCCAGGGGTTTTTATGAAGCTGACAGTAGTCCAAACCAAACCCTGAGTAATCTTATTAATGACCTGAAATAGATTGCCCACTGTCAGATGGTCAGATGATGACGCGAGGCACTGTCTTTTCCACCACTTAAAACACCTTTTAAGGAAAAAGAAGAAAATCTGCTGAGGTCTAAGGAAATAAGTTATTCATCCTTTTGTATATCTCTTGGTTCCCAGAAAAATTATGCTGAATTTTTTTTTCTCGCACAGCATTTAAACACTAAATAAACAGTCCAGCTCAATAGACATAGTTTGTAGAGGAATGCTCCATTTGAAGAGGTTGGCTGAGTCCAGTCACAACAGAAAGTGGTGGTGAGGGGGTGGATCGGAGGACCGAGCTGGGAATGGGGTGTGTGTGTGTGCGAGAGAGAGAGAGAGAGAGAGAGAGAGAGAGAGAGAGAGAGAGTGTGTGTGAGAGACAGAAAAAGAGAGAGAGAGAGTGTGTATGTGTGTGTCAGTGTGTGTGTGAGAGAGAGACAGAGAGAGAGAGAGAGAGAGAGAGAGAGAGAGAGAGAGAGAGAGAGAGAGAGAGAGAGAGAGAGAGAGAGAGAAAGAGACAGAGAGAGCGAGAGAGAGAGAGAGAGAGTGTGTGTGTGTGTGTGTGTGTGTGTGTGTGTGTGTGTGTGGCATGGCATGGCATGGCATGGCAGTTAGTGAGAGGGTCCCTTCTTTGATCATCAGCTGCAGCACCAGTGCAGCTGTGGGCTGGAGCTCTGTGTGGAGAATGGACTGAAGGAAGGGGAAGTGGCATAATTAATGTTGTGCTGTTGAATTCACAGGCAAGGAATAATGCTGACTCCCTCGGTTTGCCAAGGGCTGTGGAGAGCGCCTTAAAGAAGGAGAACAGTGTGAGGTGGGAGGAGTGTGAGTAACTGTCGTCTTCCTCTCAGAAAACCTGTGGTCTCCAATCCTAACCGCAAGGTCGGTATGGGGGGGGGGGGTGTCACAGTCCCTCTCTCCTCACACATACATCAACCCCATCAGTCCTGGTGCTAGGCAACTCATCTTTAAATTGATGACATCTGACATGGGTAGTTATGACATGGGTAACTATTCATTATTTCTCCACTTCTACTTCTAATTTCTTCATTTTCTACACAAACTGTGGACCTCGGACTGACAAACTCAGCAGACTGAGTGACTGTGGGTGTCTGTTCTTGCTCATTCATATTCAGTAGGGACCAAAGGACAGCATGCGATACGGACTCGGCTGGCTAAAATATTAAAGCTGCCGCAGTCCCTTTTGTGCTAAAATATTTAGGCTGGGTATTCCTAACCTGAACTTCTGCCTGTCTATGTGGGTAGTTCTGCAAAAAAAAAAAAAAAATTTTTTACGTGTTTTCATGTATTTCTTTTGCAATTCCAAGCTCTCAATCAGTAATGGACTCTGGGTGTAATTTAACATGACTTTACATGACGTCCAAACACCAATAATGTGTGCCCATGTATAATACCAGTTTGTTCACTGAGCTGGTTGAAGGATCCTTATCAGGGCTACAGGATCGAAGGTCAAGTTCAAATTGGGTCATGCATGTTACACTACTGAATGTGTGAAATATCTACACACCTTTATGGACTTCCATGGACATTCACAATTTACTCATCAGTAAGTTGTCATTGTGTCCTAAAGGAAATGGGATCAAATGGCAATGTCCAATTTGCCAAAGTAGTCACGATGAGTAGATGCATGCCCAGCAATGTTTTTCCTTTTGTACTGACTTTTGTTGTGAGTTAATGTACATTAGCTATTCAAGTAAGTTTCTTCCTAACACCAATAAATGTCATAACTAAATTAAATACAGTTTGTAATGTTTTTCATGTTTCTCTCAAACTGATGCTTAATAAAAGGGTTTGTTTTGCTGCTGTAATGTGTTCCTGATATATATTTCAGTCATTAACATTTCCCAAAAATATGTATGAACATTACATTTTCATCCGGTACATGTAATGAAATCACATTACACACGTTTACACATATATCATTTCAGCTATTATGTGAAGGGTCTTGGAAAAAAAGTAAAATGTCACACATAGATTGCAAGTATAAAATCATATTTTACTTCTGAAGGAAAATGGGTATATTGAGCACCAACAGACAATTAGGTCTGGTTACTGTGTGAAGACCTTATTGTTGAACATTGCCAGCTCCCTAAAACCTGAAACTGAATCATTACTGCCTCCCTGTGGTAACATTTACCACATTACATTTTGTCAGAACAGCACCATAATTCCCAGAATAACTCAGCACATTCACCAGAAATGTTGAATCCCAGGAAAAAAAAAGTCTCCAGATTAAATATTTATACATATGCCTTTAGGTTAGCAGTGCATCACTAAGAAAGGCTTTGGGATGCCAGTGTTCTCTCCCACTCCACTGCCACCATTTTGTACAGTTCCATAGTGGCTTTGGCATCTTCCACAGAGGAATGGCCATTCTTCCCAACCTGGAGGAAATGAATAATGTAAACAAATTTATTCATACAAGCAGCACTCTGAGCACTTAGGGCAATTATGCTATGCTATTCTACACATTTTACAGATGACTAAATAATAATAATAATAATAATAATAATAATCAGATTGTTTTATTAAACTTTCAAATTGTGTTTTTTGCCATGTGCTTTGTGAACCTGCACGCTTAGTTTTTATGTTTACAAACTGACTAAAAGTCAATTGAATAAATAAGAAGAAACACAATTAGGAACTACAATTTTATGTTTTAGGTCTGATGTCTGCGATGCAAGTTTGAAGGGCCTTCCAGATTATTCCAATCTACACTGAAATGTGCTTGACTGTCTTGCGCTTACCTGAATGTCACGGTTGAAAAGTGCCTTGGTGAGCCTCTTGAGTGAGGCGACGTCTGTCTCTGGTATGCCTGCTTTCTTGTTCAGGAGAGGGATGCGCGAGGTATCTCGTGTCAGCCCCGCCGGGTGACTGTACTTTAGGGCCTTGAGGTCGTTGTGGATAGCATGACCAACAACCACCTTGCCTGAGAGAATCTTTAAAATCTACAAACATCAACATAACCAGTGAGATTGAATACTCAGCTGTTATGGCAACAATCAGTCACACCTGTTGTTGTTGTTCTTGTCTTTTCAATCCTAAACACTATTACAAGAAGCACTTTATTTTATAGATCTTTTTTTGTGTATCAAAATGTAACAACCTGTAATACCATATACTCATACTGTACATACATGTCACTGACCCTAACCCTATGGTACAAGTACATAATGTTATACACTGTTACTCACTTTGAAACACTGTGCCTAATTGATGTGACAGGGAGAGTAAAAGTGGAGCCCTATTACATCTGCAAAAACGTGAGCTAAGTATTACTCAATAAAACCAAAAGATGTTGTCATTTCTGAGACATAGCTTCTTATACTGACAAAGAACATTTTCAGACAGTAAAAAGCCAACACCATTGTTAACGCACCTCTTTTTTTGCTTCTAAAAATGGTGTGGCGTTCTGCAGGTTTTGCCAACGGATACCACTCCAGCGGGTCCTTAGATCCGTCACAGGATTCATGGGCTTGATAAACTTGTCATAGACAATGTCACCATCGTAGGACACGATACTGCAGCGGGCTAACTCGCTGTTCTTGCCTTTAGGGCCCGTGCCCACCATCTCACAGTCTATGGCTACAAACTTCTGTGGATTACCACTGTGGGGCATGCTCCCCACGACAGGCTGGGTGATGACGATGTCCTCCGAGGTATATGACACTGTTCTTCCGTGACATAAGAATGCGCTGGAATCCACTGCAGGGGCCGCGTGTCTCTTGGCTTGACTAGAACCGAGGTAGGGTTTCGACTGGGCATGGCCTGAAGATGTTGTCAGGGATGAGCTGGGTTTCACTACGGGGGCTGATTGTTTCTTCGTTTGATTGGAACCGAAACAGAACTTCGGCTGAGTACCGGCTGAAGTTGTGGAGGAGCTTGCACCGTCTTTATGTTTCGGGGCAAATTTTGTGTGCACGGTTTTGCTGGCGTCCAGTTTACCAACATTCTGGAAATGAGTCCCTCCAGGCTGCTGCTGGTTTTCTACTTTACCATTTTGACATGGCCTGTGCTTTTGATGAGTCTTATTTTGTTTATTACTTAGATAGCCTCTTCTTTCAAGAAAACGTCTGTTCTTGTGAAAGCGTCTATGTTTGGAGTTACCTGTCGGTTTCATACAACCCTCACCAGCCTGACTGCTGTCAGAGCCATGAAAATGAACCATAAGCCCTGACATCTTTGACAACGACCCTTAGACCCCTTACACACTCCTCAACAAGCCTCCTAAAGTACTACCCCAGTCAGTTCTATAGGTTATTGTCAAACACGGACAATAACAAAACGATGACAATAATCTACTGATCTGTTCAGCGTACTGAAGTATCGCACTGATGCCACTTGCATACCACACTATATTGTACATTAGCCGTTGTCAAGAAACGGCAATATTCTACATTCAAATCAACAATATTTAGATTAACAACCGCATTAACCCTGTCAACTCAAACCACCCGAGTTGGCCTATCTAAGCTAATACTGCCCCCGTTCTTGCCAACAAACACACCAAAAGCTCATATGAAATCGGAAACCTACTGTGCAAACTTGGTTTTCGTCATACATGCCCGTAAAATAATTTGTTCTGACGTTCAAACTACTATATTCCGAAATAACCACACACTAGCCAGCTACACTGTTAGCCACGCTGATTTGTTACAGCTTCCTGAGACGTCGGAATGTACTTCCGGGTTCAAAGGCAAACTTTCATGGACATGTGAAGCACTGGTGTAAGAAGCCGGGTAGACACATTTCTTTTATGAACACTATCTCTGTTTTGGTGCGGGTCCAGAGGTTGTAAATGTCGACTTCGTATATGTCAGGATTATAGAATGTATGGTCAGTATTTGCGGAGATAACTTACCCGCCAAATATTCCTTCTGTCAATCTCAAATCGTAACGTGTGGTTATTTGTTTACATTTAAGCCTAGAACGCCAGCTACTGGAAGTAGCCTACAGAGCAATATCTAGTTAATTATGTTAGCGTAGTCTACCGTGTGGTCCCCTCCCTTGTCATTAAAGGATGCTACCAGCGACCCTTACCGACGAGCAACAAAAACATCTGGCTAAGAATGTTGTCTCCCTTCTGTCTATTTACAAGCACATCTCTGATTCATACATCATTGTAAGTATAATCTTTAGACCTCAACACTCTCTGTATATACTGTTGTCTTACAGTCTTTGCGTCATAGTTCTATGTAGGCCTACAACCAATGTCTTGGACTTTTCTTGTAGGAGTTCTTCAGTGAGAATCTCTGGGAGACTTTACCAGTGAGCTGGCAGGAGACCCTAAGCAAGCTGAAACCACCACAGATTGCTGATCTGCTGCTAGACAAAACTGTCGAAAACAGAAAGTAAGGATGTCTCTCCCTCATCTGAGGATATACACATTTTTGTTGATGTACTCAGATGCTAATCTCTATGCCTTTGTTTTGTTTCGTCCCCTTCCTTCTGTCACTAAATTGTAGATATCAATCTGTCTGGCCCCTTTCTCTCCTTGCCTTTCGGGCTTCTGCACATGTGCTGGCCTACCCAAGAGTCCCTCCTGATCAGCCAGAGACACATACAGGAATTGGGAAGCCAGAGGAATTTCAAACCAATCAAAGTCAGAGTTCCCTCCTAGGACACATCTTTCGAAAGCATGTGAAACCAAAGAAGCAACATGAGATTCGCAGACTGGGCATGGTATGCTAGCCTTTTGTATAATGTTGATGTTAGCATCCGTAATATTGTAGAGCTTACTGTTATTGCGGTCACATTAATGTTCTGAAATAGAAATGAATAGAATAAAATTTATTAAAGCCCTTTGGGAGGTCCCTTCAGGAAAATTGGGATTCCAGCAGCAAAGCACCAATTCACAGTAGACACTGCTAGATTAAAAAAAAAGTATTGCACAGGTTAATCAATAAGGAGACAGTCCAAATAGAAAAGTGTCAGTGTGTGTGTGCACGTCCATGTGTGTGTTACTAGGTTGACGTCATCTGACGTGTGTCTGTTTGCACACACATTTTTGCGTGTGTTGTGCGTGTGTCCTGTTCAGTCCAGTAGGTTTTCATTGTCCTGTCTTCCCTCCTGAACTGAGCCTAGAATTAATAGTTGGCAGCAGTTGGGCCATAGTGAACCAGGGCAATCTGGGCTATGTTGTAACCATAGACAGCCTCGTCATGACCCACAAAGATTATAGCAAGGTATTTTTTTGCATTTTGCCAAGGTGATGTTATTAAGATAGTTTGGCAAAGCACCACATTGTTATTTTTTATATGAAATGTTTGTATGTTTTGTAACTGTCTTGTTAGATGGTGAAAAATCTATGTCAACTGACCAACTGTGATGATGTCGTTGATGTTGGATCAGGACAGGTAAATGCTCGCCCGCTATTTCTCTAAATCCACAAACAAAAAATAATAATGAATGAGGCTGACATTGTCCACCTACTATGTTTTTTTA
This sequence comes from Coilia nasus, assembly GCA_027475355.1. Lineage (NCBI taxonomy): Eukaryota > Metazoa > Chordata > Actinopteri > Clupeiformes > Engraulidae > Coilia > Coilia nasus. The sequence continues at coordinate 12,665,171 of CM050218.1, read as the reverse complement.
CTGATTTTAGGGACACCTGACACGTTTCTTGTCCTTTGGGCTTGGTCTGTCTGTCACTGCAGTTGAGGCAGATGCCAACCTGGTATCGATGGCCAGGAAGTTTGATGGCCAGCTCCGCTTGACACTGGAAAAGGAGAGGCTCAGAAAGGTAACATTTGCTAAGCTTTAACAGCACCAGCTCCACTTAAAAGCCACATTGGGTAATTTTCTGCGTTGCTTATTAACAACAAACAAAAAAAAGTTTTTTTCCATCCAAGTATGAGCGCATATGAACTCATTGGAGTAATTATCTCCATCAGCAAACTGAGGTGTTCTTGTAAATTTTGAATTTGTCATTAAGTTACATACAGTTTGTGAGCTCAGTTGTGGCTGCCATGTTGTGCTGCCATTTTGAGACTTGGCACCAACACAGCACACCAAATACAGTTTTTGTATTTCTCCTCGTGACATACAGCCTTACCACTAGATGGAGTGATGATGGGGGAAAAAATCTTTCACAGGATAGCTTTAATCTTAACTTCCTATATTTTTTTTTTCTCAAATGGACATCTGTCTAACCACCAATAAAACAGCACGATATTTCCCTTCTTCTAGACTAATGACAGCAAGCTTTCCCAAGTGGTGGCTGGGCCATCACCTAATCATGTCGTAGGCTGGGTCAATCCAAAGGCCTCATGGGAGGACTTCATCGGTCAGCTGAATAGGAGGGATGATGAGAGTGAGAGCCTGGTCCCCGGGGGAGGCCCTTGTAAAAAGAGACAATGGATATCCATGTCGGCCTCGGATCATCAACCTACCTCAAAGGCGCGCTGTGTGCACTCAACAGAGTGTGACTGTCCAGGCTGCGCTACAGAGGATGGCATGGTGTTGGGGCACAAGGTCACAGATTGCCACAATTATTCTTCGGAGGCCCTCCAGGTGCTTGACTGTTTGTCGGTTTCTGCACCTTCCACAGACGTACACACGCAGACACCACTGGTGAAGCGCCCCTGCAGGTGTGATCAAGGGGTGTGCTATGCGGAGTCAAATAGCAGCCATCCAAACCCCGGGGAAAGTGAGAATGTAGACTCGGGTTTCGTCTTAACCGGTCTTCATGCTTGTGGAGACCTCAGCGCCACACTCCTGCGCCACTTTGTGAATTGCCCAAGCGTCCTCGGCATGACCTCTGTGGCTTGCTGTTATATGAAGATCACCACCAAAGAAAACCCGTCTCCACCTGGAGTCATCGGCCCTCCCTCCATTACCCCAAGGACTAGCACCGCCTCGCAACCTGACTATGGCTACCCGATGAGTGCGTGGCTGAAGGGGCTGCCAGCGCACCAGCTGTCCTATAAGGCACGAGAGGGGGCGTGCCACGCCATTGAGGACTATGTTCGCAGGCTTCGCGAGGAGAGCGAGCTGCTGAAGACGCACTGTTATCGCGCTGTTCTGGAGACCGTCATTAGGGCAGAGCGCCCTGATCTGCGTAGGGCCGGCATCCAGACCATCAAGAAAGCACACACGCTTCCCTTCACAGAGTCAGTGTTAAACAAAACCAGTGCCTGAATGTTCTGTTTTGTTCCCAAACTACTTTTGTTACATTTTACATTATTGGAAATGGTAAAACCTTGTGGGCTATGATGCCAATAACCAAACTCTCTTGAAACACACTATATAATCCTTGTGTGGTTGAACTGTGGCCCACAACTACTCTGTAAAATTGAACAAATGCTCAATAATGGCAACGGCTCCTACAATTAAAATCTTCAAGGATCCTCTGTTTTTCTAGAGACCCTAAGCTACTTTATCCATAAGATTACTTTAGTCACTGAAGTATTAAAACTTATAATTAGGTTTTAAAAAAATTAAAGCCTATTTTTTTTACCTGCACTTAGGCACGTGTACATGACATGTATACTGTTGTGAGCAATTATGTGTGCAGCTACTCTTATGGTTGCACTCCAATAAATAGACCACATGTACCCCTGCAGGTATGCACGTCTCGGCCTTCCCCGAGTGGGCCTGCCTGCTGACCTTCCATTGGACCAAGCGTGTGTGGAGGCCATGCTGCAGCACCAGGGCCGGGTGGTGGCCTACTTCAGCCTGGTGCTGCTGCTCGCGCCCGTGGTGGAGACTCTGGTGCTGCTGGACCGCATGCTGTTCCTGCAGGAGCGAGGTGAGCCCAGAACGCGCCTTACCTGTCTTCCTCATGCTCCTCCTCCTCCGCTGGGGAATGTCAGAGCTCTTTATCAGTTTACCTGGGCCTGTGTTGTTGCAGTCACCATAAAAAATAGTATCGTGGGTAAGCCGGTGGATGCCTAATTGTCGTCTCGGGAATTTATCTATGGTTGTATAGTGTAGCCATGGCCATGTCACACCCTAGTCAACCAACTGAAAACAGAAATGAGTAATCCTCACTCTTTAGACCTGCGTTTTTTTTTTTGTTTTTTTTTTTTGTCAGAATGATCTGTGAAAATCAAATGTGCATAATGTTAAAAAACAACAATAGGATGTTTGATGGTTTTATTCTTTATTTTCATCCTCGTAGCTTGCAATGTAAAATTAGTCCTTAGTCTGTAGGTTAGAGATGTACTGTATTGTCTGTTATGAGTAAATGCGGTGACAAATGGTACATGCTTTATTCTCTGTCTGATGTGAATGCAGGTATACGGAGTCAGCTGGTGCCACTCTTCGATCCTGCTTTCTCTCCGCGAAATCTGGTACTTGTGGCTACGAAAGAGGGACTAAATGAAGAGGTAAAGGACTGTTGAAGATGGACACCCAATGCAAGACTATGCCCATTTGTTTTATTTATTTTAACGATAGTACAGAGTTGAAAAGGGCTGTCACTGTGATTTTTGCAAAATGGACATCATGGGTTGTATATGTGGTGCTGTAAGCATATAAGCATGTTAAAGTTAATTTACAGGGTGTAAGGGATTTTTAGTCATATTGCTGTACAATGCCTTATCAAGAGGAAGTTTTCAGAGAGAAAACAGCAATGACATCTACTGGTTTGCAATGTAGGTGTACATTCTGTACATGTAAATGTTTCTGTACTTTAAGCCCTTACACAATAAAAATTAGTGTTTGTTGTACATGCTGAATTTACTTCTGTAACAATTCACCCACAAATTAAAAAGCTTTGTGCCAATTTAATATATCTGGATTAAGCCTACTCCTGGACAAAAAGAATTTAGAGGGAAATCTTAATTTAAAAAGTGTTTATTCTAGTACCAGGAATGCACGAGGTAGGACGCTGGGCCATATGGATTTGCTTAATAATGAAATTAGTATGATGATTTTGATAGTTTCAAATAACATGTTAGGCACAGCAGTGTGTACAACTTTTTTGAATGAAATGATGCACAAAATACTGACACAAATGATTGACTTACCACAATGACCAGACACTTGTTTTTGTTTTACTGAAATGCAGTAGCTTGTCCTTAAGCTGTCTTTTAGTTTCCATGAGCTGCTCTGCATTAAAGGTGAAATTGTGCTTGAAATTCTATTGCCTGGGGGTCAACTCTCTATTGTTTTGCTGCGCCATAGCCAGCAGACAGAAAGCATGGAAAGTTCTGCTCCCTGTGGATCTGAGAAAGTCATGTACCTATAAATAAAAACAAGGAGGAGCCCTGGGGAGGTTGTTTCTAAGGAGATTTTGGAAAGGTTTACTTGTACATGCTAATGTTCCTTCATAGCCCTAATGAAACATTTCAGTGGCATTGCAGACAGACACAAGACGTTTGAGTTTACATGTAAAAGTAAGATTTAAAAACCTCATCAAGATGTCCGTGTATAAGGATCCATTTCACTACCCTTTCTTTCTTGAGCCTCTGCTTGACATCAACTACGGTTAGGTACACTACTCACAAAAAGTTAGGGATATTTGCCTTTAGGGTGAAATTCATGGAAAATGTCAAAAGCATCCAGTGGTGATTTCTTAATCTCAAACAATTTATTGAAACTGAAGCCAACAGTGGCGGGTGACAAAAATGCCAATGTCTCAATAACTTGTAAATTTTTAGGTGTCATCTTTGTCTCATGATGTAAAAATGTGAACAACATGATGAGGAGGACCAATTGTAATTGAACAAGGTCATTTATTGGTCAATTCATGGATCAGGACTTCTTGCACATCTTGCTGTTCTGTAACAAGGAGCTTAATGGCAAAATTCACAACAGGTGTCCCACAAGCACAGTGAAATATGAAGGAGTGAAGTTGAGATGTTATTCATATTAGGCATAGCCAATACATGCATCTTTAGGTGGTGAAAGTTTAATTAATCTGGGGTATTATCTATGTATCATTCAACCCCCTGAAAAAGAGGGTCTGAGAGGAATTTTCTGAGCTGTGACCATTTTCAGTACCATTTAAAACCATAATTTAATATCAAGATATTTTGCTTCTACTCAATTATTCATTCCTAAATAACACTAATCAAGTGAATAGTTAGGGGTCTCACACCTGATGGTCAAAAAAGTTAAATATATATATATGTACAGGAAAACTGCTTCTTTGCACAAGCTGAGTAAAATATGAAGTGGAGCTGAGATGTTCTAATTCACATCAGGCATTAGCCTGGTAAATCTGCCCCTCGTACTTCATTTCATTTTGTACACAGGGTCTGGCCTTGCTGCACTGAGAAACAGTTTCTTCCTGGAGGTGTGGACTCTGCTGAAGTTTAAAACAAGTGGCTCTCCTTTTACCCAATCACTAACGTCTGGTTATCAGGTATGCAATTAGCCTACCTATGCACAACAATTCAAATGAAGCACACAAAGTCAACATCATCGCTCACGGATACCCCCTCTGTTTGCTGATTGGTTTGGATTTGCTTGGTCCGAATACCTGAATGTCAACAGCAGCCAGACTCTCTAGAAAATGAAATGAAGTACTAGGGGCTGGTTAACCAGGCTAATCAGGCATAGTCAAAGACAGGTATCTTTAAGTGGTGAAAGTTTCATCACTCTGGGGTCATCCACCCCTCTGAAAAAGGGGATCTGAGGGGTATTTTCTGACCTGCGACCATTTTCAGTACCCTCTAAAACCACAGGTTTATGTTTTGTATTTTTTTGTTTCTACTCAATAATTAATTCCCAAATAACACTAAGAGGGTGAATAATTAGATATTGGTCAAGTGAAGGACAGCTGATGGTCAAGTGAGATTATATATATTTCGCCCAACCAAAATCCAGATTTGAGATGCCTGTTACTTTTAAACCAACTTTTAAACTGGCTAGCCCATTTATGGCAGGAGTCTGAAAGAGCAAATTGACAAGAGTACAAATCTTCAGCCCTATGCAGTACCTCAGTGAGTACACCCTTCACATTTCAGCAAAACAAATTGTGCTGTATCTTTTCAAGGGATATGTTTTTGAGTAGTCAGTGTACAGCTTGTGTAGCAGTATTAATTTACTGTCCTCTGAAAACAACTTTACATTCAGGCATTTTTGTATACATAACAGGCCACAAAAGTGAGTACACCCCAGCCATCATTAATATTTTGTGTGAGCACCATTGTCATCTACCACTGCCTTAATATGAAATGCACCAGAGCTGCACAGGTTGTTTTTGTGATCATTTTCCATTCCTCCATGATGGCATTACGGACCTGCCATATGTCAGACACTGGTGCTCCATCTCCTGCTTAAGGATGCCACACGGGTGCTCAATAGGATTCAGTTCTGAAGACATCCTTGACCACTTCATTACCTTCATTTTTAACTTCTTCAGGAAGGCAGTGGTCATCTTACAGGTGTGTTAGGGGTTGTTATTGTGTTGAAAAAAAAAAGATGTGTCCCAGTTCATGAAAGGGGTGGCACCATCATGTTCTGCTTCAGAATACCACAGCATATGTTGGAATCCATGATTCCTTTAATAAACTGCAGTTGCCCAGCGCTGGCAGCAGCATCGAAGCAGCCCCAAACTATGATGCTACCACCACTGGGCTCAATTGTAGGCAAGGCACAATTATAATGGTACTGTTTAACAGGCCACTGCCACACATGCCTGACACCATTTAAGCCAAAACGGTTCATCTTATTCTCGTCAGACCACAGGATATGGTTTTAAGAATTCTGCTTTTGGGTTACATGTCTTCAGGAAACAGCTTTCAGGCTTTTTTGTGATGAAGCTTTAAAACAGGCTTTCATCTGAGAGGACGACCATGCAGACTGAGTTGTAGCACAGTGTGGCATATTATTTTAGCTCTGACAGGCTGACCTCCCACTTCTGCAACCTCTGCAGCAATGCTGGCTGCACTCATGCATTTATTTGTTGAAGCCGACTGATCTAATAAGCATTTGACACTGAGTGTGTAGACTCAACTTCTTTGATTGATCCTGTCACTGCCTGTTCAGACAATGCACCCATTTTGGAAAGCCACTTAATGACTCTGGCCATGACCATGTAGCTCAGTTTTATGGTGTGGCTGATCTTTTATAGCATAGGGCCATCATTATGTAAAGCAACAATTCCATTTTTCAAATCCTTGGTTTTCTTTTTTGCCATGAGGAGCCATGTTGGTCATCCAGTGGCTAGTATGAGATAATTATAGCAAAAACACTCAAATTAATAGCTCCAATACATGACAGAAATTTGTATCGTCCAGTTGAGCAGACCAAAACACAAAAATGATAAATTGGACAAGCAGCTTTCCATAGTTGAATGATATGTACAGCTGTCATTCAGGGTGTACTCACTTTTGTGGCCATCTATTTATACAAAGATGCCTGTGTGTAAAGTTGTTTTCAGAAGACGGTAATTAAAAACCGAGTGGAGGTTAGAGTGAGGGCAGAGCTCACTCTGCCTGCTAGAGTGGAGCAGTGTATTGTGGCATCATCAGCCTGAACATTCCACTATTCATTTAAATGAGACAAAAAAAACTACAATAACGGACGAACGACAAGAGGTAAATCGTGACGTTTCATCTCCAAACCGGGCTTGTCGTTTTAGAGTTGGAATGGTGTCTCTATGTCGAAAGCCTGAGGACTAGTAGCGGAGGTAAAATCCAGGTGAACGTTGAAAAATCATAATAAAAATAATAAACGGGGCAATAACTATGTGGGCTTTGCTGGGTAACATGCCCGTATAATAATGGACTGCGGTTCTGCCAGTGGCTCAACTATGGCCTTACAGCATTGGTTTAATTAGGGAGATGGGATTATAAAAGGAACTTTTGTCATCCATGATAAAAAAAAAAAAATAGAAAGCAGACGTAATCATGAGAAGAAAAATGACCTTTACTACAACTTGCCACAAAGTGAAGATGATAGCTATAGACATACAATGCTCAATACATTTGAAGAATCACGTTAAGTTCCAGATACATTCAAATGATTGAGTTTCTAATGGGCTGTGACAGAACATAAGTAAAGCAAATGTGTACTATGTGTATAAACGTGAAGTAAAGTATTTTAAAAAAAGAAGAAAAAAAAAAAAAAAAAAAAAAACACAGGTTTAGGTCCTCATACTCGACACAAAAAATTCATTGCACGCTACAGTCAGAGCGGCAACAAGGACCACAAACTCCTGAAAGTCAACTTCCCCATCATGGTTTTCATCCAGGTCGGTCATTATCTTTTCCACCACCAGTGGGTCTCTACTGGCCTATAGATGGGACATCGAAAAAATATTTGCATAAACCAGGTAAAGTAATTAAAACTATAAAATAAATAGGGTAATTTACGTAACTCACCGCCAGAAAGGCACCGAGCTCTGTCTGTAACAGTAACCTCATTTCGGTGTTGCTTAACTTGAACTTGTCCCCTTCATTTGTCGAGTATTTATGGAATACTTTAATTAGGCCCTCCATTGATTGTTCCAACTGGGATGCCATATTGTCTTGGGTAAGCCTGGTTAAAAACGACCGTAATGTTTATGAACTTGTGCAATCACACGTTTAACAACACGTACTACTGTTCAGGCAATTGGTCACCAGTTAACTTTGAACCATATTACAAAACCTACACAGCACGTTCAGATCACAGTTACACATGATGCTTTCGACTGGCTACATTTGGACCAGCTGTGTATGTTAAATATCAGTTACGTCGAAATCTTTAAAGAGACAGGACTGCATCAATAATGCACACCATCTTTGTGTTTTGTAAGTTGAACAGGTACATCCATTAGAAAAACGATGCCACCCGCTCTTGCCTACACAAACAAAAGGATTCATACCAATCAACGCTGCATCACTTAGTGTAATGGCCATTAGTCAATTTGGGAATAACAAACACACCGAACGTGACTCCACATTTTAACAGAAAGTAGGCTATCCATTCACATCGTGTGCATAAAAGAGGGTGAACAATAATGTAATTTATGAACACCCTTTTACACGACCTGCTAAATCCAAATCTGTTAAACAGCCGTTTGCCACAGTCAACTGAGGCAAATTGTTCAAGTTTGACACAGAGCACCAGGCGGTGAAGGATACGAGTAATCCGTTAGTTGTACTAAGCCATGAGAAACTGCTTCTTTCCTTGTAGACGAGTTGAGACACAGAATGGTGCATGTAACAAAATCGTTTGTAGCCCAATTTAAAATTGTTCTCAGACAAATGTAGTGCCCCGAATACCATGCCTCCATAGGCGAATAAGTTAGCTGGAATAAAAACTTACCTCTGCACCGGGTAGACGACAGGTCAGCAGAATGAGTTGTGTTTGTAGTACACAACGGAATATAAAGATGTCCCTCACCTGCTCAGCGAATCAGCAAGGCGCCACCTCCCTGCCGTGCCTTAGGTCCGCACAATTAGCCTACACCATGTGCGCGCGGTGCCTTTCAGGTAACCCAGAGGTAGGCCTACGTAATTTGTTGTAAAAGGAAGAGATACGTGGTGTTTTTTTGTTTTGTTTTTTACCTTAAACATAAGCGCACATCACAACAGTTATATATAGGCCACGATTTTCACTGTAAATCGTTGTATTTTATTTATTTGAGTGCATGAGAAACCGATGCTTATCAGTGAAATATAAGCAATTAGTCATTCCAAGCTTAATGATTTATTGTTTTCTCAATTAAAAGAGCGATTCTGTTTCATTAGAGCACTAGTGTTTGGGAATGAACTTTTGACTAGAACATTCGTGCTTTAGACACGCAACGTAAGCCAAATATTTAGCAGATACGTTTCCGCAATTGACTTTTTACGCAGGTGTTTTGTCTTACTCCCTTAAAGGTGTACTTCCACGAGAAACCGTTTAGTACTTGCTCTTTTGAAATATGATAGGTCACCCCGAGTTGCATATGCATGCTGCATATCAAAATGTTTTTCTATCCCCGTTTTCTATATCAGTCAAAAGAAGACAATGGGCGGAAAAACGACCCAATGCAAAAAGGGCCTTCGGCGTGACGTAGACGTGGAAATACATATAAGAGAAACTGACCGAATGGGCTTTAAAGGTGTACTTCCATCGTGTTTTCATTAATTTTGCGGTGTTCTCTAGTATTAATAATTGCCCTGTGCACTGGTTTTAATGAAAAAAATGTTCTAGTGCTTCTGTTTCAGGCTGTTTTAGTTTGGTAGAGGGGGTGGGGCCGGGAGAACGACACGATTTCACCAGAGGCACCTCCCTGCAGCTTCCTTTGCCCCACAGTAAACTTGATAGCAGAGTAAGGTAAAGGGGAAAAGTCAACTTGACAGCGCTAAAACTGCACACAGAATGTCTACGGAGATACAGCCTTATGTGTTTGATCCTGAATCCGAAGAGGAAGGAGAGATGGCACAAGCACAGTCGCTTCCTGACCGTTTGTCAATGAACGTTTCAGAATGGTAATATTTGCATGACAAAACAGTGCAAGTGCCCGGCTAAATGCAGTTCAGTCATTCAACTAGCCTGCTAATCTTATGCGAGTCAGTCAAACAGGCTAACATTATTTAAAAGTGTACTTCCACGAGAAACCGTTTAGTACTTGCTCTTTTGAAATATGATAGGTCACCCCGAGTTGCATATGCATACTGCATATCAAAATGTTTTTCTATCCCCGTTTTCTATATCAGTCAAAAGAAGACAATAGGCGGAAAAACGACCCAATGCGAAAAGGGCCTTCGGCGTGACGTAGACGTGGAAATACATATAAGAGAAACTGACCGAATGGGCTTTACAGTTTTTGCCCATTGCTTAAACACATTTTGCAAAATTTGGCTCGCTGTGCCAAAACTCTACACCCAAGCACATAGGACACAACACTTGGAAATAAACCATTCACATCTATGTCAAATTGAAACTCTGCAATCAAAACCTAATAATCCTTTGTCAAAATGTCACTCTGATGACAAAATTACACACACTTGCATCTTATGAAAACACTGTCACATCAGCAGCAACACACTAGTCTACTTTATATAAAACACTGCAGTCTTTCGTTTTTATTCAGTTCTGCAGAAGGCATGTCTTCGCAAAAACAAGAAAATGAAATACTCAATAATGTACATTACAGTAGTCTACTTTACAGTGCAGTAAATTCATTTTAAGTAAAAGCAACAAAAAAAACAACTACAATTCGAAATGGCAACCTGGTTCGCCAAGTGGACAGACAAGGTAATTGCGGGCAATGTCTCCTCTTTCTAAGCATATGGTGAGCATCTCTCTCGCTAAGCATCTCTCACAATACGTAAGCAGCCATAAACTGTATATAAACTGTATACTGTATATATACTGTAGTTCAATCCTACTGTAAACATGCTGTAACATTCTGACTTTTCTAATGACATAATCTGGGTTTTATCTTTTGAGAAATATTGATAAATAACATTCACGAAACACAACAAGACTAATACTGTTCACTAAATATATTTTACGTAACCGATACAAATTTGGACTTGCAATGCAACATTAGTCAGTAGGCTGGTGTGTATGCAAGTACGCAAGTGTTTGCTTGTTGCATGGTTGCATGTTGAAAATTGAAAAACAATCATACTCTAAAAAAGAATCATGTTCACAGTAAACATGGTAAAACACAGTGCTGTTGGAGACAAAAAGCTACTGTAAGCATCATCTCTTTCCAAATTGGTGGCATGTCTCAACCTAGGGTTTTCCAGGTGGTCAACCAATGTTATTTGCATGTTATCACACATTTGTCTTCTCTGTCCATGCTCTCCTCCACTGAGCCATTGTTTTGTTATTTGAGTAGTTGAAAAAATGTGGGAAAGATTTTATTTTAGTGTGTAAAAAAACTGTAACTGAGGCCTTTTTGTAGCTGGCTGATTGGTGTTCAATTTTGTAAGTAAGTATTTTCTGGTGTGTGTCTGAGTGTTGTGTGTTTTGTATGTGTTTTGTATTTTGAATAGATGTGTTTTGCCACTGATACATCGGTATTTCATTTTTGAACGAAGTGTCTTATGTGTGAAATAGTGTGTAGTGTGCTGGAGCAAGTGTGTTGCAGAATTGCAACTAAAGTGTAAAGCAGCGTTTGTGTTTAAGGTATGGTTACACTGTGTTTAAGGCATGGTAACACAACTTCAAGTTTTGTTACTTTGGTTTAAGCATATGTCTATTGCGTTCAAGCAATGGGCAAAAACTGAAAATAATGTTAGCCTGTTTGACTGACTCGCATAAGATTAGCAGGCTAGTTGAATGACTGAACTGCATTTAGCCGGGCACTTGCACTGTTTTGTCATGCAAAGGGCAATTATTAATACTAGAGAACACCGCAAAATTAATGAAAACACGATGGAAGTACACCTTTAAAATCAAATAACAGCCAGATGTTAAGAAAACAAACTGGTTCGGCGGAAATCACTCCAGGATCACTTCTGGTGCACGAGAGCGTCCCCCGCACGCGTTGCCCAGGGGATGGCAGGTTTCATCATGTCGACTCTAATGACCTGGAAAGCCTGCACCAACCTTTCCCTTGTTTTGGAAATCCAATATGCCATCTCTAATTACGATACAAGCCAGGCCCTTATACGAGCCAACCAAGTTAATGTGTTGCAGTCTAATGAAAAAGCACCCTTTGATAACTTTGGAGTTAGGCTTAATAATATAATTTACATGTATAAATACTCTTTGCATTTGGGAGACATAAGAAATGTATAAATAATAATTCTAGGGTGACCAGACGTCCTCCTTTTCCCGGACATGTCCTCCTTTTGAGACCTAAAAAAGCTGTCCGGGGGGAATTTTTTAAATCGTCCGGGATTTTGTTCGACTGCCACAAACATGCACACACTACATCGAATTCCATTCCAGGTTTCTCTCAATCACAAATTAGGCACGCCCACGCACAGTGCACCGGGACTATAGTTAAGCGAGTAGGAGTGGTCCCACAGTCAAACTACACTGCCCCTTAGTAACGCATTTTGTTTACACATGAAAAAGCACAGCACATGTCTTCCCGTGCACCGATGAGGTACAATCTACAGCGGCTATGCCGGAACGAAAATTTAGATTTACAGAGGAGTTGAAGAAGAAATTCCCATGTTTTCGTACTGGTCGCGATCCATATGAAGCTGAGTGGCTGGTGTGTAAAGCCGGCACTTACGTCTCTGTTGCAAATAAAGGCAATAAAATGAAGAGGAACCATTGGCCTGTTTTTAATGGCATGTGCTGTGCAGACAGCCAAATTATTTTTTTGTTTTCATTTTACTTTTAGGCTACAATTCTTATTGTTATAGGGACAATAAAACTTGAAAGTTGAAAAAAATCACAATTAAGTTAGTGTTATTGAGGTCAATAAAGGTAATCGTTAAATGTCACAAATGGCACACACAGGTGTCCTCCATTTCACAAACCCAAATCTGGTCAGTGCTCACCCTAATAATTCACCAGATGACACTTTCACAGGGTGCCTAAGGAAACGTCTCACAATCAAAAACCAATAACCATATATGACCAGCAGGGGGCTAACTGAGCCTCGCTCCTAGTCACTTGGCTACAGGGAATACCTACTGGACAGATATCAGCTGAATTCATATGTAGAGATAATATATTTTAAACAAACCTTTCAAATGCAGGAATTCCGTGTTTGTAAACATAATCAACAAACCTAGTCTCTGTTGTTTGTGTGAGCCATGTTCAGGTTGGATAAAGATTTACTTTTAAACCTTTAGCGATATACCAGCCTCAGAAGACTGTACCAGTTAATGCAGAAAATGGGAAGGGGGATTCGGTCCCTCATTATCAGACCTAATCTGAGGAGTCATGTCAAATTGTCATAGTACTGTAAGAAACAGTCTTATAACACATCTTGAGGCAAAACATTATATTTTTACAAACATAGATATCCCTTACAAAATTGCTGTGCAGTTACATAGATGAAGTTTCACATTGTCTTCCTCTACAGTTCAATGTCAACTAAAATGCATGTCTGATATACATATGTATTGTGCTATCTGACATCCTGGGTTATGTTAAGCATGTTGCATGATTAAAACATTGGCTGTCATATTACTTTGAATTTAAAGCCATTGTATTTGTGGTTTGTGCGTTAGATCTTAACATTCCTGCATGGTGTAAGTGATTTTGATTTTGTTCAGATCAGAGCTCGTATATAGCCTACAGTTCCACAGCATATTATTTACAAAAATAAGTCTTACTTCCGTGTTCATGGGATTGCTTCATTATTTGCATATTTTCTTGCTCAATTTTAATACCCTCACACATGGTAACCAATCTAAATTCTTATGAAGAGCCAATGAGGTAACACATCTGATAACTGCCATCAACACCACATGGGCCTTTCTAGCCTGAGCACTGGATTGAATTCATCCATTTAGTGTCAGCTGAATGTCGAACCTTAAGCCCTCATCAGTGGGGGATGTCTGTCCCACAGCTCACTTGTTATTTCAAGCGTGACACGAGATATCCCACCCGAGCCGCTGAGTTGCGACCTTTCATCACTTCCAAGCCCTCGGTTGAGAGTCTTGGACTTTCCACATGAGGGGCATGTGTGTCCTCAAAGGGTGTGTTGATGGAGGGCCCAGGAGACTGGGCATGATTACAGAGTTTCCTGTTGCTTTCGTGGTGACACATGCAAGCTGGTCCGGCCAGCTCTGCTTGGCATTGGGAAAGCTTGCTGCAATACTGCATTGTTTAAGGGTGACATGTGTTATACACACCACATTGACACAACACCCATGACAGGTGGTTTCCTTTCCGCCAGGTAAAACCGCTCCTGCAGAAGAGAAGCCACATGTCTGCAGAACAACAGGTCTTTTGTTTTAGAGTACCACGAACCTGTTTGCTCTTTTTTCACGAAATGCTTACTATAGCTGAGCTAACTCACTGACAGACCGCGCACTTCCAGTAGAACCACGGGTGCTGCCAGGCGGGGGAGTGTGTTGGGGGAGGCTCGGTCTTCCCAGCACACTCTTGAGCTGAGCCCAGAAGAACACCTGTTGCTTTGGCTGCTGAGGCCATTCCAGGTAGGTCTTGGTGTTCAGCATCTTCTTCAGTTTACAGTACTTGCTTGGCAAGGAGTTTGGGTCGATGGGTTCCTTCACAACGAGAATGACATCACTGAAGGTCTTACCAATGGCTCGTTGCTGGGCAAAGTAGAGCTCATAGTTGCACCACTCACTGTCCACAAAGTGCTGTGATAAGACAACAATAACCTTTGGGGAGGAAAAAAAAAATTAAACATTTACAATTGAAAATAAAAACACACGGATAAAAACATATTATACTATTATGTGAGAAGATCTGACACTGTCAGTTTACAACATAAGTCTCCAGAAACCTACTAGATGAGATTGAGAAGGTGTATATAGGTTAACTGTGTATGTTGTCTTGCACTTATACGGTACCTTTAGGCTGTTCTCAATGTTCTCAATTATGTTGTCAATGATCCACTTTCCTGGCGTGAAGTCCCTCTCATGGATACAGACACGGTACGGAGGCTTGGTGCTTTCTAGGCAGGGCAGTAGCTGCTGGTTCACCCAATCTGCATCCGAGTGGCTGTAGGAAATGAATGCATGGTAACTGTAGTCCTTCTCCGGTCGGGCACCCTCTTTGTGGGCACGGTACTTTGCTCTGATGATCTGGAACGTGGCCTTTGTATACCACGGCACGTCAAAGAGGTAGCACATTGCCATGATTGCAATCACCACAACAGCTGTAGTGACAACACTGATGAGAATCACAAGCCTTATGTCACACGCAACATGACCTGGGAAGAAGTCAGCCGCCATAGTGTTCAGCAAGTGTTCTGGGTAATAACATTTGTAATTTTCTGGCCAATCAGTGATGTTCACTCTTCTGTTGGATGTTGTCTTCTGGATAAAAGTGTACAGATCGCAAGTGCAGTGGTATGGGTTGTTTCCTGCTCTGAGTGTCAATAAGCTTGGCATGTCTTTGAAGGAGTTCATGCTTAGGAGGCCAAAGGAGTTCCCGTCGAGGAACAAGGACTGCAGGTTGGGATTTTTCCAACCTGAAGGGATGAACTTAATTCTGTTTCCATTGAGCAGGAGTTCTCGCAGATTAGCAGCTTGTCGAAAATAGTTCACGTCAAGCTGATCCAGGTTGCAGAAAGAGAGATCCAGATACTGCACTGTTGTGGGCAAACACCTTAAACTTGTGACCTCCAAGGCATTGTGGTTTGCAATCAGTTTTGAGATATTCTGCTTCCAGTTGCATACACTATCATCAACTGTTTGAAGTTTATTGTAGCTGACGTCAAGTACCTGGAGCCTTTTGAACTCTCCTGCAAATGCTGCAAAGCCACTGAGACTTGTAAGTTTGTTATTGCTGACATTTAAAGTGTCGAGCACTGGCATGGTCCCTGCATAATCGCATCTCCTGTTGATGAGGTAACCGTCTTGCAGTTGGTTTTGGGAGACATCAAGTAGCTCCATGCTATCCATGCTCAACCATGCATCACAGGGCACAAAGTTAAAGTTGACGTTCTTAACAGTCAGCCTGCGCACCTTGTTGAACCATGTGAAGCGCCAGTCGAAGCGCAAAATGTCTGGGTTACTTATATCCCTGTGAAAGACAAAGATAGTATCAATCAAGATAGTCAACAAAATCTCACTTTTCTTTTACAGTACTGTGCAAAGGTTATAGGCACGTGTGAAAAATGCTGTAAACTAGGAATGCCTTCAAAAATGGAAGTGTTAATTTTTTATTTTCATCAATAAAAAAATACAGTGAATGAACAAAAGAGAAATATAAATCAAATCAATATTTGGTATGACCACCCTTTACTTTCAAAAGAGCATCAATTCTTCTAGGTATACTTGCATCCAGTTTTTGAAGGAATCTGGCTGGTGGGTTGTTCCAAACATCTTGATGAACTAACCACAGATCTTCTGTGGATGTAGGCTTCTTCACATATACAACCAACTTGTTGTAACTGGTTGATCATACACCTGATTATAATCCTACAAAATCCCTGACTTTGTGTGTACCCCTTTGTGTGAATTGATGCTGGTTTGAAGGCACCTGCCTAAAACTTTTGCACAGTACTGTATATTTCAGTCATAATAATTATATTGATACACTTACGAAAGGACAAGCAGATCAAGGGCTAGATCTGTCACGCTGGATCCTGCTCCACTATCCACAAAGGTAGGAGAGCGAGCAAAGTCAATATAGAGTAGCCCAAGGGCCTTAATGGGGCTCTGCTGTATGTTTATTAAAGCCATTCTTAGCAGGTTCTCATTAAATTTGCCACGGTAAAAAATTAGCTGCTGTGCTCCGATGTGCCTTAAACCTTGAAAAATATCATAGTCTCCTGTGTAGTAAACAAACTCAAACAGGTTACGGAAGCGAAGAGCATAAAAGGACTTGTTGGCCAAATCACTAAGCATTGTATGTAGCTCATGTGGTATATTGTCTATTGCAATATCAAACCACATATTCTTGGTCTTTACAAACCCGAAAGAGCCTGGCTCATACTTGAGGAGACTTGAACCACTTTTAAAGGCAAATTTAAACAGTGAGATGTTTTGTAAGACAATGAGGTTGCTCTTCTTCAATTCTTTAACGAACGGTCCACCAACAGATAGTTCCTGGAGGCTGGTGAAGGTGGAGAACACTTCACCAAGAGCTACTTCACTGAAAAAATTATTTGACATGTCTAGTTTTCGTAGCCTAGTCAGATTTGCCAATGCTTTGTTTGGGACAACCATCAAGGAGTTGTTGAAAATGTTGAGGTTCTCCAGGAGAGGGTTAAATGCGAAGGCCTCATCCTCGATGACAGAGATGTTGTTATACTCGAGTGTTAGCACTGTTAAGCGTGGCAGGTGGGAGAAATCTGTGTTGTGAATCCTCTGAAGGCTGTTGTGGGAGAGATCCAACTCCTCAAGTGAAACAGGGAGATTTTCTTTGGGTACACAATCCAGGTGCTGTCCACGGCAGTCCGCCCTGCGTTGGTCATCACTTATTGAGCAGAAGTGCGAGGCCTCAGTCCGTTGGATTGATATTGTCACTGCTTGGTAGATGTGGACATTCAGTATAGACATCACCAGAGCAGCCACGGCCAACTTAAACACCCACATGATGATCTGTTAAGGGAAAAAAATGCAATTGTTTGATTCTGGTTCCAGCTAATTTTATATATACATATATATTTTAAATACAATTCAAACTAATTTCAGGAATATTATGATGCTACATCTAAATGGCCCATATATGTAATGTTATTAAAGCACAGCTCTTCAAAAGAAAATAATTCTGCTAATTTCTATATTTACCTGGGATCCCATTTCACATACATATCTTTTACCTACATACATTGCAACCTGTTTTACTCCTACGCAAAATCAAAGACTCATGACTGTGGATATCTGACACTTATCAAAAGACTGACTCTTCATCTTATTTAAACAATTAATCAACCTTGAAAGGTATATCTAACTGTTGAGAGATGCCATAGTCACTAATCATTATTAATGACAGTGGCTTGGAGATGTTCTTGGAGATTTTTTTGTTTTCAACAGACTGATTTATCATGAGCTGACAGACTCTTGGTGATGTTGCTTCCCTTTATGGACGGAGAACGGCATTATTTGAGGTTGTCACATCCAGTTTTGCTCAATACCAGTTCCCCATACATATTTTGAAACACTGTGGTTATTGTCAAACAAAGTGGGTGGCTATTTCCACATAGCTTGGCATGGCAATATGACACGCAGACTAAACATCCGTTTTAACACGCTTCTTAAGATTTGTAGTGTATTTGTTGAATCCTTTTGTCAATAACAATAGATTGACTGAACATACACATATTAACCTTACAGTCTGTTTTTCTCTGTAAACATAACTACTGAAAGCAGCAGCAAATATAAACAGAATGTATAAACTTAGTGCAGTATCTGTCAGTCATAAGGCTTAATCTGCTCTACAAATGCAAAGTGCAGTAACTACATGAACGTAGAAACTGAGAAAAAATGCCTTTAAATTTGTCGTAATCCCAGTCAAACATATTGTTTGTGTACTGTAATACTGTACTACTGTAATACTGGTGATTCTTGTATGTGCTTTTAATGGGAAGAACAGGCGATTTAGTCACAAGAGAAAGGAGGTGATATGAAGTCATTTTCCAGTCTAAATTTACTTCTGACAAAGTGTAGTTACTGCCTTTTGGCTTTGTAGGGCAGTAATGTGCACATGACAAGCTCAGCACAAACATAAACCTACAGAGGTTGACTGTTTTTCTGCTTCCGCAGAGACTGCAGGTGTGATACAGGGGGAAAAGTCTCACTTCGTGCGAGCAATTCAAGGACAACGTTTTTGTCCTCTCTCGAAGAACACTGTTATTTATGTCATAAATAGAATGACAACACCAGCACCTGAGTTTTCAAACACCAGGTGTCCTTAAACAAAACAAACACATTTGCAAAAGCAACGGTCTGCCAAGTACTTCTACTATTCTGTAAGTGCTCTGTACTCTCCGCATTAATGGCAATTTAACTCTAACTTCTATGAATGCAAACAGGCAGATGAGCGGAAGAGAGCACTCAGAGAAAATAAATATTATTTTATTCTCTGCGAGTATACACACAGGTCTGATCTCCATCCTCAAGCCCACAGCCTTCACTGGGGCTGCATTAGTCTAAACAGAAAATCCGTTATTACAAGAAGGCTATAAAGTCATCGGTCTTTTCTGAATTTGTATGGGGTTGCGGAAATGCTAGCTATTTCAGGCAGGATAAGTAATTCCGTTTATTGTAGAAGTTATGTTGCCCTGACAGTTTTGCCCGATGTTAACATGTAGACTGCGAATGATAGCCTAGAGCTCTAGGTGGTTTGTGCAACCACTGCTTTGACAGTAATCTAGATCCAGAGATGGACAACCCGGCTTCAGGAAGTAACAAATGTTCGAGAATATGTACACGCATTCGCATTTTGTATGGCGCAATCGCTCCATTCCATGTAGCAGATTTCTAGGACGTCCGACTGCGCATGTGCAGTTCTACTGGTACCGACGACGCTGCTGTTGTAAACAGACTGTAGGGGTGAAACCAGTGGTCAGACCCATCCCTACTCTCCAACGCCACTATCGTCTCCATCTACTCCCGCCTCCCCATTGATATCTTCCTTTAAAGTTTGTGTTTTGTTTTTCTCTCTCCAAAACTGAACTGCAGAATTCAGAACCACGGTAGCCCCTTCACTGATATTGATCGTGAAAATGCCATGCATATCTGCTATGACATTTATTAACCAGAGTTCTAAGATTTGGGGATGGATGGTTAGATGTGCCTAAAGTTTTATGTGAGTTGTTGGACCTTGTGTGTGTGTTTGTGTGTGTGGGTGGGCGGTAAAGCTGTGTAGTAGGCGTCTGTCTTGAAACGTCCTGAAATTACCAAGCCTACTCATTTACTTCCAAAAATGCGTGGCTATGAACACTTTTTACATTTTAGGCTAAGTAGCCTATATTTACCCCTTCAAGTTAGAACTGTCACCAACGGAAAGACAGCTGTAGCAAAACAGCATTTAAAAAATGCTTAAAACAAAATCTTACCTTTGGATATGATGTCGAGGCGACCCCTCAGAGAACGAACTCTACGCACCTATGCCCAGCAGGCAGACAAAATCTTGTCACTGCCGCCAACACCGGTAAGCAGGAATGTGGAGTATCAACTGCCAAGCTGCAGCGTGTTGTGGACACGTCACTTCTCTGTGTGGTTTTAAAGGTATTTGTATCTGTGTTTTTGACACATTATGCAACAGTTGCTTTATTTGCTTTTGCTGTAGATTTTGGTCATAACCAGCCTGTTCTGTTTTGTTTTTAGTTTTAAAACGTTTTAGCCCACCCACAATCTTTGATAAGCCTGCGCCTTGGTCAAGTTTTGCTGAGAGTAACCGTCTTGATCATTAACCCACTGCCCTCGTTTTTTTCTGTCTTTTGGCATTTAAGGAATGCTTGTACTTTTTTTTTCAGTTGAGTGGGATTTAGTTCTGGGATTTTAAAATAGTGTTGAGTCAGAGGTCTTGTGAAATCCCTGCGAGTTTGGGTAGGTTATTTTTTAAGGTGGGTAAACTCTTTGCTTTATCTTTGCAGGCACATATCTTCTGCTAACCTTTCTTCCTGGTTCACATCAGACAGAAAGGACTGCACTAAGCAAACAAACAGCCTTTGTCTGAGGGCCTGGACTGGAAGACTATTAGAGGGACATATCTGTCCATTAATAAAACACAGGTGCTGAGTGTTTAGGTGACTGGTATGAAGGAGGATAGCGATTGGGATGACTGGTAAGGTGATGGCATGTCTGCCCCATAATGTCTCTAGTCCCTGGGAATAAAGACTCAACATTTCATTCCTCACTCTTTTGTTTATTTCATTGATACACTGAGTGACATTATGACTAGTGATGGTTTACATTTTATAATTTTACAAATTTTAGTGGACCGTTTTTTCTAATACGAGTGGATGAAAATGCATGCTTTGGTGTTTTTATATACTTGAAATGGTTTCTTTCTGCATTTGATCAATGTCATTTCTTTCTTTCCTGTACAATCTAACAATTATTAATGTAACATTGTTTATTCTCAGCAAATGAAATAAATTGCCATAAGTTTTCAATCTGCACTGTAAATGTTTAGTTTGTAATCCCATCTGTTTTAGCAGTATGCAGAATTTGGACGTGGCTTTAAATATACACTTGGCAATTAAAATGTGAGAAAGAAAAATATAAACAGATCCCCCAGGGCACAGTCAAGACGTTTTGATGTACAGCTGACAGTAACCCAGCTTCAGAAGTGTGGCAGCTGTCTCAGACCTGAGCTCAACACAGAGAGAGAAAGAGAGAGAGAGAGGAGTAACACCCCCCACCCCCACCCCCCACCCCATGCATTTACTCTGTGTTTCAAATCCCACTGAAAGGCTCATAACTCATTCTGACATTTTAAATGCTGTCCAGAGCCAAAAAGCCCCATGTCACGTTTCAGTGTGCAGCCTATGATAACCTCTGGCCCGTTCAGCCGACGGACGCTTCAGATGGAAATCCCCCAGCTCAATGGCCTGCTCTGGGACCTCTGACCAAGAGGAGGAAAGAGCACAATACCCTTCACTGTGGCCTACTCTACCTCTGACAAGGACGAGTCATCTGAAAGGCAGGATCATGGCTTTTTTCTCTGCTGGAGAAATTAATGTTGTTAATTATATTTTTGAATGAAAGTGGAATGTGTGTGTGTGTGTGTGTGTGTGTGTGTGTGTGTGTGTGTCTGTGTCTTGTGTGTCTGTGTGTGTGTGTGTGTCTGTGTCTGTCTGTCTTCCTGTCTGTCTGTCTTTCTGAGTGTGTGTGTGTGTGTGTGTGTGTGTGTGTGTGCGTGCGTGCGTGCGTGCGTGCGTAATGAGTAATAAAGGATGCTGATAAAACGCTCTGTTTCTATAACCTTTTGCATAACAAATGTAGCATGAAGCAACTTTTGATATTATCTCGCATTAGTTAAATGACTGTCTAAAGAGTGAAAATTGTGTTCTAAAGGGACATAGATCAGTAACTGTCCACCTAAAAGCATTATTCTTCTCTGTACCTCTTTGGAGTTTACAAGGGCCTTATGCTGTTGTCATTCTCCCTCTTTGCAAACATTTAACTCATTATTCTGTCTTTAATTATCACTTATTAACACTGTAAGAGGACTTTAAAGCAACACTATGTGACTTTTTTCGAGTTATTTAATCATCTTCATAAGTCAGCAGATGCTTAAATGAGTCATTACCAGGCAAATGAAGACTCTCTTGACCGTTCCCGCTGTCTGTGGAAAGAATACCACGCTTGCAATATCTGGGTGTCCGTCACAAAGTCTCGAATATCACAAGAAGCAGGATCACGTTAAACTCTGAAGAAATGACTTTGACTGACTTTGCTTACCTCGGTGGACATGACTACTTTTGTATTCGGCGGTCACTCTGATCAGTCGAGTTGAAAAAACATGCGGTGGGTGAGGTGAAGGGAAAACAGTCAATTTTTATGAGAGCGTCCATTTACTTGGAGACACTAGGGGGAGCGCCAGTGAGAAAAAAAAAACACTCAAAGTTGCATAGTATTTCTTTAACTCCAGGCTAGTGAGTTATAATATGAACCAAGCAGTAGCAGACAAAAGCCTCATTTCACTGGTCCTCAGGCGAGAGTGAGTAGAGAACAGGAAAGAGGCGTTGATTACAGTTACAAGAAAGGCTTTTACTGACAGAGACAAATCTGACTACATGTCGGTGGGTGTGATCTTTGTTTAAAAATTGATTGAGTTTGTGGTACTGCTTGAATACAGACATACGCTTGACATGCTTGCTTACATTGTTTTGTTATTACAAAGTAACTCTTCAGCTGTTGTTGATGGAAATGAACAGATCGTCTATTAGAGACGATATTTCAGTTAATCATCAAGGTGTCTGGCCTGATTGAGCCTAGTAAATCATATAATATAATATTAACTTCAAACCATTACTGCGTCATTTACTGTAACTGATCTGGTTGAAGGGGTCTGCAGCAGATTTTGTCTGGCTGGTTGATCACCTAGCTTCACTTTCAGAATGACTTCAGACATCTCATAGACAAATGATGGAACACTACACTAGTGTTCTGCAGGCCATGACATACTGAGCTTTAGGCAGGGCTGAGGCAGACTGCTTCTCTGGTTCTAGGCCTGTGTAAAGGTCCCTTCAACCGCTTTAAAACAGGCATCCTTCATTACCTTTAACCCTGTTGGTATATGTGTGTATATATATGTGTGTGTGTGTGTGTGTGTGTGTGTTTGTGTGTGTGACCAGATAGTGTTTTGTGATTAATTACCATCGATGTTAGAATCTGTAATAATTTCCCTTGTTAAGATGTTAAGATCCAACTTAAAATGTGTGTGTGTGAGTCACCTGACAGCTCAATATATCAATGACATTACATTACATTACATTACATTACACTTAGCAGATGCTTTTATCCAAAGCGACTTACAAAAAGAGGGCATAATAAGCTAACAGATGTGTAGAGAACATTGAAGGTGGCTATATAAAGAGATGGTTAGTAGAGATTAGTTTTGTTAGGAAGGAAAGCAGTCTCGGAAAAGAAGGTTTTTCACAAGCTTTTTGAAGGTCGAGAGGGACCTCTGCTGCTATTGTAGTGACTGGTAGGTTGACAGAGAAAAGTTTGGAGTGACCTCGCTTTGTCTTAGGAGAGGGTACGGCCAGATGGTTCGTATTAGATGATCGCAGCGCTCTGGACGGGATGTAAGCCTTTAGTATGATGTTCAGATAGGCAGGGGCCGATCTGGAAGTGACTTTGTCGGCTAGAGTCAAAGCTTTGTGTTGGATTCTGGCAGCCACCGGGAGCCAATGCAGGTTGATGAAGAGCGGAGTGACGTGCCCTTTTGGGTTGATTGAAAACCAGTCATGCTGCTGCATTCTGGACCATTTGCAATGGTTTGATTGCACAAGCAGGAAGGCCAACCAGGAGGGAGTTGCAATGGTCAAGGCGAGAGATGACCATAGCCTATACCAGGAGCTGAGCAGCATATTGGGTCAGGTACGGTCTGATTTTTCTAATGTTGTACAGCGCATAATGGCACAACCGTGCTAAGAAGGCAATGTGGTCAGAGAATAATAGCGCTCATCAATCATGACGCCCAGGTTTTTAGCAAACTTGTTCGGAGCAACAGTGACAGTGCCCATATTCAGGTTGATATCATGGTGGATTGAATCCTGGGCTGGGATCATGAGGAGTTCAGTCTTAGACAGATTAAGCTGGAGGTGGTGTTCTTCATCCATGCGGAGAGTTCGGAGAGACAGGCAGAGATGCGTGCGGAGACCGTGGTGTCATCTGGTCGGAAAGACAGGTACAGCTATATATCATCAGCATAGCAATGTGTGAGCAGATGACACGGACGAGCGAGGTGGTGTAGATGGCGAAGAGAAGGGGGCCCAGCACCGACCCTTGGGGCACCCCTGTGGAGAGGGTGTGAGTTGATGACAGTTGTCCTTGCCATGACACATTAAAGGAGCGTCCAGTGAGGTAGGATTTAAACCAGGAGTGTGCTATGCCTGTGATGCCCATGTTTGAGAGTATAGTTAGCAGTATGTTGTGGTTGACTGTATCAAAGGCAGCCGATAAGTTGAATAGGATAAGTACTGATGACCCTTCAGTTCTGGCTATGCTTCTGTGACAGATAGCAGAGCTGTTTCAGTGGAGGGGCCACTTCTAAAGCCAGACTGCGTCGGGTCAAGTAGGTTGTTCTGGGACACACACACACACACACACAAACACACACACACACACACACCAGCCTCTGGTGTACTTACTGAGGAGCCACTTGTCCGCCCAGCCCCTGAAACTCAACGTATGGAACCCTGTTGCTTGTCCACTGCTGACAGGGCAGAGTAGAGACTTCCCTCTAAAAGCAAAAGAAAGAACAGTTCAATACACTGTAACAAAGTTTGTGGTATGTGTGTGTGTGTGTGTGTGTGAGTGTGTGTGTAACCATAAAAACAATAGGAATCTTCTCAAGGCGTAAGTATTAAAAAATGTCTGGTGACAGAGACAGTGAAAAAAATCAGATTTTTAACCAAAGATAAGAACTAGGCTCAGAAAAAGAATGCAGGAAAACATTGTTTTAGGCCAGCCTGGGAGAGGCAGAGTAATGAAGGATGAAATGGATGAGACAGAGGGATGGGGGTGGGCGGGGAGGCAGAGGGATTTGGCAGAAGATGAATAAATAGTCGAGGCACGAATAAGTCCAGTAGCAGAGGAGATCACATCAGGAAGACAAAATGTTGTTTTTTAAAGCACACTGGTATTGAGGTATCATGCTATTCCTTTGGAAGTACAATAGAACAAATATATGATAATGTGTGTAATGCTTTTTAAAGTAAACATAGCAGCTGAGTTGGTTGTAGATAGCCCTGGTGGTTTTCTGCATGCTACACTACATAAGTAAAGACCTGAATAGTGAGATAAAAAAGGAGTTTTATGATGGCATATAGGGGATTTTTAAAGCACTGAGAAATGGTTTAAGTCACACCACTGCCCACTGTCATTTGCATATAGTTAAGTTTTTAACAGGACTTAGTCTGTGTGTCCAGATTTCCCCTTTCCTTGAGTTTGTCACATAGCTTTTCTTCATGTAAATGATCAGCAAAATCTGAAAGGTCAAAGTACACTCAAGCGAGTGTAACCATCTTCCATAGAAACCTCTTATCTCCACTGCCAAACATATTGTTTGAATTCTCTTCCTTTTCCTTCTTTTTCTTCCTGTTTGACTTCGATGTGACTTAGCTATAGTCTGTTTGGATGAGGGGAAAAACAAATTGCTATCACCTACAATATTGCTTGGTTGGTTTATTGGTCAATCAATCTGTCCCCAAGGTAAATATTAGTATTGCAGCAGTGCTTCATTCTACCAACCCACACAACTTTACAATAGGACAGACTTTAAATATATATGTACCATATGTTATTCATGCGCCTAAATGTAATATTAACTGACCACTATGCAGTGGTTGGCAATGTGGCTTCAGAATCTCCAATCCAAACATCATACAGCTCTGGAAAAAAAAATAAGAGACCACAGCAAATTTTCCTAAAACCAGCATCTCTACATGTATGACAGCCATTCCTTTCCAGTGTCAGTTAAATTTGGAATTTGGGAGAAATCTTGTCAGTAGTTTACAGAATAAAACAGAAATATTCACTTTACACATATACTGTACCTATAAATAGTTAAATCAGAGAAACAAATAATTTTACAGTGGTGTCTTATTTTCTTCCAGAGCTGTATTTGACACACTTATTCACTAAATCAGCTGGTTCCAATTAGCACAACTCTTTGCCGTGGTGAAAGAGTTAGCTGACATTACCTACCTGAACTGCACAGGTATACCCAGGTGATTTGTGATATATGGTGCTGAATAGTAGCTTCTGAAGCCAGGTTGGCCCTCACTGCCCCTATGTGTAAAAGTATATGTAATAAAAATAACAAGTCTAATCTGTCCACACCTTTATTTTCAATATTGTGCATGAAGGAATGTACTGCTTTCATGACCAATCAGTACAGTTTAGGCAAACTGACCAATCAGCAAAATGGAGGGACTGCGCTGGAGCTCAGAAAGTGAATAGCAAATAACGACATGCAGTAGGAAAAAGATTGTGTCGATAATAAAGTATGTCTGTTTATTTTAGTACAGCCCCAGAATGAAAACTATGAACAGGGAAAAGGATCATGTGTTTGTCCACTATCAGGTCAGACCACCTTGAGAATGTACTGGAGAGGAAATACCTCTGAACAATAGTGCCCAAAGGCAAGATGGCTTTAACAAAGAGCTTCCTCTTTGCTTGCCTCGACAAGACACCTTAGTAAAGTGTAGCCTACACCAGGGGCGGAGCTAGGGGGTGGCTTTTGGGGCTGAAGCCCCGAATCTCACGTCAAAAGCCCCGAATCTTTTTAAACTTTAAAGGTGTACTTCCACGAGAAACCGTTTAGTACTTGCTCTTTTGAAATATGATAGGTCACCCCGAGTTGCATATGCATGCTGCATATCAAATTTTTTTTCTATCCCCATTTTCTATATCAGTCAAAAGAAGACAATAGGCGGAAAAACGACCCAATGCCAAAGTGCCTCCGGCGTGACGTAGACGTGGAAATACATATAAGAGAAACTGACCGAATGGGCTTCAATTAAATAATGTTAGCCTGTTTGACTGACTCACATAAGATTAGCCGGCTAGTTGAATGACTGAACTGCATTTAGCCGGGCACTTGCACTGTTTTGTCATGCAAATATTACCATTCTGAAACGTTCATTGACAAACGGTCAGGAAGCGACTGTGCTTGTGCCATCTCTCCTTCCTCTTCGGATTCAGGATCAAACACATAAGGCTGTATCTCCGTAGACATTCTGTGTGCAGTTTTAGCGCTGTCAAGTTGACTTTTCCCCTTTACCACTCTGCTATCAAGTTGACTGTGGGGCAAAGGAAGCTGCAGGGAGCGTGCCTCTGGTGAAATCGTGTCGTTCTCCCCGCCCCACCCCCTCTACCAAACTAAAACAGCATGAACCAGAAGCAATAGAACATTTTTTTCATTAAAACCAGCGCACAGGGCAATTATTAATACTAGAGAACACCGCAAAATTAATGAAAACACGATGGAAGTACACCTTTAAAAAATCATGACAACCCTGAGAATATGCTTCCTGTAAATTACATTAAAACTGATTAATGGGCAAATAGCCTACAACAAAACCCACATTTCCCTCATTCTTAAAATGCTGTTATTCTAATTTCTAACGTGACCCAACTAGAAAAATAGAATCCCACTAAAACAAGGGCGTGCATGTGTTCTAATTCTAAACATGAACGTCTCCTTTGTACAGTAACTCGTCTGTCAGAACTCGTCTGTCTTCCTTCAATCATGGACATAAGACATTTCTTTAAAAAAAAAAAAAACTACTGGTACCTTGTCATCAGCAGCAGCCAGTAAGTTGTCACACGTTTCAAGTCAGTGATTAAAACGTTATTTTGGGTTTGCACGGCAATCTCGACGTTTGGTAGGCTACTAGCCACAGCTTGGCTGTTTACATCGGCTAGCTAGGTTAGGCTGCTATAATAATTCTAGCCTGGTAAACCAGCCCCTCATACTTCTTTTTATTTTGTACAGAATTCTGAAATGAAGTACGAGGAAAAAGTTAATGAGTTAATGAAATTGGGACGTGAAGAATAACTTTAAAGGTGTTATGATCGTTATGATACATTAACTAGTAACTTTCTCCATTCCTGAGCTTTGATTGCCATCTAGTGGAAAGTATATGCAACATCATACTTGGCTACTAAAATAATGGGCCTATTGTTCACTAAGCACAGTGAGGATATTTTAATGTCACATGCATAGGTCTATAGTGACAGAGTGCAGAAAATGCAGTGAAATTGTGTCTGTCAGTCTATTTATACCACTTCTAACATACAAAAAAAGCAAACAAGTAATCCATCTCTGCAGTCAATATTGCCATTGTTTACATAAGAATCTCTAGAAGTCAGTAATGAAGTGGTTATTGTTTCTTTCCATATTGTCTTGTGCAGGCCATGCAACTGAGAATATAGGCTATGAATTAGAAGGGATTTAGGATTTGACATGTCTAACAGATCCCTCTAAAATGGACTAGAATGCAGGAAATTGCATCTAAGAAATCCAAAATTCCCCCCCCCCCCTGGGCTAAGCCTCGGATGTTCACAACCTCTGGCTCCGCCTCTGGCCTACACTTTCTCTCTCCACCCACAGCACCTGTGGGTCAGTGTGTGTGGCCCAGCACTGTTCCACTGCCAGAGCTGTACTGCTGAGACACTGTGGTTGTGCTTTGTGTTGATTCTTAAAGGCTCTGCGAGACCAGCGTGCCCACTCACGAACTTTAGCAGTGCAGTCTGATAAACTCAGTCTAGGCGATATTTACTCATATACTGTCAAATGTAACGGCCAAATAGGCCAACTTCCAGACAACCTGACACTAGAAAGTGGCACGGTATGGCCTGGTAGTTTCTGTCATGGCACCAAAATTCGGTACTGTGACCGGCTATACTTGAGTGCCAAACCACAAAGACCCAACCTATTCTGGTTGACGGGAATGGTTTAAAAAAATCAGCTGGGTTTTATAGTGCAGTTGCAGTAATGTGTTCCTGTAGTCCTGGTGTTACAGTCCTGGGGCCGCATTACAGAAACTTCCCATCTTAAGTCAAAAGTTAAGATAGGACGACTGTGAGATAGGATTCTTTTCAGTTTGGTATTACAGAAGCAAATCCTAACTTCATTTAAGATTCTTATCTTATCTCGAGTTAGGATTCCTAAATAACCAATCGAAACATATATGATCGCCTTTAATGTCTGTTACCTAGCAACGGAAGCTACACTGTGTCTCGTGAAGTAACGTCCAGTGATCTCTGGCTACCTGCTACAAGTGACGACTTAACAAGTGACGACTTAACACGGGACAGCAAGAGACGTGAATAGCACTATGGACAAACAATGACGAGCTTTAAATTTTAAACCAGACGAAATCGAAACTTTAGGAGCGTTAGTGGAGGAGTCCAAGGATGTGTTGTTCGGGAGATTTAGTTCTTCGTTAACAAAAGAAGCCAAGGAAAGGGAATGGCAGAAGATAGTTTTGTCATCAAACCTTAAAACGTCGTTTTGGTCTACCAACTGCCTTTCAATAAACAAATTCCGGTTACGTTGTTGTTGTCGCCTCAAAAGCAAAATACCAGCCATTCTGTCTAGACTACTAGCTGACTACAGTAAAAATGACAGTTAGGACAGCGGTGGCGATATCCTAAAGTTAGGACGGGTATTTAAGAATTTCTTGAAGTTAGGATGCTTCTGTAATACACTTTTCTTAACTTGAGATAGTATAGGACAACAGAGTTAGGAACGGCTGTTCTGTAATAGCCTTTTCCTAAATATGATCCTAAAGTGCCGTTGCCATGGGAGCTAGACAGATAAGATAAGATTCTTAAGTTAGGAATTTTCTGTAATGCGGCCCCTGGCTTTTTTCCCCACTGTCCTTCCTGGTTTCGGTCAGTCCCACAGGCCTGGGCCTCTGGGCAGTGCTGGTGGCTCCCCTGCTTTGCCCATCAGACCATCAAAAGGCTGGCTAGTGGATGAGTGGTGTTTCCTCTCCTCTTTCCAGCATGCCTCAGACGTTTTTTTTGAACGAACTGCCCAGATGGAACCAGGCAATATGTACTATATGGTGCTGGATCGTAGCTTCTGAATCCAGGTTGGCCATCAATGCTGCTTTGTGTAGAAGTAAATGTAATAAAAATAAGATTAGTAAGTCTAATCTCAGACTCACATCTCAGTTTGTTTCCTTGTTTTACTTGTTCTATCTCCCTTATCTTGGCAGTATTTCAACATTTAAAGTACTCTTATTTCAACATTTAAAGTACTCTTATTTACCTAAATAAATCCCTTTCTTTCTAAATCATCCAACCACTGTCTCACTTTTGCTAAATCGTCCAATGAGGAGCAGGACTGAGCTGAAAGCTGAGCTGAAAGTATGATATTTAGAAAAGGATAATGAGATCTGTCAGGTCAATTCTGAGAAGACTAATCTCTGTGTATACAAAGCATATAATGTGTCTCTGTGGAGTTTAGGAAGTATCAGTCAGTAGCCACCAGGCAGCTATACTCCCACACATCGTTAAGCTGCTGACTCATGAAGAGCTTCCAGTAGAGCTGCATTGAAGGATGTCTCTTCAGGGTAGTCCTTTTCAGGGATTTCAGTGCAGAAATCATGAGATGGCAACCAAACAGCATTCGTAACAGAAAAAAATGGCTTTGGGTGTGAGTTATGCAGTAAACCCTATGCGGAATCTGTGTTTGTTAACTGTGTCCGGATGAAATGTGAAACCCGTTTCTGGTTATTTGCAGCACACATAAGCACTAAACTAATAATAAGCTGGAAATGAATGCAGTTCCCAAGCAATCATGACTAGAGACTAGAGCACAATGGCAACTGAGCGCCAGTGTTGACATCTGAACTAATGGAGGGCATAGAAATACACTGCAATAGCACAGTACTTATGCTTCTACCCCTGCGCCAATTATGAGAGAACAATCCAGCCTCTGGGGGTTATGCACACAAACACTGCAGTGCACACATAATTGTATTCCATAAAAATCTTCATTTACAGGCAGTGATAGGAGGGAGGACACCGGTGAGTTACTTCCTTTTTTTCCCTTTTTTTTCTTGACTTCTTTTTCCTTCAAGTCTTGTGGTGGTCTAGAGCCAAGACGAGATGCTCTGAGTGGAACAGCGGTGTAATGACTGTTGGCAGCCCGCCAGCTTTCTTTCTTTTCTCGGATTAGATTTTCTGGTAAGAGAGGCCTTGAGAATGCCGAGCTGTGCCGTGCAGTGTAGCTGACACCACCATTACCAGGTGACCAAGTGACAGCTTTGACCCCAAGGTCACTGCCTGCATCTAGGGTTGCCACCTACGTCTGACGAAAAAAACCTGGACATTTTGGAAACACAATCAACCTTTTTGCTTATAAGCAGCGACCCTGGTGTCAGTGTCCCAGGAGATTTTTTTTTTACCCCGGGACATTAGAAACTGGGACAATCAGGTAAAACCAGGAGAGGAACACTATCTGCATCAGTGGTAACGACTCAGACTGATGAGCTGTGTGGATAAAGATGTCTGGCTGAATCTCTTCCTGGTAGCTGGTAACCTTGCCAGGTGACGTAAGGTGAGGTCACGTAACTATAGTGCCAATAACCTACTTTCTACTGTGGCCTAAACATGATGCTTGCAGTTAGGCCTATAGACAGCCTATTCAGTATTAACACACCAGGATCTCTAGCCATGGTTCTTGGATGTAAGTTCCTGAGCTTGATGGCCCACTGTATAAATAGGGCTACTGTGTGCCTGTTATTAATTCAATTTGTGCAGCCACCATAATGATAAAACAAGGGCACAGAGATGTGATCAATAGGGGACCCAGTACACACTGCAGCATTTCTACCAGGAGGCCCTTACAACTATTATGATCATTAGTGACTGTTTTAAGACTTAAGCACTTAGCACTTGTTGCAAGGTCCCCTAAGTGTCGGCTACATGCAGCGTAACTATTAGTTTAGTTGTGATGAATAGGGACCTTCACCGGTGCATAGTGCAGCAGTTCTAATAGAAGTATAACTCATTTGGAAACAAAATTGCCCAGTTACTTTCCAGCCCTGGGTTTTCAGCATCTTGGACAGATGCACCTATGTAAACAAGGACTCATAGAAATGAGCCACCGTTGTGTTGTGCAGTAGATTTTGTAGTGTGCTTTTGTGTGTTTTCTTTTTTTAAATTGCAAGTATAAATGCATTATATTTGTATATAAAATGAAAGGAGAGTATCCTAACTTGACATCTTCTTTGCCTAAATAGAAGGTGTTTGTTACAACTGAGCTTGCACACACACCACAGAATCTACAATCAAAAGTACACAGGTTTATGCACAAATTATTAGAAATAAAGGGAATTCATGAGAATTCCATTCTTTTTTTTTTTGTTTAATACTTTATTCTTCCACTGTACATTTTTCAGTGTAGGGAAACAAATGCTGATGATACACAAGGAGACGTAGATGTATTGCATTTAATACAGACATATGTCCTGTTAAAAAAATAAATGCTGGTAAGTTATTTGGCATTTCACATGATATACCACGAGGCCACAAAGTATCACCATAGACCTTTACAATCAATCTATAGGTGAAAAATGTAATAATAATAATAAGAAGAAGAATAAAAACAAAATTACATATTTGGCCTGGGCAAAAGGTGGTGCAAACATAACAGCAGAAATGTCCTGTCCTATCATTCACAGAGCTGTGCAGGCATGATAAAAGTTATCAGCTTCAGTTAGCAGTGTCCCATATTTTAAAATTCAGCAATGACAGGGAGCATCTGTAGTCATGGTAACGTAGTGCCTATTTAGAAAAACATCTTTGACCAAACTGTTATGAATGTACATATGTATTTTGACTTTTATTTTTGAATAAAGAACAGTTTGTCTTGAAGTAACTAGCTCCTAGATTTCTCTTCACTGTGCCACAATAAACCTTGTAAAATATCTTATGGATAAATGTAACTGGTTGTGTATATCTGTGTTTGTTAAATATCTGTATGACAATCATTGAATCCAACATAAACCGACACTGATGAAACAATATGAAAATTGTGAAGCACAAAAGAAGGCAAAAGTATAATGATATGAAGCAAAGTTTGGTACAGTTTCTTAAATGTATTAGCAAATATAGCAAATATGTTCTGCTGTTTTTTGCCGTGTTTAGCACTTCCTGTACATTAGTCTGGGCATTACAGTTTCCCTACAGTGCAGCCGCTAAATAGCTTCCTCTGGACGTGAACCGCTACTCTGCTGCTGTCTGGGCCCAAAGACCAGTAGTCTACAGCTGAGCCATCCAGACAGTGTACTTACTTATGGCACTTTAATATTATCACTATTTTGGCATTTAACAGCACTACAAAAATGACGAAACGAGGAAGTCACAAGAACAAGTAAAAAGTCCATCTTATATTGTTACATTCAAAAACACGTCTGCTTTTATTTCACACCGATATTGGTAATACCGACGGGTTAATACTGTAATGTTGGAATGAATGAAGAATGAAATAACCTCACTGGTATTTGGGGTCAGCTGTTATGAGAGACATAGTTACAGAAATAACAAGACTTGCTCCATTTCATTAGCACACTTATGAAAGAAAGTCTCTACTGGGTATAACTACTCTCTGATGCTCCATTTTAACCCCTGGTGGCTAATGTACTTTCAGTGTCTAACCACTCATAAAGTACACAGATAACCCCATTCTCTGTCAGTGTAGTTATTTCTCATCTGAAGATGCTCAGGTTAGAGTTTTATGCATGGTTCCTTAGTACACAACTAATGTCTAGTGCGCATGTCTGTTTGGAAATGTACATAGGCAGCACTGGTGGAAATTAGGTATTTGCAGAGCAGAAAAAAATACACAATACTTAATGTATTGATATATATATCTATATATATAACCACAAGCATTTTTTCACAGCAACTACAAAAACGCAAATCTACATTTACTCAAGCTACTGTAACTCGACCTTCACTTAAGATGACCTCCACTGGGTAAAAAGCCAAAGCATGACAGCTCTCTGACAAATGGCACGGTCAGCCAAGGTGGCAGACTATATCCTAGACACAGTGACATACATAGGTACAATACCTATAAGATCCTCTGGATTTCTCCTCTGGATTTCATCTTAACTTTGCAATCCCGTGAACGAAAAAAAGGCCCCAGGGCAAGCACCAAGCCATGTCTCGAATGGATTAACGACAGCTTGCTCTTACTGTGAATTGTGCTTAGGGATAGCACCCCGTATATGTTAAGGCTTTTAGTTCCAGTCTCTCCAGTCTTTCCAGAATTATTCTGTTGAGGATACATTAGTTGCCATTATTACAGAAGTCTTCAAGCTTTAAGAATTCATTAAAGTCTGCACTCCAGATATAAAGCATACAATGCAAAAAGGGAAATCAAGCCTTCTGTAGCATCCCACTCAAATTAGTTTTAGAAAATTATACAAAAATGATATGTTTGGCAAGACAAGACATAAATTGTATATGAGTATAAAAGAATTTCTATCATCTATTTGTAATACATAATTGTATTCTAAATGCATACTGTGATGCAATAACATAAGCAGTTGTACAGTACACTATTCTTGTATTCTGTAATTTAATACAAAGGTAACCTAACATAACATTAGTAAATGTATTAACCTCAGGCAAATTCTAGGCTTTGTTGGTGAATCATCAAAAGTATAGCATTCAAAAGCCAAAAACAAGATGTTATCAAGTCCGAGAGAAAACCAAGATCAACAAGGGAGAGATGGCTAAGACCGGAACAGATTTTATCTGACCAAGTATGAGTTAAGAAGGGTAACTGGAAAATACTGAGAACAATAGAAGGGAAAGAGGGTTAAAGTCCATTAGCTGATTGAACGTATAAATGCAGCTCAAACCTTTTCAATCATGTCCTCTGCAGGCAAAAGAAACAGGCTCCCCCCAGCACCACACATTTTATGTATTTAAAGAAGAATATAGCTTTACATGAAGAAAAGAGGATTGGACAATAGCTGGTACTGGCCAAAAAAACACAATATGTGGTTTCAGAAACAGCCCACTATTTCAATTTAACTTAGCTAAGGTTCCATATATTGATGATGCCTGTTAGTAGACCATGAGATTTAAGTAAGATTTGATGGCACATCAAAAATAAAAAAAACCTACCTAATACTGACAAAAAAGGTGTCATTAAAGAATTTGTAAGCATCTTCTCCTTACTTCTACATCAAATGCTTAATTTCACTCATTTTGCTAGTCTATTAAGCAGAATATTGTCTAACAGAATTAAATGTTGCTGCAAAGAGAGATCATTTCCCAGTACTACCTGCGAGTGCATTACTGGAAGCGGGGCTGAGTCACACATTTTTGGCCGTGCCTGTTCAGCTGGGCACGCTCTTTATTTGTCATACTGCAAAACTGTAGGATGTAAAGGGAGGATAGGAGCAGGCTACACTCAAAGTATGATATTACATTTTTTTAGAGTGCTGGCCTAAATTCAATGGGTAGCTCAGGATGATTCAGGGGGCCCAGAGCTTCACAGGGCCCACAAAGGACTATGATATGGTTGGGTTCGGGGTCCAAAATTATTTTCTTTCAGAGAGCCCACAATTTCTAGCGGTGCCCCTGAGACCAAGACCCTTCATTTGGGTTTTAATGACTACACCCAAGTAAAACTTAAAATATGTTACATTCTTTAAACTACCTATGAGATGTGATGCTTACAAACATAGGGGACTTGGCGATGGAGCTACCCGATGCTATCTACTAGATATCAAAATTTAATTCGCTGACCTTGCTGTCATATAGCCCAATTGTCTTTTTGTTTATTCACAGGATAGTAGCCATTACAGCTTCCTTTGAGTAATCAACTACACCTATTCTTTCTGTATAACGAAGACATCATTTAAAATAAGCCAAATGGGTTATTGCAAACTCAATTCATAATCTTGATGTTGTGCTTCGGTTGACTGAGGGGTGCATGCCCAATAGGACAAGGAGCTGCGTCTGCAATAAATAGGGTGAAAGAGGGGCTGACTAATGTCTACAGTTCTTTGGGGAGTCACGAATCAGAACAGGTGCCTGATGATCTCGGGAGGAAAAGCTTATGTGTAAAAATTCACGTCGGAGAACAGTGTGAAGACCAAGGCCATTAATTAGCGGTCTCGAGACCAGACTCAGGTACTACAACCCTGGCGTTTAAGCAGGTCACAGCCACAACGTGACACGCAGGAGAGGGCAAACAGCAGTGATTCTCTGTTCCATTCACCCAAACCCGCAACACCTGCTCTGCGAACCTAACCTTTAGATCAGCTCATCCATCACCAGCAAAGTGGGCAGGGGGAGGGGAAGAGGAGAGGAGAGGAGAGGAGAGGAGAAGAGAAGAGAGGAGAAGAGAAGAGAGGAGAGGAGGGAAACAAAACCTACAAAAGCCAGAGGGTGGCTGCAGCCAAGAGAACAGACAGGCCCAGGGAGGAGGCCAAGGAGGCAGGAAGTGGACTACCGTTGAAGACCAGGCGATAGGACACCACTTCCTGCTTGAAGCCGTCTTCCACGGCCACGCAGCGGAACACTCCCTCCTTCATGGGGAGCTCGGGCGTGGGCACCAGCACGCAGGAGGTCCCCGAGACGGTGCAGGGATAGTGCTTGTTACTGTCGTCCTTCTCCCAGCGGTAGGTGGCGTGGTAGGAGCGTATGGGGCACGGCAGCAGGACAGGACCTTTGGAGTCGACGAGCACATCTTTGGGCACAGTGGTCCGGCTCTTTGGGGCTGGAGAGGCAAGCAGAGGCACTGCATTAGTCAGAGGTGCAGGCAAAGCTCATTAGTTACATTACAAACTACAAAAGCACTCAGAGAGTACAGACCTCCGTCAAAATTGAATCACTTTTAAGTCAGCCCATTTTTGACCTACCCTGAATTTCATCAAAATCCAATCCATAGCTTTCTGAGTTCTGTTGCTAACTAACAAACAAACTAACAAATAACAAACGCAGATGATTACATAACCCCTGCTGGCAGAGGTAACAATGGTGATGACCAGGAAGGTGGTTTAGCGAGCAAACGCATGTCACCAAAAGAGGGCAACAGTTCTATGGGGAACAAATTGGCCCTATCTCGGAATGGTGAATTCTATAAAAAAAAATCCTGGATCCAGACGATAATCCAGATCACCACCAAAATCTAATCGCTTTAAGTTAGCCCACTTTTGACCTACCCTAAAAAATGTAATCAAAATCTATCCAGTACTTTCTGAGTTATCTTGCTAACCAACCAACACCAATGCCAAAGATTACATAACCTTCGCCTGGCGGAGGTAATAAACAAATAGGTTACAATACAAATGAACACAATGCCTTGAGCACTGCATAGCATACTTACCTTTGGCATCTCCACAAATTGTGGCATTGGAATGATCAAGGTTTTGGATGAGTGCACTATTTAAAAAAGGAAAAAAAAGAAGACAGAAGAGAGGTCATTACATAATGACTTTCACTAAACCCTTGCTGTCAAAAATGTGGCATTCAGAATGCTTGTGAAGCCATTAAACTGGACATATTTGAAGTATTTTGCCATAATTGCTGTTTAATACCCAGTGCTAATGTTGTATGCGGCTGGGATGGCCAAGCACTTCTTCTTAGCCAAGTCCCATCCACAGTAAGG